>CM052798.1:10104625-10256515 GCA_028533885.1 Nasua narica | reverse complement strand
TGGGAGTTGTTCTTGCTCTTTTTTTCTCCGTGAAGAATTTCCTGGCACCCCTAGAACACACAGACAGACTGCCTGAGAGCAACCCCCAGCCCAGATAAGGCTGATTCTGAGGGCCTCCCAGGCAGGAGCTCCAGATGCCCAGCTTGGCTTTACCATTGGGTTGCTATGTGATCCGAGGGAGTCATCATCCCTCTCTGGGCCTCAAGCTCCCAGTAGGAACAACCACCAGTTGACTTGGAGGATCAAGGAGAGTCGGTCCTGTGAGGACCCCACCTCCCCTCGGGTTTGAATCCTGACTCTGACACTTAGGAACTGTGACCTTGGCAAGTGACCTCTCCCTGCCTCCGTGTTCCACTCTAAAGGGGAACAATAATAGTACCTACTTACAGAATTAGGTGAGTTAATACATGTAAAGTACTTACCACACGGTTAGTGCTCAGCAGATGCTGGCCATTACTCTCAGCTAATATTATCTGCAAGGATCTTTTGTTTTTTTCCAATTGAGATACGATTGACGTACCATAAAATCACCTTTTGAAAACATACCCTTGAGTCGTTTTTAGTAGACTCACAAGGTTGTGCGGCTGTCAACACTGATTCCAGAATCTTTTCGTCACCCCGAGATGAAACCCTATCAGTCACTCCCCATCTCCACACCCCCACACCCTACCACCCCCTCCCCCACAACCTCGAATCTACTTTCTGTCTCCATGGCTTTGCCCATTCTGGACATTTTGTATAAATGCAGTATCAGCCTTGGGTCTGGCTTCCTTCACTTAGGGCAAATGTTCTCAAGATTCATTCCTGGGGCACCTGGGTAGCTCAGTTGGCTAAGCAACTGCCTTCGGCTTAGGTCATGATCCCAGGGTCCAGGGATCGAGCCCCACATTGGGCTCCTAGCTCAGTGGGAAGCCTGCTTCTCCCTCTCCCTCTTCTGCTCTCTCTGCTTGTGCACGAGCTCTCTCTCTCTCTCTGACGAAAAAATAAAATCTTAAAAAAAAAAAAAAAAAGAGTTGCTCTATGGCTCACTCTACTGGCTAAGCCAGCCAAGAACCCTGGTGCAAGTTTTTTCTAAACATGTTTTTCATTCTCTTCAGTATCTTCCCTGGAGTGGAATTGTTGGGTCATACGGTAACCCCACAGTTAGCTTTTTGATGTGTGTCCAAACTTTTCCAAAGTGGCTGCATCATTTTATTTATTTTTTAAAGGTTTTTTTTTTTTCGTAATCTCTGCACCCCACATGGGGCTCAAACTTATGACGCTGAGATCAAGAGTCACACGCTGCTCTGACTGAGCCAGCCGGGCACCCCTTCTCCACCATTTTATGTTCCTACTGGCCGTGTATGAGGTTCCAATTTCTCCACACCCTTGCCAATAGTGGCTAATGTCTTCTTTTGTATTGTAACCGTCTTAGTGGGTGTGAAGTGGTATCTCGCTGTGGTTTTGATTTACATTTTCCCAATGACTAATGATGTAAGTGTCTTTACGTGTGCCTTTGGTCATTTATATATCTTCTTTGGAGAGATGTCCATTCAAACCCCTTGCCCATTTTTAAATTGGATTATTTGTCACTTTATTGTTGAGTTGTGTTCTTTATATATTCTAGATAGTGGGCCCTTATTAGATACCTGGGTTGCAAATATTTCCTCCATTCTGTGGGTTGTTTGGTTTTTTTTTAAGATTTTATTTGTTTATTTGACAGAGAGAGAGCACAAGCAGGGGGAGCGGCAGGCAGAGGGAGAAGCAGTCTCCCCAGTGAGTTGGGAGCCTGATATAGGGCTCGATTCCAGGTCCTAAGATCATGACCTGAGCTGAAGGCAGATGCTTAACCAACTGAGCCAACCGGGTGTCCCTGTCTTTTTACTTCTTGATAGTCTCCTTGGAAGCATAAAAGTTTTTAATTTTGATCAAGTCAATTAATCTATTTTTTTTCTTTGCTTTGGCTTAGATGTATCGAAGAAACAGTTGCCTAATCCAAGGTCACACCTGTTTTCTTCTAACAGTTTTATAATTTTAACGCTTAGATTTAGGATTTTGATCCATTTTGGGTTAACAATGGATGTACATGGTATATAGGGTGTGAATAGAGTCCCAGCTTCATTCTTTTGCATGTGAAAATCCAGTTGTCCCAGCATTATTGGTTGAAAAGATCCTTTCCCCATTGAATTTTCCTGGCAGCTTTGTCAAAAATCAATCGACCAGGGGCACCTGGCTCTCTGGTTTGTGAGTTCGAGCCCCACGTTGGGCATAGAGATTACTAAAACAAACAAACAAACAAACAAACTTCTTTAAAAAAAATCAGTTGACCACAATGTCCCTTACCCTCACCCTGGCGAGTGATCACCAGCTGATTGCTGTTGAGTGGTATCAAGGTTGGGAGAGGAAAGCAGGGTACGTTGCAAGGAGATCCAACCAGGCGAAGCTTCTAAGAGGAAATAATATTTAAACTGAGGCTTGAAGGATGTGTGGCAATTACCCAGCACAGGGGTGGGGGAGGGAAGGGCGTTCAGGCAGAGCGAAGATCTGTCTTCACAGAGGTGAAGGGATGTCTTCACTGAGAGGTGCTGGTAAATCAGGAGGGAGAAGCAGGGAGCCAAGGGGTGAGGCTGGGGGGTGAGGTTGGCACCCCTGTCTGGCTTGCTGGACAGAGATGGGGCTACACTTGAGGGAAAGCAAACTTCCTTGACCTTCTGTACTAAACAGTTCCTTTCAGGAAAGGTCCCAGTCCCTGGCTCATTCTAATCCCTCCGCTTCGGCCCCTTTCCTGTCCTCCTGCCTGGGGCGGAATGGAGGGAGGCCACATCCCCTTGTCGCAGGAGAAGCAGGATGTGGAGCTGAATGAAGCCACAGAGACTGTCTTCCTCAGTGGCCCCTGCCAGACTGTCCTCTGTACAGGCCCTGGGGCCCTTCCTGCGGCACCTCCGGCTCCATCTTGTTTGACTTGGATGGGGGCCCTGACGGCGAGGAGGGACAGGGTGTGGGGGCACTGAGCCCTGAGCCCTCAGGAATGGCTCAAATCATACTGTTCTCTACCCAGCCAGGATTCTAGGGACTGGGGACAGATAGGACCTCAGTCCCTCACCTGCTCCCTGGGTCACTCCAACATCAAGCCTGGCGGGGGAGGCTGGTTAACCCGTGGGGGCCAGGAGTCGAGGGGGGACTAGGTTTCTACCCTGACCACTGAAAGGTTTATAGCACAGAGCTGGGGGAGTGACCCTGCCTGGGGAGGGGTCCCCTCTTCCCTTAATCCCCTCAGCCCCACTCCACTCTATGATCCAGATGGGGAAACTGAGGCTCAGGTCACCTGACAAATGAGAAGCATAGGCAAGTCCTGAACCCAGGTCTCCTGACTCCTGGCCCAGTGCTCACTCTCCCTCCTCTGATCCTCCCACACTGATGTCTGATGCCCAGCCCTGGTGGGGGGACTTGGGGGTGGTTCCAAGGTTCACGTCTGAGCTGTGGTGGATGAGGCCGACAGGTGCTGTAGGAGTTAATCATCCCCCAGCCCCGAGAGCCTGAAACACGGCCTCCTGGGAACAGAGGGAGATTGCAGGCTCCTCTCCCTTCCCGTCATGCTTCATCGGAGGCTGACACTTTCCTGGCCCAAGGCTGCAGGGGCATCAACAAAATGGGCTGAAGAAACACGCCTTGCTCAGCGGTCCTGAGACCCTGTTGATGTTTCCAGCCAGGGACCACCAGAAACACAGCTGCACAAAGCTGGGCTCACTGTTCCCGGCGAGGAGCGGGGGGACGCACCCCTCAGGAAGGCACGGGGTGCCGGAGAGAGGGAGCTGGCCGGGCGTATGAAGCGATCTGGGTGGTTGATGGGTGCTCCCGGGGAGGACTCCGGGGAGGTGGAGCCCTGCTCCCGATTGGCTGCAGTCGGGGAGCAGCGGTAATTCCGGGATTGGGTATCTCAATCATTTTAATCTAGAAAGGAAGAGGAATGAATTGAAGTCAAAGCTGTGTGTGGCAAAGAAGCAGCCGTCACTCATGCAGCCAGAGAGAGGGACCTCTGGTCGTTTCTGTGGTTTGGGCTGTGTGCATTTTTGTCTGTGCGCAGACACGATTACCGAGGGGTCTTGTCTTTGTCTTGATCCATCAAGGTCATTGCGTGGACTCATCTGATGTTGGCGATCTGTGAAATCGCTTGTGTTCCCCATGGCCTAACGGGGAGGCCCAGCTGTCCGGGGCTGGTTTTCTCTTTCTCTGTGTGAGAGGAACCAGCACGGAGCCCTGCAAAGCAAGCCTCGGCGCCCAGGGTGCCCGGGAAGGGTAAATGTCAGCTGCACGTTGTCTGTGGGTCCTCCGGCTACAGAGGAAGCTCTGCGGGGAAGCCAAGAGGCTTTGGAGTCAGGCCGGGGTTCGAATCCTGACCTCGTTCATGCTCTTGGACAAGTCACTTTCCCCCCTGCAACTTCATCCCCTCCACAGATATTTAACCAACACCTGCTGTCTGCCAGGAACTGGGGACCTTGGGCAAGTGCCCTAACTCTCGGGGATTCAGTTTACCCCTCCAGAAAATGGGAACAATCTTGGTACCTAAGATAAACTAGTGCCTATCTCCCAGGGTTGCTATAAAGTTCAGGGCAAAACTGTGTGGGGCGTCTCAAGCCCAGTTCGGCCCTGTCATCTGTTCCTGAGCAGCCCTGCCCTGTGGGGCCTTCCTGAGCGGGGAAGCAGGAAGGGCCCACTCTGCGTACAGCCCTGCTTTGGAGAGTGAGTCCCCGGCCCCCTTGCCCAGGGACCCAAGGCCCCAGCTGGTCCTCAAGCAGGTCTGTGGGATCACTCCCACAGGGGGTGATCTGTAGCTCCCGGGCCTTCCCCAGAGCCATGGTGCCAATGTGGTGACTAGGACCTGGGGAGGCAGAGAGGACGCCAGGGCTGCGGGGGAGGACGAGGGCAGGCACCGTCCTGTCTTCTCCAGGCCTGGAGGAAGGGGTGGGGACAGGACGGTGTGAGAGGCCATCGCAGAAGGAAGTTGTGCGCCCATGGGAGGCAGCAGGCGGAGGGGCCCTTACACGAGTCTGAGTGGTGTTGGCGAGAGGGGGGTCTCAGCCTGGGGCTGTGTGGGCAGGTGTGTACATGTGCGTGGGCAGGTCGACTGCACGCTCGTGTGCACATGTGTGATGCCCCCACCTTGGTGCGTGGGTCTTGAAAACAGCCTGAGTTTAGGAATCAGACTAGCCTGGGTCCCTTCCCAGGTGAGTGACTTTGGCCGTGTGAACTTGGCCCGGGCACGTACGTGCTCTGAGCCTCACTCATGTACTCCACCGGTCCAGCTGGAGCTCTAGCCGGGTGCCAGGCCCTGGGGAGACAGGGCACCCAAGGCAGGGCCTGGGCTCCCGTGCAAGCGGCCTTACTTTCCCCATCTTTAAAGCGGCGGCAGCAGCACCTCCCAGATCACATCTGTAGCGTACCGGGGTCTACGTGCTCGGTGGGAGATTTGTTATCTTCAGGCTTCTGGAAACCTTGGAGCTGCACCCCTTCTTCCAAAGGACACAGCTCTCAGCTGGGGGGAACGGGCGCCAAGGGGGCCCTCCTTCAGGGCGTGACCCAGCTCCCAGACTGCCCTGCTGTGCTCTGCCAGCGTGGGCCCTGGGAGCGAGTGGCCAAGGCACCTGAGAGGGGTCGGATGAGGAGGGGGCCTCGGCATCCCTAGAACCCTGGCGCCTTCCCAGCACCAGGGAAGAGAAGCTGGTGGGGGGCGGGTCTGGAGGACAAAGATCCTCTGTGGGCCCCCTTCCGTCAACCAACCGCACACACCCACCCACTCTGGGCACAGGTGTGGGATGGAAACTCCTCCAACAAGTCGGGACACCCTCATTCCCCTGGGCGGGGCTCACGGGGAGGGGAGGGGGCTGGGGAAAGGGCAGAGGGGGCGGCTGCCAACTCCCCATGGGCTGCTGTTTACACCCAAGCGATGAGCTGGCTCTTGGCTTCCCTGCCTTCTCACCTGGCCAGGTGTGCCAAGAGACGCCGGCTGGCTCCTGCCTGGCTCTACTCGGCATTCAATGCTCTGGCCCTGCTGGATTTGGGCACCAGCAACTCCTCTGAGTCTGAGGCGCAGCAGCTGCTCTCACAGGGGATGGTGGGTCGAGCTTCAGGCAAGCCTGGGCTAGGAAGGGTGATGCCCTGGAGAAGGGGTTGGTGACCTCGCTTCCACATCAGTGGGCTGCGGTGCGTCTCAGTGAGCGTGGCTGCCATTTACTAGCCCTGAAGCAGATTGGTGTTAACGTGGGAAGGATTTGGGTCAGAGCTGAGAGAGTCGTGAGAGCCCAAGGACGGATGCTGGAGTCAGAAAGGGGATGCTTATGGGGCTGCCAGTCTGATCTGTCTCAGGGCCTGTCTTTGGCAGGGGTGGGGAGTCAGGCCAGGAGAGACGGGGCAGAGGGGTGCGGGGAGGGGCTGGATCCCCTCTGCTTCATACCAGGTGAAGGGCATGAGGACCCTGGCCCACCCTACCACCTCCACCCCTGCTTCCCTCACACGCCGCCAGCCACCCCCCTGCAGAGAAGCCGCCAGCCACCCCCCTGCAGAGAAGCCGCCAGCCACCCCCCTGCAGAGAAGCCGAGCTGGGAGTTGTCTGGTTAGACCTGCAGGATGATCACGGGCAGCTTCCTTTAACCTCTTGGAGCCTCAGTTTTCCTCTTGGGCACAATGGGCAGATCGTGTCTGTGTAGGCACTCTGCCTATGGCACGCCTCCTTGCACGAGGTTTCAGGTTTCCCTCCGATCAGCCCTCTGAGGCAGGCACCACTACAGCCCATTCTACAGATGAGGACACCGGGGCCTATGGAGAGTCCGAGGGAGACGGGTGGTGAGCTGCGATGTCTTCATCCTGTGCTCCCTTCTCCGGCCCCCCATTCCCTCTCTCAAGAGAGCAGAACCAGGCAGGGCCGCAGCCCGGGTGTGAGGCAGCTGGCAGAAGAGTCTGTGGCCAAGTTTAAGGTCCCAGCCCACCCCAATCGCAGGGGACTTCTCATCCAGGCAGAGTCCTCTCTTCCGGTCGCCTTCCCTTAAGCGACAGGTCGGGCCTACAGAGACGGCTCCCCTGATGACACGGATTGGTGTCCCCTGACCGAGGTGCTGTCCCCCACCTGCCACCCCCAGCTGTCACTGTTGCCCCCCCCCCCCCGAGGGACACCTGCTTCCTTGACCGCCCTTCTGCTGTCTCGGCGACAGCTCTGCCTCCCCATGCTGGGCCTGTTCCTGCTACTTTGTGCCCCATTGTCTGCTCTGGGCACCCCCGGCCTGGGGCATTTGATGTCAGGGTGTCCAGAGAAGCAGGGAGGCCTTCTGCTCTGACCTGTTTCCAAGCTTGCTTTGTTCCACGTGCGAAGAAGGTACAAGGGCTTAACACACTGGCAGCATGTCCGCACTTTCTCTGGCAGGGAGGGGCAGCCAGGAACGACCCCAGGGAGCCTGCACTGGTAATTCCTCTACTTTTCCCTGAATCCTGGCCCCCCACTCCTTCCAGGCCCCTGCTGCCACCCAAGCCGGGGCCTCCGGTCTGCTCCCTCCCAGCAGGCTCAGCTGAGCTGTGCTGAGACCTTTAGTGGCCCCACTTTGCTTCTTGATAAATCCTGACCGCTGGGTCTGGCATTCAGGGCTCTCCTTGCGGCGACCGGCCGTGCCGTGGACCACCTGGGCCCATGGGGCCTTCTCCCTGCTAACTTCCTGGCCCAGAGTCCGCCCTGAGCCTCTTCTAGCAGCGGGGGACACAATGGTTCCATGAGTCCCCAAGGGGAACTAGGCCCTGAGGGGAGACTCCACCTCGTTCCAAGTCTTCTGGCCAGGCATTCTGGCAGAGGCCCAACTCCTCTCCCTTGGGCCTTGCGTCCGTGGGCACTGGGCCCCTTGGGAGCCAGCTGCCTGTGGGCAGGGCTGAACCTTCCTCCCCTCCCGGAGGGCCACCCGGATTCCTGTAAGCTCGAGCTGATGAGCAAGTGGTCAGCCCGTGTGAAGCACCCCCAGGCGCTCTGCGGACCCACTGGCCCCGCTGCCCCATGCCTGCCTCCCTCGTGTCCATCCCTCTGCCTCCTTGCAGGTAGGTCGGGGGCACAGGGCCCTGCGACCTCGTCCCAGCGCCCTCCGGGGTGAGACCGCAGCTCCCTCTCCGGGCGGGGAGGTCTCCGCCCCGGTGCCCACCCCACGGGCCGCGCCCAGGCGGCCCCCAGCACGTTGTTTTCCCCGGTGCTGGGCCTGGCTCAGCCTCCAGGGCCTGCCTGTCACGTAGCCAGACTCGTTCCTCCTCTCCCACTGCCCAGGCTGCTGAGCACAGCGGTTTCCTGCTGGGGAGAGCACAATGGAGCGCGCCCCAAGGGACCCACCCTGGGGAGGCGCCAGCCCAGCTGGCTCTGAGCGCTGTGTGACCCGAGACAGAACCCACACCCTCTCGGAGTCTTGGTTTCTCTGGTGAGAAGGGAGGGGTGAGACAAGGTCATGAGAGGCCGCCTCCGATATGGGTGACAGTGAACTCCCCTTGGGCACTAAGGTCCTGCCGGGCGCAGGACTCCCACATCCTCACAGCTACCCATAAACAAGGTCGGGGCAGAGCAGGGTTCACTCCCTTGGCTACAGGTGGAACCTCCCTTGTCTGTCCAGCCTCCCAGAGCTTCATCCCCTCTCCAGCCAGAGATCTGCTCTCCCCATCCCCGCCTCCCCCTGCGGACCCCAGGTCTTTTCTCCCCGCCCCCAGAAGGCCCTGAGCCCAGCTGCTACAGAGAAAGGAGAGGAGGTGTTAGAAGGCCCACATGACGTCAGAGGGCACCTGCACCCAAGTGGTCCGGGCCTGCCGCCCCAGCGGACAGTGGGGGGAGGCTTCGGGCACTGTGGGAGAGGGCTGATAATGGGGGGGAGAAGAGGTAGCAGGGAGAGAGCCGGGGGGCCAGGAATGGCCTGCAGCCCGGCCTGGGAAGGAGTCAGCTGGCTTAGGAGCAAGAATCACCTGACTTGGGGCGCCTGTCGTTAAGCGTCTGCCTTCAGCTCAGGTGATGATCCCAGGGTCCTGGGATCAAGCCCCGCATCGAGCTCCCTGCTCAGTGGGAAGCCTGCTTCTCCCTCTCCCACTCCCCCTGCTTGTGTTCCCTCTCTCTGCTGTGCCTCTCTGTCAAATATAAATAAAATCTTAAAAAAAGAAAAAAAGAATCACCTGACAAGCCCCCCAGAAGAGGGTTTCCGAGGCCGGGAGCCTGAGGCCCTATAGAGTTCCGCTCCAGCCTCCTGACCTGTCTCCGCCAAGACCACACCGGGGCCCTCAGCCTGGATCATCTCTTCCTCATCTCCTAATCTGGACCAGGCTCTCCATCCCAGGGCAGGACCATGAACGAGATCCTTGGGGGTGGGGGGGGGAGTGGCTATGCGCCTCCTTGGGACGTGGAGATGAGCAGCGCCTGACTCTGCCGGGCGTCAGGGCACCCGATGGGTTCCGGAGTGAGAACCAGGGAGACGGCAAGGCACCGTGGCTCCCCTAGTGGGAAGGAGAAGTGGCTCCTGTCCCTGCGGCCAAGCTTCCTCCAAGGCCAGGTGCACGCTGCTGCTGACCCCGCCCCCTGCCCTCCAGGGCCAGGCCGACCTTGCTCCTGCTCAGCCGTGACCTCCATCCTGAGGCCCTCCCCGGGCCATGGAGGCACCCAGTGATTCAGCCTCGATGCTCAGGGAACCCAAAGGAACCAGCCCCAGACACTGTCTTCCCTGCCCCTCCCCCATGCTTTCTTAGGCCCCTGGGAGGCGGAACCCCAGCTTTGCCTCCCTGAGCCTGTTTCCTATGGGTGCGATGGTGCTCAAAGAATCCCCACTTCCTAGGCCGGTGGTGAGGACCAAAAGGGACAATGTGCACAAGGACCATTACCCTGCGAGGTGGAAATCCTAAGAATTTCTATTTTTATTTGGATTTGCTTGCCATCCCTGTGTCTTTGTCCCATGTTCTTGCTCGCGCTTCTTCTTCTTCTTTTTTTAAAAGATTTTACTTTTGGGGCGCCTGGGTGGCGCAGTTGGTTGAGCGGCTGCCTTCGGTTCAGGTCATGATCCCGGAATCCCGGGATCGAGTCCCACATCGGGCTCCCAGCTCCATGGAGAGTCCGCTTCTCACTCTGACCTTCTCCCTTCTCATGCTCTCTCTCACTCTCTCTTTCCTAATAAATAAATAAATAAAATCTTTAAAAAAAAAGATTTTACTTTTATTTATTTTTTAAAAGATTTTATTTATTTATTTGACAGAGAGAGAGATCACAAGTAGGCAGAGAGACAGGCAGAGAGAGAGAGAGGGGGAAGCAGACTCCCCACTGAGCAGAGAGCCCGACGCGGGGCTCTTTCCCAGGACCCTGAGATCATGACCTGAGCCGAAGGCAGAGGCTTTAACCCACTGAGCCACCCAGGCACCCCAAGGTTTTATTTTTAAGTGATCTCTACACCCAATGTGGGGCTCGAACTCATAACCCCGAGATTCAGAGTCACATGCTCCACCAACTGAGCCAGTCAGGAGCCTCCCCCATTTTCTTTTCTTTTTTTTTCTCCTGCGCTTCTGACCCCTTATGTCCTTCTTGCTGCCTTCTGGGCCTCCAAGCCTGCTGCAAGGGTCCCCCATCCTCACACAGAGGAGGAGCCCACTTCCTCCCAGCCCACCCAGCCCCTTCCCCAAATTGGCTTCCGGCCCTCCCCGAAGGTCTCAAAGCCCCACTCCCCAGGTCCTCCACCGGCCCCGCTCCCGCCCAGCTCAGTCAGCGGAGGAGGGAACCCAGACCTGAGGGTGTGGGGGGCCGCAGCAGGGCTCCGGAATCTTCCCAGGGGATTCCGAGGCCCACCGCCCTACCTGCTGGGCCAGGCACATCTGACACCTTGGGGAACCCTGGGGGCCCTTCCGTCAGCTAGGCCTGACCTGCTTGCCGCCCCCACCCACTGGGAAAAAACACTTTCCAAAGTGTGATTTCACCCCCACCCGCTTCTAGGGCCCGGAAGGCAGGAGCGGGCAGGGCAGGGTTGGGCAGGGCCCCCCCGCAGGGGAGACCGGCAGTGCTGGGATTGTTTTAGGGGTTTTCCTCTGCTGCTAGTTTCTAAACACAATGCCTGGGTGACTATGGGGAGAGAGCCAGACACAGACCATCATGGGGCCAGGGGGTGGGGTGGGGACAATAGGACAATAGGAGACGATGAGGGGTTTGGAGAATCTCTGAGGCCCCCTGATGCAGGATTTATGCTCCCGTTTTGCAGAGGAGAAGACTGAGGCTGAGCGGGGTGTGGGGGGGGCCCAGGGATGTGCCTGAGGGCACACAGGTGGGGAGGAGGCTGGAGGGGAGTTTAGGTTGGGGCGGCACGGGGAGCTTGGCTACTCTTTCTTCTTCTAAACTCCCTTCCTTTGCTTCACTGTACCCTCCCCAACTCTGCACCCCTCCCCCCAGTCTCTCAGGCTGTCCCTCTCCTCTTCTCCAGGTGGCCCCATCCTTGGACCTGTCCTCACCCGCCCCCAAAGTGGACACAAGCCCCTCCTGGCTTCAGTTCCCAAACCATCAGCCTGGGGTGACCCTAGCACGCCCTCATTCCGGAGGGGTTATCTACCTAATTTAATCCTCACGACAGCTCTGTGAGCCCGGCGCTGTCATGATTTCTATTTTTACCGGCGAGGAACACAAGGCCCAGAGAGGCGAAGTAACTTACCTATAGGGGGCAGAGCCAAGTTCGAACCAGGGGCCTCTCCTGTGCTTTCCTTCTCCATGGTATCCCTCTGGCTGTCTAGCCCAGACCTCCGACCTGGGCTTCAGGCTGAACGATCCCTCCCAGCTTCCCCTGAGCCCCCGGCAAGGGAGTCACCATCCCTGTCCGGCCCCGGACCACCACAGCTCCCATCCCTGTGTCAAGACTTGTTTGTGGAGGGCGCCTGGGGGGCTCAGTCAGTTAAGTGTCTGCCTTCAGCTCAGGTTGTGATCTCAGGATCCTGGGATCGAGCCCAGCATCGGGCTCCCTGCTCAGCATGGGGGGTCTGCTTCTCCCTCTCCCTCTGTCTGCCCCGCTGGCCCTCTTTCTCTCTCTCACAAATAAATAAATCCTAAAAAAAAAAAAAAAGACCATTTGTTCCATGGCCTTCCCCTCCCACCCCTCGACCGGGAGCCTCTCAGGTTCCACTCATTCATGGTCATGTCCCCACACTCAGCTCTGCAGGCCCGGTACACAGTAGGGTCTGGGTCCCTGTTCTAGAAGGAACAAAGGCATTCCAGCTCAGGATCCCGCCTTAGCCTCCCCACAGTGCCCTCTGCTGGTCAGACCAAACGCTGCCCTGGGGCCTTCCCGCCATCAGCCCCTGCCTGATCCCCATCCCCTAATAACTCCCTGGCTTTATAGGGCGCCTTTCTTCCTCTGAGCTCAAAGCACTTTCCCATCTGTGATCTCCCTGGCCTGGGACCAGCCGAAGCATTTCTCTCCTCACTTTACAGAAGCAAACCAAGGCCTGGAGAGGGACGGGGCGAGCCCTGGCGGGCCACCGGCAGATCCAGAAAAGAGAGTGTAAGTTTGTTTCTCCAGCCCTCTTGGTTACAGATGAACAGACTGAGGCCCAGAGGGGCCAAACTTGTTCACACGAGCCCTGGGCCAGAACCCACTGTCCTAAATACTGTCCGGGGCTCTCCCACGACCTCGAGATCTCTGCCTACAGCTCAGCAAGGGTTGGCCAAGTCATTAAACAGAAGGAGCCTCTGTTGTCCCATTTGTGGAAGGAACAGTACTTCCTGCTCCGCCTGCCTCCCCAGGGGGCTAGGAGATGAAGGACACGGAGGGCTTGAGGCCAGACAAGGCCAGATAATGGGAGAATAGGGGCAGTGGTCCAAGCCGCAGACAACAGCAGGACCCTCGCCTCTGTCTGGCATAAACACAACCCCGGGGGCCACTCCCATCCAAAACTTGACCTTCCAGCCGGCTGGCACGTCCTGCGTGGATGACCTGGTTGGGGTATCAGGGCTGGAAGGTGAGAAGTGGAGGCTGGTCTAACCCTTCATCTCAATTCCTGTCCCATTACGCCCCTGCTCGCTCTTCTCACAATTTGTCAATACATGCATTTATTTCAGTGACTTTTTACTATCTCTCTCTCCGCCGGACTCTAAGTCAGTGGTGGCAAGCTTTTTCTGCAAAAGGCCAGAGAGCAAGTGCTTCTGACTTTGAGGGCCATACTGTTTCAGGTGCAACCACACGACTCTGCTGTTGTAAGGTGAAGCAGCCATAGGGGGGCCAGGCTGGCTCAGTCTCGTGGAGCCTGCAACGCTTGATCTCAGGGTTGTGAGTTCGAGCCCCACGTTGGGTGTAGAGATTACTTAAAAAAAAAAAGTCTTTAGGGGCACCTTAGTGGCTCAGTCAGTTAAGTGTCTGCCTTCAGCTCAGGTCATGATCTCAGGCTCCGAGCTCAGCAGGGAGTCTGCTTTTCCCCCTTCCTGTCCCCCTCCCCCAGCTCATTCTCTCTCTCTCTCTCAAATCACTAAATAAATAAAATCTTTTTTTATAAAGACTTTATTTGTTTGACACAGAGAGAGATCACAAGTAAGCAGAGAGGTGCGGGTGGGGGGGACGCAGGCTCCCTGCTAAGCAGAGAGCCCAGTGGGAGGCTTGATCCCAGGACCCTGAGATCATGACCTGAGCCGAGGGCAGAGGCTTTAACCGACTGAGCCACCCGGGCGCCCCTAAGTAAAATCTTTTAAAAAATTCTTTTTTTTTTAAAGATTTTATTTATTTATTTGAGAGACAGAGAAAGTGAGAGAGAGCATGAGAGGAGAGAAGGTTAGAGGTAGAAGCAGACTCCCCATGGAGCCGGAACTCAAGGATCATGACCTGAGCCGAAGGCAGTTGCTCAACCAACTGAGCCACCCAGGCGCCCTAAAAAATTCTTTAAAAAAAGGTGAAGCAGCCATAGACAACAGGTTAACCAATAAGCATGGATATGTTTCAATTAAACTTTATTTACAAAAACAGGCCAAAGGCTGGATTTGGCGCAAGGACCATAGTTTGCTGAAAACTACTCTCATCTCCAAGACAGCTGAGACTTGCCTGATTACTCTCAACTGTATCCTGTTGTTTGGGGCACAGATTTGATCAATACTTGATGAACGAGGGAATGAAACGGGAAAGACCTACTTGGTGAGACTCGAGGGACGTGTGTGGTGGGGACTGCTCAGGGTGGGTGCAGAGCTTGTGCGAACATCAAGAAGCCAGAAGGCGGGGGATATTGTCCATCCGCAAGAGTTACCAGGCTTGGAATCACCCCAGAGGTCAAGATAGAGGGAGCAGTGTGGCCACGACTCGGCCCCACCGCTAGGGTTGCTGGGAGGACTGACAGACAGGACCCAGAAGGGTCTCAGCACAGCTGGGGGCACAGGATCATGTTTTGCTCTTATCAACTCAAACACCGGAAACTGCCTCCAAGCCCTCACCAATGGCCCTACCTGGGTCAGCGGGGCTTCCCCCACCGGGGATGGGCCTGTGATGGCCACAAGAAAGCCTCTCCGTGGAGGAACTGGGGATCTCCGTCAAGTGCTGAGGACATCCCAGCGCCTGTTTACTTCCAGGCTGGAAGTTTCTCCAGGGCACAGTTTGGTCTTGCCCCAGTCTCGCCCATGCCTAGTACAGTGGCCGTGTCTCCTCCATCAGACTGGAGGCTTACCTGTCTCTCTCCTTACCCCACCTAGTCTGGCTTGCTGCCTCGGGGGACATGGAGCTGGGGGGGGGGGTGACTCTGACCTGTCCCCGCACTCCAGAGTGGACATATTCTGGTCTAGCCTGGTCTCCAGCGTAGCACCTAGCACCTGAACCCTCCCAGTGGAGCAGAGGAGCCCCACTGGCTGTGCGGTCCAGTCCTGGGTCTGCTCCTAATGAGCCTGGGTTCCTTTCCTGGGTCTCAGTCGCCACATCCGCACAGTGGGGGGCTGGCACCAGGTGATGTCTGAGCTCAGGAGCTCAGGAGTCTATACGGAGATTTTCTACAGATCTGGGTGGACACAACCCTGTAGAGCACAGCTTAGCGAGGAGATGACACCTTTGTGTTAGGAAAAAGGCACCCCATATGGGCAGACACAGCCCATGCCAGAGCTCAGGGCTTGCTGACCAGAGCATGGCAGGATTTTAGTGCCCTCCCCCTCGGCTGGGCACCTTTGTGCAGGTCATACGATGCATAACCTTCAACTGTGGCTGGGTCTGAGCTGCCAGCATGGTACTTTCTGGGTCAGTCGGCCAAGGGAGGGAGGAAGGAAAATGTAGAGTGATGCTGTCTCGGGCTGCCCCCTGGTGGCCATCTTCTGTATGACACCCACAGCTCAGGAAAGACATGGGGGGCGGGTCTTACCTGTCTGCCTTGGTCCAGCAGGGGGGCCTCCCACCTGCCTGCAGAAAGCCAGCACCCAGGAGTCAGAGTACCAGCCTCTGATCCCTGAGAAAGGGATCCCGTCGTGAAGCAGCCACTGTGGACCAGGCCCGGGACAAGCAGTTTAGAGATGAATTTAGTGTACCTGTTTACTCCCCAGGCTGGAAGCTTCTCCAGGGTAGGGGCTGGTCTCTTCCCAGTGTCCCCAGTGTCTGGCACCATGCCTGTGTCTCCTCTGTCAGACTTAGAGCTCCCTGAGGACTTCGCCGCCCCTATCAGACAGGGGGCTCACTGCCCCCCCCCACCCCCCGCCCCGCTCGCTGCTCGCTTCTCTCCTCCAGGGAACAGGAACGCGGTCTGTCTCATTTCTGCTTAACCAGAGCCACACAGAGCTGGGCGCACAGCAGGGGCTCAGTAAACATTTGTTGGATGAAGGAAAGGTTGCATCAGTCAGTCTTGGCCGTATTCAGTTTCTAGATATGTGACCTTGGACAGGTCTCACTTTCTGTGATGCAGTCAACAAATCCTTACTGAGCACCTACTAGGTACTGTTCTGGGGATCGGAGTCAAACCCAGTCCCCTGTACGCCCCCCAGCCTCCCCGCCTCCGTGGCTTTGTGCACACAGAACGCTCCTCCTTGTCTGCCTGCCGATGTCCCACTTCACATTCCCAATGCAGGGAACGCCAACACCTTGCAGCCATCCCCACGACCCCTGGCAGAAGGGACTCTGCCCTTACAATGCTCAGCTGGCACAGGATGCACCACTGTCCACACTGACCCAAGCTATTTATGCACATGGCTCCCCCCCCAGCCATTGCCAGCCCCCCTCCCAGGAGCGCCTGGGCTTACACTGAGTCTGATTCATCCCTATAAGGTTCCGCTTGATTGATCTTTCTCCCACCAGACCCTGCAGCCTCTGCTCTCCACGCTCCAGCGCCCAGCCCAGGACCAGGAGCTCAAGGCTGGCCAGCGAATGTCTGCCCCTGACTAGGAACGGTGGGGGCAGGCCCCAGGAGAGGGGGCTCTGGCTGGATCCCCAAAGTCCGGATGGGAGAGTGGGATTCAGGGCACCGCCTGGGCACTCCCTCCCCTTGTCCGGTCACCCACAAGGGGCTCCTTCCCTTCCCCCATAGAGGGCACTGGGGGAGGGGAATGGAAGGTCACAGGGCAGATGGACTGTGGGTTGATCTGGGAAAGGACAGCCCGCCCCCAGGGAAGGACAACCACACATCTTAGAGCTGTCTGGGAATCTGGGAATCGTCAGCTTCAGCAGAATTCCAAGGACTGGGAAGGTGAATGTGGGCGTGCAAGGGGGAGCTGCCCACCCCTGCAAGGCCCCGTCTTCAGTTCGTGCCAAGTTGGGCTGACATGCAAGACACCTGGCTTTGACTCCTTAGCCATTTGCTGTGTGACCTTGGGCATGTCCTTGCCCCTCTCTGAGCGCCAGTCTGTACAACGAGAAGATTGAGTCAGTGTGGAGCTTCTCAGCATGAATGCGGGAGGTGGGGAGAGCCAGAGCCACCTCGCCCCATCCAGGTCCCTTCTCTGGGATGAGCAGGGGACTGTGGGTGGGGCCACTGCCCAGCCTCACCTGTCCCTGTCTTAGGTTGAAGGGGACATAGTGGGCTCCCCAGACATCCTCTCCTCTGTCAACTGCCCTGTTGTCTGCTGAGGTCCCCCTCCTACACGCCGGCCCCGAGAGCTGCTAGGCTCCCAGCTGGGAACATCAGCAGCTGTGACCAGCGTCCTGCATCACGGTGAGTCAGAGCCATCCGTCCAAGCCAAGTCCAGTCCCCACGACGGGAAGAAGAGAAAGGACGCTGGGGCTGGCCCATCTCTCTTGCTCAGACTGGCACATAGTAGGTGCTTCACACAGTCATCGAATGGAGACTCTTCAGGCTTCCTTGGGTGTAGGGAAGCTTGGTGAGATAATAATGTAACATACCTGGGTTCACCGTCACTGTTATTTATTTTCAGCCCGGAGTTAACTACCTACTATGTGCCATTTTTGTATATATTTCTTGTTAATCCTTAAAGCAATCCTGTGAGGTGAGATTTCTTTCTACCCCCAGTTAACAGATGAAAAAACTGAGGCTCAGGGAGGTGAGGCGACTTGCCCAAGGTCACACAGCTTTGTGTGAGCTGAATGGGCACTCACACACCTGGTCTGTGGGCAGGCAGCCGTGGCTAGAGCCACTCCCCACCTGACCTCCACTCCGGAGAGGGCTCCCAGGCCTGGGGGAAGAGAACCAGGTCAGCACCCGCCCCCACCCCCTGGCAGGGCCACCAGGCCCTGCTCCTGCCCTGCTGGACGCCTCCAACTCCCCCCCAGGCTCCTGCCCCAAACCATTCATCCCTGGAAACCCTACCCAGGCCATCAGCACGTGTTCTAGGGGAGCCCGCGAACCTGGCTTCCTCACCTGTAAAAGGCGCACAGGTAGGAGTAGGTGTAAAGATGGAGAGAGATGTGTTTGTGCAAGGGAAAGTTTGCTCAGGAGCTGGCCGTGTGTGTGACTGTGTCAGTGTGAATGCGGATGGCTGTGTGCACACTAGCGTCTGCGAGTGCGTGCAAGTGCGTGGGGACACGTGAGTGTGCTTGCAGGTGAGTCCCCCACGGAGGGAGCAGCTGTTGCCCCAGGAGACAGGGGACTCCCGGCTGAGAAAAGGCCTCATTCTCTTCACCCTAGGTGAGCCCAGAGAGGCAGGGGGGACCACTGACTCCCGAGGGGTGCTTGACTCTTGTTAGGCAGTGAGGCCCCTGGTACACTCAGCCCCCTCTGGACCTCCACCCTAAGCCAGCGGGCCCCAAAGCAGGAGCCGGCCGTCAGAAGTCGCTGTCCCTCACAGCCAAGGGACCTCAGGCAAGGCATTAGGCTTCTGTGAGCCTCAGTTTCTTCCCCTGCAAAATGGGCTTAATGGAATTAGTGTAACTGAGCTCTGCATGGGTTCCTGATTGTTAAACTAAGGTTGTGTACTTTATGCCCCAAATGCTGGAATCTCCGCGCCACCCCTCCCCCACCCCCCGCCCCCTTCCTCGACCTTCAGCCTGGGTCACCAGGTGGCGAGAGGGCCAGAAGATCCCTCCCGGGTCCCCTGCTCCCCCGTTCCACTGCTCTCCCGCTCCCCTACTCCCAGCCCTACCCCTGCGCTCCTGCCTCCCAGCCCTCCTCACCCCGCCCCGCCAGCCCCGAGCCCCAGGGCCCCGCCCCCCGCCCCTCACCTCCCGCCCCCCGCCCCCCGCCCCTCACCTCCCGCCCCGCGCCCACTGACCCCGCCCCCCAGCCCGGGCCGCGGCCACAGGTGCGCGCGGAGGGCGGGGCCGGGGGACCGGGAAGGGGCGGGGCGGCCCGCCAGCGGCTCGGGCTCCTGGGCTCGGGGCGAGCGCTCCCCCGGGTCCCCCCGCCCTCCGTGCTGCCCGCGGCTGGTATGAGCGGGCGCGGCGCAGGAGGCGGCGGCGGCGGGGACGACCCGGCGGGAGCGGCGGAGAGCCGAGCGGAGGGAGCCCCAGCCCCAGCCCCTGCCCCTGCCCGCCCGCCGCGCCGGCGCCGCGCGTGAGCCCCGGGCCCGCGGAGACATGAGCGCCCGGCTGCCCGACGCACCCGAGGCGCAGCGGCCCGGCCCCGCAGCCCCGTGATGGGCTCCTGCGTGTCGCGAGGTGAGGGGGCCGCCGGCCGGGTGGGGGTCGGGGCCCGGAGGAGTCTGGGGGGGGTGGGGGCGACCTGGCCTTCCCCGACCGGCAGCACCACCCCCCGTCCTCACCAGCCCCAGGGGACGCGGTGCCCCCGGGAGGACAGGAGGTGGGGGGGCAGCGCGGAGAGCAGGGGGAGGTCGCCGCATCTCCAGCTTGGCTTGGAACCACACCCAGGCAGGTGGCGCGGAGCGGGGTCGCTTCCAGCTGGGCAGCCGCACGCCCCTGTCGCGTGCTCTGGAGGGGAGGGAGGCTTCTGGCTGCTCCTGCCTTTTCTGGAGGGCAGGTGTCGGCCCCGGGAGAACAAGCCGACTCTCCTTCCCGCACTCCCCCAAGACGCAGGCCTGACTTGCTCAACGCCCCCACTTCTGTCCCCTTACCCCATGCGCTGCCTTGAGAGTCGCTAAACCCCGTCGACAGCAGCGGGTTAACGGAGATGAACAGGTTATATAGAAGGTATCCCTTCCCCCACCTCATCCCCAAGTCCCCACCCCACCCCCATCCTCGGTCAGGGGACAGGAAGGGACAGAGAAAGCGGATGCGTCTGCCAACTCCTGGGCCTTTCTTTCTGCCTGGGCTGCTTTCGAAGCTGCCTAGCCCTGGCTCCCTCTGCTCTCCCTTGCACTTCCCAAGGTTGTACCCCAGGAGCTGGAGCGAGCTGGGGGGGGGGCGGGGAATGGTAGTGGAGTCCCACACAGAGCAGGGGCACTGGAGGTGGGGGCACTGGGAGTAGAGGTGACTGAGGCCTTGACCCCAGCTCGGCAAACCCTGGGGGCTGCCACCCCACCTATCACCCCCCAAACTTACTCAGTTGTAGAGGGATGAACAGGCCTTGGGGAGGGGCTGCACAGGCCCCGGGGGGGGGGGGCTTGCTGAGGGACACGGGGCAAGGAGCACGACACCCCCCCACCCCAGCCTCTCAGGGGCTCATCAGTCGATGTGGGACATTCTGGTAAGTGGCTTAGATGTCTCACGAGGGTGTCAGGGCTGGAATCACGGGTGGGAGTTGGGTTGTGTGAGGTTCGTTCACTTATTCACTCATCGGGCTGATTTTAGCACAATACCTACTGTGTGCCAGGTACTGCGTACATGCTGGGTACCTAGTGGGGACGAGTCCAGCATGGCCCCAGCCCTTCTGAGACCGACAGCTTGTCAGAGGGGAAGACAGTTTTAAGAGGGAAGAGTATTCAGGGTCCTTCAGGACTGACAGGCTCTTAGTGGGTATCCAGAAACCCAAAGGCTCTGGGCAGGCTCTGGGTGTCGGGCATCTGGGATCGGGTGTTTCCTTGGTGACTGTGTCCCTGCCCCATCACTTGGTCATCCCGTACCGGGGCCCAGCCTGTGAGCCCCAGACCCACTGAGCATAGTACGAGGCCAGGGAGGAAGAGGCGCCTGCTAAGGTCAGGCTGGTGCTCAGGTCCTTGGATCCCCCCGACCAGGGCGGCCCCCTCTGCTGTGCCTGCTTGAGGTCACAAAGACTAAGGATGGACTTTCTTTGCCCTTCCTTCTGTGGCTTGGCCTCCCGAGTGCCTCCTCCAGATCTAGTTGTGTATTCGAACCTCGTCCCCTTCCTGAGCGGGTGGCACTTGCAGTCTCGACACGCAGCAGGCAAACTGGATAAAGGTAGAGAAAACGGGCAGGACACTGGGGCAGAGGACAGCTAAGTGGAGGGCACACCCCCCTCTAATTGTCACTAATACCCTCAGAGCGCTTCCTGGCTTGGCAGGTGCTGGGTGGAACGTTTTAGGCACAACGAGCACAGTTGGGGCAGGTACTGTCCCAGTCCTCATTTTACAAATGGGGAAACGGAGCGGGGGAGGGGGGAGGGGAGCTGAGCGACCTGAAAAAAGCCAGGCCTGTGCCCCAAGCCTCTGCACTGCACCCGCAGCCCCCAGCTGGGTACCTGACCTGCTCTTCTCCAGCCGCAGGCTTCCATGAGCTTCTGGGCCCAGTGCTAATAACCACCCCTTTCTCGAAGTGCCTCCCTGTGCCCAGTGCACAGCTCTGAAGCCAGGCCAGGGATCGCGAGGCTCAAGCTGATGCTGAGCCCAGAGCTTGCACCCAGCTGGCTGCCCTACCCAGCCGCCAAGCCCCGGGTACAGGCCACAGCTGGGAGAGCCTTCCCACACCAGCATGGGGCGGCAGTTCGCTTCCCTGTGCCGGGCCTGAGACATTAAGGGGTGCAGAGTCGGGAGCTGGCCAGCCTAGCTTCCCATCCATCATTCCCTAGCTCTGTGACCTCAGCAAGTTACTTAACCTTGAATGGGTATCTCAGTGTTCTCATCTCTAAAATGGGACCAATACCAGGATTGATGTCCTAAGGTTGCTGGGCAGGGATTAAATGACTTAATTCAGGTAGAGCATCCAGACCAGTACCTGGCACGTTTAGCTATTTCTTTCATTTTCAGTTTGTTGCTATTACCCTTCTGTGCAGACAGCTTAAGCAAGCCGCTCTCGGCTGAGAAAGACCAGGCTACGGAGGCTTCCAGCCCCATCCTGCCTCATGGATGCCTCCTGGCAGGCACTCGAGGTGCTGAGGACTTGGGGAAAGTGATGGGGACCAGAGTAAGGCAGCACATGCTGTTTCCAGGAGCTATTTTGTTGTTGTCTGCTTTTTAAAATTTTTTAGATTTTTAAAAAATTGTTTATTTATTTATTTGAAAGAGAGAAAGAGATCACAAGTAGGCAGAGGCAGGCAGAGAAAGAGGGGGAAGCAGGCTCCCTGCCAAGCAGAGAGCCCGATGATGCGGGGCTCGAGCCCAGGACCCTGAGATCATGACCTGAGCCGACATCAAGAGTTAGACACTTAACTGACTGAGCCACCCAGGCGTCCCATTCATCATCTACTTTTAAGCTACCACTTGTCAGGCACTTATTCTCAGCCAGGCTGAGCCTTTTTACTCTTCCTAGTAAAAGTTCATCCTCATTCAACCCTGGGTTGGGGGAGATGTGGGGCTCAGAGACGGGAAGGGTCTTACCTGAGGTCACACAGCCAGGACATGGAGAGGCAGGATTTGGATTCGGGTCTGTGTTAGCCCAGCGCCTGAGCAGGGAGCCCCTGCCCTTTGCTTTCGGATGGGCCCCCCAAGAGAGGCACTGAGCACATGGCCAGTGCTTAAAACCACAACCCTCTGGAATAACTCTCAGGGTTGGTTTTCGCTTGGGGCTTTGCTGCCACCGCAGGTGACAATGTGTATAGAGCAGGGGAAGTTAATATCCAGTCCCCTCTCTCCAGCCCAGGGTCTCTCGGGCCCTGCCCCATGCCCCTGGCGCTGGAACCTCTCCACCTACCCAGGCTTGTCCTCCAACCGACCCGTCAGCCTCCTGGCCTCACCGTGGGGGTCTCAGTGCCCTGCACCCAGGGGCTTGTGAGGACAGAAATGGGGGACGGCAGTCTTTCTTCTGGAAGGCCAGACATCTCTTGTGTCTGGGAGAAGGCTCCAGCGCTGAAGGGGTAGGCAGAGTGCCCCACGGAACCCAGGGGCCCACCGACTGTGGCCTCCTCCCAGCCTCCTCGCGCTGTCTGCCCTTGGCCCCTGCAGAACCAGCGAGCAGTCTGACACTGGGCACTGGGGGAGACTGAGGAAGGAGTACTTGGGGCCTTGCCCTTGGGGAGCTCACTGTCTGAGGAGAGAGACACAACTTTGCCCTAGGGGGTGGTCTAATCGGGGAGGCAGGACACAGACACACACATGGAGAAACAGCCTGAGGGGATCAGCACTGGCTAGTGGGTTGAGCGCAAGCTTTGGAATTTCAGACTGGGTTAGGTTTGAACCCCATCTCTGCCGCTTATTAGCCAGTGACTTTGGAGAAGTGATTTAACTTCTCTGAGCCTCAGTTTCCCATCTGTAAAATGGGCATAATGACACTACTTTGCAGGGGTTTAGTGAGGGTTAAACAAGAGATAGTGGATGAAAAGGCCTAGGACAGTACCCGACACATAGTAGGTGTTTAATAAATAGTGGCAGCAAATCTTTGCAGGCCAGACTTTGCATTAAGGCTGCTGTTGGCCTAATACAGCCGAGGCCAATCTAGGCAGGCTGCCTGGAGGAGGTGAGGCTAGAGCAGGATGCTCTGAGTTAGAGCTCAGTCAAAGAGACTGAGCCCCAGGATGGCAGAGGAAGGAGAAAGGAGCTGAGGTGTGTGGAAGGTCCTGGAGAAGGGCCTGTTGTCTCCCTCTATCCTTGGTTGGGGATAGAAAACCAATCCCCATCAATTCCCTGATGAAGTCACCACTATGAGTCTGGTGACCTATAAACACATGTCCCGGGGAGCAGGAGGGCACTTTGTCCACTTGAGGCCAGGCCTCTGCCAGGCTCAGCGGGCCGGCCTGCTGTCGTGAACTGACTCACCAGGCAGAGAGGCCAAGGGCTCTCTGCAGAGCCCCCAGCGGGACTGAGATCCGTCCCGTGGTCCAGAAAGGGGACCAGGTCTGGGCGCGGGGAGGGACGGAGCAGCTGCGGTTTCCAGAGCACCTGCTGGGTCAGGGGCTTCATCCTCCAGCAGCCCCTCCCCGAGGAACCCGGGCAGTCCCACAGGTGAGAGCTCTCAGCTCGCAGGGGCTGGGCCCCGTGTCCGCAGCCCTGGCTGGCAGTGGAAAGCTGGGATTAGACCCAGAGCCGGGACTGTGAAAGGAACCACCCTGGGTCCATTGTGTTCTCCTTGGAGTCAGGGACAGGGCCTGGACCTCTGTGGGCCACTAGCACACATGGCAGTGGGCGGGGAGGGGGCGGCTGGCTGGAGGACTGTGCGGTGCACTCAGCCACAGGGGTCCTGAGAAGCTTAGAGGGGAGGCCTGCAGCTGTCCAGGGAAGGCCAGGGCGAGGGGCCTCAGACCCAGGTTGCTGCTCTATTACTATATGCTTTCAAGAAGAGGTTTACCCTCTCTGGGCTGCTGGGAAAGAACAGGGTTAACCTGGGGCCCTCCCTGCCCTCCTGGGGTGCAGAGCCCTGGGAGACACTCTGGGGACAGATGGCAACCGCAGTGTCTAACGGGCTGGGACTCCAGCACCAAAGAACAGCTAAAGGGACTAGATGGCTCGGAGGCAGGGGAGAGGAGACTGAGTTGCAGACTCACCCAAGGAATGAGCAGAGAAAACCAGGGTCGGTGCTCTGCAGCAAGAGGGGTTTAGGTGAGACATCAGGAGGAACTGTCTGGGTGGTCGGACTCTACAGCAGGGGGAGGGGCTGGTGTGAGAAGGCAGGAGGCATCCTTGGTAGGCAGAAGAGCACTCTGCTTGAAGGCAGAGGGATGGAGGTGACATCTGGATGACACTCCTCTCCTTGAAGGACCGAGAAGTTCCCCTCAAGTTGCCAGGGCAACCAGAGGCTTGTCACTGCTGTGGCTGGGGAAGGTGGGGGAGGGGGCAGGTCTACGAAGGGGCCTCAGACTTTGAGGTCAGAGGAGTAGGGCAGGGGCTGGGGAGGAAGGAGGCGCCCCAGGAGCAGTGGCCAGGGGTCCCCTCAGGCTACCCCCAGCCCCCCGCCCACACGAAGTGTTTTTCCAGTTGCTGCTGGTGACGTGGCCGCCAGTCCCAGCTGGGCGAAGAGCAGCCTGTGATTTCACCCTGGGCTGCTCCATTACCTGACGTCTCCATGGCAACCAGCCTGTGACATCACGGGGCCCAGGTCCTCAGGGGGAGAAGGCGGCTTTGGCGGAGGCTCCTGCACCCCAACTGAGGCGGTGGGGGGCAGGAAAGCTGGAGAGCGGCTCAGGGCCAGGAGTCCGCCTTGACGGATGACCTTGTTCAAGTCCTATGTGCTCTAGGCCTTTGACGCTGCCTACCAGCTTCCTCGGGGCTCAGCAACCCTTACCCCCTGGCCCCCAGTCCGCAGGGTTTTAAAATAGCTTTGGGGATGGCTGGGGGCCCTAGAAATAGTCCAGCACCTCCAGAGCTCCGAGGGGAGCCAGCACCCCTCTGCCTGCACCCCGGCGGGCCCCGGAGTCTGTGCACTGGAGTCTGAGGGCTGGTGACTTCCAAACGTTTTTGAGAAGAACCCGTAGGAATACATATATTTTGCATCGCGACCCAGCACGACGCTTCGAACATTCTTGCCCCGGGTGTGGGTGCCCACGCTCACGCGGGTACACGCAGGCCTGTGCGGTTTAAACCGAAGTTTCACGAAACGATACTTATTAACCTGACTCCTCAATAAGTTCTGGTATTTTCTGTTCAATTCTATTTTGTTTTTTAAACACATGACCAAGTAAGTGGCTTGCGTGACCCGCTGAAGGACGTGTCCCCCAGTGTGGACACCGCCTTTGGGGGGCCTGGAACCCGGTCTTTGTACACACAGATCGAAGCTCGGGGACGGGCAGGCCCAGTGCGAGGCGCGCAGCCCGGACTCGGGGTAAGGAGCCAGATGAGCCCTAGCACCCCGGTGTGTAAGCGCACGGCTCAGCCCACACTGCTCTCAGTTCCTGGGTGACTGAGCTCCGAGTTCAGCAGGTAGGGGCATCAGTCCTAGCTCTGCCGGGCTTTTCTCGCCCTTTTTCAGGCTCATTCAGACCTCCTTCACCTGCCCGCCAGTAACAGCCTCCAGGCCCCTCTCAGAACTCTCTGGTCCCTTAGGGATCGTAAGTCCAGTCCAATGTGACCAGAGACTTCCACCTCATGTCTTGTTCAGTGTTCGCTTCGGCCCTCCAGCCAGGACTGCTGGCCTCCCTCCTCTCCAGGTCCCGTTCTCCTCTGACATCTTGGGGTCTGGCCTGAGGAACTTGAGAAAAAGCAGCCAAGATATTTTTATTTATCTGGAGCTCTGGTGGTCTCTCTTGGCCGACACTGGCTCACCGTTGAAACAAAGTTTAATGAGCGATGTGCCAGGCCTTGTGGCAGGAGGGGCTAGGGCTATGGTGGCGAATAAAGCTGACGAGGACCAGCTCTCAGAGAGCTCATGGTCTAGTAAGAGACGGTGAGCAAGGAAATGGACATGTAACGTAAAGAAGGAATGTCAACGTGAAGAAGGAGTGACAGCAAATTAGGAGATAGGAAAGGACGGGTGCCATTAAACAGAGTGGCTGGAGGCCTCCCTCAGGTTCTGACGTTTGAGCAGAGACCTGAATATGGTGAACCTGCAGCTATGTGGAGGAGGGAGTTCCTGCTTGAGGACAGGCACAGCCAGTGCAAAGGCCCTGAGGCAGGAGTGTGCCGGACATGTCTGAGTGACCAGCGTGGCTGGAGTGCAAGAGGGAGAGCAGTGGTAGATGAGGGGGGCTATGGGCCCCAGGTTCACATGTGTGAGTTCTTCCAGGGGCTGTTTTGGGGGGCCTGACCGCAGCAGGACCCCTGCCATGGGAGATCTGACCTGGTTTGACCTCTTCCCTTCCCTGCCCCACTCCCTTGCCCGCCAAAGTTGCCTGCCCTCCAGCCTCTGGGAACTGGGGTCCGCTTGCCCTGCAAGCGACCCTCTGAGGGGGCACCAGCAAAACTAAAACATGGCCCCTTCCTTAGTGTCCCTTGAGAAAGTCACAGTCCTTAATGTGCAGAGGGAGGGGACAGGCCGCTCCGCTGCCCCTTGGAGTCCCAGCCATCTCTCCCCAGCTGTGCAGAATCCCAGCCGGAGTGGGGTGGGGCCGGCGGGGCGCAGGCCTCCCAGATCTCTGCAGGGGAGTGTCTGAGAGGCCCTCACTTCGCTTGTGGGGAGCGATAGACGGTCAGAGTCAGAGGGATGGTGGGCGGCAGGGGTAATGGAGCCTGTTTGAACCACCTCTAAGAGGGAGTCTGCTCCCCCACCCTTGACAGTGGCTTTCTTCCAAAGGGGGGCGCCCGATGCCACCTTTGTTCTGTTTTGGCTCCTAGCAGGCGGTACTGCCCATTTTACAGATGAAGAAATGGAGGCTCGGCGGTAAAGTCAAGGTCCCACAGGTGCTAACGGGCCGAGCTAGGATTGGAACAGGCCCGTCGGCACCAGAGCCTCACCCGGTTGTCTCTGGAGCAGCCCCTCAGGAGCAGACCCTGAAGTGAGGATTTGGGTACAACGGGTAGCGAGGGAGATCCTCCAGCGGAAACCAGCGAAGGAATGGAGAGACCAGGGCCGTGGAGACGGGCCACGGAAGAATGGGCGCAGCCGGATCCTGCAGGGGACTCTGAGGGCCCGGGGTCCTGCGCCTCCCCTCACTGCCAGAGGGCACCATAAATTCAGTTCCGGTTGTGGGGGGGCGGCTCCCCTGGAAAGAGACACAGGTGCTGCCCTTTGGGAGCAAAGCATAGGAGACGGGGACCATGGGTGCGCAAACAGGAGAAAGCGATCCGAAGGCATGTGGGGGGTCTGTGGGGCACCCTCGCTGTCCTCTAGCACCCCGTCCTTCCCTCCCTGCTAAGACCTGCACAAGACTCCCAGTTGGCACTTCAGCTCCCTGCCCAGGGCCCACGGGTGCCCAGCCCTGCCTCTGGGGGCTCCGTCACCTGCTACCTCCAGCCTGCAGACGCTTCCTCCAGGAAGCCCCTCGTGCTTCCACGCTGAGTCCTGCAGCTCTGCTGCGGGTTGTCAAAGCCGGCGAAGGGTGGTGGGAGCCCGCACCCGGGGCAGGACAGGCTGCCGGCTGGACCGGCGTCACCTCCCTGCCACGGCACAGACACCCCCACTCCTCACGTCTCCTGGACCTCGCGGTTTCAAGCAAGCTGCACACCCCACCCTCCGCTGTCTGCACCTCCCCTCTCCTGGCACCCGCTCCCGGCTAGCTCCCCCATCAGCTCTCCTGTGCGGCCCCTGACCCCCACAGAATTCATCAGAACTCCTTTTGTGCTTTGGAAGAGAGTGAGCCTGGGCATCAGAGTAACAGGCTGCAGACCCTGACCCTGAGTGCGCGCTGGGGGCTGGGGGCCGGGGGCTGGGTCCCCCCCCACTCCGTCGGCTGGTTAACCCCTGCCTGGGCCTCCGCTTCCTCCTCTGGAAAGCCGAGCCGTGGATTCCTTCCTCTTCAGGTCACTCTGTATGAGGAGCCGGTGCTGTCACACCAGGAGAGGGGGTGCTGCTGTCCCCCCGGGGTCAGCCTTGTGTTTGCATGAGGGGCTTTGAGGCTGGTTTCCTTCAGTCTGGGAGCCGCCGGAGGGCAGGGGTGGAGTCTCAACCCCACCTCTGTCCCCACACGCCTGCGCGGTGTAGACAGGGGTTGGGTGCTCATCAGTGGAGGAATGAATGGATGTTTAGGTGGATGAGTGGCCTAGAAGGTCGCTCACGCTAGAACGTCAGCTGCATGAGGGCCAAAACCGTGCCTGTCTCGTTTGCCAGTGTTCCTCGTGCCCAGAACGGTGCCTGGCACACAGTAGGTCCTCAGCAAATACTTGCGAATGCATCAGAAATCGATGCCTGCTCCTTGCGCCGTGGTCTCCACGCCCGCAGCCTCACACTCACGGCACAGGAAGGGACCGGACGCCTCACAAACGCTCGACTGTGATGGGGGGCGACTGGCGCCCAGTGTGGGGACAGGAAGGGCCTCTCTGAGGAGGTGACCTGGAGCTGAGACCTGAATGGCACAGTTCAGGAAGATCTGAGGATGGTGTTCCAGGCGGAGGGGAGAGCAAGGGCAAGGAACCAGGGGGCCATTGAGGAGCAGCAGGGAGGCCCGAGTGGCCGGAACCGGTGGGGGGGGGCAGGCCCACGTGCAGACCCCCGAAGGCCCTGGTGAGGGGCTGGTTCTCCTCTTCAGGGGCGATGGAAGGAAGCCGGTGGCCGGTTTTCAGCAAAGGCTCAGTCTGACCTGTAGCTTCCCTATGCAGCGGGGTGGAGAGTGGGCTGCGGGCCGGAGAGGAAGCCCAAGGCTGTGGCCAGTGGCCTCCAGGTGAGAGAGGGTGGTGCCCCCAGGTGGGCAGCTGCGGTGGGGGCGGAGAGAGCTCCATCTGGAATGGAGGTTGGAGAGAGAGCTGGTTGGAGGAAGGCAGAGCTCGGAGAAAACTGGATTTGGGGTTGGTACAGCTGGGTGGGCTGTTGCATCATTTTCTAAAATTGGGGAAGTGGAGGAACAGGGACCTAGGCTTACTTGAGACGGCTGTCGGCCGTTGGGCATCCATGGGGGGTTGGCTATTCGGCTGGGGCTCAAGCGGAGTCAGGGGCGCAGGTGTAAATGCCGGTGTCGGCCACCCACGGAGGAGGGGGTCCCGGGACAGACCCGAGGTGAGAAGGAGAGAAGGGTCCAGGCTGGAGAGAAGGGGGACTAAGGGGGGGAAACCCTCAGGAGGGAAGCCTGAGATGAGCGTGGCTTGAGAGGGAGGGAGGCAGGGAGGGGGTGTCCCAGTGCCGCTGAGAAGCCAGTGAGGAGACCCGAGATGTCTCTGCTGGATGGTCTCATCCTCCTGAAGAGGATGGAGAAGAAAATGGGGGGGAGGAAGTAGAGGTCAGGCACAACGCTAAGTGTGGCCTGGAAGGGAGCAGAGGAGGGGGCAGGGGGCTAAGGGGAAGCAGGGGTCCAAAGGTCTTTAAAGGATGGGAGATGCTGGGGCTGCTTGGAGGTGGGGGACTGACCCAGGGGTGAGGGGCTCGATGGGGGGCAGCAGGAATGTAGGCGAGAGTCCTGAGTGGAGAGGCACCGCAGCACCTGGCATGTTGGCGGCCGAGAGCGAGATAAGGGCAGACGACCAGAAGAGAGAAGAGAGAGTACAGGGCCCCTGGTAGGGGGGCGGGTCAGGCTGGGGGATGGTCCCTAGGGTGGGGGGCTGGTCTTGGATGGAGTGGGAAAGTCCTTCCTTTGTCACAGGAGAGAAAGATGGTGTGGGCAAAATGGGGGCAGGGCAGTGACTTGAGGTAGAAAAATGGGGCGATGCCTGCTGAAGTTTTCTGGACCTCTGTGAGGGTTGGGGGAGCCGCCAGCAGCGGGGTGTGGGGAAGGGGTGCCCGGGTGGCAGGTTCGAGAAGTAAAGCGTGAGGTAGGTAGCCTGGTGGGAAGCAAACTTAGCGGGAACTGGAGACCTGTAGAAGGTTCCCTGAATAGCATCCTGTGTGAGGCCGGGGACTTTCCCCAGCAGCGTGCAGCCCCGCGGGTCCTGGATGGAGCAGAAGGAGGCTGAGGCTGGACAGGGGAGGGAGTTGAGGGCCTCTGTGAAGGCGAGCTCCTAGGCTGTGTCACGGAGTGGGTGCTAGAATTCACGAAAATGGAGGAACAGGCCGGGGGGCCTGGCTGGAAGCCCCATGGGCTGTGGGCTTCGGTCTCTGTTTTCTACAGAATGATATCGGGCGGAGGTAAAGGAGTGCCCAGCCCTCAGGCCGGCTTGACCAAGCCTCGGAAGTAGGAGGAGAGTACGGGGTTGTGTGCGGGGTGGGGTTTCTAAGTTCCTCCTGTTGTCCTATTTCCAGATCTGTTCACAAGTGCCCACAAGGACTGCCCCATGCCCCAGGGCATGGACCCCCTGAACCCGGACTTGCCCTCCAGCCACCCCCCCACTGTTGCTCCAGACCATGTCACTGGCAAGGTAACTGGTCCCCCTTGGTCCTCCCCTTCACCTGCCTAGGCCCTGGGTCCTGGGATGTCCCCTACAGCGTTCCACAGGGAGCTGAAACTGTTCCCATCTTCCCTCTTTGGATCAGAGCCCCTAAGGGTTGGTATGCGTTGGATGAAGGTCTGAATTGGGCTGGGAATCCAGGGACTTGGGCCAGGACCGGAAAAGAGAGTCCTGCCTTGGAGATCTTTCTACGCAAATTACGCTTAGCCTTGCAGATAACAAGTTCCCTGACCAGCCCACCCCTTAGCAGCTGCCCTGCCTTCTGGAAGGTAAAGGAGTGGCATTTTTTTTTTAAGTTTATTTATTTAAGTAATCTCTATACCCAACATGGGGCTCGAACTCAGAACCCTGAGATCAAGAGCTGTGTGCTGTGCCGACTGAGCTTGCCAGGGGCCTCAGATCCTGGTGCATAATTTCCACCCCCCCACCCCCAGAGGCTGTGGCTTGAACCTACTATTTGATATCATTACTTTTTTTTTTTTTAAGCACATACCGCATGCTAAGCTTTATGGTAGACGCTTTGTCAATATCATGTCATTTGTGTCACCACAAGCCCTGAGAGAAATGGCATTTATCACCATTTTACCGAGGAGGAAACTGATGGTCTGAGCTGGTAAGGCACCAGTCAAGGGTACCCGGGTGGAAAGGGCAGAGTAGAAGCTCGAACCAGGTCCGATCTGCCTCCCGCGCCCGCTGCTTTCCTGGCGGAGCTACCACTGCTCACCCCCCCACCCTGCCAGCCCCACATCCTTCTCTGCGCGAGGGAGGGCCAGGTGGGCACGACCCAGGGGTAGGCAGAGCCCGGACCGCAGGGAATAGCAGAAGGCCGACCCCCACCACCACGCGGGGCTCGAGCACTCAGGCCATCTGCTGGCAATGTCTGCCAGGCCCTGCCTGACCCTCTTTCTCCTCTCGTTTTAGGACAAACAGATGGATTTCTGTTGGGATCCTTGGCAGGTCAGCGCGCTTTGCCCATCTCACGGTCCAGGCAGCCGTCGCGGACACTGGGGCCCCTCACTCTGCGACCCCAGCCTGGGCACACGGTTCTGCCAGCCCTGGGGGCGGGGGCCTGACGACCACAGCGGGTGGGACAGTCCTGTGGGAGTGGGTAGGGTCACCTGGGGAGGGGGCCTCGTGGGGGCAGTAGAGGCTGGGAGATGTCCCCTGGCAGGTCTGCCCCGCCCTACTCACCCCTCCCCTCCTTCCTGCAGAGGTGCTTCCAGACCACCAATGGCTACCTGGCCGACTCCAGGTCCTGCTCCAGCAACTACAACGTGGCAGCTCTGGCCACCTCGTCCCTTGTGGGTAGGCTCCAGCGGCCCTCCCCTGCCCCGGGGTTAGCATGGCCCGGCCCTCACACCTCGCTGCGGCTGGAGGGCATGCAGCCTTGGGAGCCAACATTTCCCCGACCTACTCCACACCGGGTTGTGCAGGGACCAAGGACTTAGGGTTCCTGCCCCCCACCCCCCGTGGTTAAGTTGCTGGGCCCCCCCCAAAAGCCGTGAGGGAATGGCCCCAGTCTTTCGGATGTCTGCCTGGCATGGCCTCCCAGCCTCCATGGCAGGTGTAGTCTGCCCGTCACCCCGCCGTGGGTCGGGTTCCCTAGAAGCACAGCCCCAGATGTAAGTTGTGCAAGTGATTTATGGGGGGATCGTTCTCAAGGGCAAATTGTAGGTGTGAGGGCAGCAGGACGGGGCCCAGGAAGGAGCTCGGCGGAGATGGGGCTCCGGGAAGAATCTGTCTCCACCCGATCCTGGGGAACTCAGGAGCACGAATCGAACCTCAGAACTTCTGCTGGGCGTTGAGGCTGGCGGCTGGTTGGGTATCACTCCCCCATTGGTCAGTGGTGGCCCCTGGGAAGCCCCCCCCCCCACTGCCTCCTGGGCATTGCAGAGTGAAGCCACTCCCATCAGCTAAGGGCAAGGCTCTGGAGAGGGCTGCTGGTGGGAGGCGGCAACAGCTGGTAGATGGGCCCGCAGGCCAGCAGAGGGGTCTCCGGGGGCCGCCACAGCATCTGGCCCAAGTCACCCACGGCACACGTTCCAAGCCATTCCCATGGTACCCTCCCTTCTGCTTGCCTCCCCCACCTGCCACCCCTTCCCTCTGCCTCGCCTGCCCTGCAGGGGCCGCTCCAACCCCCTCCTCCAGAACTTTCTCAGGTTGCCCGCCCTCCTTGCTCAGGGGTTTGTGGGAGGGGTTTGCCCCCTTCTTCCTCACTTCCATCTTCCCCATTTTCTCAGTATTATGTCTCTAGCTTCCTTGGGGACACCCCATCTTGCGTAAACATTGCCGGTCCTCACCTCACGGCTTTGAGACCCTAGTGAGTGTATGTTCAGCCTTGGTTCAGAGAGATGCTGAGTCATTCCTGACAGCCCTGTCAGCTTCCACATAGAGGTGGTCTACTCCTGAGAGCCCCTCGGGCCCTCCTCCCCACTGTCCAGCCCCTGTCCTGTCTCTTGCTGGATCCCTTCCTGATGGTGGCTCCTGATGGTACCCCATCTCCACCCCTGGCCCCATCCCCTAATTGGGATGCTCTTCCTAAACAACAGATCTAACCTGTCACTCTTGCTCATTACCCTGCTGTGGCTCCCCATTGCTAGAAGGAAAACTCTGGAGTCCTCAGCTTGGCTCTCTCAGCCCCAAGTCTTGCCCCTGATGGGCTCCCCAGGCTTTTCTGCCACCCTAGTCTTGGTATTTCCCTCCTATCTCGTCCCTGGCAGTCCTGGAATCATGCCAGATTCTGCCGTGCCTTCCTCCTCATCTCATCTCTGAAATAGCTTCCCATCTTGCCTCCATTTGTCCAATGCACCTACAAACCTCCCAACATACCTATAAAGTTCAACCCAGGTCCACCTCTTCCAGGAAGCCTTCCTGGCTTGCTGCATCCCACATGGGTCTCCTCCTCAGCAGAGCTGGCACTGGCCTTGGCAGTGCTCTCTCAGGGGGTGCTCTCTCAGAACTGGTTAATTAATGGATAAAAGGAGAGGGCTGGGTGGATCTTGAGTGGATCTGGGACAGAAGGGTCTGAACCTGCTCAAAGGGAGTTAGGGGTGTGGCAGGTCTGGGGAAGAAGCACCAGGTGGAGGGGAGCATTGTGGGGAGTAGGATATTGGGAGGGCTTGGGGCCTCCGCATGGGTGGGGACCTAAGTGAGGTGGGGCCTTGGGGCTCAGGGAGGATGTGGGCTGCGGACTGGGCGTGGGCCCTGCTTGGGCAGGAGGGCTTGCACAGATAGATTCTGGGCTTTGCGAGTACGGGGCTGGGAGGACACGGGGCATGGGGTGAGTACAGAGCCCCGAGTGCTTGTGGGGTACAGGCCATTAGATGGGCCTGAGGTATGGGGGGCAGGGAGCCTGGAGTAGCAGGGGCAGGCCCCTGGGCGGGATTTTGTGTCAGAGCAGTCACATGGCTGCCCTCAACGCTCCCAGGGGTGGTGCAGAGCATCAAGGACCACATCACAAAGCCCACGGCCATGGCACGCGGCCGCGTGGCCCACCTCATCGAGTGGAAGGGCTGGCGTGCCCAGCGGACAGGCTGGGAGCTGTCCCCCGCGGAGGACGAGCATTACTGCTGCCTGCCCGATGAGCTACGGGAGGCCCGTTTTGCTGCAGGTCAGTGTTGGGGGTGGGGGAGCCTGGGGATGGGGACTGGTTGGGGCTCTGGTCCCTAGGGGACCGAGGGTCGCCACTTGGGCATTGTCAAGGCAGGGCAAAACAGTGCCATGGGGTGGACAGGGCATTCAGGGGGCCGTCTCATCACCGGGGCCCAGATGGACAGCCCAGCTAACTGCTAGGCTGTAGGGTGCCAGCCCGTCCTGGTGCTGAGCGCACCCGCCCCCCGCCGTGTCCCCACTGAGTTGGGTCTCACTGGCCAACCCCCCCCCCACGCAGGGGTTGCGGAGCAGTTTGCTATCACAGAGGCCACGCTGAGCGCCTGGTCCTCGCTGGACGACGAGGAGCTGCACCTCGAGAACAGCCCTCAGGACGTGGTCCAGCTCCAGGGTACGGCCCGGGTGGGCGCCGGGGTGGTGTGCGTGGAGCAGAGCAGGGGCTAGGTGCCCGCCACCAAATGCACGGTGACCTCGGACGAGCCCCTCCTCCTTCCCTGAGCCTGGGTTTCTGCATCTGAGGGCTGGGGCGGGGGGGGGGGGGGGGGGGGGGGGGGGGGATCCTTGTCCCGCCCACTGCCCGACGAGCGCATGCGCCGTAAGCGCCTTAAGCGCAGAGGCGAGAACAAGCGCAGTAACCGGTCAGGGAATGACGTGCTTACCATGTCCCGTGTCGCCCTGTGCATTTTCACTTCCTTCTCATCACACCTCTAAGAAGGGGGCCTGTCCTTATCTCCATTTTACAAATAAGAGAAACTGAGGCACCGGGAAACTCGCCCTAGCTTACAGCTAGAGGTGTCCGAGCCAGGTTCTGAACCTTAGTACCAAGCACCGCTGGCCCAGGTCACTCCCGAGGGCTTCACGGGGCCTGGGGCCTGGCTGACACCTGCGGGCCCATCATCTTACTTAATCCTCCCCCTGAGAGCGAGGGGAGGGAAGGGAGCGGAGGCCGAGGAAGGACACCCATTGTCCCAGCTGTCCCAGGGCCAGATTCGAGGCGGGGCAGCGGCAGCCTGCCCTTCACTACACCAGCTCGCTCCAGCACCCCTGGAACCCCCGGGGAGAAACGGGCTCAGAAAGGTTGGGTGACTGGCCCAGGTCACACAGCTCGGCGGCAGCGGCGGCGGCGGCCACAAAGAGAAATTTGGAGGCCGGACTGCTGCGCCTCACCTTCCCCGCCCACACCAGGAGAGGGTGAGGAGCTGGGTCTGGGACTCAGTTCCTCACGCCCCCTCCCCCTCCTGTTGGTTTTTCAGACCTGGAGAGCGTCTACCTGCACGACAGTCTCCTGAGTGGCCCCTCACAGGATGACAGTCTTCTGGCGTTCTCCTCCCCTGGTCTCTCCCCCGAGGGCTGGCCCTCACCCGACGAGCCCCCCGGCACAGCTGTCGGCCCCCAGCCCTCCAGCCCGGAGGAGCAGCGTCATCGGCGGCTGCCCCGGGGCCTGGGGCCTGAGGGTCGGGCCCATCTGCAGGGTTCCCTCCCCTCGGCAGACAGCATCTCCCTCTCGGAGGAGGAGGACGAGGTTTTCTATAACTGAGGGCGGAGGGAGCTGTGTGCCTCGGAGCCTCCTCATACTGTGACCTTGCCCGGTGGGCAGCCCAGGCATATCAGGATGTTGGGGTCTGGGCTGGGCATTTCTGGACCCTTTAGGGCAGGCAGAGGGTGGGTGCAACAGGGACGGGGGGCCAGCCCTCCCTGCGGACCAATCTGTGCCTCCGTGGACCTGCCCCGGCAGTGGGAGCCATAATCCCCCTTCTCCTTTCTTTATGTGGCTCAGGAGGGCACCTTCCCCTGTGGGGTTTCCGCCAGCGGTGAGCTCGAGGACTCTCAGCGGGCACCAGGGCAGGCTGCCCAGAGGACCCGGCCGCTGGGCCCCTGGGCAGATGGCCACAGAAGGACCTGGGAGACCCACTTGGAGTGGGGCCTGGGGCCCTACCTTGGCCCTGGGGCTCAGTCTTCCCCCTCCCTCTGTGTTTGTGTCCCCATCAGAGGTGGGACAGCCTCTCTGGTAGCTAAGCGTCTGCTCCTCGGCTCCCTACACGAGGATCACCTGTCCCTGGTGACCCTGCCCCCGTCCTTGCACCCTCCTCCCACCTCCCTGAAGGTTCTGTGCAGACATTAAAGTGGTGGATTCACCCTGGATGAACTTGGTCTGGTCTCTGGAGGAAGGTGTGTCCTTGAGTCCCTGACGCAAGGGGATTCTAGAGGGACTTAGGGGAGAGCCCCTACCCTCCCAGCTCACATACAGGTGGTCAGCCTATGCCACTCAGCCAGAAGAGTCCCCATAGAAGATACCCGAGGTTCTGTGGATCCCCCAGGAGCCATACTTAGGGACCCGCTTTATCAGCCCTGACTCAGCCAACAAGGAAGCTGGGGCTGGGGTGAGGGTAACTGGGCAACAGGCTCCTTCTTATACCTGAGGACAAGCATCATAAGACCAGATGGGGGACCTGCTCACCTACCCCATCTCCCTGCCAGGAATGGGGTGCAGGACCAGCCGTGGGAGGCCAGGGACCCAGGCCTGCGATGTCCATATGGCCACCAGGGGGCGCCAAGACCTCACGCAGGGCTCCTCTGAACTGTCCACACCCTTGGAACTGAGAGAGGTACTGCAGCTCTGGGAACCAGTTTTATTTTTCTCAGGAGCCTCTGGTGGGGAGCCCTACAACTCCCAAAGGGCATCTGTGCCTGCCCTTGCCGATAGCCATACACCAATGTCTTCGCTGTGAATTTGGTGAATTTTCAATGAGGACCCATCGTCCACTGGTTTTCCGTGGTCTTTCCTGCTGGGTCCAGGGTGGGATTTGTTCTTTACAGTATGGAGCCTTGTACCACCCAGGAGGGAACGTGGTGAGTGTGGGGCCCTCTCGACGCTAGGTTAGAGCCGCCTGCTTCACTGAGGAGTAGCCGGGCTGGAGAGCTGTGTTGTGATGGGGAAAGAGAGGCAGGGGCCCAGCCCAGGGTCTTGCCAGGCTGGCTCTCACTTTGGGGCTGACGGGTTTGTCAGGTTGGAAATTGCTTTCTTCAACTAGAACAGAGAAAGGGGTTGGAGGGAGGGAGGGTAGAGAGGAGGCTGAGAGTGGGGATTCCGGGGTTCGCTGGCTGCCCTAAGGGTTGATTCGGGGGCAGGGGGGAAATGTTAAAGCCAGTGCCTCCCCACTGTACAGACGGGATCATTTAGGCCCAGAGAATGACAGGGCTGGCCCCTGGCCACAAAACAGTGGCCAGGCTCTCTGGGCCAAAAGGTGGGGCTCATCAGAATCCAATGAGGACCCTCTAAATTTGGATGGGAAGATACTGGTGCCCCCCACCCACCCACAGCCCGCTCGAGCATGGCTCCTGTGCCTTGCTCTGCCCCTGGGACCCTCGTACCTCCACCCAAGACACAGAGCCCACAGCTCTGCCCAGAGATGTCACAGGCAGGCACTGAAGGTTCAACAGCTCAAAGAGGTTGTGTGCCTAGAGGAGAGGGGTTGTTAGGGAACTTTGGAAGATAAATGGTGCTCAGCCCATTGCTCTGGCTTCAATCTCTCCCTAGCCCGGGGGCTGTGAGCTGAGGTGGAGGTTCTGGCCAGGGCTCTGTCCAAGGGGTGCCCACCCGCCTATCTCAGAGCCTGGGAAAGGGATGCGGTGCAGTAACGGTGGGTGGGACACAGGACCTGGGCCTGCAGTGTCCACTATGACCACCAGGGGTCTCCAGAGTCCACACAAGGGATCAATGGAAAGGCCAAGCTTATCAAGCAGGATCCAGCATGATCTGGCAGCAACAGAGGGGCTGAAGCCACTTCCACATCCCCAACCTGCTTCTGCCCCTCCTCGACCCCATGTGCGAAAGCCCCTGTTTTTCAGGGTGGGAAGGGATCAGGATTCAGAGAGATTAAGTAATTTGCCCAAGATCACACAGGGAAAATGTGGTAGACCTGAAATTGAGACCCATGTGTGCCTTGATGCAAAGACATTTTAAAACTACTGCCTCTCTCCACCCAGAGGCTTCTGCTCCCCCAGGATCTCCCTCTTCCCTAGTCCATGCATCATCCCAAGAACCCTAGAAACGAGAGACGAAGAGGAAGGACTACTATGCTCATTCTACAGATGAGGAAGTCGACCCGGGAGAAGCAGAAAGCTACAGAGTGCCGAGAAAGCTGGAGCCTAAGTTCCCCTCTTGGGCGCTTCCCCCCAAACCCACAGTCCTTGTCTGCCCACATGCCCGAACCCTCCCCACTACCTGGTGCAGGGAGGTCTCCGGAGACAGCTGCAGGGTCACGGGCTCTATGGGACAGCCCCCAGCCAAGAGGTCCTGAAGACACTGCCAGTGATGGGGAAAGGCTGATGGGGGGCTGGGCCAGCCTCTGCCACCTCCAGACTGTCCCTCTCAAACCCCCTTTCCCTGAGGCGCCCCCCTCACTCCCCTGCTGACCACTTCCCATCCTGACCCCCCCCCCCCCCCCGGAGTACTCACCGGGTGCCCTGGAGTCCAGGAAGGGGGCTCAGCCCGGAGTGCCTGCATCAAGTCCTCCCTTTCCACAGTGCCCACCAGTATCTGAGACTCTGCACAAGTGGAGAGGGAGCGAGTACGTGGCATTTACTGGGCAGCCACTATATGCCGAGGACTCTACTGGGTGTTCTCACGTCTCTCAGGAAACTACGGCAGCCAGTGGGTGGGAAGCTATGACTGCCAATTTTATACAAGAGGAAACTGAGGCTAGGAGGCACAGAGAGTTTATCTTGCCCAAGCTCACCGAGCTGCTGACGTGGAGGTGCGGTCATGGAAGGCAGCTGGGGAAGGCTGCCTACCCTGACCCCAACCCCCACCCCCGTGGCAGGATCTTGAGGCAGGAGCAGCTCTGGGACACAAGCATGAAGATGTCTGTGGGTCAGAGCTGGGCTTTGCCCCTCGTTTCCCGCAGCGAGTTTCACATCTGGCTCAACCCAGTGAAAGTGTGAACCCAGAAGGCCACCATGTTGGGAGGTCCTGCCGTGGGCGGAGGGCTTGGCCTCCCTCTGGGCTGTCACGGGAGTTGGCAGGTGTTGGGTTTTGAGGGGAGAGCCTGACATTTTTCCTCCTTGTCAAGTAAAATCAAACCTTTACAGCTAGATACATAAATGCTCTCCCTTTAAACAACAACAACAATTAAAGCTATTTCTTAGGTGAGCAGCAGGGTCCCACAGCCTGGGCCTGTGCTGGATGGGAGCTCTTTGCTTCCCGTGGCTCTGAGAGTAGAAGTGGTCTTTGTTTTAGGGGCCAATTTTGTCTTTGTTCCAGGAGGTGAAGCCTCTTGGAGGAGTCATCCATATGCAAATATTTCCAAATGGCATATATGGTGTATTCTGTGGTTTCATGTTAAAGGTATCCCAGTCTGAGTGGGGAGAGGGCCAGGCATTTGGGATGAGAACCTCTGACAACTCCACATTGGTCCCTATTTTCCAGGTGGGGAAACTGTAATTCATAGGGGGTTTGCCCACGGTTCTGCTGTTCACAAATGGCTTTAAAGCCTCTTGGGGGTGGGTATGGTGGTAACCATACGGTTGTGCAGGTTGATAACTGAACAAGATACCTGTCCAAAAGATGAGTAGGAACCAAAATCCAGCTATGCTATGCTTGCCAAGTGTGTACCTTGTCTCGTTTGCATATGTGGACTGACCGTCACCCTGAGTGGACAGGGCTGCCTCCCACAAGCCCTGAACTCTTTCCTACTTTTACTGTATTTGTGTCCCAGTGGGAAATGATGCTCTAGCTAGATCCTTCGCCAAGATTCAGCTTGTGTGTCTTTTCACAAGGTCACCCATTCATTTTTCTTTAAAAAGACATTTTTCTCATGGCAGCAGGGTTTCAGGAGAGGTGAGTTAGCTGGGGAATGCCTGAAGGGGAGACTGAGGTCAGGAGTCTTCTGAGACCTTGTAGTGTTCCCATCATTTACCCCCACTCCCAGGCACACCAGGCCTGGCTTCTAGAACTCCTAAAACTATCCATGGAGTGCCTTACAAGCCTCCTCTCATCTCATTTAAACACATCAACCACCCCAGGTTAGGGAGGTCATTGTTTCCATTTTACCAGTGAGGAAACTGAGGCTCAGAGAGATGAAGTGACTTGCCCGAGGTCATACAGTTGCAGAGACAAGATTCAGATTCAGGTGACTGACAGGTCCAGTGCCCTGCTTCCCCTTTCCTAGACCCAACCCTCCAAGGCCAAAGGTAAAGGTAGAGGGAATGCCCCTCCCCACCCATGCTCCCCCCTCCCTGCTGGGCACCTGTGCTCTCCACCAGGAAATACTTGGCCAGGTCTGTGGAGGTCACGACCCTGGCCACTTCCTCCAGGGGTGTGTCCTTGGCCAGCGTGGTGATGGTACAGTTCATGAAGTGATCCACGGTCACACGGTGAGAGCTGGAAGCAGAAGGGCTCCCCTCAGGTCCTGGAGTGAGGGGGTCTCCAGACCCCAGGACGAGGCGGGGTACCTGGGGGGAACTGGTTCTTGGCTGTGGGCAGGCACTGAGAGATTCCTAGGATGAGCAGCTCCTAGAACCCCAAGGTGGGTGGGGGGGAACTTGGGGATAGCTCACCTATGGCTGGCTCTGGATTTCCAGCCCCTGAACCCCTATCTCCTCCCTCCCCAGACTGGCTCCACTTTGGTCTCTTTAACTCAGAAGTCTTCCCTGGAGAATTTCATCTGAAGATAAGTTTTATGACAAAAAGAAAAAAAAAAGCTTTAAAGTTTGAAAATCAGTGGAGTAGTCACCCCCATTTTACAGATGGAGAAACTGAGGCCTGGACCAAAGGGACAGCTTGCACATGTTTGGAGCGGGGCCTTGGACCCGAGACTCTCAGAGCCTCCTAGTCCTGCTTCTCTGGGAACAGAAGCTGCTCCAGTCCTGTCTGGCCACGGGACATTCCAAAGCCCGATTCCAGTCCCAGCGTCCCAGCAAGGACAGCAGGGCAGGAGTGGGAGAGAGGAGGGGACCTCCCAGATCTGGTGCTGACAGGGAGCAAGGCACAGCACCTCTCTGAGCCCCAGTTTCCAGCAAATAGGCCACATCGGTCCCATCTTGCAGAGAGACTGACGACTAGGAAGACACTGAGGGCCCGGACAACAAGCACTGGCCCAAGGTCATGCAGGGGGCTGAAGAGAGTGGAGACGAGATGGCTATGCACCGGCCCCTTCCACACCACCCACGTCCAAGGTCAGCCACAGGGAGGGTTTTGGGGGGGGCTTCACTGCAGCCCACCCAGACCCCTCACCTCCATCAGCCAGCCCCACGTGGGCACCTCTCACCTGATTTTTCGGCCTCGGATCCACGGAAGGTATGGCAGCTTCTTGACAATGATGGTGCCGTCGTAGAAGGAGGGCTGGCAGCTCTGGGCGATGGCATTGGCCGCCAGCACGGCCATCAACACGGGCAGCGCATGCACTATCTGGCCTGTCAGCTCGAAGGCCAGCAGCGCCGTGGAGATGGTGTGGGTCACCGCCCCCGAGAAGGCCGCAGCCCCTGCAGGGGGCAGAGCCAGGGCCAGGGTGGCTCAGGCCACAGGGGTCAGCCTCACGCAGAGGCCACACGCCGGCCACTGCTGGAAGCATCCCGGTGCCTGGGCTCAGGGAGCGGGAGCGTGTAAGGGAAAAGATGGGGTGTCAGGGACAAGATGGGGGCTAGGGAGATTAATGGGGGCTCTGGGGAGGGGGCTCAGGGAGGGGGCTCACTGGGAAGCTCACTGACCTCTCCGTGCCCCGATCCTCTGGATCCAGCCCAGCCCCTCAAGGTCCACCCACCCCGTGGGGACTCAGCCCACTCACCGGCCAGGGCGTACCCCCCAGGCATGATGGGATTGGTGACCCCTCCGGCCACGATGCCCTCGGGGAAGGCAAGAGCGAGGGCCTCCCCTATGAGACGCCCGATGGCAGCTCCTGGCCACAGACAGGGGGAGGAGGGGGAGGCAGGCTGATGCGGCCCCCACAGCCCTCCGTTCCTGGGGACCAACCTCAGTGCCATCGGAGGGGGGAGGGGGAGAGCCAGGAGCCACGGCCCTGCCCCAATAACCAGGAAATCATGGAGCCTGGGAAGCCCGAACTCACCGAAGATGAATATGGGCATGAAGTAGCCAGCAGGGATGGGGATGGTGGTGGCCAGAATCAGCATCCAGAACTGCTGGGGGGGACCCGGAGGGGCAGTGGTTAGAGGCAACTGGGTGAGAGTGGGCAGGACAGGGAATGGGCAGGGGACCTTGGGAGCTTCCCAGAGAGGGGGAGGCTGCCCGGGCACATGGCCATCACCAGCATCTGGTGTCAGGAGGCAGCGACCAAGGGGAGGACACCCACCCAGACAAAGAGCCTACTGTGTGCCTGGCATTGCGCCAATGGCCTTCCTTTCTTCCCGCTCAACCTTCCCCTGGAGGCAGACACGGCAGCTACCCCGTTTTAAAGACGACGGAAGTGAGGCTCAGAACCGAAACGACGGGCACTGGGGCCACACAGCGAGCACGAGAGAGATCAGATGGTCTGGGCGGACGGCCCAGGCGCTGCGCTACACCCAGTGGGAGGCCTTGCTCCCCATCCCATCCAAGGTCAGTCTCCACTCTGTGCACAACCCCGTGGGAGGGGGCCCGTGGCACCCACCTTCATAACCAGGAAGAAGGTGAGGGTCCCAAAGATGGTGAACCGCGGGTGGTACCATTCAAACCACAGGTTCTGGGGGTCGAGCTCCTCGGGCCAGGGCGGGGATGAGTTCCGGGTCATCAGCGCCCACGAGTGGTTGTCGAACAGTGAGTCCAGATGCTCCCTCATGGACAGCTGGCACAGAGGACAGGTGGGAGCTCTGCGGGGCGGGGGCTGGGCAGCAGTTCCTGCCTCCCCCTCCCCCTGCCTCTGCCTCAAATCCTCCCAACTTGGGAAGGGCTCTGTCCTCCCAGAGCAGCAGGGTCCTCAGCTAGAAGGGTCCTCAGCTAGCTTCCCCTTACAGGTGTCGTGGGGGTTAAGCCAAAGGACAGGCACAGTGTGGGTGAGGGATGGGGGTTCCCCACTCCCACCACCCCTCAGCTCAGCGCCCCTTACCCGAGAAGCCAGGAAGCGGCCCACGCCAGGGGGGTAAGTGATGGAGGCGAGAACCAAGGCCGCCAGGGCGGAATACAGAGGCTTGCTGTGGGGCGTGGGGTGGGGGGTGAGCTCGGTGCTGGTCCTCTTCTTCCCCCACCCCACGGAGGGGGAGCCGGACAAGAGCAGGCCCCACCCCGCTGAGGGCTGGGACTGAGGCAGAAACTGGAGGAATGGGGGACATAGGCCAGGCCCCGCCCAGGGGAGGCAACCTGTGGTGGTCGGCCCCCCAGGGCTGATTGGAGAGCTGGGGACAGAGCTCCGCCAGGCCAGGGCAGGCCATGCATGGCCGGCCTGGGGCAGATGCCAATGCCTGGGGGCAGGCAAGGTTTGGGGAGGAGGGGAGCTCGGTTAGGGCTTCTGGCTCTGTGGGAAAGGAGGGCTTGGCGGGGAGGGCGCAAGCACAGTGAAGGGGTGAGGACTCAGGAGGAGCGGGAGCACACGCGAGGGTTGGAAGCCCAGCAAACTGGGGGTGCGGGTGTGGAGCAGTGACTGTGGGAACCTGGAGAGGGGTGTTAGGAGGGAATAAGGGCTCCATAAGCGAGGCGTGGGCTAGGAAGGTTTGGGGGGGCTCAGTAGGACTACAGTGCAGTCAGAGGGTGGGGCTCTCTGTAAAAGGGAGCTGAGGGCACAGGAGGCTGAGGAAGGGAGTAGGGCTGTCCTCCCTGAGAGTCCTCCCCAGTCTCTGCCCGGAGCCTACCTGGTGGCCAGCAGTTTGGAGATGACCCGGTTGGTCTTGACAAAACCAAGGAATGTTCGCTGACAGAAGAGGTACGCGCAGCTCACGATGCCACAGATGGCCCTGGGGAAGGAAGGTGAGGCCAGAGCCCCGCCCCGGAAACAAGGGCAGCGGCTCAGGCCTGGACAAGGCCCCCAGTTGGGCTCTCAAAGGACCCGAGGCGCTCACTCACCCCAGCGCCACAAAAAAGAAGATCTCCGGGAGGTCAAACGGGACATCCACCCTGAAACTGGTCTTGTAGAGGGAGGTGATGGTCTCTGGGGCAGGAGGGGAAAGATCAGGGACCACACCCCGACCCCAGCCAAACCCAAGTCCCAGACATGACAAACAGCGGTGCAGGTGGTGCTAAGTCCTGCCCGCGAATATCCTTTCCTGGCATTCAAGGCCCCCACAACCAGCCCTTGCCTCCTTGCTCGGCTTTGCCCTCCTGCACTCTTGGGGTGTGGGGCCCATCCTTCACGCCCAGTACAGGTCAGCAAGGAGAGGAGAGAGGGAGAAAAGATGGGAGGAGGAGGGACAGGGAGGGAGCCAGGGCTGGGGTCCGGGGGGCCTCACCCTGCTCGCTGTTGAAGACCGCCAGCAGGCGGAACATGAAGGCTCCGCAGGTGGCGGCGAAGAAGCCCCTCCAGTAATCCCAGACAGAGAAGTGGGAAGACATGACTTCAATGCTGAACAGGACGCCTGAAGAGGGTGCTGAACTTAGGGCGGAGCCCCACCTTCGTCCATCCCAGCGCCCTGACCCTTCCCGTCCTGCTCTCCTACAGCTGAAGTGAGGGAGGCCAGGCAGGAGCCCAGGGAGCACATCTGATCCCTACAACAGCCTTAAGGCAGCCACCGGATTATCCCCGAGGCTCAGAGAGCTGAACTCACTGGCCCAGGGTCACAAGGGGAAGCTGGATCTCCGACCCAAGTCAGTCTGATGTGACCGTAGGCGTCTCCACACCCCCCTCCACCGCACCCTGGGGCGGCTGTGCCCTCAAAGGACCGCAGTAGGAACCAAGACCTGCGTCAGCCCCCCGCCCCCCTCCAGGGCCCTCAGCCGGACAGAGGAGTGAGCGGGGCTGTCCGCAGGAGCGGGGGAAGGGTGCCCAGGGTGCGAGGGAGGGGCGTGGTCTCACCGCTGAAGGGCGCCGCGAACACCGTGGCCACGCCCACCGCTGCTGCCGCCACCAGCATCTCGTTCTGCTTGCTCTTGTTCTGGGCGGATCCCGAGTCCAGGGCTCGGAGTCAGCCCCCACCGTCCCCTCCCTCTCATTCCTCCAAGGGGGGCCGTCCCTGACCCCCTTACCTCAGACTCCCCAATGGCCTTGGTGTACACCCGGCCCAGGTAGGCAGCGATCATCACAGACAGGTGCACGAAGGGGCCCTGCGGGGAAGGTGTGGGCACCCGGCACACGGCTCGCCTTACTCCTCCCCCTTGGGGCGCGGGGCTGGGGGGCCAAGAGAGCCTCATCCAGAACTACGTGGCTGCCCAGCCACACTCACGTCCTCCGTCTCCCCAACTCTCTGAGTACCTGGCCTGCCTCCTCCCCCAGCCGGAACCTCTAAAAGCAGGCATTAGCCCGAGCCTCCCTGACTCTGCTTCTGTGGGGCAAGGCAGGGAAAGGCAGAGAGGGCGGGCGGGGTGCTCTCACGCCGGTCCGTACCACTTTGCCCAGGAAGATGGTGCTGCCGGCGGCCAGGGTGCAGGTGAGGCCCGCCACCTTAGCCCCGAAGTTCTTGATGTCCAGGTAATCCTCCAGCACCATGCCCGACAGGATAGTCTTCAGCTCCGGGATTCCAGAACCTTGGCAGGGGATGGACAGGGGGCAAGACAGGGGCGGTCTCTAGATTACACTCTGAGCGCTTCACCCTGCCCCAAATGTTTCACATCACGATCTCATCAGGTCCTCCAAAATCCTGAGCTAAGATCTGTGACCTCATTTGCAGAGGAGGAAGCTGAGGGTCAGAGAGGGGATGGGAGCTGTCCGTGTCATTCCAGCTAAGACTGGGAGACAGCTATGGCAAAACGGGGGGCACCCAGGATAGAATCTCAGGCCACCTCTGGATGCACCCCTGGAGCTCCCCAGTGCTGGCCTGGAGCTGGAGGCAGAGCTGAGAGGCCTGGGGGAGCTGTGCCTCTCCCTCAACCTGTCCCTGGGCTCCCCCAGGGCTCCCTGTCACCGGCCAGAAGGGCCTTCAGAAAGGAAGCAGAGCCAGCAGTGACCCCAGAATCAATATCTGGGCTTCTCGAGGTGTGATTCTGGTGCAACCGACATGACGCTTCTGAACCTGGCTTCTCTGGCTGTGAACTGGGGTCATTGCTTCCCGCCTCCCTCCACTGGAAGCCCGGAGGGATAAGAACAGGCTCTGGCGCCAGGCACATGGGGCGCGGCTCACCTCCAGAGAAGGGCGTGATGCTCTGGGAGAAGCCGGAGGAGAAGGAGAGCAGGGCCACAGGGTACACGGTCCAGGAGAGATACCGGAGCAGGTGGCTGTCCCCAATTTCCCGGTATAACCACTTGTGTGCTGGGGACACCCGGGAATCAGGAAGCCATCACAGGCTCTGCAACCCTCAGGTGTCCACCGACCCGGAAAGGGAGGCTCGACGAGGGGAGGCCACCCAGTGAGTGGCAGATGCACAGACGGAGGCAGGACTAGGACCCAGACCTGCATCCCAGTGTTGCCACTACTCACTGAATGACCTTGGGCAAAGGACTTAACCTCGGTGAGCCTCCGTTTCCCCATCTGTCAAATGGGCTAGTGTTGGGAGCTCCCTCACGGGGTCATTGCAAGAAAGCACTCAGATGATGTCCAATGTCTGAGGCATAGCAGGTTCTCAGGATGGCACCTAACCAAGTCTACCCGGGGGGTGTTAGAACCTTCCTGCCCATGCCCCTTGCTCCTGGGAGAGCGCAGGGTGCAGAGAGCCCACTGAAGCATGGGGAAAGAAAGTTCTATGGTGGTCTAAGCAAATGCCCTCCCCTGGCATTACTGAGTTGAGAGCAAGGAGGGAGGGAGAAGGGGCAGGGATAGTAGGAAGAGGTGAACACGGAGCTCAGGGGAAGAAGGGCTCTCGGGAACATTCAGGTCTCTCTTGCTCATTGTGCAGATGAGGACACTGAGGCCCAGAGAGGGGCAGGAGCCTACCCAGGGTCACACAGCAAGTCAAGAGCAAAGCCTGGCCCAGACCCAGGCCTCCCCCCTACCCCAAGCCCTCCTCCACCCACGATGCACCTGGCAGCCCATCTGGCATCCCGAGAGCGTGTGGGGAAGCCTGTGTCCAGAGCAGGTGTGCGTGCCCGGGAGCGGTTACCTCGGACCACACGCCCGACAGCGAAGTTCATGGTGTAGCTGATCAGGGCCATGAGCACCCCCAGGGTCATCAGGAAGTACCAGTCCTCCCCCACGCGGAACAGCTTCTGCTTCAGCCACTCCAGGCCACCTGGGGCAGGGGCACTGGGTCATAGCCCAGGGCCTGGCGTGGGGCATGGACGGCCCCTTCCCTGGAGGCCTGCTGGGCCCAGGGCAGGGAGGGCAGGGGCAGTGTGGGGCTGGGGCACGGGGACAAGTCCAAGGTGGCTCAGAAGGGGCTCTGCACATGAGGGGCGAAGCAAGAATTGTGCCAAGGGAAGGCAGCAGCACAGCATAGTGGGTGCCAGGCCTATGGGACCCTTGACCTGTGCACCCTCCCCCACCCCACCCCACACTGGATACTCATGGAAGATTGCTGGAGCTGGCGGGGGCCGGGGAGGGTGTGCTGAGAACTACAGCTTTCTCCAGGGTCTCCACAGGCCCCGGCTCAGAGAGCACAAGAGTCTAGCAGGAGCCCTCCTTGTCTTCTGACCTGTGGGCCTGTCCTACAGGCTTCGCTGTGGTCAGGCCGGGCAGCACCCACTGGGCCCGGAGCAAGGCCCCTAGCATGGCCATCAGGCTTGGGGGCTGCTTTCCCCGAAGGCAGAGAGCAGACGTGGAGACCCACAGGCAGAGGGACAGCAGAGAGGTCCCTTCCCTCCCTGCTACCCGGAGACTGTGGGCACGCGAAGGCAGGGCAGGTCTTGAGTTTCAAAGTGGGTGGGGGAAGTGGGGTCCGGGAAGGGGTGACACCCTGAAGGGTCTTCCACAGGGAGAGGAAGGGGACCTTGCTCTCACCTCGAATGCCTCGGCGGATGCGGGGACACGGGCCCCACAGCTCCCGAAGACTCACAGGGCTCCCCGAGGAGCCCTCACGCAGCCCCACCAGCTCTTCCATTGGGTCCCCGAGCAGACGGACAGACAGACTGTTGGTACCCAGTCACCTGACTGCCTCCCAGATAAAAAGGAACAGAGGTGTTTTCCTGTGCACACGTTGCGTGCACATGAAGCTGTCAGGAGGGGACATAGGTCTGATGTGTCCTCATCAATGAGGGGGTGTCGCCGAGGGTGCGCATATGTGTGTGAGGGTACAGGGGTGGGGGCCGGGGTTCCTGTGTCCTCCGTGTCCAGGAGCAGATTGGTCACAGCAGGACCCTGAGCCTCAGAACTCCCTTCCCCCTGCTGTGGACACCGCTCCTATCCTGCCTCCAAGCACGGCTGCCACCCCACCGCGCCCCGCGCAGAGCGATCTCCTTGCCCAGCAGAGTCGCTTGCACCGTGGGGTCCCCATGGACAGCTCGGACTCCCCATGCCCATCCCAGAGCCCGCTCCCCTCTGCTCAGGCCACAGAGGCAGGGAAACGCCAGGCCCAGAAGAACAGCCCCTGAGGGTTGTAATGAGGTGCTGGCTCCCTGCCGCCGAGCCTCCAGCTCCTGCCCGGCCTGCCCTGGCCCCGGCAGGTTCCACCCAAGTCCCGGCCCCCACTCCACACCCGGCAGTCCCTCACCTCTGTCCGTCAGCCCTGCGGTGGCCCCAGCCGGACCTCCTCTAACAGAGACTCCTTTGCCTGCAGCCCAGGTACACCTGGACAGGTGTGTGCTCCACCAATCCACACCCTGGGTGCCCCCCCTTCCTCCCCGCCCTGCCGGGGTTGACCCTGGCCATTAAGAATGTCCTTGACAAACCACCCGGAACTGCCCAGGCCGGTTGAGCCATGCAGGCCAGAACAGCCAAGGGGGACCAGGAGCTGGAGCTCCCTAGAACCCAGGAGAGCCCCATGGAGGGTGGCACTCGATCACACTGGGGGCTCCCCGCTGTGGGCTGGGGGCATGGTGGGGGGCAGAGAAGCTCCTGCACCCAGCAGTACAGTGAGGGGTCCTCTGCAGGGGCTGGATTCTCAGAGCTGGACACAAAAAGGGTTTGAGGAAGCAGGGAAGGGAGAGGGGAGACAGCCGACGGAGCTGGAGGAAGAACTTGGGCAAAGGTGAGGGGCCCCCTCACTACTGCACCCTTGCTGTGTGCCGGCCACTGTGCTCAGCCCTCCCCCGAAACCCAGTGAGGTGGGAGGTACTAGATCCCATGTTAAAGACATTGGAATCTCTGAGCGGTGATGCTGCCTGTCCAAGGTCACAGAGACCGAGGGGCAGAGCTGGAATTCCCAGCCAGGTTTGCCGGACTCCAAAGCCGGCACACGGCTCTGCCGCCCTCCTTGCTCAGGGGTGGGGAAGAGACCAACAAGCCGGAGCAGGGGCGGTGATGTGGGGCGCTGCTGGCCTCTGGGGTCTGGGGATGAACTTGAACCCGATCCTCAGGTCCAGCCCCTCTAGCCTCAGAGAAGCACCTCTCAAACCACAGGGCTTCTCAGTAAATGCCACAGACGGTCCTGCCCCAGCAGAGGGTAGGGGTGAGAGCATGAGGGGGAGGGAATGAGCACTGGTTATGTGCCAGCCACACGCCAGGCCCTTTATGTCTGCAACACAGTTCATCCTCCCGCATCCTTGTGAGTCAAGGGCAGCATCACCATTTGGCAGATGACAGAGGATCAGGGAGGTGTAGTGACTTCTCTAAAGTCACACAGCAGAGGCTGAACCCACCCCTACACTGTCTGGCTTTTCCCCTTCCCAGAGCTCCTCCAGCCCCTGTGGCTTTCATCAGTCAGGACAGGGGTTTGGGCACAAAGCAGAGGATTTGGGTCTGATGTCACTTTTGGAAAGATTTGGGATAACTGCCCTCTCTCCCTCCCCCAGACGAAGGTCGTCTCTGAAAATCGTGATGGCCCTTTGGTGACTTGCCAAAATCCTGGGACCCTGAGCCACCCTCTGCCCCCGGATGCCCTACCAACTCCATCCCAAACAGGAGCGCGTGTGCATGCGGCGGGAGGCGGGCAGGCTCGCTGCTCCGCGCGGGCTGGACCCACTGTCGCCTTGCCACCCCAACCTAGCGACTGAGTACAGTAACCGGATAACCAGCTGCCCTGCTGATGCCCCAAACCCCAGCCTCGGGCTCCGGGCAGCCATAGGCCATGATCCTACAGCCGGCCTCAGCCGCCCGGCAGGTGCTGCTGTCCGCACCCTCACCTCCCCCCCCCCCGCCCCCGGGACACCAGGAAGCTGGAGACAGGGTAGGAAAGTCTCTCCCAAAGCCAGCAGCAGTGGAGAGTAAGAGCACGCTCTGTCACCCCAAAGGGTCCTCCACCCCTCGGAGCCTTGGGGTCCTCTTCTGTCCCATGAGGAGAGCCGGGGAGTCATGGTTACATTCCTCATTCATCATGACTCCCCCAGAGCCTAGGACAGGGCCCCCCCACATAGCAGGTGTTCAGGAAACATCTGCGGAGTGATGAGCCATTTCTAAACACTGGCCTGCGGGTCTGATGTCACTTTTGGAAGCTGATGGGAACAGATACCCGGTCCCTTCCCAAGACCCCAAATCGAAATTGGGGTGCAGACAGAAGACGGAAGAGCAGATCCCCCAGGTGATTGGGATACCCTGGCAGGTTTGGAGTTCAAGGCACTGGATCATCTCAGAAGTTCCTTCTGCCCCCGTGGTCTGGAGGGCGAGCATGGCCAGAGACAGGGGCATGGCCTTGATGACCTTTTGAGGTCCCTCCTGGGCACGGAAGTCAGTCGATCCAGTACATTTATGGGCGATGCCTCAGGGATAGGGGGAAGGGGAGGAGGAACGGTGGGCGGGGGTGGGTAATGGGATCTGACGTCCAGGAGCAGTGACTCAGGCCCTCAGCACCGTGACAGCGTGTCTGCATTTAGCCACTGGCTCCTGTTTCCCTGGCGGGCGGGAGGCCTCTGGGCCCCCCACCCCCGCCCCTACCCTCTTTCCATCTTGCCTCGTGCTGGTCACTTCCTGGCAGCCTCATCAGACCCCCTCGGCCAGGATGGGTGACGTGGGCCCCGCAGGAACATTCGTAAGGATGCAGACCCCTCTTGCTCTAGCCACCTCCCCCACCTCCCAGCTCCACGCTGTCCCCCCCACAGACCACCAGCGCCAGTGATTACCCCTAGATGGAGACCCTCAGGGATGGTGTTCTGTGGGAGCCCTAGAAAAGAAAAATAACTCCTATCTTCAGGATCCCCCAATCTAATGGGGAGACGAGGGGACCTCTGCACTAGGGGAACCACCAGTCTGACCTCTGTGTGGCTGCAGCAATCACAGAGGCCTTCGTGGAGGAGGAGGAATCAGAGCAGGTCTGGGCATTCGGAAGGGCAGGATTTGGAGAGAAGAGCAGAAACCCCACATGGTAGCCCAGGCAGCGCCCACCTCCCAGAATAGCCTCCCCTGGTTCACCCCTTGGGCCCCCATGATGTCAGTCCTAGCTCTGCTGAGCCGTGGGTGGCCAGAGAAGGGCTTCTGGGCAGGTCTTTCTCCATACACATGTGGTCAGGTTTCTTCCTGGAGGGTTTCTTCCTCCCTCCCTCTCTCCCTCCCTTCCTTCCCTCCCTCTTTCTTTCTCTTTCTTTCTTCCTTCCTTCCTTCCTTCCTTCCTTCTTCCTTCCTTCCCTCCCTTTTTTCTTTCCTTCCTTCCTTCCCTTTTTTCCTTCCTTCCTTCTTCCTTCCTTCCTTCCCTCCCTTTTTTCCTTCCTTCCTTCCTTTCTTTCTTTCTCTTTCTTTCAAGATTTATATTTATTTATTTGTCAGAGAGAGAGAGAGTGAGCACAAGCAGGCAGAGTGGCAGGCAGAGGCAAAGGGAGAAGCAGGCTCCCCGTTGAGCAAGCAGCCGATTTGGGACTCTATCCCAGAACCCTGGGATCATGACCTGAGCTGAAGGCAGCGCTTAACCGACTGAGCCACCCAGGCGTCCCAGGTTGTTTTTTGTTTTTGTTTTAAGATTTTACTTTTTTATTTGAGAGAGAGAGAAAGAGAGAGAAAGAATAAGCAGGGAGCAGGGGTGGGGCAGAGGGAGAAGCAGACCCCCGAGGCTGAGCAGGGAGCCCAATGTGGGGCTGGATCCCATGACCCTGGGATGGTGACCTGAACTAACTGAGCCCCCCAGGTGCCCCTCCTGGAGGGCTCTGAATCAGACCCACCTGGGTCCGAGTCCCAGCTCTGCCACTTACCCACGTGCAAGCCCCGCCCTCTCTGTGAGGCTCAGCTTTCCCGCCTATAAAATGGGAACAACACCTATTTCCCCAAGCCCAGCCATGTGGGGATCAAGTGGGGCTGCGCTGGAAAGCTCACAGGCAGGAGGCACTCCAGAAGTCAGAGCTAGAATAGCATCTTGCAGAATTCTCCTTTACGTCTCCCTGAAATCCCGCCCCCCGCGGTCCTGAGCATCTGCTCGGAGCTGGAGCTCAAGCAGGCAGTTTCCCAGCAACATAACCTTCTAGACCTTTAAGGACACTTACCAAATTATCTGCCCCCCTCCCCTGAGTCCTGGCCCAACCCCCACTCCGGCCAAGGGCCGCCAGCTTCCTCCTCTTGGGCTGAGAGTGGGGGGAGGGCAAGCACAGAATCTGGGTCCCCATGGGAGCGGGGGGTGGGGGGGACAGCTGCACATTCTATCCCCCGCCCCCAGGGCTGTCTCAGGCCTTCCTAAGAGATGTCTGTAAACATTATCTGTCCTGAGGGAAGGAGCCTCTCACCTCACGCAGGGTCCAAGGGTGGAGGGCTTCCACCTGCCCCTACCTTCCGACCTCACATTCCCTGCTCTCCCCAGAGCCACGTGCTTGGGCCCCCACTGACCTGACTGCCCACTACCTAGATCCCCTCTTACCAAGGACTGCAAGTTTGGGGGCAAGGGGACACGAAACAGAAAGCCGTATCCTCAAGAGGCTTGCAGTCTGATGGGGGAGGCACGGTCCCTAGAGAGCACCCCCCCAGGCTGATGGGGGAGGCAGGGACACAGAAACATCACACACACAGGGTCCTGCGGCGGGCACAGGGGTCCAAGTGGCGAGGGGACAGGTTGCCCCCGGCCCGCCGCTGCGGAGGCCGCGGGCTGGACTTATCAGCCTGGAATGCCGGGCTATGAGCTCAGCCTGGGCCTGCGTGTGCCGGACTGTCAGCAGGGCCGCCTCACCGGAGAAGATTTCCAGCCCCCTCCGGGCCGAGGCAAGGCCTAAATTTAGCTAGGAGACAAGGGGCTGGCCCCAAGCCCAGGGACGGTCGGGCCTTATAAAGCGCCAGCAACCAGGGCCCGGCACGCTCCCCCAGAGCCGGCCGCCCACACCTTCTCCTGTCCCCTGCCTGCCTGGCCAGGGCCCGGCCGCCGGCCCGTGGATGAGCCACCGGACCTCCTCCACCTTCAGAGCGGAGAGAAGCTTCCACTCCTCCTCGTCCTCGTCCTCGTCCTCGTCTTCGTCCTCGTCCGCCTCCCGTGCCCTCCCAGGCCAGGACCCGCCCATGGAGAAAGCCCTGAGCATGTTTTCCGAGGATTTTGGCAGCTTCATGCGGCCCCGCTCGGAGCCCCTGGCCTTCCCAGGCGAGTTGTCAGGGCTCGGAGGGGAGATGCTCAGGGAGGGGACCCCTGCTCCAGGGCACCTGGGACCGCGGCTGCCGAGCTGCCCAGCACAGGGGCTGCCCAACTGTAGCCACGTGTGGCCACCACGACAGATGTGGCCACAGAGACAGATGTGGCCTCCAAGGAATGGCTGTAGGCCCAGGGGTCAGCTCGACGCCAGTGGCTGCACAGGGCCCCGGCCAGGTCCTCCCTGGAGCCCTGCAGGACTGGACGGGGTTGAGGGGTGGGAGGAGGGCATCCTCCAGCCTCCAGGCCTGGGCTGCAGGAGGTGAGGATAGGCGGGCAGGGGGCTTAGGAACAACAGCTGAGGGGGAGCTAAAGCCTGGGGGGGGGGGGAGCCAGAAACCCCGGTTCTAGCGGCAGGCCTGCCCGGGGCTTGGCTCACAGCAGCCTTCCCCACAGCCCGTCCCGGGGGTCCGGGTAACATCAAGACCCTCGGGGACGCCTATGAGTTTGCAGTGGATGTGAGTGACTTCTCGCCTGAAGACATCATTGTCACCACGTCCAACAACCACATCGAGGTGCGGGCTGAGAAGGTGAGCCCGCCTGCCCTGCCCGGACCCCGGTTCTGCACCCGCACCCTCCGCCCAGTGTCCCCACCCCCAGGCCCCTGCCGGGACCCCAGACCGGGCTGGAGACCTTGCTCTTGTTACTTGGAGGCCGAGGGCCACCCCATCCCACCCACCGCTGCTGTCTCTCCCTGCCCCAAGGCGCGGAGACCCTTTCTTTAGGAGCCAAGGGCAGCTGCGGGAGCCCCAAGGGAATGGGAGCAGTGTGGAGGGATGCAGGCAGGGGGCGCCCGAAGAGGGGAGGGGAGGGGAAGGGCAGCCGAGAGGATGGAGATACTAGCTGAATGGGGACAGCTTTTCTGGGAGGCACGTGGGTCCGTGGGGGGAAGAGTCCCCCATATGACACCCTTCAAGCCCCTCTCTCCTCCCCGACCCGGAGGCTCAACCCCCATCCTGGGATTCTCCAACAGGGCCCAAGGTTGGGCCGAGTCTCCACGAGACTCCCTGCACCCACGGGTCTCAGGGTCACTGGGTCACTAGGGTCTTAGAGTCCCAGCTCCCAGGAGGCCTCTAGTGGGGAGGAGGGTGTGGCCCGGCTTGCCCCAGGGCGCTGCCCCCAGCGGGCCACAGCCACAGCGGCCCAGCAGACAGGGTCCGTCCAAGGCTGCTGAGCGCGGAGGGCGGGCCGCCCCAGCGCCCCGGCCAGAGAAGCTGAGGACTGTGGGCACCAGGACCGGCGGGCAGCACGTGCCAGCCGGCAACCCCCACCAGTGACTCAGGCAGCCCAGGTTCCTCTGGACACTGTGTGCTGGCCAAGCCGTGGAGGAGGGGCGGCCCGTCCGGCCCGGGCGGCGGACACCCGATGTGTCTGGGCATCCCAGAGGGCACGGCGCTGCTCGGCGCTGTCTTATCTTCGTTGCTCAGGAGCTCCCGATTCCGCCACCGAGCGCCTTCCCCTCTGAGCTGGCCCCACCCGGCCCCCTGCCTCCCCCCTGGGAGGCGCCGGGGCTCCTCTGAGCACCTCTGTCACAGTCCCGGCCACCGCCACCGGAGGCCAGCCCCTCTGTCCCCTGTCCCCGAGACTAGAACCCTCGGCATGGGCGTGCAGGGGCCTGGCTGGCGCGAGAGGAGGGAGAAGGGGCTGTGGCTTGACCTGCTCGGGACAGGGGTGGGGGGCACCCAGCCCTGACCCATCATCTCTTCCCCAGCTGGCAGCTGATGGCACAGTCATGAATACCTTCGCTCACAAGTGCCAGTTGCCTGAGGACGTGGACCCCACTTCGGTGACCTCGGCCCTGAGGGAGGACGGCAGCCTCACCATCCGGGCCCGGCGCCACCCGCACACGGAGCATGTCCAGCAGACCTTCCGGACGGAGATCAAAATCTGAGGGCCTCCCCCTCCCCGCCCCTCCCTTCCCCCTCCTCTCCCCCCACTGGCCTCCCAGAGCCGGTTTCCTCACCCCTCCTGACAGCTTGCAGGACATCTCAGCTCAAGGTCCAGGCCCTGAGGTGGGTCACCCCCCTGCTAGACTGAGGCCTTGTGCTCTCCAGGGCAGGCCAGGGAACTTTTCCCTCACCGATGGCCCCCAGATTCCAGATGTGGCCTCTTTCACTGAATCCGGAATAAAGGGATTTAGTTGGAAAAGGAAGCTCCCAGAGAACCCACTTTGGTGAGGGGGGACTGGGACAGGCGGGATCCCCAGGCAAATAATCTGCAGGACAGACAGATGGACAAACTTTGATCTCTGGAGTCTCTGCAGGGCAGGGGCCAAGGGGGCAGGGACCTGGGACCCCCTTGGCCAAGGGGAGTGGGGGAGGCAGCAGCAGATATTAGGCAGAGCTGCCATCTGAGCAGAACTTCAGGGGGAAGCCGGAGGGGACAGCCACGGGGGGGGACCCTCCCCTCTGCCACGCCCCATGCCCCAAGCCCCAAGCCAGCTGCGGGGCTGCCCGCATGGATGTTTCCCCTACAGGCCAGCTGTGCCCGGGGTGGGGTGCGGGGCACACAATGTCTATATACAGCTGGGGTTTTTCCAATACACCTGGTTCTTGATAAACTACATCAGCCCTGCCTCCCTTACCTGTCTGTGCCTCGGGGCCTCACTGAGGTGTGGGGCTGGTCTTTCCTCCTGCCTGGAGACCTCCCCTGCAGACGGGCCACCCAGCTGAGGCCCGAGAGAGAGCATGGACAGGGCTTGAGTCTTCAAGGTCAGACCCCAGCTTCCTGTTACCCTTTCCCTGGGGCCAGTCCCCTCCCCCACCCTTCCCCCTCTTTAATCAATGAATCTATAGCTTGGTGTGTGTGTGTGTACCCCGCACACGTGCCCATGGTCGTGTCCTTCAAATACTGAGCAATACTGTTAGCTAAGGCTGAATTCGTAACGTTCGAAAATCAGATTTTACCGTCTCTATTTTTATGGGGGGGGAAACAGTCTCTGAGCAGCTGAAAGCCCGTCTCACTCGTTAAAGGCTGGATTTGAACCCAGGCCGTGAGAGCTACTCTCAAACTGCCCCCTGCCCCTCTGAGCACCTGGGAGTGGTTCCCCTCATTCTGCCTCTCCTGGCCCCTGCACCCTGCCCCACAGCTTCCTGCTGGAGAGAGCCCGGGTCATAGGAAGAGCCCCCAACCCAGTTCCCCCCAAGTCTCCAGTCCAGGACAGGGGACCTCCGGGCAGCCTTCATCCTGGGGAGTCATCCCCAGTGACACTGGCTCCATCTCCAAAATACAGAAGCAGGGGTGGGGGGAGGGGGTGGTTCCCAGGAGTTGAGGCCCCCTGGGGCAGGAGGCGGGGCCAGCTTCTCCCTTCTGCACCTCTTAGGTCAGTGTCCTATAGGGTGGCCTCTCACCCCTGCCATTCTGGGGCCCTTAGGGGATGGCTGGGGGGTGGAAGGGGGCATGGGAGGACCCTAGCATTGTACTCTGCACACACAATAAACAGAAACACAGACTCCGGAGATCACCTGCCTGAAGTTCTCAAACTTGGGATGGGGCTGGAGGCAGGGAGGGGGGAGAGACTCCAGAATAAACCCACATGCCCCCCTGAGATTTGGGGCCCGGGCTGGCAGCTCCGGTAAATGTGGGTGTCCTTTGAGCTCCTCCGTGGGCTCCCAGACCCGCCTGAGCAGGAATCCCGGGATTATTTCCCTGAAAAACCTTGCAGTGACTTCTCTTTCAACTGCCAGGCACTGTCCCAGTCATAGGGACACCCCAGGCGGGCCAGCTGTCCTGCGTCTCCTGCCCGCTTGAAGCCCATCTTGTGTGAGGACCAGACTGGCTGAGTGACTGGCTCAGGGTCGCACAGACCCAGCAGCAGGGCAGGGCTGGACCCTGGCTGGAGGGCTGGCTGGTTCAGGGGGTCTGGGTGCTCCCTGGAAGGACCCCACCCCGCCCCCAACACCAGGAGCCGCCGCTGAAACCCAAGTGCCAGGCGCTCCCCAGCGCAGCTCCCGCTGCGGGCAGGAGGAGGGGAGGAGAGGGGAGGAGAGGGGAGAGGGGGCGCGGTATTTCCAGCCTCCGTGACTCACTGATTCCACTGGGCTATTTGCAGCCCCGAAACTCATCCGCGCGGGGGTTGGGGGTGGAGCCGGGCCAGCTTCCCGGTCTCCTTCGACCCCTACCCAGGGCCAGGCTCACCTTGGCTTCCGGACCCCAGCGGTGCCCCTACCTGGGTCACGAAGGGGGCGGGGGCTGGGCGGCGCGCAGCCTTGGCTGGGCGGAGGGGCAGCTCCCCCGACGTGGCCCCACCCCCCAGGTCCCAGCAGCCCTCTCCCCAGACGAGGTTTGGGAAGATGATGATTTCGTAGGGCGCCGAGCAGAAGCTGTGTCCGAGAGAGCCCTCCCACCAAGGTGACCCTGCGGAGGAGGGCGGGGAGACAGTACGGCGGGCCCTCTTTCATCGGCTCCGCCCACCTGGGCTCTTGGGCTGGCCCTGGCGCTTCGTCCGTCTCCCCCGGCCCCCCACCCTTTCCAGGCTAAATATAGGTCTGGCTGCAGCCCCTGAGCCCCACCCCCCCACACACCCCGCGAAGAGTAATTTTAGCAGCCCCATTCATTGAGCGCCTAGTGTGTGCCAAGCATACTGCTCATCCCCGCAATAATTCTGCAAGGTAGGTACCAAGGAGGTTCAGAGAGGTCAAGCAACTGTCCCAAGGTCACCCAGCTTGGAAATGGCATGGGCTGGAATTTGAATCCTTGTCTATGGCTCTAGAAAGTTCTCTGCTGAGTCTAGAAAGTTCGAATCAGTCCCTCCTCCCCTTCAACACCACCTGAGGATTGGATTAAGTCAGATCCCCTGCGCCATCCTGGCGTCCTGTACAGGAAATGTGACTTGTCCATCTTTTATAGTTTTGGGAGCAGGCCTGAGCAGGAGGGCAGGGGAAGTTGAAAAGATGCAGCCTTCCAGGGCTAGAGACCTGAGAGAAGGTCCCGGGCAGGTGGTGCCAGAGACCTTGAAGGGTCCCAGGACCTAGAAAGTTCCCTCTCGTTCAGGTCCTAAGCTGCCTCCTCCAGAAAGCCTTCTACAGCTCCCCGCTCAGGGGCACAGACAAGCCCAAAGAACCCTAGGCCCAGCCTGTGTTCAAAAGGAACTGAAATTCAGATGACAGAGGGTGCTTACCTGAGCCCTCCCCCACTTGGTTGGCCAGCCTTATCCCCTTAGGGAGTCACTCCAAACTGGTGTGGTGGGGAAACTGAGGCCCAAGGAGGGCTAGAGTCCCATCCAAGGTCACACAGAAGTCAGTGGCAGAAGTGAGATGAACACCCAGGCCTCCAGAACCTCAGGTGGGGGCACGTCTTCCAGACCAACCCCCTTCATGTCCATGGCCAGCTTTCCATGTCCTAGAGGTAACTCCCACCTCCCCCAGTGTGCCCCCCTTCTCCCTTTTCCCCAGTCTCCTCGGACACCAGTTCTGCAGGCGCAGAAGATGCCTTTTTCTGCCGTCTTGCTCCCAAGCCTGGCGCGGGGAGGGAGCTAGGTGCGTGTTTATAGGACGCGTTGAAAAGCTAGCGAGCCTCAGTAAACAGTGGAGGGTCCGCGCAGACTCTGGAGCTGCAGCCCCTGGGTTCGAATCTTGGCTCTGCTGCTTCTGAGCTGTGCGATCCTGAGTCAGTACCATAATCCGCCTGTGCCTCAGTTGTCCCATCTGTCCGTGGTGCTAATGGACTCCGTGGCCAGGCTGGTTTTGCGGTGCGTGGAAAGGGCTTGGTACGCGGTAGCTGACTGGAGCTCACGTAGGGCATGCTCTGAAAACGCCCAGTAGGGCTCAGCTACTGTGACTTCATGTAGATTCGGATCCCCGTGTCCCCAGCTTCGGCCACACTGTCCGGGGCTCCCTCAAGGCCAACACTCAGGCCGGAGGGGCAGAGGAGCTGCCTGGGTACCTCCCGTCTCCTCTCCGTGAAAAGCAGGTAAGGGCAGAGCGAAAAGATCCCCTGGCCCTCTCAGAAGATCCTCTCTGGGCCCCGGAAGTGGAGGTTCAGGGAGAGAAGCCTCTGGAAGCTTTGGTTTCCTCATCCCACAAACAAAGGTCAGGCACCACCCTCCCAGGGCTGCCATGAGGAACCAGAGAGAGATGGTGTTTTAGTGTAAGCTCAGTAAATGCTGACGCCCACCGGGGGCTGCCCTCAGACAGCGGAGGCCCTGAGGGGCACAGTGACCGTGACTATGACCGGAGCCTGCGGGGATGAGTGTCCCAGGCAGGAGCCTCCGGGCTGGGCTGCAGGGGGAGTGTTATTTACAGTCAACACAGCTGGGTCACCCCCCACCCTGGCCTGGCGTTTATGGTGACCAGCCTGCTGGGCCAGTCCCCAGCTCTGAGGCCCTCCAAGGCCTGGAGACTCAGGGACAACTTTTCATGGGAGCCTGGGGCCTACGAGCCTGGGTGCAGGCCCTCCGGGCACAAAGCAGGGCTGCGGGCCCTAAGAGCCCCAGGGCAGAAAGCAACACAGCAAATCTGTACCCTCCTTCCATCCTTCCGAGTCCTTCCCTCCCTCCCCCTCCTTTTTAAAAAAAAAATATAGTCTGTTTTTGTTTTTTTTTTAGATTTATTTAGGGGCACCTAGATGACTTAGTCGGGGAGGCATCTGCCTTCAGCTTGGGTCCCGATCTCGGGGTCCTGGGATCGAGTCCCTCATCAGGCTCCCTGCTCAGCAAGGAGTTCGCTTCTCCCTCGACCTCTGCCCCTCCCCCCACTCATGTGCCCTCTCTCAGATTAAAAAATCTTTAAGAAATAGGCTTCTTTATTTATTTTGCAGGGGAGAGAGAGAAGGAGACAGGGAGGGGCAGAGGGAGAGGGAGAGAGAGAATCTCAAGCCGACTCCCTGCTCTATGCAAAGCCTGATCCGGGGCTCGATCTCATGACCCTGAGATCGTGACCTGAGCTCAAACCAAAAACCGGATGCTCAGCCGACTGAGCCAGACAGAGGCCCGTCTCCCCTCCTTGTCACACCATTCTCGACCACCGCCCATCATGAATAGACACTTTGAGGCACTGGGGACACAGCCCTGGGAAGCTTGGCTGCCAAGCAGAAACACATTCACTCACTAACTTTAATTCACTGGTTCAATAAAGTCTTTTGTCTATTTATTGATTCATTCCCTCGACAGAGTTTTTCTGAGTTTTGCAGTATGGATGGTAGGCAAAGCTCTGAACCCCAATGACCTTAATTTCTTTTTTTTTTTTTTAAGATTTTATTTATTATTTGACAGAGAGATGTTGAGAGCGGGAACACAAGCAGGGAGAGTGGGGAGGGAGAGGGAGAAGGAGGCTTCCCACTGAGCAGGGAGCCCGATGCGGGGCTCGATCCCAGGACCCTGGGATCATGACCTGAGCCGAAGGCAGACACCTAACGATGGAGCCACCCAGACGCCCCCCAAACGACCTTAATTTCAACCCTGGTTCTTCCACTTGCTGGCTGTGTGACCTTGGGCCAGTGGCTTTCCCTACCGGAGCCTCAGTTTCCACATCTGTAAAATGGGATAGTGCCTCACAGGACTGTGGGTAGAGAGGTTAACTGAGCTCTCTCCTCCACCCGTGAGTTCCACCTCAGTGAGGGCCCTGCTCATCGGTTCAGCCCCGCACACCCTCCAGGCCCAGGCTGGGCCCTCGTAAAACCATCTGCCCATTGAACAAATGTGAACACAGTGCCAGCCGCATGGCTCAGGGTCGTGAAGCCGTGGCTTACAGCTGTGTGGTCACATGCCTGCCGTTTGGATTTGGGCCCCGCCTCTTTCCTCATCTGCAAAATGGCAATAAAAGTCGTACCCACCGCTGTGGTCTGGTCTGAGGGGAACAGGGGTGGTGTGTGGTGCACATGAAAATATACACAGTCTGGCTGGCTGTGTCAGAGAGCCGGCGACTCCTGATCTCAGGATCGTGAGTTCGAGCCCCATGCGGGGTGTAGAGTACTAAAAATTAAATGCACTTAAAATATAAATACACACACACACACATACATACACATGCACACACATATGTATACATACATACAGTCATTATCGGGATGAAGGGGGTGTTGGTTAGAAGGAAATTTGGCTTCTGGGAGCCTGGGCCCCACTGGGTAGCCTGCCTAGGACTCCGGCCCCTCGCCCAGCAGTTCCCCACCCTCCCTGCCCGGTCAGGACACGGGGCCCTCCAGGCTGATGATAGGGCGACACCTGCTGTTACAAAGCTGGACGTGCAGCCACAGGCCCACCCTCTTCCTTGAGGGCCCCCAACTTCCTCTGCAGCGGCGTCTTCGTGCTCTTCCAGTCCGGACGCGCTTCTCAACCGAGGGAGGAGGGGGGCGGGGCAGACGTCATCCAGATTACTCTCACTACCTCGCTAGACCAAGCCGCCACCCCCCTTTGTCTGGATTAGGGCCAGGCTCTTAAGCTTCCCAGCCCCCTCCTGTGCCCCCACCTTTGCCTACTGGTCCCAGCACAAGAGCAAGGGACAGTTTTATTTTGTTTTTAAGTAAGCTCTACGCCCAACCTAGGGCTTGAACTTGCGAACTCAAGATTAAGAGTCACATGCTCAGGGCGCCTGGTGGGCTCAGTAGGAAAAACACACAACTCTCTTGACCTTGGGGTCTTGAGTTCAAGCCCTACGAAGGGTATAGCAGTTATTTAAATAAATAAATGAGTAAACTTAAAAAAAAAAAAGTCACGTATTCTACCCACTGGGCCAGCCGGACGCCCCTACAGGAACTTTTTAAAAAGATTTTATTTATTTATTTATTTATCAGAAAGATCAAAAGTAGGCAGAGAGGCAGGTGGGGGGGCGGGGGAAGCAGGCTCCCTGCTGAGCAGAGAGCCCGATGCGGGGCTCGATCCCAGGACCCTGGGATCATGACCTGAGCTGAAGGCAGAGGCTTTAACCCACTGAGCCGCCCAGGCGCCCCTACAGGCCAGGCGCCCCTACAGGAACTTTTTTTAAAAAGGTAGGTCTGGGCATGTCGCTCTCTGCTCATAATCTCCAACAGAACCTATCTTAGAATAAAATCTGAAGGCCTCATCACGGCCCACAAGGCCTCACATGATGAGGTCCCTGCCACTTCTCTGGCCACGGTTTCGTGTACTCATGCACGCATAGTCTTCCCCCAACTGGAGAATAAGCTCCTTCAGGGTGGGGCCTTGTCTGTCTTCTCGCTGCTCCAGCTGAGGGTCTAGCCCAGACCCTCAGTCACACAGTAGGTGCCCAGTAAGTAGCTGGTGAGTGAATGAACACTCCAGCCAGACGGAATGATGTTGGTCCTTTTTTCTGGGACACTCCCCAGCCCTGTTCCCTTGCCTTTGTGTGGCTCACTCACTGGTCACATCTTAGATATCACCTCCTTCGGGAAGCCCTCCCAGATCTCCTCTCCCCAGAGTGGGCTGGACTCCCTCCTCCACCCCAGCATTATTCTGTATGCCCTTACTATTGCACTTATCAGAAGCTATGGTAATAGTCGTCTGCCTTTCTGGCCTCCCCTACCAGGCTGGGAGCTTCTGGAGGATGGAGTTATGGCTACTCCCTCTGGATCCCCTCTGCCTCAGAGACATTCCACTGAATGGGTCCCTCAGCTCCCTAATCTGAGCTCCCTCACACAGGTACCACAGGGATGTCGCTTCCCTGGCACAGAGCACACAGCCAATACACCTTAGCTACTAGGGTTTGTAGGAAACTAGTAAAATAGTCGTTGAATAAATACATGAACATTGAGCGGTTTTGTTTTTTAGAAAGGGAGGGGGTAGGGGCAAAGGGAGAGGGAGAGAGAGAAACTTAAGCAGGCTCTTTGCCCAGCACGGCGCTGACGCGGGGCTCAATCTCATGACCCTGAGATGGTGACCTGAGCTGAAATCAAGAGGCAGATGCTTCACCGACTGAGCCCCCCAGGTACGTTCAGCAATTTTAACGAGAAATCCTCGAGACACACTTCCTCAGCCGAGTTGGTTGAGCATTCTGCACAACACTGTCCATCTAGAACTACACACAGCCTCACACACACGCCAGTGACCCCACTTCCCGCTGGGTAACATGCCTGCCCCCGTGAGGCAGGGACCCCCAGCCACCACTGTGTCCCTAGCACGGTGCACGGTGCGCAGTGGCTGCTCGGGAAATAAGACCTCTTACTCATCTGTTCAAACACGGTACCCCATCTCCCGTGCCCTCTTGAGCAGCAGCTCCCCTCATTTCCCATTTTGGATCACCAGGCCCCACCTGGGACTCCGAATTTCCACACCTGGCGTCCGGGTCTCCCAGGGACCCACACTCTTGCCCGAGAGCCTGGCTGGTGGCAGACAACTCGCTGGGCCTGCCTGTCCCACTGGGGCAGCCTGACCCCGCTCGGGTCGCCCCGGGATAAGACGCCAGCCATGTGGCTCTGGGCAGGGTGGGTTTTCATGGTACCGGCTCCTTCTGGTCTCTTAGATCATACTTGGTGACCCGCTCCGAGGCCTTTCGCACTCGCCATATCAGGAAAGCCTCTATCACCTCCCATCCTGGCACCCCATTTCAGGTCCCACACAGCACTCATCCCATCGCTGTTCAAAATCATCTTTATTGATCTGGTTACTTATTTAATCCTTGGCCTCACCCCACCCACCGCCCCGAGGATAAGCTCCAAAGATGCCGAGCTGTCTTTCCCAGTCCTTTGCTGAGCCTGGCGTGCAGAAGATGCTCCATTAGGATTTGCTGTGGGATAAACTGGTCTCTCCCTGCACAGGTGCTTTACTCTGCTTCTAGTGAAAGGCGAACAAAGATAAGGAGGAGGAAGGAGGAGACCTTTGAGGTGTACTTGGTGGTTGTTTCAGATGTCCTTGGTCGCTCTAATGCTCTTCCTTGGCTCAGGCACAAAGACTTCTGCTTGGCTGGGGAAGGGGGGCTGGGCCTTGGGAACCGCAGCTGTCCGGCCTGCTGTGCCAACCCCTCCTCCGGGGCCAGGCTCTTCCGGTTACTCTGCCTGCCTACAGACGCAGGAGGAGAGAGCTTTGAGCGAGCCAATGACTGTGCCCCAAGCTGAAGACCTCGAGGGCACAGTCTTCAAGGGGTTCCCCTTGGCTTCAGGAGCCTCCTGGGAGACCTGTGGACATACTGGGGAGGAAGCTGGGGCCTCCGTCCCTCTGCAGGGTGGCAGGGTTCCCCCGGGGTGGGCCAGGTGTCCCCCACCCAGAGGGGCCTCCTGAGTCAGGTGGGGCGGGTTTTCGCCACAGAATAAGATATAGGTCTTCATCGGAGGAGTAGCAGGTCCTAGATGAGGACCAGGGGCTCGGGGCGGCACTGGGGGTGCCACCAGGGAGAGCTGTTTCCCACGAGCACAGTCGATAACAAAAGTGAGGTGAGCGGTAGGGATGGCCTTCTGATGGCAGGCCGGCTTCCCACCTGGAAGAAGACCAAAGGTTCGAGTTAGCAGGGTCAAGCATGGCTTCATTCATTCACTTGTTCCTTCCCTCCGCGAGGGCTTCATTGCCCAACTGGCTGACACACAAAGACGGGAAGAGAGTGGGGTCTAAGAGCATGGATTTCATTCAGCACGAGGGAGACCAGACTTGAAATCCTGGCTTTCCCTTACTCAGCCGTCTGCCTTCTGGAACAGAGCCCCGGGCATCAGAGCTTCGGTGCGTAGGAACTTCCCAAGCGGACTCTGGTATGCTGGCCGGAGGGAGTGCTGAGGCTCTGCTTTTTTTTTTTTAAGATTTTATTTCTCTATTTGACAGAGAGACTGCAAAAGAAGGAACACAAGCAGGGGGAGTGGGAGAGGAAGAAGCAGGCTTCCTGCTGAGCAGGGAGCCCGATGTGAGGCTCGATCCCACAGCCTTGGGATCATGACCTTAGCTGAAGGCAGACGATTAACAACTGAGCCACCCAGGCCCCCCGAGGCTCTGCATTTTTAACAAATGGAATGCCGAGGCTGCTGGTCCGCGGACTACACTATTGAAGTAATGAGGTCCTCGAATAAGAGGAAGGTTTTGCCATTTTTTACAGACAAGGAAACTGAGGCTTGGCTTGTGCAGATGGTGGTCCTCAGGAAGCACCGGGCTGTTCTCCCCTCCCCGACACAACCTCATCCCTGGCCTCAGAGGCCACTGGTGGTGCCCGGGGCCGGCTGTGCTGGGCATCCCTGCAGTCTGAATTTGTCCCCTCCCAACCCAGCTCAGGGCGAAGCCATGAGCCAATCAATCCCCCTGATTAATGAAGCGAGGGCCAGAGCAGCTCCGTGCGAATCCAGAGCCTGGGCTCTCAAACAGTGACCTTCTTGAATTACCCTAATAAATTCTCTTCACTATGCGCTCTTCCTCACGACACAGTCTCGGAAGAAAGCTCGTGTTCTGGTAGGTTCGTTAACACAAGGAATCCACGGAGCCCACCAGCCATGGCTTGAGAATCCCGGCAGCTCCGGGGAGGGAGGTGTCTGCTCTCCCCAGCCCCTCTTCGGCTGGTCTTTCCGTGGTGCTGAGCCCCCCTGGCCACCTCTTACCTGAGCCGGTCTCCAGATCCGTCTCAAGGCCCATGACTCTGGGGCTGGCTTGTTGGTCGCTGGGGGCTTCCGAGGGGGGCCCTGCTGTGGCCATAGTCGAGAACTTCTAGCTCTGGAAGGAGGAGAACTTCTCAGCAGCTTCCTCCAGGATGTAGCTCCCCACCCAAGGACCGGACCTTTTATATTTACCGGACCGGATCCGGATCTGCTGAGTGAATTCCACCAGGAGCCGCAGGAACTGGCCCGGGGCAGCTAGCAGGTCGCTTTGATGCACGGGGTTGTGTCAACAGAATTGTTGTCAGGTCACTGGGAGGCTGTTTTACCAAACAGACACGATTTCTCTCCACTCCAGCCACTTCCCACCCGATTTTTGCCTTAGCCTGTCCAGACTGCAGCAAGAAAATGGATTTCTCATGACCCTGGATGCTGGCAAGTCCAAATGAAGATGTCCACGGATTCTGTGTTTGGTGAGGACTCGCTTATGGGATCAGAAATGGCAGGGTCTACATGGAGCAAACCGGGCAGGGGCGCTGTCTGGAGTCCCTTTTATGTGGGCACTAACCTCTCCATGAGGACTCCACCCTCGTGATCTAATCACCCCCAAAGACTCCACCTCCAAATACCATCACACTCAGGATTCCATTTCAGTATATGAATTTGGGGATGGACACATTCAGTCAATAGCTTCCTTTCAATCAACCAATAGGGGCGCCTGGGTGGCTCAGTGGATTAAAGCCTCTGCTTTCAGCTCAGGTCATGATCTCTGGGTCCTGGGATCGAGCCCTGCGTCAGGCTCTCTGCTCAGCAGGGGAGTCTGCTTCCTCCTCTCTCTGCCTACTTGTGATCTCTCTCTCTATGTCAAATAAATAAATAAATTCTTTAAAAAAAATAAAAAAATAATCAACTGATGGTTTTTATTGGAAAAAAAGTGTATATTATCATCCTATTTTAAGGGGAGGATAGTTGATGTGCAATATTAGTTTCAGGGGAATGGCACAGACCTAATGATTTGGCATTTACACATAGTAGGAAATGCTCACCACGGGAAGTGTAGTTACCATCTGTCACCATAAAAAATTACTACAATATTATCAGCTTCACTCCCCATTCCTACACTCTAGTTTTCATATTTGTGACTTCATTTCATTTTTAAATTATTATTATTGTTTTAAGAGTTTATTGATTTATTTTAGTGGGGGGGAGGAGTAGAGGGAGAGGGAGAGGAGCAGAAGGCGAGGGACAAGCAGACTCCGTACTGAGCGCAAAGCCTAATGAGGGGCTCGATCTCACGACCCTGAGATCACGACCTGAGCTGAAATCAAGAGTCAGCCGCTCACCCTATGAAATCAAGACCAGCCACCCAGATGCCCCAACTTATTCATTATAAAACTGAAAGTTTGTACCTTCTTTTTTTAAATTAAATATTTTAAAGTGATTTCTACACTAAATGTGGGGCCCAAATTCAGAACCCTGATACCAAAACTCACAACCCTGAGATCAAGAGTCACATGCTCTAGGGGCGCCTGGGTGGCTCAGTGCGTTAAGCCTCTGCCTTTGGCTTGGGTCGTGATCTCAGAGTCCTGGGATTGAGCCTCACATCGGGCTCTCTACTCAGCGGGGAGCCTGCATTCCCCTCTCTCTGTCCGTCTCTCTGCCTACTTCTGATCTCTCTCTGTCAAATAAATATATAAAGTCTTTAAAAAAAAAAAAAAAAGTCACATGCTCTAGCAACTGAGTCATCCAGGAGCCCCCCCCCAATGTCATAACTGGAAGTTTGTACCTCTTAATCCCCTTCATCTATTTTGCCTAACCTCCCCTCCCCCACCAACCCTCTGACAACCACCAGTTTGTTCTCTGTATTTGTGAGTCTGTTTCGGTTTGTTTGCTTATTTGCAGGAAGTATCCTTTGAAATGGAAATCAGTATTGTTTCATCAAATGTACCGGTATCGCCTCTGTACATTACGAGTAACTCTGCATGGCAAAAGAATAATGCTCCCCCAAAGATGGCCAGGCCCTAGGCCCCAGAACCTGTGAACATGTTTCCTCACACAGCAAAAACGACTTTGCAATGTGATTGAGGGTGTTCCACTTCTAACATCAATCCCGATGTGTGTGTTTGTTTTTCTCCCCACACCAGCAAGCAATTAACTCTATTCTGACACTATCTACCTGGAAATAGCGAGATTCCACGGATTAAGGGCTCATTCCCACGGGACTGCCAATCCCCCCACCCCCCCCAACTGCTCCTGCTAATTGTAATTCCACATTGTCGTCTGTGATTCTGATTTCTAGATCAGAGCTTCCCATGACCCCCTCCTTATACACTAGAGTGGCACCCACAAGTCAGAGAAACATTTTACTTACTAGATTACCAGGTTGGTTTTTTTTTTTTTTTTTTAAGATTTTATTTATTTATTTGACACAGAGAGCATAAGCAGGCAGAGGGAGAGGGAGAAGCGGGCTCCCCACTGAGCAGAGAGCCTGATAATGGGGCTCGATCCCAGGACCCCGAGATCATGACCTAAGCTGAAGGCAGATGCTTAAGTGACTGAGGCACCCAGGTGCCCCCAGGGTTCTATTTTGTTTTGTTTTTAGATTTTATTTATTTATTTGAGATAGAGTAATAGCGAGAGAGATCATAGAGGGAGAGCGAGAAGGAGAAGCCGACTCACTGCTCAGCAGAGAGCCCGGCACAGGGCTCAATCCCAGGACCCGGAGATCAGGACCTGAGTCGAAGGCAGATGCTTAACCGACAGAACCAGCCAGACGCCCCTAGATTACCAGTTTAGTATAAAAGTGTACAACTCAGGAAAGCCAGGTGGAACAGGTGCACAGGGCAAAGGTTGGAGAAAGGGAGAGAGCTTCTAACACTCTGAGCCCGCCACTCTTCCTGAATCTCTCCACTATGTTCACGATGGATTAAATCATTGGTCATTAGTGACTGAACTCCATCTCCAGCCCCTCAACCCTCCTTGACGTTGGTGGGTGGGGCTGAAAGTTCCAATTGGTTCCCTTGGCTCCCAGACCCATCCTTAGGTGATCTAGGGTCTTTCTAAAAGCCACTTCATGGAGCATCTGGGTGGCTCAGTCGGTGGAGCGTCTAGCTCTTGATTTCCGCTCAGGTCATGATCTTGGGGTCCTGGGCTCGGGCCCCATGTGGGGCTCTGTGCTCGGAGCTCCGTGCAGAGTCTGCTTGTCCCTCTCCCTCTGCTCCTTTCCCTGCCCACGCTCTTTCTCTCTCTCAAATTAACAAATAAAAATAAAAATCTTAAAAAAAATTAAAAAATAAAAGTTACCTTGTTAATACATAACAAAAGACACCTTTAAAAAAAAAAGATTTCATTTATTCATTTGATAGAGCACAAGCAAGGGAAGTGGCAGGCAGAGGAAGAGGGAGAAGCAGGCTCCCCGCTGAGCAGGGAGCCCGATGTGGGGGTCAATCTCAGGACCCTGGGGAGCCAAAGGTAGATGCTTAACCGACTGAGCCACTCAGGTGCCCCCAAAAGACACCTTTCTGGCTCTCAACAGTTGGGCTGTTTCAAAGGGTGCGAGGAGCTCTGTGCCAGGAATTGGACAAAGATCAGGTATATATATTTCTTTTTTTTTTTAAGATTTGTTTATTTTACAGAGAGAGACACAGCGTTCGAGGGAGTACAAGCAGGGAGAGCAGCAGAGGGAGAGGGAGAAGCAGGTTTCCCGAAGAGCAGGGAGCCTGATGTGGGACTCGACCCCAGGACCCTGGGATCATGACCTGAGCCAAAGGCAGAAGCCTAACGACTGAGCCACTCAGGCGCCCAGATATATATATTTCTTATGATAAGTCATGGTATCACAGATATGGACTTTGAGAGGAGGAGATTATCCTGAATTATTTGAGTGAGCACAGTTCAGTCATACTAGTCTTTAAAATTGGAGCACATTTCCTGGCTGGGTTAGAAAGAGATACATCGAGGGGCGCCTGGGTGGCTCAGTGGATTAAAGCCTCTGCCTTCGGCTCAGGTCATGATCTCAGGGTCCTGGGATCAAGCACCGCGTCAGACTCTCTGGTCAGTGGGGAGTCTGCTTCCTCCTCTCTCTGCCTGCCTCTCTGCCTACTTGTGATCTCTCTCTCTGTGTCAAATAAATAAATAAAATCTTAAAAAAAAAGAGAGAGATACGTTGATGGAAAAAAGGCCAGACAGGATGTGAGAGTCACCTGCCACTGCTGGCTTTGAAGATGGTGTAACGGAGCCATAAACCAAGGAATCCGGGAAGTCTCTGCTAACTGGAAAAGCCAAGGAAAGGGATTTTCCCCCTAGGCCCTGCATGGAGGAACCTCCCTGAGGACATCTTAATTTCGGCACAGTGAAACCCACATCAGGCCTCTGACCAACTGATAATAAACTCATGTTGCCTTAAGCCACTAGATTGCGGTACTTCGGTATGGCAGCGACAGAAAAGTGATAGGCTATGCAAAAGTCAAAGAAAATACAATTAAATTCTAGCTGGATATGGTTGCTTGTGTGATTTGACTTCAAAGTGACCGGGCACCCGTGGACACCCGTTCTCCTGCGATGATGCGATGAGAAGGGCACGTCTCAGCTTCCCACCAAAGCCATCACCCAGGTCTAACCACGAGAAAAAATATAGGGGAAACCAAACCAAAGGACATTCCGCCAAATACCTGCCTGGTGCTCCTCAAATGGTCAAGATCATGAAAAAATAAGACGGAGAAACCGTCACAGAAGGGAGGAGACTAAGAGGACACGGCGATGAAACACTTTGTGGCGTCCTGGATTGGATCCTGGAATCAAGAAAGGATGTTAGTGGGGCACCTGGGTGGCTGAGACGGTTAAGGGTCTGCCTTCAGCTCAGGCCATGATCCCAGGGTTCTGGGATTGAGCCCCGCGTTGCTCAGCAGGGCAGGGGCTGCTTCTCCCTGTCCTTATGCCTCTCCCCCCCGCAACCACCCGCTCGTGCTCTCGCTGGCTGTCTCTCTCAAATAAATAAAATCTAAAAAAAAAAAAAAAGAATTCCAGCTTGTGTGTCTGACTGGCTCAGTCGGAAGAGCATGTTACTCTTGATCTTGGGATCCTGAGTTTGAGCCCCACGGTGGGAGTAGAGGTTATTTAAATAAATAAGTAAAAACTTAAAAAAAAAAGAATTCCAGCTAATAAGTGTGGAAAGAATGATAGCATCAGAAATGCATCATTTTACAACCTCTACTGAAATCATCGATTCAGGCAAAGATCTTCAAAGGAAGAAACTGTTACATGGGAAGCTGATGGGGAACTTTCCAGAGAAGGACTCGGGTTGCTCCCACCCAGACCCACTGTTGATCTTAGCACCACTGAAGGGGTCCCTGATGTGACTTAGCAGCATCTAGAACATGCTTTTCCTGAAAATGCTGGACCTGAACCTACTCACCTCTCTCTGGCGAATTTACAGGAAATGGAAGGAGAAGAGAATTACTCAGATGACAGAACAAGGAAGCAAACGGAGAAATCCAGAATGTGGGATGGTCTACAGGACGTGATTCCAAAGAATATTCTTAAAAAAGAAAAAAAGATTTTATTAAAAAAAAAAAAGATTTTATTGGGCCCCCTGGATGGCTCAGTGGGTTAAGCCTCTGCCTTCGGCTCAGGTCATGGTCTCAGGGTCCTGGGATCGAGCCCCGCATCAGACTCTCTGCTCAGTGGGGAGACTGCTTCCCCCCCTCTCTCAGCCTGCCTCTCTGCCTACCTGTGATCTCTCTCTCTCTGTCAAAAAAAAAAAAGATTTTATTTTTAAAATTTCACATCATGGAAACATAAGAGTTGCACACTGAGCTATAAGAGGGTCGAATGACATATCTGGGGTTTGCTTTGAAATATTCAGGGCGTGGGGGGCGGCGGCACCTGAGTGGTGCCTTCGGTTGAGCATCTGAGTCTTGTTTCAGCTCAGGTCATGATCTCAGGTTCGCGAGATGGAGCCTCGGGTAGGGCTCATGCACAGCGGAGTCTGCTGAAGTTTCTCTCTCCCTCTCCCTCTGCCCCTCCCTGCCTCACGGCTCCATCCCTAAAATAAATAAATTAATCTTAAAAAAATAAATAGATAGACAGGGCACCTGGGTGGCTCAGTGCGTTAAGCCTCTGCCTTCGGCTCAGGTCATGATCCCAGAGTCCCGGGATCGAGTCCCACATCGGGCTCCCAGCTCCATGGGGAGTCTGCTTCTCCCTCTGATCTTCTCCCCTCTCATGGTCTCTCTCACTGTCTCTATCTCAAGTGAATAAATAAAATCTTTAAAAAAATAAATAGACAGACAGATAGATAGATAGATAGATAAAATACTCCAGTGAGGGGCACCTCGGTGGCTCAGTTGGTTGGGCATCTGACTCTTGATCTCAGCTCGGGTCTAGATCTTGGGATCGTGAGTTCGAGTCTCATGTTGGCCTCTGTGCTGGGCATGGAGCCTGCTCAAAAAAATACGAAAGAAAAAAGAAAGGAAGGATATATTAAGTACCTATAGCAAAACAACTGTTGAATCTGGGTGGTGGGCAGATAGAAAATATTTGGTAATTTTTGTCTAGTTTTAATATTTTATTTTATTATTTTATATAGTACTTTATTGTCTTTTCTTTTAAAGATTTATTTATTTGAGAGAGAGAGAGAGTATTGGGGGAGAAGGACAGAGAAAATCTTAAGCAGACTCCATACCCAGCACAGAGCTCCATGTGGGGCTTGATATCACAATCCTGAGGTCATGACTTGAGCTGAAATCAAGAGTCGGACACCTAACTGACTGAGCCACCCAGGCGCCCCTTCTTTCCTTTTTTCTTTTTTAAAGTAAACTCTACAGCCAATGTGGGGCTCAAACTCACGATTCCGAGATCGAGAGTCATACACTCCACTGACTAAGCCAGCCGGGCACCCCTACTTTATCTAGTACTTTAAAACCTTTTCAAAATGGACATGAATTAAAAAGTGTATGTCAAGGGTGCCTGTGAAGAGTTAAGAAAACCGTTTCGTGACAAATAAGCAGAGAAAACATCGTTGCATTTATAAATTAATATAGTTACATAATTCATTATTTTCAACCTGTGTGTGATCAGACTGATAAACTAAGTTGCATACGTAGACATTTGTCAGTTTATCTGTGGCCCTTCGAGTTTATAGCCACACGTTAGCCAACCACTGAAGTTCTCCTCGTTGGGGAAAAGACCCAACTTTTCCCCAACTGGAAATAATAACTGAGCTTTGGGAGGTCATTAGGGTAGGGGGTGGGTGAGGTTTTGGCTAGAGACTCCAGAGATGGTGATGGGCCCGGTGAGTCCCTTGGACAGCTAAGGCCAGAGGGGATCGGAGGGGAGGGGAGATGCCCAGGGGTGGGGGTGGGGTCTGTAGTAATAGATTGCAGCGAACCCCCCACCCCTCCCCCCGCCCACCCAGGGCAGAAAGCAGGCAATCAGCATTCTTTACTCATTCCAGCAGCGGGCGTATACTGAACTCCTGCTCTTAGCCACCTAGCCTGAATTTGTAGATTCCTCCTTTTGGATCATTCTAAGGAATTTCTGGCATCTCAGCTTCTTTTAATGAAGATCACTATTGGGTCTCAATTAACAATCAACTGTGCTATTAGAACCATTCTCAGCTGTTGGAGCTGGGACATTAAAACCCCAGGGTCTCTTGGGGTTCACTTATATTGATAACTTCAGCCAAGTTTAATCTTATGTTCCTTCCTCCCCGACTTAACATGTCTAAGTTACATGTATATTCTCTAGGTTTCAGCTCACTTATTAGCTGAGGCTTGCTTTTTTTTTTTTCTTGCCCCTCCTGCTAGCTTGCTTGCTTTTGTAAATCAGTAATTCACCTCTAGGGTCAGACCACGTGCTTGTTCCCTGGGGCACTTTGGACTGGGGCAGATCTGGAGACCAATAAAGGATAATGATCTCTGACGGGAATCAGCATCTCTTTGCAAAGTAACTTCCTCAGATAAGGACCTACGTGCTTTCCAGGGAAAACAGGGTCAGTCTCATTCAATGGGAGGAAGGCGCTGCATCCAAGGCAAAAGAGTTTCACTGACTTTTGGATTTGGAGAGGTCAGGGAACTTAGTCTTCTGCAACCACCCAAACACCCCTGATCTTGATTGCTAAGTGCCGCTTGTTCCCATTCAATGCACCTAGCCAGCCTGTGAATGCAACTTCTTTGCAATTACATCATGATTCAGTAGCCCACAGGATTAGCTCTGCCCAATTTTTGGCTACCTAAGCCGTGTAGCTACAAGAGAGGAGATAATTTTTTTTAGAGTAGTTATGGCTCTTGCTTCTTTGGTCCTGTCTTGAGCTGAGAATTTAAACCCTAAATATTTTTTTTTTTGAAAGTCTTCAGTGCACTTATAAATTGGCAGCCTGCATGATGATCCTTACAGTCCTCCTTCTCCTCTAATGGTCAGCTGTGGCAACTACTCCTTCTACTAAAGCCTATCTTTATTAACCTATCTTTCCCCCAGGCGACAATACTTAACCGTGATTAACTTCTGTAGCTCCTTTTTCCCAGCACAAAGTAGGCAAGATCTGCATCACTTTCACATCTAATGCCTTGACCCCCTTGCAGGTCAGTTTCCTGCAGAAATAGAAACCTTGCTGGGCATTCTCTTTAAACTTTTTATTTTGAAAAAAAATGTAGGTTCACATGCAATTGTTCTTGTGGGGTTTTTTTTTTAAAGATTTTATTTATTTATTTGACAGAGAGAGAGAGAGAAAACAAGCAGCTGGAGTGGCAGGCTGAGGGAGAGGAGAAGCAGGCTCCCTGCTGAGCCAGAAGCCTGATGCAGGGCTCCATCCCAGGACCCTGGGATCATGACCTGAGCTGAAGGCAGATGCTTCATCAGCTGACGCACCCAGGTACCCATGTTTTTGTTTTTAGAGAATGAGAGAGTGCAAGTCACGTGAGCAGGGATGGAAGGCAGCGAGAGAGGGAGAATCTCAGTCGGATTCCATGCTGACCGCAGAGCCCACAACCCTGAGATCATGACCTGTGCTGAAATCAAGAGTCATCAAGAGTCGAACGCTCAACCGACTGAACCGCCCATGCACCCCAGTTCACATGCTATCGTAAGAAACAATATGCAGCAATTTCACTACCACCCTTCTTTACCCAGTTTCGTCCGTGCTTTCATCTTGCAAAGCTATAGTACCATCGTATCACAACTAGGATATTTACAGTGATACAGTCAAGGTACAGAACATTTCCATTCTACAAGGATCCCTCATGTTGTCTTCAGACTTCTTTTAAGCAGAAAATTAAGTGTTTGTAACATTATTGGAGGGACTGAAAGAAGGGTCTCTAGACTGGTACTCTAGTCATGGCTCCCAAAACACCACAGAACTCACCAACCAGGGGCTATTACTTCTGTCACAAAGGAAGATGAGGAATCAAGATGTCATCACCGAGATCATTGCATTCAACGTATCACCAGCAAGAATCCATGGATCTAGATTTGGGACTAGAAGCTGTTTCCCAGGCACTAGATGAGTTTGGCTGTTACCATCTCACAGGTGCACTAGCCTTTCAGGCTAGTGATCATGAATTTGTAGGGAAAAGTCTGTCCCTTTGGGTACTTTGTCCAACTGTGCATGGCTGTTTGGGCACAAGCAAAGAGAAAAGGCGTAGTTGGATTTATTGAGGGTTGGAAAGCTTATCAAATCCATGTGACAAAAAGACAAGGGAGCAAAAAAGTTCAGAGTGGTGGAAAGAGTTATTAAAACCCATGAGAAAGTGCCTGAGTGGCTCAGTCGGTTAAGCATCTGCCTTTGGCTCAGGTCATGATTGCAGGGTCCTGGGATGAAGCTCAGGTCATGATCTTGGGGTCCTGGGATTGAACCTGCTTCTCCCTGACCCTCTGCTCCTGCACACACACTCCCCCACCCAGCCCTGAGCTCACACTCTCTCACAAATAAATAAATAAATTCTCAAAAACAAAACAAAACAAAAAATCCTCTTGGGAAATAAACAGGATCGGGAGTAAAGAAAAAAGACCACGAACTGTGAGGAAGTAGAGAAGTCCATGGTGTAGAGGTGCCGAAAGCTGGAAAGAGGCCACAGAGGGACTGTTCAAGTCTGCAGATACGTTTGTTTCCAGCACCCTCCTTCACACGCAGGCTAATCCTGGATCTGCCCTAAATAGGAAATGGGGCAATGGTTGGCTCAGAAGGTAGAAAAACCTAAGCGGGGATCTGTAACTTTGGAGCCACAACTTGGAGCCACAAGGTTCACGTCTGTGCTCCTTCACTTCTAAGTCGGGTGGCAATGGGCAATTCATTTAGTCTCCCTGTGCCTCCGTTTCCCCTTCTTCAGAAGGGGGGAGAAAAAGACTATCCTACCGTTAGCGAGAAGACTTAATGAGATCATGCACGCAAAGTGCTTAACACAGTGCCTGGTACACAGTAAGCGCTGGACGCGAGGAAGCTATTACTGTTATGTTTGGAATAGAAAACCAAGGAGGGGTTACAATGAGGGCAATTCTAAGTGCAGAAGTACTGTCATACAGAACTTCTGGATAGGTAGGCGCATGCGCCTGTCCGCGGTCCTCGGGTGCGCGGGCGTTGCGCATGCGCCGGAAGTTGCAGCCGGGAAGCCAGCGAGGTCGGTTCCGCCCGACTCTGACATGGCGGCGCCCTTTGTCTCCTGTGAAGTGCCGTCCCCGGCCTTCTCGCGGCCGTGATGCACCTCCCTCTACGGTGGGGTCCGGGACATGGCAGGTGAGGGTCAACAGGCGCCCGGGGCTGGCCGAGTCCCAGGAGCCGGGCGGAGGCGGCGGAGGATGGGGCGCAGCGGGAAGCCGGGGACGGTTGTGTGGGGGAGGGGAGGAAAGTGGAATGGGAAGGGAATCCGGACTGGGGGGACCCCGCGGGGCAGGAAAGTGCGGGACAGCTGGGGTGGGGGGCGCCGCCAAGCGAGCGGGCGCGGAAGGGGCGAGCGGACCCGCAGTACCTGCGAGGGAGCGCGGGTCGCCTCCCAGGTTGGTTGACACCCCAGCTGGTAGCATCTCCGCCCCCGCCGCCTGGCTGTCACTGTCCCTTGACCCCCCGCGCGCCGCGGCGGGTGGTCGTTCTGCGGCCGCAGGGTGGCGGGGTGCCGGGGCAACTCAGGTCGGCGGGGGCCGGAGGGCACGGGCCTGCCAGAACCAGGAGGTGCTGGCAGAGTGGGAGGTCGACTCTGCCCCTGTATGAGATTATTTCATTCATTCCTTCCTTCCCCAGACGGTGGCCCGGCACCTGATAGGTTGTGAGGATAGAGCAAGCAAACCGGATAGACTTGCTCCTGGTGTAGTGGTTTCATTCAAGTGTGAACTGTAGAGCCAGGCAGCCAGGGTTTGAATCCCGACTCTTTGCTTCCCAGCTGTGTTCTCAAGCACCTTAGGCTCTCGCTCTCTGCCTAAGTTTGAAGTTTCTTCAAACTTAAAGCAGAGATGATAGTAAAACCTGCTTCCTAAGATTGTTCTAAAGATTAAATAAGGCCATAGGTGTGAAGTGCCGAGAACATTTCCTGGCACAAAATAAATGCTGTGTGTGTTCATTGCTGTGATTATTCGTTTCACCATGGGGCGGGAGAGCTCAGACACTCATGTGGGAGCCATAGAGATAAATAGGCACCTCTGATACTGCTATGATGGAAGACAAGCAGAAAAGTTCTCCTGGCTCTGCAAAGAGTAGAGGCACCCTCAGTCTAGGCGGATCCAGGGAGGATTCTGCTACCCAAGGAGCGGAGACCGAAAGGATGCTTAGGAGAGTGGAGGCGAGAAAAGGGGGGAGTGGTCCCAGTTGAAGACAGAGTTTGCGAGAAAGCTTAGGGGCCAGTGTAATAAGTTCTCTGCCTAGAGACAGAGCTGAGAGATAAGACTAAAGAAGCTGCCTGTGGTTTGGTCCTATGTGACCTTGTAAACCTAGTTAAGGACTTGAAGTTTTAGGTTAATGGGAAGCCATTTAAGAATCAGACTTGTGGATTAGAACAATCACCTGTCTACATCCTGTGAAGGATGTAGTAAAAGGGAGGAGGCCTGGAGGCCAATGAAGAGGCTGCTAGAATAGTCCAGGTGAGAAATAAGGGTGGTCTCGAGTCAGGTTAGAGGCAGAGCGGGGGGGAGGGGGGAGGTTTTGGAGAATTGACAAAACTTGGTGACTACTTAGGTGAAGAAGTTAGAGGCAGAGAGGTGTCGGGACTGACCTCCTCTTCTTGACCGGTGGGTGGTGATGCCACTCGGTGTGATTAGGGAACAGGATGGAGAGCAGGTGTGAGAAGGGAAGATACATTTAGTTTTGAACATGTGGAAAGCGGGCGCCTGTAAGACATTCCAGTGGAACTGTCCAGGGGCGAGCTAGCAGTTGTCATTCATCAAAAGTCCCCAAAGTTGTGGGTGCTCACCGAGGGCGAGGGTGTGAAATGAGAAGCAAGGGCATCTGAGACATCCCGGGGGAAATGCTAATGCTATAGCAACGAGGGAACCTGGGCACAGTCTTGTTGCTCTTGCTTTTCAACATTTCGTTTTGTCTCTTGGTAAGCAGGTATTCCTGAGTATAGGGACTGGGAGCGGGTTTACTCATCTTTATGTCCCGGGTGTCCACCGTGACTGGCATGCGGCAGGCCAATAATGATCCAAACTTGTACTGAGCGCTTACGTTGTACCGGGCTCTTTGCTCAGGGCTCTGGGTTTGCCTGTGTTTCTTGGATGCATGAAAAGGCAGCTCTTAGGGAGCAGTGCCTTTTGGGTTCTCATCAGATTTTCTGCTTGGGTGTCTTTGATTCAGGTAATGAGCTGGAGGAGGAGAGCCAAGCTGGAGTTTATGCAGACAAACTGTCAGAAAAGAGTAGCCTGGGCTACTTGGAAATCTGAGGTATGTCTGTAATGCTCAATGCTCAAGGATGAAACAAACCAGGAGGTCAGTTTGTTTGTCCTTCTTCTCTAGGCTCAGCGTGACTCAAATCACCCTTTCAAGATAGCTTTTTCTTTCATCTGAGTAATGACAACATCTGAGTTTGGTTGGGAAATTGTGGCTATCCTTTATGCTTGGTTTACCAACAAAGACCAGACTAGGGCAAATGCTCACACCTTGTTTTAATCAAGTACAACCTAATATGCTCCAACAAAGCAATTCCAGAATACAGTGGGTGAAACAAACTCGAAGTGTATTCCTCTCCTCTTATTGAACGTGTGGAAGTCGGCAGTCCAGGGCTGGTAGGGCGTCCTGCTCTCTTCAGTGAAGTATCCAGGAACAGGGTTCTAGTGATCACGTGGCTCTCTTTGCTCAAACACCGGCTTGCATCTCATGGTCGAAGCTGGCTGCTGCAGCTCCTGCCATCCTGTGTGCGCTCCATCTGGCAGAAAGGGAAAGACAGAGTGGGGAGCACATGGTCATTCCTTTTAAGGTCCTAATGTTTAAAGGTACATGTTTTTGTGCAGCATGTCCCCAAACATAAGCATCTGGTGTACAACCAAAGAACGAATCATGACTGTTCCAATGCTGGAGGGAAAGCTGGCTGAGAGAGCCTGATGGGTTCCCCATGTGACTGAATTACTGTCTCTGAGGCTTGGGCCCCGCCTGAGGGGAATGCCCACTGTGCTGGTGGAAGAGGCATACTGCTCTGGCTTCGGGTGGGTTGATGTTGCTTGGGCCCAGGGAGTCCAGGCTTGTTTATTCTTTCAGTGTTTTCTGTGCCCAGCATGTCAGACACGGTGCTAAGTGTTAGGGATGTAAAACTCAATGCTGGGAGCAGGGAACTCTTAGCCATGTGGATGATCACCGTCTAGTGCAGGGAGCACCACAGGGGAGGCACAAAGGAGAAGGATGACAGGTGTTGGGAGTCCCTGCCGAAGTGGGGAAGAATAACAGTGAATAGTGTGTTTGGAGTGACGCCTGTAGGGGTCTCCTCAGAGACAGTGAGGACTCTGGTGTTGGGTGAATCCCTGCTTCCTCGTGTCATGACTCTCTGGGGGCCAGTTACCTCACCCGTAGTGCCTCCATTTCCTCATCTGTCTGATAGGGATAACAGCATCTAGCTCACAGAATTGTTTAGAGAGCAATGAGAGATGAAGCGTGTACTTCACAGGGTTTGCCACGTAAAGGGGAGTTGTCTCCCGCTGCGGGGTGCGGGATGGTTCGAGGCCAGAGAGGACTGTAGTCCAAGAAGGCCCACAGCTGTGGGGAGACCGGGTTGTGGCCTCCCTCAAGGCTGGCATTATCCAGATGGCGCAGAGGGGATCAGCTCTGTGAGTTCCACCAAGCTCTCTAATGAAAGGTGTCCATTGTGGATTCTCAGAAACCATACTCTGAAAGGTCTGGTGAGAGGTCCTTTGGGAAGGAAAGGATCGCCTCTGGCTGTTTAATTCCCACAAGCTCAAATGCTTCTGGAAAGCCTTTCCTGAGCCCTGCCCAGCCACCCACCGCTGCTGAGTTTGGAGCTCCTGCCCTCATCTCTCAGTGCGTTCTCTTCTCACGTTACAAACATGGGTTCCCTTGTCTCCCTGCTGGTCTGCCAGCACCTTGCAGGCAGGGACAGGGGATCGTTTCTTCCTCATTTGCTGGCACATAGCTGGTGCTCAGTAAACGGTGTCAGAGGGCGGGTGATGAGCCTTGCCAGGCTGGCACATCTGGCAGGTGGGCTGGCCAGAACTCCAGTGTGGTGTGGGGCCGGCGTGCTGTCGCCGGAGGGCAGGATGAGTAATCTGGTGTCTGATGGGTGATCTCGTAGCTGCCTGGACTGTGGACGGAAACACGGTGACCCAAGCAAGGAGAGTTCACGTCGGGAGATAGTTTTTCTCTCTTTTTCCAGTAGAACATGGTTTCTCAGCCTGGATGTTATTGATACTTGGGGCTGATAAATCTTTGTTGTGGGCTGTCCTGTGCGCTCCGGGATGGCTCTGGCGTCCCTGGCCTCCACCCATGGATGAACGTAATACCCACCCACCCACAGCTCTGGCGGTGCGACGAGTCTCCAGACATTGCCAGACATCTCCTGGGACCATCTCCTGGCTTCCCCAGCTGGAAGCCTACAGTACTTCGAAGTCAGGCGTCCCTGGGCTCGGACTAGTTCTCATACTTACTAGATGTGTCCCTCAGGCACAATACTCGGCCTCTCCAAGCCTCAGCTTTCCCGTTGCAAAGTGGGGATACAGATGACCTCACCCATAACTTTATTGGCTGGAATTATCAGTGAGGTAATGCATGTAAAATGCTTATTTGAGTCCCTGATGCTATCATTGGTGACTGGTGTTGTGTGTTAGGAGAGGACGACCCTTGAGGGGGTCAAGAAAGAAAGTGTGCAGAGGAAGAAAAAGAATGTTTGGTAGAGGAATGCGCACAAGGTGCGCAAATCAGAGGGTTCTAAAGAATGCTCCGTGGAGGGGCACATGGGCGGCACACTGGTTAAACGTCTGACTCTTGGTTTCTTCTCCTGTCATGATCTCAGGGTTGTGGGATCGAGCCCCACGTCAGGTCCCACGCTCAGTGCAGAGTCTGCTTGAGATTGTCTCGCCCTGTTCCTTTGTCCCTCCCACTCGTCCTCTCTCTAATGTAAATAAATGAATCTAAAAAAAAAAAAAGAATGCACCACTTCTGTGCCTGACCCAGTTCCCCGCCCAGATAGTAGTTAGTAGTATCTGCGGGTTCTTCCAGAGCTCTTCCGTCTGTCCCTGCTTGTGTCCTGGGAAGACCGGTTTTTAAGGAGTCACGTGGTTTGATTAGGTTGAGCTGAAGGAGCCCCTGCCGGTAGGAGGGCAGCCGCTCTGGGCGGGGCTTCGGGGTGCGGCCACACCAGGAGGCTCACTCTTTCCCAGAATTCCTCAAAGGGTGGTGCCCCAGTGGTGGCGAGAAGGGACCCAGACTCCCAGACACGGTGTCACAGCAGGGTGGCACCACGAAAGGGAGGGACCCAGCCTGAGAGAAAATTAAAAACTCCAAATATTTTGTGTGCCCAAAGCATGTTGTCCCGGATACCATTATCTCCTTTTGCCAGCCGCAGTTTCTAGATGATTGAAATAATAAAGGTCAAAGAGTAAGCCTTTCAGCACCGAGGGGTTTCTGCGTTGGCTGCAGGAGTGCGTGCTGAGCGTCAGCACGGGGCCCTGGCCCTCTCAGAGGTGCTCGGGCCAGCAGCAGCTCGACCTCAAGTCCAAGGGCAAGTTAAAGTAGACCTCTGTCACGTCACCACCACGGATTCTACAGGAAACCGGGGCTTGGGCTCGGGGAATCAAGCCTACTTGCAGGGAACTGGAGACTGAAGCCTTGAGCTTCAAAGGAAGGAAGCCGGCGGTCTGGTTAGAATGGAGCGTTGCTCACTCCTGTCTACAGGGCAGGCAGAGCTCGGGGTTCCAGCCGAGGGCGAGATTGGCCAGAAAGCAGGTGCGGTAGGTTTTGTCGTAGCGTCAGAAACCTGCCAGACAACCTGACGAGGCCAGCTGCTGCCGCAGGACATCTGGGGGCTTGTCGAGAGGGTAAGCGCTGCGAGCCCTCATCACAAGGAGATTGTTTTCCTTTCCTTTCTGTGTCCCTATGAGAAGAGACTCGTCACCTGAACCTGTCGCGGTCATCATTTCACAACACGTGGGAATTCAGACCATCTGCTGTGTGCCTTCAACAGTGATGCGTGTCAAACATTTCTCAGTAGAATGAGGAAAAACCAAACCAAAAAAGAAAAAAAGCACTGAGCTTCTTGTCCTGAGAGCCCTGGCAGGGGAGCCCGTTCTCCCCGCCCCACCCACACCACTTCCCATCCTGGAACCATTCAACCAAGCGGCCACCTTCCTGTCCCGAATGGGAGGCGCTGTCGCCCAGCGGGAAGCTGTGTCTCCACTGGCTCCGAAGCCGGGTGGGTGAAGCCCTTCTCATTCCGGTAGTCCCGGGGCGGCCGGGGCCCTGGTCACGGACTTTCCTGGTTCACTGTAACTCCACCACCCAAGTTCATGCTTCCAAACATTGTTTCAAGTCAGAAAGAACATTGTTTAATTTTATAAGTTGTTAAATATTGAGTAGATACAAAGGAATGTGGGCAGTATAAAGAATAAAGATACAAGGAAACCCATGAACCCATCAGTCAGTTCACAAATAAGAATGTTACCATTAGGTTGGGAGGCCCCCCCCTTCCCTGATCCTGGTCCGCCCCACCCCCAGGTCATCATAGTTTTGCTTTTATCACTCTCTTGCCTTTCTGTAAAGTTTTACCGTGTGTCTTCGTATTGCTAAACAAGGGGTTGTCTCATTTTGCATGATTTTGAACTTCATAGAAGCACGTTGTTCTCTTCGGTGTCTTAAATTGTTGGCTTAACGTGTGTTCTGAAGAGTAACCCATGGTGCGGGTAGTTGTACTTGACTTTCTCAGATGGATATGTCCCATCGCAAGAGAATTTATTTGTCCTTTCTCTTGCTGACGGACATTTGGATTGTCTTCGGTGCTTTGCTGAGACAGTGGTGCTGTGAGCATTTCTGGAGAACGCGTGCAGCATCCGCAGGGTATGGCCCCAGGAGTGGGGCTGCATCACAGGGCGTGTGGGCTTCAGCTCGACCGAATAATGCGTTTCCAGAGTGCTTTCCCCAGTTTACAGCTCAACTGACAATTCTGCTTGTTTCACATCCTCCCAACTCTGGTTTTACTAGACTTTAAAATATTTAGTAATCTGATGGGAGTGGTATCTCATGTGGTTTTGATTTGCATTTTCATGATTATTAGTGGGCTAAGCATCTTTTCTTATACTTATTGGTCATTCAGGTTTTGGCTTCTGTGAAACAGCTGCTTAAATCTTTTGCTCATTTTCCTATCTGGTTGTCTTTTTCTTGTATATAGACTTCTTGTTTGTTTTTGGTTTTTAATTTGTATACTAATCCTTTGTCGGTTATATGTGCTTTAACTATCTGCTTCCAGTTTGTGGCTAGTCTTCACTGTAGGTTTTTTTTTTTTTTAACAAATTATTAATTTTAAGGTTCATTTTTTTTTCTTTTATGGTTACCACTTTCCAGTCCTTTTAAAGAACTTCCTCTCTACTTCAGGTTTATAAAGATAATCCCCTAAGTATTGTCTTCCAAACATTTTATGATTTTGTGTTTTACATTAAGGTTTTCAGCCCATTTAAGATTATTCTTGTGTGTATTATGAGGTAAGGAGCTGATTCTTTTTTTTTTTTAGTAAGCATACCAAATTGTCCTAGTACCGTTTATTGAAAAAATACATCCCTTTCATGTGGATCTTGTAAATGTCACCGGTAACTGTTATAGTGAGTGTCCACGAATGTGTGGATCTGTTCCTGAGCTTTTTACTGTTTATTCTCTATCCTGATATCACACTGACTTAATGACTAAATTTTTACCTAACAGTTCTTGATATCTGGTAAGGTCTTGGCCCTTTGCTCTCCCATCTTCATTTTCTTTTTTCTTTTCAGATTTTATTTATTTCTTTGACAGAGGGAGACACAGCAAGAGAGGGAACACAAGCACGGGAAGTGGGAGAGGGAGAAGCAGGCTTCCCGCTGAGCAGGGAGGCCGATGCGGGGCTCAATCCCAGAACCCTGGGATCATGTCCTGAGCTGAAGGCAGAAGCTTAACGACTGAGCCACCCAGGTGCCCCAGTCTTCATTTTAGATTGTGCTTGTCAAATTCCAAAAAAATTGTTGGGATCTTTTATTAGAATTGCTTTGAGCTTACTCCACATCGATTTGGATAGAATTAACATTTTTATGATATTGAGCCTTCCATGAACATGGTACGTCTTTTAGTTTACGTAACTTACCAAAGTCTTACTTTAGTCTCTCACACCCTACTCTCAAACAGTTAAGGATCTTAGCATACTTTAATTCCTATCACTCCTTCCTTTTATTCTATAGGTGGGTATTTTAGTTCTCTTTAAAATTTTAGAAGACATCATTAGTTCAGTATTGTTTAGATTTACTCATTTATTATTGACTAGTTCTCATTCCTTCTTGCATTTAATACTTTCATTCTGGGATCACTCTTTATCTACCTGAAGCATATCTTTTATGATGTGTGAATTTGGGCTCTCATCTGTTTGGGCGGCATCTAGGGATTTTACCTTCCTCCATTTGATGCCAAGATTTGATATAGGCAGTTCTCTGTGCAGTCTTTTTTTCACTGACTTGTAACTCTGTGGCCCCAACTTTCTTCTGGAGGGCCCTCCCATGAGGCCTCTGCCCTTGGGAGGGAGAGGGAACTCGTGCTTGCTCAGTTCCGTAGATGCCTTTGATACCCACCCTCAAAGCTCCACTTGCTCTCCGGATTCCAGCCTTTGCTTAACTTCATTTGACCCCTCAGTGTTCCTTACCGACTTGCCAGTTCTTTGATGCATTTTAAAAGATATCTCACAAGTTCACTTCAGCATTTGCAGCTGTTTGCCATGAGACTTGGCTTGGGTACCTGGTGCGCCATGCTTCCAGAAAATCAAGAAGTTTCTGAGTCTTAATTTTGTGTTTCATATGATAACAGCAAACACCGAAGATTAGAACGAAGACTTAGTGATGTTCACTTATGGCTTTTATGTTTTGTAACCTTTATTAGTATAAGGAGAGGGTGTTGGTAAGTGCCAATTAACAACAGAGAATTTGCCCTTTGGGGACAAACTAAGGGTCTATAGAGCCTAGTATTCCATGTCTGTCTTTCTGGCTGCGGAAGTTTTATCTTTTTCTGAAGTAGAAAGTTCTTGTCTTTAGGGTATATGGACGTGACCTTGAATCTGGCTGTGTCAGTGCTACCTAGGTCGGCCGACAGTCCCCCTAGGCTTGATTGGCTTAGCTGCGTGGTGGGGGCGATCGGGGAGCCTTCCCACGGGAGCACTGCTGGGGTCGATGAAGTAGCCTGCAGCCTGAAGTCCTTTGCAGGCGGGCAGCCCCAGCAGCCTTCCAGTTACCCCTGTGGTGCCGTTCTCTCCATGTGCTGCTGCCCTTTGGAAACAATGAGCCCATGATTTCCGTAACCTCCCAATTGCTTCACAGAGTGGCACTTATTATATATTAGCAAGGCTGTGTTTTCTCTGGGCGCAGCCCCACAGCCCCACCCACAGTCTTTTCCCAGGACTCACAGTTTCCTTCCAGCCGGGTGAAATCCCCCTCAGATTGGGAACTCGTAGCATCTGCACCGCGGGCTCTCGGATCAGTTACTAACATCTAAGCATTAGTTTTTACCCAACGAACAAATGCATTAAAAATCTGCCTCAGTGTCGGCAGGCTGCCATCTAGACAAAGGGTACCATTTCATGATCCTGCTTGCCGGGAACTTACCCTGGCCCGCGGTGGCAACTGTGTCTTTTAGATTTTTGCCAGTTTGATCCTGGAGGTGGTATCTTGTACTTCTTTGTATTTCTTTATTAGTGAGGCTGAACATCTTTTTTCCGTATAGAATATACTGACCACTGATGATGTTTCTTTTGTGAACTGCCTCTTCATTTCTTTGACTCATTTTTCTGTTGGGAGATTTTTTTTTCTTATTAATTTTTTGTAACAGCTTTGAGATGTTCATGTAGTATGCGAGGCGCCCGCTGAAAGTGTACAATTAAATGGCTTGCAATATATTCCCAGAGTTGTGCAGCTATCACCACCATTTTCAGAACATTGTCATTATCTTGAAAAGAAACGTACCACCCATTAGCAGTCACTGCCCACTTCCCTGTCTCCCTCAGCCCCAGACAGTCTCTTTCTATCCTTACAGATTTGCCTGTTCTGGGCATTTCGTGTAAATGGAATCACATAACTTGTGGTCTTTTGGCTGGCTTCATTTCGCATAATATTTTCAAGGGCATTCATGTTGTAACATATGCCATTACCTTTTTTTTTTTTTTTTAAAGATTTTATTTATTTATTTGACAAAGATCACAAGTAGGCAGGGAGTAAGGCAGAGAGGGAGGGGGAAACAGGCTCCCCGCTGAGCAGAGAGCCCGGTGCGGGGCTCGATCCCAGGACCCTGAGATCATGACCTGAGCCAAAGGCAGAGGCTTTAACCCGCTGAGCCACCCAGGCGCCCCCTGTCACTACTTCTTTATTGTCCAGTATCCCATTGCACGGACAGAGCACGTGTTATTTATCCATTCATCAGTGGATGGACATTTGGGTTGTTTCCACCTTTGACTGTTAGGAGTGATGCTGTCATGAACTTCTGTGTACAAGCTTTTTTTTCTTGTTTTTTTAAGATTTTATTTATAACTGTTCCCTCCCCCCAGCGTGGGGCTCACACTCGTGACCCCGAGGTCCAGCGTCACACGCTCCGCCGGCCGAGTCAGCCACGTGCCCCCGTGTACAAGCTTTTATGGGGACATAGGTTTTCATCATTGTTTGTAGGAGGAGCCTTTTGTGTAGCCAGACCATTAACGCTTATTTACAACATCGACTATAAATATCCACCCCTGATTTATACTTACATTTGGGAAGGTGGGACGATGAGGGTCGTATGAATGAAACACAACATTGAGGGGCGCCTGGCTGGCTCAGTGGGTTGGGCCTCTGCCTTCGGCTCAGGTCATGATCTCAGGGTCCTGGGATCAAGCCCCGCACCGGGCTCTCTGCTCAGTGGGGAGCCTGCTTCCTGCTCTCTCTCTCTGCCTACTTGTGATCTCTCTCTGTCAAATAAATAAATAAAATCTTGAAAGAAAGAAAGGAAAGAAAAAGAAAAAGAACCAGAACATTTAGATTTCTGACCAGTCTTAACTACTCCTAGGAATTAAGCTCAGGTACGCCTTCCCCCCTGTGGCCCCACCAGGGGGCCCCTGGGGACTGTCGTGCAGGCCTTGCCGTTGTGGGCCCTCTTTCTGTCTCTGCCCGACTGTGTCTCTGTCTCTGTCTCTCAGGCTACCTGCGTCCGGACTGGGAAATGGGAACCGGGCAGCAGTTGGGGGTGCTTTCCAAGTTTCTCTCGGAAGCTCACACTTCAAAGTCACTGGATGAAAACCCGCCAGTGTGGCAAACGATCCGTTCAAAGGCTTCTAGCAGCTTTGCTGATTCGTCGCTGTTGCAGGTGGAGGGGATGTGAGGGGCCGGAGGTCGGCCAGCACTGTTTGCTCAAGGGGCCCTGAGCTTCCTTAATCTTAACTCCCAGGGCTCCTGTCCAGAGACTGTTCTAGAGCGGCACTGCAGTCACTGGAGTTGAGGAGCCCAGCAGTTTTTAAAGATCCTGGGAAATTGAGACATCGAGTTCTTGATTGCTGTTTATCCCGGCCTAACCTGAGTTTGTGCAACCCCCCCAAATACTCTTCCGAAATATCCTTGCACTCATTTATTTTTCCCCAGTCACGTCTCACAAAAGATTTTTAGTTTAATCCTATCAGGGGTAGTAAGTGTACAATTTCACGTTGGCTTCTGCTGTGTTCAGTCCTCCGTCCATATAGATACACATCCTGTGTCATTCGTCTCAAGGTTTCCAGTACAGGAAAGTTTCCGGAGAAAATTTATGCTAGGTGAAAATGTCATTTTTTATCATCAGGCACACGGTATCTGTTACACTTTAACTGCATGCATTTGTAACCTGGCGATCTTGTTAATGAAAGCACTTATTTAACAGTAATTATATCTTCACACTGGAAGGGAGGGAACTTAGCGGTCACCCATCCTAGTGAGGACACAAAGCGATGCGAGGTCAGCCATGTGAAACGCATGTGCTACATTGAAGTCCAAATACATCTGCCTCCAAACGGCCGGTCCTCAACCTCCTTTTTGCTTTTGGCTTGGATCCTTGATCTTAACTAGTATTGTGGGGAAACCAGTGCTTCCTTGGAATTGTCATGTTCTACCCTCTCTCTCAATGAAAGCCTCCAAAATCATCGTGTCCTTTGTAGAAAGCAGGTGGCTTTTTCCCTGCAAGGTGAGCGCGTCTTGTGTTTCGGTTACCGTCGAGTGGAGTCCGCACTGCCATCGGCAGGCCTTTGCCTGCTCTGCTTTCAGGCTAAAACTTCATTTGTCCTGGGGGCCAGAGATTTCAGCTCCCGTTTTTAGAAGACAGGGCAGGGGTTCCAGCGTTCCATTCCCCTTTTATCTACGCTCACCAGTATCACTAGTGCGCCTTCATGCGCGATGGCAGGAGTGATGGTGGCCGCGGCTGCTTTATGCAGTGGGAACGGGTGTTGTCACACCCATTTTACAGCAGGGAAAGTGAGGTGCAGAGGGTCACATACTCGTGTGCAAGGTGCTCAACTAGCTTTGGTTTGATGCCAAGGCGGGAGAGGTAACTGGGTCCAGGATCCTGTCAGCTCCCTGGGGCCGCACACAGAACCGTGCACGCGTGTGTGTATATGTGTGTGTGTGTGTGTGTGTGCACGCCTCATTGCTCATGGTGTCCAAGTGACTCGGCTGGGGCTGCCAGAGGCTCACAGCTGCTCTCCTAGGGGATTTTCAGTTTTGTCCCCGTAAGGAATTTCTGCTCATGAACATTTCTCTGGTGACACATTCTTTGTGCAAATTACCGTAATTTTCCATTTCCCTTCTGAGAAATTTTTTCCTGTTGAGAAGTTTTGAGTCATCAGGTCTTGTAGAAAATGTCTTAAAGGTTTTATAATAAATGGAAATGAAGAAGCTCTGACTTTGGGGACAGTTTCTTTCTCTCTTCCCTTCCTTTTTTTCACTTGGTTTCTTGAATAGCTCACGTCTGTGGTAAAACAAAATGCAGAGAGGATATGCAGTGAAAAGTAGAGCTCTGTCCCCTGCTTGCCCTGCTTCTCTGGGGCCCCCCGCCCCCCACCCATCTCTTGTACCTCCAGAGATGCTGACTTTTTGTTCATTTATGAGCTAGGATTTCACGGCTTGGGCTTATGGTTTTGGACAAGCTGCGAGGCCCAGCTGCCCCTAGGAGCGGTCGGGTCCCGTGCATTGTTAAGGGACTTTGAACCACTCCAAGAAGAGGTACTTAGAATTTTCAAAGGATAGTATCATATTTAGCGGGCAGGCCGTTTGCACAGCTGCTCTGAAAAGGTCGTGTGAGCGTGTGGTGGATCCGGAGCCACCAGCTAAACCCTCCTGGTGCCAGCTGGGGGTGACATTGTCCCATTTTTCACATCCCAAGGGTCCAGCACCGTGGGACTTTCTAACTTATTTTTCGGATCCTTCCCCTTTCAGTCTGTTATCCAGACCAAGGCAGCCAGAATGACTTTCTTGAAATGTGAGCCTAAGCGTGGCCCTCTCCTGCCTAAGCCCCTGGCCAGGCTCCCAGCCGCGGGGGGGGTGGGGGGTGGGGGGGGGTGGGCGCTGGTCCTGGTTGGTGGGTGTGGCCCCGCGTGCATCTCACCGAAGTTTCCACTCTTTCTCTCGCGATGTCGAGGTGCTCTGTCCTTGCTCCAGCCGGTCCCCACTTTTTCTTTCATGCACGCCCGTGGCTTATGCTGTCCTCTATCTGAATATCCTTCTTGCCTTTGTTCATGTGTCTCGGTAGATGTGGCTAAGTGCCCTATCTTCCCCAGGGGTGGCACCCCTTCTGAACTCATCAGAAGGCACTGACAGCATCTGGGACTTGCTCCCTGGTGGCAGGTCCCGGGGGCGGGGGGGCACTTAGGCAGGGCTGGCCTTGTTCCCGGGGGAGCTGGAGCTCCCAGGAGGGCACCGGCACAGGCAGCGCTCCATAGTGGATTCGGAGTCCATTCCGCCACTCTGTCCCCTGGGCCACTGGATGTTCAGAAGCGCCCCCCGAATCCGTATTTAACTTGAACGGGGGATTCTCCCCAGGCTTTCTGCCCCGAGTGACACAGTGACAAAGGCCTCACGCAGACGTTTGAAGCCGGGTGGGAACAAAGTCCGAGTGCTCTTTGGTCACGTCGGCCCAGGCCGTGGCCTCCTCCTGTTTTCTCCGCCTGCTGGGAAGAGCCGTGCGCTTCCCGAGTAAAGGGGGTTCACTTAGGATAACCTGGCTTGTTTTAATTCATTTTTCCCCTTTTTGTGTCACTGTGTATCAGTCGGACTTCTGTTGGGGAAGTCATATGTGATTCCACTTTTGCCAGTATTTGTGCAGTGCGTCCTGTTATTTTTTTTAGTCGCCACAATTACCGAGTATATGGTGGTTTTCCTGTTGAATGAGTGAGCAGTCTAGAACTCGGAGAAGCTTCCCTGAGGCCACCTGGCTAAGACTGGAGCCACGATTCATATGCATGTCCTTGGATCTGAGTCTTTTGGTGTTTCTTCTTCTTTTTTTTCTTTCCCAACGCGGGACTCAATCTCACGACCTGAGCCGAAATCAAGAGACGGATGCTTCACCGACCGAGCCACTGAGCGCACCCCTGTTTCCTCTTCCGTGTCCAGTGTTTGTGCCCATGGGGACCCCGGTCCATCCTGTGGCTTTACCCACCAGTCCTCCTGTAGACGTCTCAGCTGCGCTGGCCCGACAGACCTTGCGTGCCCTCTGCCCTCACCTCAGAGGACGGCACCTGCACTCAGCCCGTTTCTCAGGCAAACAACTGAATGTGGTCCTTGACTCCTTTCCTCACGGCACACCTCTGCCTGGTCAGCTGACTGTTGGCCCTCCCGAACAGCTTCCCCGGTGTGACCCTTCCTTCCCGGCATGGGTCCTCCATCCCCTGCCCCCCCCCTCCCCCACCGCCCCTTGCAGTCACTCCTCTGCACCCAGCCCACCGGGGCGCCGCGGCATACTTGGAAAGAAACTCCAGAGCCCGACTTGCCTCTAAGACCCGGGCCGATCTCAGCCTCCGCTGCGGACTCTTCTCATTCTCCTGCTGGCTTCCTCCTCTCCAGACGTGCCAGCCCCTTTGTCAGTGTCGCGCCTGCCCCAGGGCCTTTGTGTTTGCTCTTCTCTGTGCCTGCAACAGTTCCTGGGCTTATGGTGGCATGTCTTGCTCTTCATTCAGGTTCTTGCTTCACTGTCACCTCCTCGGAGGGGCCTTCCTTGACTGTTTTCTTAAATATTAAACCGCCTCTGCCTCTTGTCTCCACACCTTGTTTCACCTTCGGCACATAGTGTGTTCACATACGGCACCTAGTATGTGAGCTTACGTATTATACTTATGACCTGTCTTCCCCACGACGGTCGTAGCTCTAATTAACCCTAAAACCGGCATAGGGGAGGCGCTCATTCAGCATTTGTATACTGCTTTTGCCTTTTCCACGTGTCTGTTTCCTGATTTAGGGGCCGCTGACCCTGAGAGGGGACGGTGCTCATTAGGAGTTGCTGCCCAGCTGTATCACCCCACGGACCTTCTGTATATTGGAGGACATTTCTCATTCTCATTACTTCTCAAGTACATAGAGATGCTGTTGTGATTAGTGGAATGGAAATTCTTTTTTTCAGGTGGTCTCGCCCATTAGTTTCTCAGTTAACAAGCACCAAAAGTACAATATTATTTCATGAGGGTCCACAGAACATTTGACCTTGAGTTAGTTGCACTCAGAGAGGCCAAGAATCATCACTCTCCAGGCCCATTCCCGGACTTGATTTACAACCGTGTGAGAGCAAGGTCCTGGGGTAGATGCCTGAGGAGGAAGTTCCTGGAGCAGTGGGGGTCCGTGGGGTTGGGGAAGGGGGGGAAGGGGCCGGCCATTCCCTCCTCAGAAATGTGGTTATGTGTTAGAGATCATGGAACTTGTATAATTTGAAAAGCAGAGGCAGTATTACAATTTAATTTTATATTTATTTATTATTAGTTTTAAAGATTTTATTAGTCACAGAAAGAGAGAGCGCATTAGTAGGGGGAGCAGCAGGCAGAGGGAGAAGCAGGCTCCCCGATGAGTAAGGAGCCCAATGTGGGACTCAGTCCCACAACCCTGGGATCATGACCTGAGCCAAAGGCAGTCACTCAACCAACCGAGCCACCCAGGCGCCCCTAATTTTATATTTAGGTACGGTTTTTAGGTATTTAAAAATAATTTTTTTTTTTTTTGGTAATACAAACTTCACAGAAAATACAGCTGACTCTTGGCTGGTAGGATTGTGTGGAAGGCAGCAGTGATTTTCAGAGCGGAGCCGTTACCCAGTAGAAGATCAGGTATCAGAACCCGGGGCTGTTGGGAAGGGCTGAGTGAGTTTGTATGTTTACCCTAAAGGAGAAATTGATGTTAAAAGTTTAAGAGACACGAGCTTAATATAAAAGCTGTATTTGCTGGGCAACGAGAAAAATGCCAGAAGGGCTGGTTTTGTTGGTTCTTGCCTCTGCCATGTTGCCCGAGAAAGGGACAGGGTGTCACCCTGGGTGGGTGGGTGGTCAGCGTCACGGTCGCAAGGCTTGACTGCACTTCCATTCGCTTGGCCTGAGTCTGTGTGTGCTCAGCGGGAGACGGGAACCACCTGTGTTTCCAGAAAATCCGGAATGCCGGGCACCCGGAAGCGGAGCGGTGATCCCGCTCACCTGCCCCTGCAGGTGAGACAGCCGTGTGGCGTCCCGGCCCACAGGCCGCAGCCGGGCACAGCGTGTCCTGGGCGCCGGGACTTCTGTTTGTCGAGATCAGTGGCTCCCTGTGCTGGGCCGGTTGTTTCCTGGCTCAGTGGCTTCCCTCCGGGTGGTAGTTTGGGAACCCTGCGTGCAGTGTCACCGGGGCTTGCTAGTCACCGGGGGACTGTGCATGGTTGACAGGGGCCCCTGTGCCTCCGGCTGGAGCAGGGCTCTGCCGACGCACTGAGGGCTCCGCGCAGGCGCTCCAGCCTTCATCCTGGGGGCGCCCTTGAGGTTTCACGGAACAGTCGTTCGATGTAAAGTGCTTCCCCGACGGAGAAAATTGCTCCGAATGGTTCTGGCCCAGCGCCCCTCCTTTCCCTCCCTCCCTCTCTTACCGTTAATTGGGCTCTGAGATTTTTCCAGATTGCTTTTAGAAAGAATAATGGGTTATGATTACAACATCTTAACAAGGTCAAGTCACTAAATAGTTACCCAAGGTACCCAGCATGAAAGGATAAGTAGAAACCATCTGATATGGTCTTGGGCCTAAAAATAAGACTGTAATTTGCATCTCCGCTTCCTGGTAACAGTAGTTCGGGGAGTGTTTACCACGAGTTGGCCCGGTGTAGGCTCCGTGCTTGCAGTATCTAACCGAAGCCTGCACCGCGCCTGGGAAGCCGTCCCAGTGGCCCCATTTTGCTGGAGGAGGAGCTTTGCTGGCGATCCGCCGCTGATGTTAGGAGGGGCCCCTACCGGGACCCGGGTCCTACCCAGCCTGACCCCGGGGGCCCTGCTGCTTCTGCGTTCAGGGTAGAACTCGCCATCAGAGTGGCCGTGTTCTTAGATTTCAGGTGATTGGTGGTGCCATGCGTGGCCCCGTGTTGCTAACCTTGTTGAAGAGACTCCCATAAATGCCATTTTGTCATCACTGGGGGTGGGGCCGTGGGGTCTGGGATCCAGGATTTGTTGGACCTCATGGATTTCACCACCCAAGGGGAACCCTTCCTTATGTCATCGTCTGCTTGCAGACGTTCTGGAACTGAAGCACGGATGAGACGGGTTGTGTTTCCCCTGGCCGGTGCCCCTGCACCCCACTCACCTCCCCTGAAACTTGCGGCCTGGGCCTCAGCGCAGCGGCCACGAGCATGCTTCCATGCAGCCCTGTCTCCGCAAGATTGAGGTTGCCGCCTGTACCCCCCTTTTTTCTTATTAAAAATTGTGTCAACTTTTGAAGAATGTTGCCATACAAAAGTATATGAAATGTATATGTTTAGTTTCAATAATAGATCTAGGTGTATCCAAGTCAAGAAATGGAGCACTCCCAGTGTCTGGGAGGACCCCTGCTCCCCCTCCTCCCCCCTCCTCATCCCTCCTCCCATCCACACGGAACCATCGTCCTGGACGTTTTGTCACTCGTCACCTTTCCTTTAATATATTTACCGTCTGTATTCGTTCTCTCTCGCTGCAAGCAACTGCCTCAAAACTTCATGACTTAAACCACCGGCAGTTTATTCTCCCGATTTTGTGGGTTGACTGGGCAGTTTCTTTTGTTCCACGAGGTGTTGGGGTCACTTATGTGACAGCGTTCAGCTAGAAGTTGGGCTGGAAGGTCCAGGAAGGCGTCTCGCCCCCGCAACCCACCTGGGCCTGTGCTCGTGGCGTCTCCTCCGGGTGGCTGGGCCACAGGAGGGGCCCTCTTAAGGGCCAGGCCTGGAGCTGGCACCGCATCCCTGCCTCTGGTCACTCAGAGCCACCCGCATCCAGCTGGAGTCTCCTAGCAGGTGTGGTGGGACGGGGACTTGGCGGTGGCCGGCCGTGTCTGCGTTGCTGAGTTGCACCTGTTTGGAATCACGCTCTAGGCCTCGCCAGGTCCCTCGCTTTCCCTTCCCAGACGAGTTCCTCGTGAGGCCGGCCAGACAGCTCTGACCCCAGACGTCTGCCCCCTTCACCAGGGACCGCTACCGGGCAGCTGGCGGCGTCACGGGAAAGGTCACAGGACAGGGGTGAGGAACTTCTGGAAGGTCGGGCCATTTCTGGAGTTAACAGGTCCTATGCCACTTGGGGCTTCATTTTCTGCCTCTAAGTGGAGGCCTGTGGGCTTGGTTGGCTCTGCGGCCTTGTTGTGTTTGCATTTTCTGTAGTTCCAAGCTTTTAGGGCCTTAGAGTAGCTTTAAGGCCCACGTTTATGGTCCTTAAAGCAAGACGAGGTAAGGCAGAGGGGACCCCACCCTTTTGCTCCAGTGAAGGCACTGCATAGCGGGGGGCGGGGGGCTGGGAGAGCCGATCTTGATCACGGACGTGAGGCGGCGGGGCTGTTGATCTTACTGTCGCTTCAAGTGTCCTGGGATGGGCGACCCCCGGGCGCGGGCGCTGACTGGGATGGGCAGCTCCCTGCGCCCATGGGGCCTCCACGTCCAGCTGTGTGGTCCGGGCAGGTGCCCTCACCTCCTCCCGGGCCCCTCTGAGCTTGGCCAGATCGCGGTGGTTCTGTAGAAGGAAACGGGACAGCCGGAAGGCTGCTGGGATCTTCTAGAGCGTTTCACCCGGCTCTGGCCGTGGGGCACTGCCCGGTTCTCGAGCGGCCCCTCTGACGGGAGGACCATGCCAGCAGGCCCCTCACCTGCTCAGCCCCTCCTTGACTTTGGGAGAAAGCAGCTGCTGGAGCTTTCTAGCGGGCGGCCAGCTGGCAGCGGTGAGCGCAGGAGGCAGCTGGGGGCCTCTGAGCTCCATCTGCCAGTGAGGGGGGCGGATGTAACATCCCCAGTGCTGCTGACAGCCTGTGTGGGGGACCCCGCGAGCACTCGGGGAGCCTCCGCGGCCGGGATGGGGCTCAAGGCCTGTATTTAAGGCTGCTTCTCTGTGTGCAGTGGCCTTTCTCTTCCTTCCTTCCTCGTGGTTCTTCCTCCCTTTCCCAGCCTTCCGCTGCTTCCTTTCTATTTTCTCACTTCCTTTTCTTTTTTATTATTTTAAAGATTTTATTTATTTGAGAGAGAGTGAAAGCAAGAGAGATCATAGAGGCAGAGGGAGAAGCAGTCTTGCCGCTGAGCAGGGAGCCCGATGCGGGGCTGGATCCCAGGACCCTGAGATCATGACCTGAGCCGAAGGCGGACACTTAACCCACTGAGCCACCCAAGCGCCCCTCACTTCCTTTTCTTTCTTTGATTTTGTCGGGCCAGATGCACCTTAGGAGTGTTTCTCTGTTGAAACAGCTTTGGAAGCAGCCTCAGGGGCCCCTGGGGGCCTCCGTGTTCTCCCCACACCCACGGGCGGGCGGCAGCTCACAGCGCAGGAGCATGGTTGGCGTTGGGTGGAGAACATTCTCCGTGGGCACCCACTGCTGTCCTGGCGGGGGGACGCGGGAGGTACCGGGCCACCAGCCACCCTCCCCCAGGACCTTCACTGGCCCCACCAGCTCTCTGAAACAAGAGCCCCCCTCCGCGTGCAGCCCCAGGAGAGCTGGCTTTGTGCCCTCCCCGCAGCAGCTCTAGGGCTCCTGGCAGCCCCCTGCCCCCCTGGGGTCTCTTCTCGGGTTTCCCTTCACAGCAGGTCAGGTCGCCTTCCAGCTGGAGGGCTCTGCCTTCAGTCAGCTCCCACCCGAGAGCCCGGACCAGCTCTGTACCTTGTGTGTGGGGGTGCATTGGTTCAGCGGAGGCTCCCTGATTGTTTCTGAACCTGGGAGACACACACACGCACACACACATACCGGTTCAGAAGGGGAAGGAGCTGGGGCCGCGGCCAAGCGCTGAGCGGGCTTGTTCCGAAGCCGAGGGAGCATCTGACCGTCCTGGGTGCTGGCGGCTCTCCCTTTCTGGCCTTCGAGGGGTTTCTGCACCTGGGCTTCCGGAGGCATAGGGGTGACTGGTGATAGAGACTCGGGGGTGCCCGGCTGCACACGCGCTCACGTCGCCGCCCCACCCCCCGGCCCCGGGGAGAAAGCGGACCTGGGGGTGACCTGGCCCGGCCTCTCCTTGCCCCCCGCCGTCGTCCGTGTAGCTCGGCGTGTACTGCCTTTGGACCCCAGGCCTGAGTGTCCCCGGGGGTTCAACCTACAGACTGGGCATTGGTTCTTCGCCATGTTCTCCAAAACCATCTCTGTTTTCGTTTTTACCGGCTCGGCCACAGAGCAGCTAGAATTTTCCTCCTGTCCATTCCTTCAGTTAACAATGGGAACTTGCTCGTGCCAGGAACTGCAGACCCAGAGGGATGCCTTCCCCGGCATCGTGTGTCCGTGGCTCCTGCTGGCCTGGCTCCAGGGCAGGCAGCTCAGCACCCTTGGCTCCAGCTGGAGGCGCGGGGAGGGAGCAGAGAGCCGAGAAGCCGGGGGAGCCGGTGTGTGTGGATGCCGGGCTGGAAGGCCGGGCGTGGGGGCGCCAGAGGGAGGGAAAGGCTGTTTCTGGGTCTCTGGCGACAGGTGCTCTGAACTTGTGGCTCAGACAGGCCGGCACGTGTCACACAGCCCCTAGTCACCCCCCCTGCCTGCCCCCCTCGCCTGGAGCCCTGCCTGCCCGGTGACCTCCCCGGGTTCAGCAAACACCTAGCCCCGCCTGAAAAGTTTCCGGACACCACGGGCTGGGTGGGCTTTGTGGCGATCGGCGATCGGCGCCGACTCAGCCCCTGCAGCGGGGGAGGTGGACTCGGCTCTCCTCCTCGCTCATCACAGCCAGACCCTTACACACGGTAACGGTCATGGCTCCTGCACGGTGACTCGCCCCCAGGAGGCTGATGTCACAGAACAGCGGGAGCCAGTGAGGGGCTGCTGAAACCTGGGGGCCGGGAGCCCCAGAGTGTCATTCCCGCCTGCCCAGAAGCCACTTGGGGCAGCTCTGAGCAGACCCAGGCCTCCGATGCCTGGCCGGCGGGGGGGCGGGGGGGTCGGTGCAGTCTGATCCCAGGAGTGGGGGGTGCTGACTTTTATTTTGAAACTGGGTCTTTTTTTTTTTTTTTAAGATTTTATTTATTTGACAGAGAGAGAGAGCACAAGTAGGCAGAGAGGCAGGCAGGATGGGGGGGGGGGTAGGTGGGCGGGTGGGGAAACAGGCTCCTTGCAGAGAGCCCAATGCGGGGCTCGATCCCAGGACCCTGAGATCATGACCTGAGCCGAAGGCAGAGGCTTTAACCCACAGAGCCACCCAGGTGCCCCCAAAACTACGTCTTTCTTGAACCAAGCGCCTGCTGGTTTCCCTATAAAACGCTGGTCGGAGACGCATTCCGGTTCTGGGCTGCCGCGGAGGAGGAGAGCTGTTTCAGATGCTTATTTAGTCATGGCTTGTGGTGGTTTGTGATTATTTGGCACCGGGCCATGGAATTTTTCTGAGCATTTTCACTTGAGACAGTTGTGGGATTTCCAGGCACTAAGTGAGGCCTTTGACAGCGAGACTGCCGCCAGCCCAGCGGTTCTCGGGGTCAGGGCCAGAGTTCACTCTTCCTCCAGGGACAGCCTGGAGAGGTTGCTGGAGGCAGAGGACGCCCCGGCTTCATGCAGTCCCCTGAGCCTATGAATCAGAGAGAGAGAGAGATCCCTGTCCCCAAGGGCGGGACTTTGCCAGAGCCCTGTGGGGGCCACAGGACGGGGTCCGCTCCTGAACTGCTGGGAGAGGGAACACCTGTCTTCCCCGACACACATCACACCTGCGCTTGACAGAATGGGGAAAAAAAACGAAATAGAAAGTTTTCATCAGGCCAAATGTATCGAGTTGAAAGATGTGTCCTAAGATTATCTCATGCGTTCTTTTTGTAAAAAATGTTATACTGACCGTGTCTTTTTCTCTTTTAATGCTCACCATCACCAGGGTTTTGTGTTTGTTTTTTGACTTTCTAATGTCATTACCTGGCAAGACACAAAGGTGGCCATTTTCTGTTGGTCCCTCAGTACTTTTGGTTTTTGGAACTTTGCTGGCCAGTAAACCCAGGGGGCCAGGGGCCACTTGGCTTGCAGAGGGAATCTGGCGTGATTGGCCCTCGGTGGATTTCCTTCTCCCCCCTCCCTCGCGTTTCTCCCCTGGGAGTTCGGGGGCTGACCGTCGGGCGAGCTCCTCTCTCCGTGCTAACATGACGGCCCTCCGGCTTTCCGCAGCCATGGATTTTCCCCAGCACAGTCAGCATGTCTTGGAGCAGCTGAACCAGCAGCGGCAGCTGGGACTTTTGTGTGACTGCACTTTCGTGGTGGATGGTGTGGACTTCAAGGCACATAAGGCGGTCCTGGCGGCCTGCAGCGAGTACTTCAAGATGCTCTTCGTGGACCAGAAGGATGTGGTACACCTGGACATCAGTAACGCGGCAGGTACCCCGTGGGGCCCGGGGCCACGCTTGTGGACGCTCGGAGGCTGTGGCCGGCTCCGTGCCATGCACGGCCCTCCTGGGGGGGGGCCTTCGAGCTGTGGGGTGCGCCAGGCCTCCTGCACAGGTCCCGGGCCACAAGTTTGTGGGCACCGAGTTCTTCCACGTTCGAGGGGCCTGTCTGCCAGGGAGCAGGGTGGTAAGAGGAGAACGGACAGGACGGGCTCGTGGTAAGCTCTGGGCCGGGGTGCACCCAGAAATGGCTTATCAGGAGGGACAGAGGACAGGGGCGCTCTTCCCAGCCCTGACCCCTTCCCATGGCCAAGTCTGTCCTCCACCCCTACCCCCGTGCTAACCATGATGGGGACGGCCACAGCCACGGCTGGGGCTGGGAGGGGTGTCGGGAGGATCTAGGGATTGAGAGGGAGAACTGGGCTTGGATTTGGCTCCTAACCGGGAATGGCAGGACCTGCCATGAGAAGGCCAGGGCGAGGTGGTGTTTCCCCAGTTTACAGATGTGGAAGCTGAGACCCAGAGGGGTCAGTGAGCGGCCTGGAGGTCAGCTACGATGTGGCAGAGCCCTCATGAGAGCCAGTGCTGCCCCTCTTGTTGCGGTGCCTCCAGTTGGGGGGTGTAGTGGCTGAGCGGTGGAGAGGATTCTGGGGGGTGGGGATGCATTCGCACCACCGTCCTCTGTGCGGGCTGCGTGTTTACACTTAGTCGTCCGTTCATACCGTCTGTCCCCGTGCAGGGTGGGCATTCCCCCCACTCCCCCGTCCTCCGTGCAGGGCAGCCATCACCCCCTCTGCCCTCTGTGGGGGTGCCTCAGAGGCTGCGGTCTGGGCGCCAGTACGGGAGAGGGGCGCTGCTGGCCCGCCACCCTGCTTTCCCTGGGTCCGCGGGTCCTGCTGCCGAGCGGGGCGGCCGAGCGGGGCGGCCGAGCCGGCTGCTGGTGCCGGCCGTGAGGCGGGTCGGTGATGGCCGTCTGTGTCCTTGGCAGGCCTGGGGCAGGTGCTGGAGTTCATGTACACGGCCAAGCTGAGCCTGAGCTCCGAGAACGTGGACGATGTGCTGGCCGTGGCCAGCTTCCTGCAGATGCAGGACATCATCACGGCCTGCCAGGCCCTCAAGTCCCTCGCGGAGCCGGCCGCCAGCCCCGGGGACAGCGCGGTGGCCTCGGCCCTGGAAGGTAAGAGGGTTGGCAGGCTGTCCCTGAGCAGGCGGCTGTGGGGGGTGTGTGGCCTCTGTTTCCTTCCCTGGCCTTGCCCACCCCCTGCGGTGCTAGTGAGAGGTCTGGGGGGGCTTTCACAGGGGCCCGTCTGCCTCCCCCCACCGTTAACCCTTAACAAAGCTCGCTTGCTTTGTGCTCCGCCCCTGCGGAGCGCGGGGGGCGGGGGTGGCGGGCCTGGCCCAGGCCTGCGCACACGGGGTCGCCCCTCCGGCAGCCCCTCTCCTCTCGCGCCCTTCCTCCTGACCCCGGGCGAGGGCCAGATTCGCAGGGTACCCTTTGCAGAGAGCCCTGCGCCCCTCCTAAGCGCTGACTCTGACGAGTGGCGTTGTTTTGCGTGTGGGGTGGGCTCCCTGACCGGCGTGGGAGCCCCACGGAAGCGGCAGCAGGGACTGCTGGTCCTGGGCCCGGCCGGCAACCTGGCGTGTGGAGCGGGCGCCCGGGGAACAGTGGGGCGAACCACTCCGTCGACGTATCACCAGGGAGGATCTGGGAAGAGTGAGCAAGTGCGGGGCGCTCACCCCCCAGGCAGTGGGCATGTGATGGGAAATGGCAGGTCTGTCCCACTCCATCTCCAGGAGACAAGAGAGCCAAAGAGGAGAAGGCGGCAGCCCCCACGCTGAGTGAGCTGGACCCCGCCAGCAGCGGGCCGCCCACAGGCCCGGGCCGGGAGCCCAAAGAGGAGCGGGGCGGCCAGGCCGAGAGCACGGCCAGCGGTGAGTGCCCCGGCCCCGGGGCAGCGAGCAGCTTCCTTGGGGGGTTCCTGGGGCTGGGAGGCAGGGCGGCCCCGGCAGCTGCACCCCTTGAGCTCCGGTTACCGGGGGTGACCCGTGTTCGCTCCAGGGTCACTGCTCCAGCCAGAGCCCAGGCACAGGCAGCCCGAGTCTGGGTGTGCGGAGGGCCGCACCCCGGGCCTCAGCCACGGCTGGGAACCTGGTCCAGGAGAGCCTTCCAGCCCCTGGATGGGGTAACCCTTAATGCGGCCTCCCGTGTTCCCACACCACACCCAGGGGCCGAGCAGACGGAGAAGGCTGATGCCCCCCGGGAGCCGCCCCCCGTGGAGCCCAAGCCTGACCCCACCAGTAGCATGGCAGCCGCTGAGGCCGAGGCCGCCTTGTCAGAGAGCTCGGAGCAAGGTACCCTGCCCGCCCGGCCAGGCCCAGCCAGCTGGGCACTCACCTGTCCCATCCCCCCCCATCCCCGCTCCCGATCCCCCCCCTTCTGCAGAGCCCACCGTGCATCTTCTTTATCTTTGGTCTCAAGTCTGGCCTCTGTTTCTCGGGGGATGCACCCGGCTGTGCTGCTGCCCTGGGGACACAGGCCAACCGCCCCCTCCCCAGCCATCGCCTGGTGGGCTCGTCTGCAGATCCCAACCGATCGGCCCCTGCAGGGAGCCCAGGCCCAGAGGGCCACGGAGACCAGACCCCTGCCTCTTTTACTGGCTCTGAGGGCATGACCTGTGGAGGCCGGTTCTGGCCCTCCCGAGAGCCTCAGTGCCTGCCCTTCTCACCGCAGAAATGGAGGTGGAGCCGGCCAGGAAAGGAGAAGACCGGGAGGAGGAGGGCGCAGCTGAGGTCAAGGAAGAGGGGCCCCCGCTGGAGAAGGGGGAGGCCCCCGAGGAGAGTGAGGAGTCCGCCAGCACGGACTCGGGCCACGAGCTGGGCGCCGAGGCCCGGGGCCTGCGTTCCGGCACCTACGGCGACCGCACGGAGTCCAAGGCCTATGGCTCGGTCATCCACAAGTGTGAGGTGCGGCCCTCCCCGCGCCCCCGGTCCCCCGCCCCCCCCCCCCCCCCCGCCGGGTCCCTGACGCCCCCGCCCCCGCAGGACTGCGGGAAGGAGTTCACGCACACGGGCAACTTCAAGCGGCACATCCGCATCCACACGGGCGAGAAGCCCTTCTCATGCCGGGAGTGCAGCAAGGCCTTCTCGGACCCAGCCGCCTGCAAGGCCCACGAGAAGACCCACAGGTGCGCCCCCCTCCCCCACCCCGCCCACCGCGGACCCGCCTCCCCAGCCCCGCGACCCTCCCCTCCCTGCGGCCTGTGCCCCGCAGCCCGCTGAAGCCCTACGGCTGCGAGGAGTGCGGCAAGAGCTACCGGCTCATCAGCCTGCTGAACCTGCACAAGAAGCGGCACTCGGGTGAGGCGCGCTACCGCTGCGAGGACTGCGGCAAGCTGTTCACCACGTCGGGCAACCTGAAGCGCCACCAGCTGGTGCACAGCGGCGAGAAGCCCTACCAGTGCGACTACTGCGGCCGCTCCTTCTCCGACCCCACGTCCAAGATGCGCCACCTGGAGACCCATGACACCGACAAGGAGCACAAGTGCCCGCACTGCGACAAGAAGTTCAACCAGGTGTGCGCGCCCTCGGGGCAGGCCGGCCTCCGTGGGGGGAGGAGGTGGGGGGACCGGAGGACCGGAGGAGGCCGCGGTGTGGGCCGGTCTCCCCGCCTCGCGGCTGGTCTGGGGGGATGGAGCCCTCCTCGCCTGTGCTGCGGGGCGGCCCCTCTGACCCCTGCCTGGGCGCAGGTGGGGAATCTGAAGGCCCACCTGAAGATCCACATCGCCGACGGGCCCCTCAAGTGCCGGGAGTGTGGGAAGCAGTTCACCACCTCAGGTAGGGCCGGGCCCCCAGGCCCCCCGCCTGGCCTCCCGGACCCCCGCTCCCAGCCCCCCCCCCCCCCCCCGCGGCGGCTCCTCACACGCCCCCTCCCCCCCCACATCCCCCCTCCCCTGCGTCTCCCGCAGGGAACCTGAAGCGGCACCTGCGGATCCACAGCGGGGAGAAGCCGTACGTGTGCGTCCACTGCCAGAGGCAGTTCGCCGACCCCGGCGCCCTGCAGCGGCACGTCCGCATCCACACGGGTGGGTGAGCGGCCCCGGGGCGGGGGGAGGGTGCGCGGGAGGCGTGGGTGCCAACGGCCTTTCCTGCCGCCCATCCGCAGGCGAGAAGCCGTGCCAGTGCGTGATGTGCGGCAAGGCCTTCACCCAGGCCAGCTCCCTGATCGCGCACGTGCGCCAGCACACCGGGGAGAAGCCCTACGTCTGCGAGCGCTGCGGCAAGAGGTCCCGCCCCGGGCCCCGCGGGGTGCCCTGAGAGCCCCATGGGAACGGGGGGGGGGGGGGGGCGGCGGGGGGGGGGCGGCGGGGGGGGGTGGAGAACGACTGCTGCCCAGACCTAGGCCCCCGGGTCCGCTCTGATCTAGAAGAGGAGGCGGGAGGCCCCAGCCCAGCTCCCCGCACCCCCCTCCTGCAGTTTGGTGCCAGCCCCTCCCTCTGCGGCCCGCAGATTCGTCCAGTCCAGCCAGTTGGCCAATCATATTCGCCACCACGATAACATTCGCCCGCACAAGTGCAGCGTGTGCAGCAAGGCCTTCGTGAACGTGGGGGACCTTTCCAAGCACATCATCATCCACACCGGTGAGCTCTCGCCCGCCTGCCTTACCTGGCCCTTGTTCTTGGGGGCGGGCTGGGGGGAAGGGAGGTCCCTCCAGAGCCCAGCCTTGGGTGCCGATCCTTGCTACAGGGGGTCTGGGAGGTTCAGTTTCAATGAGGACCCCATTTTCCTAGTTTCCAGAAGACGCAGTGGCCACTGGGGGCTCCTGGGCAGCCCTGGTGCTGGAAGAGACAGGGCTCTGGGGGAGCTGGAGGCCACTGAGGTCCTCCCCCCCCCCCCCAACGGCAGGCGAGAACCTTGCCTTCCCCCCCAGGAGAGAAGCCTTACCTGTGTGACAAGTGCGGTCGTGGCTTCAACCGAGTGGACAACCTGCGTTCCCACGTGAAGACTGTGCACCAGGGCAAGGCGGGCATCAAAATCCTGGAGCCGGAGGAGGGGGGTGAGGTCAGTGTGGTCACCGTGGATGACATGGTCACGCTGGCCACCGAGGCACTGGCGGCAACGGCCGTCACTCAGCTCACAGGTGCGGTCCGCAGGGGGTGGTCGGGGGCAGCGTGCCTCCGGGGTGGCCGCGACGGGGCAGGGGCCTGAGGCCTGAGGCCCCACGGACTTCGCCCGCAGTGGTACCAGTGGGGGCCGCGGTGACCGCCGACGAGACGGAAGTCCTTAAGGCCGAGATCAGCAAAGCTGTGAAGCAAGTACAGGAGGAAGGTGAGAGGGGCCACCCGGGCCGTGAGAACTGGTGGCCCCCCAAGGGCTCTCCCCAGCCTGACCACGCCCCCACCTCCCACAGACCCCAACACCCACATCCTCTACGCCTGCGACTCCTGTGGGGACAAGTTCCTGGATGCGAACAGCCTGGCCCAGCACGTGCGGATCCACACGGCCCAGGCACTCGTCATGTTCCAGACGGACGCGGACTTCTACCAGCAGTACGGGCCGGGCGGCGCGTGGCCGGCCGGGCAGGTGCTGCAGGCCGGGGAGCTGGTCTTCCGCCCTCGCGATGGGGCCGATGGCCAGCCTGCTCTGGCAGAGACGCCCCCCACGGCCCCCGAGTGTCCGCCGCCTGCTGAGTGAGCAGGCGTCCCTCCTTGTGACTGTTTATTTAAGGATGGATGGCACCCTGGATCTGAGAGGGGTGGCCCCCTTCCCTAGAGAGAATAAATTTGATTATTTTCTAACGCCGCCTATAGCGCCCTGTGGGGGTGGGGCGGGGAGCTGGCAGGGCTGTGGCCGATGCCCCGAAAGGGCCGCTCCACCCAGGGGCCAGCCGGCGCCAGCTTGCTGCCCGGCCAAGCCAGGCTGTCCCTCCCGCAGAACGGGCCTGGTGACTCTGGGCCTGTCTAGAAAGCAAGCTGGCTTCCTTGTCCCAAGTCGGGTAGGGGCGGCACGCTTGGGACCAGAGACACCGTGGCTCCATGCACCCCGTCCCCTCATCCGGTCTCCTCCTTGGGCTTCTCACCTGTTCAGCTTCGGGACCTGAGCTCCCCTCTCCGCCGCGGAGCACAGCCGTGACCCTGCTCCCCCTCCGCCCGGCGGGGTTGGCTTCCCAGGATCCAGGCAGCCCAGAGAGAGCCCAGCTCAGAAGCCCACCCAGCCAGAGCAGCAAGGTAGGCAGAGAGCCAGGCCCGCCAGGCCACGGGCCCAGTGCTGTTGGGCTTGGGGAGGCAGGAGGGCTGCACCATCACATCACAGGATCGCGGCCGAGCCAGTGCCCCCCTCTCAGGGGAACACTGATTTGCCCTGAATCGATGGGAGTCTGCGACCAGGCAGAGGGTCAGAAACACGTGGCCAGGAACTTTGGCGGGGGCCGCAGGCCACCTTGGCCCTAACCCTGTCAGCAGGGAGAGCTGATGCCGTCTCTGCCCGCTACAGTTTGCTCCGAGCGCCCCGTGATTATCCCGTGAGACCGTCAACTCTGTGGTCCCTGTCACCTCCCCTAGCTTGCAGTGAGTCCCGCTGCAGGGGACGCCGGGCCCAGTCCCCCCTCCTCCTTGCTGGCACCGGGCCAGCCCGCTCCGGACCCACATGAGGAAGGGGCAAGGGCCGAGACAGAGACACCAAAGTTTGCCTATGAGGTTTCTGAGTTTGCCTGGCGGGTGGCGCCCCACCCCCCGCCCCCAAACTGTGAAGTGCCTTCCACATTACCCGAGAACAAGTAAGTTCAGTCTGTGACAGAAAGCTCTTTCATTCAAGACAACCTGATGCTTGGGGAGGATTAAGTGGCAGGAAGGAAGCAGGTCCCATGGACAGACTTGGGGAGGGAAACAAAAGGGGAACGAGGGCCAGCTCTTCCCATAAGCAAAGGACCCTTGGTCCTCCCACTCAAGTGACAATCACATCCACACTTGAAGTGTTTTGTATTTTTTAATAAAGTTTGTAATCCAATGGACACACAAAACAAAACTGCGCTGAGAAAACCAGTTTCATAAATTAATAAGTGTTAGGAAGTTGGGGGGAAGAGGGCAAGGTAACAGGAAGAGGGGAAGCCAGTCTGTGTGTGTGTGTGTGTGTGTGTGTGTGTGTGTGTGTGTGACACTTCCAGATCGCGGGGGCGGGGCCCGTGCTGTCGCGAAGCGCACTTATACAAATGAGTGACAATACAAAGTCTGAGTATGAAAATAAGATTTTTCTCTGAAAACACATTTTTGGCACAGATTAAAAAAAATGTATGTCAGGGGAATTTGATTTTTTTTAAGTCAGTATTATATATATTTATATATATTATATATTTATATATACACACATCCCAAGTTCTGCATATCCCACCAGGAAAGAAAATCCTTCTGTATGCTCTTTTTCGATTGTAAACTGTACATCTGGGTGAATCAAAGATGGTGGCGGCAGGAGAATTGAGAAAGGTGACACATCCAAATGAGCAAGGGGAAGGGCAGGGTGGGGACAAAACAACACAATGAAATGTTCCTTGACCCCAGTGTTTCAGCAGAAGCCTGAAGTCCTGCGCTCGAGTCCTCGATGTGTGTTTCCGGTACACCAAGACATCCAGAGTGTCACAGCCTGTCTTCACTGTGCAAAAGTCCAAGTCACTAATTTAGTGCAAAGGCAGTTCTGTTTTGTTTCTTAAAAACAAAAACAACAAAAAATTAATTCCACTGCCCAGTTCCTCTTCTCCGAAAAGAGAAACCCAGCCCCTCGGTGTCTGCAGAGTCCATCGGTGGGTGGTCTGTCCTCGGGCTAAATGTCATGTAAACACACGGGTAGCAGCACCACTGCCCAGAGGGGTCTGTCCCCCTGAGCCTGGGGGGGAGCGGGCTCGAGGGCGAGGCTTGCGGCTGGCAGTGGAGGATGTCCCTCAGCAGCTGCTTCCTCCACGTGACTGGGGGGTCCTGGGTTGACTTTTTGCTGCAGAGCCTCAGGGAAATACACCGGGTGGGGACCATTCGGTGGCTCACACGGAGGCGATGACAATCATAAGGTGGGGAGAGATGTTGGAGATGCTGGCAAGGAGGTCGGGGGCCAGACGGGACAGGTGGCTCTCGGAGAACTCGCAGGGCGGGAAGATCTGCAGCACGTAGGCAGGCTGGAGAGGAGGAGGGCGAGAGAGAGAGGAGTGGGATCCCCGGTCTCCACCTCAGCCACCCCACTACCGTTCTTGAACATCCCCAACTGGGGGCCCTGAGGGGCCCAACACACAGAGCTCAACACAGAGCTACCGTGGGTCCATGTCCCTGTCGGCTCGTGCCCCCATGACGCTGTCCCCAGGGGAAACGCAGCTGTCAGAAAACTAGCCACCCCAACTCGCCTCCTGGGAAGCTCCTCCCCAGCACAGAGCGAAACACCTCTGGGGTCTCAGCTGGCCCCGGGTTAGCTTCGGGAGGGGCCACGGAGGCCCCCCCCCTCTAACACTCGAGTCCTCGACCCCAAATGCCCTTCTGCCCACCTCTGACAAACCTCTGGACTCCTGAGTTGGCACTGGTAGCCCAGGCCACCCGATCAGAGGGCCTGACCAGCCGAGACGGGCCCCCAGCGTCCCCCCCGGGTGAGGACACCAGGCTGACCTGATTGGAGCCAGGGTTGGGGACGTTGATGATCCCTGCCGCCTGCTTGGCCTGCAGGTAGGTGATGAAGGCCGCCTTGAGGGACTCGGTCTGGCTCACGACGTCCTCCTGGTCACGGCCACAGGGCAGAGCCAGCAGCAGACAGTAATCCGTCTCCACCTGCGGCGGCGGCAGCCGTCAGTCACCGGCGGCCCCCCCTCGAGACAGCGGCCCCGTGCAGGGCCTGCCCGACCTCGGGGTTCAGCTACGGAGTCCACAAAAGCCCCCACCCCACCGGGGCGACCTTCAAGTCCACCCTATTTGTTCACTGAAAACCGTTTCTGAGCCTACGGGACACAGAACACGCCGGCGGGCAAGCCACGTCCTCCCCCGTGGGCGCGGCCGCCACTCGCCGGGGCCCCGAAGCTCACCGTCATCCTTCGGGCCACCCCTTCCAGTTGGGAGGCCTCCAGCCGCATCCTCTGGGCGATCCTCAGCGGGGGGCCCCCCTCGGAGAGGGGCAGGGACCGATGGGCCAGCACGTTGTTGCCAGAGACGAAGTGGAGCTGCACGGCAGCCGTGTCGTTCTTGAGGGCCAGCAGGCCCTGCCACACGATGGGGTACTTCTGCTCTCGGGGAGACACACGGGAAGTAAGCTCACGGCTGCAGAGCGGAGCCATGCTGGACATGGCCCCAGGCAACAGCCAACTGGCCTAAGTGGGGACCTCAGGACGACACTCAACATGCCGCAAAGCTTGGAGGGGAGCCGGGGAGGGCCCCTGCCCGGACTTACCTTCAGAAGCTGGACCATATCCACGGGCCTCTGGGAAGTCAGGTGTGGAGAAGAATCCTTGAGAGTGGGCTGGGCTTCGGTGAGCGTCAGAGCCAGTCCTGGAGGGGTGCTGGGGCTTGAGGTTGTGGGGACAAACAACGGCTGCTTTGGGGCGGCCTGAGCAGGGACAGGGGCCGGGAGGTCAGGCTTCATGGAGACGGACACAGGGGAGGGGTAGGAGGTCTGGCTGGTTTCTGCCTGCGCCCTCTGAACCTGCGCGTGAGGCTCGGCTGGCCTGGGCGCAGGGACGGTTGGGAGGCGAGGCTGGTCTACTCCCGTCTGGGTCCCCTTCGCCTCCTGGGAGACCGGAGGCATCTTGCCGCTTGGGGGCTGGCCCGGCTGGCTGAGCTGGGCGGGCTGGCAAGGCTGCGTGGGCTGGGCAGGCTGTGCGGACTGCACGGGTTGGGCAGGCTGTGTAGACTGCGCAGGCTGAGCGGGCTGCAAGGGCTCACCTTCGGGAGCTGGGCCCTGGAGTTCAGCAGGGGAGGGGGAAACAGAGTGGAGAGCATGTGACACAGCACCCTGCCCCCCGCTCCCCAGCCACGGGGCTCCCGGGCAGGGTCAGCTGCAGGCACTGCCGGAAGTCAGGCCCACAGCAGTGACCCCTTGGGCACCCAGGACTGAGGGGTCCAGGAAGGAGTCACCCACTCACCCTCCCCCACACCCCTGCACACAGGAGGCAATGCCCCCCACCATGAGGTCCCTCAGCGCCTTCCTGGGTCTCCGTCCTCTGCAACGCGATCAGATTCCCCCATCCTGCAGTTCTGGAAGCGCCTCTTTCAACTCACGGAAAGGGCAACACGTATCCCGGACGGCGCCAGCAACTCAACCGCCACGGGGAGGAAGGCTGCCGCGTGGCACTTACCTGAGCGGGAGCCTTGGTCCGAGGAGGTAGACCGATGGAGGCGGCGGCAGGGAACTGAGCGTGCGTGAGCTGCGCGGGGCCGTGGTAGGTGCGGATGTCTCCGTATCTGTACTCCTGGAACAGCTCCCCGCTGGAGTGCACGATCTGCACACCGTGGGTCACCACCACGGGCGGGGTCAGGGGCAGCCCCTGCAGCTGGTTGCTGGGGGTGACCGTGAGGATGCGGGCCTCCCCGTGGGGGGCGGGGGCCGGGGCCGGGGCCGGGGCCGGGGCCGCCTTGGCTTCCGCCGTCTTGGCGGCATCCTTCCCGGGCTGCTGCGGGACCTTGCTGGCCGGCGGCACCTTCACCACCCCATCGGCCGCCCGGGGCTGCTCGCTGACCGCCGTCACGTGCGGATGCACCATGATCCTCACGTCCCGGGGCACGGTGTAGGGGTGCAGTCGGTACTCAGACTGCATGACCAGCACCTCGGACTGCACGGGGGCTGCGGCCCGAGCGACAGGGAGGTGGTAATGCACTTCTTCCTCGGGAGGGTGCTGGGGGGCCAGGGCCGGCACACCGGCTGCGGCCGGCTGGGGGGTGCCCGCACGCTGCGGGGCCCTGACCTCTATCTGCTGGGGCTGTAGAGGGGCCCGCGGAGAGTGAAGGGTCTCCGGCCGGATGCTGTAGGTGATGCTGGGCAGCGTGGGAGTGTTCATTCTCACCTCGCCCTGGGACAGGTGGCTAAGGGACACAGTCTGGGTGATGCTGTGGGGCGGCATGATGACAGACTGCTCCGGGTGTATGCTGGAGATGAACTGAGGCACGGGGATGCCTGCAGCCAGCATGACCGTGGCGTTCGTGGAGAGCGCGGTGGACGCGGTGCTGCTGGGGTGGCCCGCTCTCGGGAACGGGGCCGGGGCAGGCCCGCTGGGCCGAGGGGAGTGCGCATCCGGCTTTGTGGCTGCCAAGTGGGAGACCGTTCGGTCTGTCGGGGTACTGGGCCCCGAGGCGACGTGGTTCACCTCTGCAGGCAGTTTGCTGGGCAGAGCGGGAGGGTGGTGGGGATTGAGAGCGGACCCCAGATTCGCTGGCTGGAGGACCTTGGTCTCTATTTTGAGGGTGACGGGGTCAGCCAGCTTTTTATTAGTGGTGACGATGCTTGGGGTGAGGACCAGCTGGTTGTGAACCAGCACCGGGGGCGTGTTTATGCCCTGGGTGAGAACCTTCACCGTGCCACCCTGGGTGACGGGTGTGGACACCGAGAGGTGAATGGGCTCCGGCTTCTCCAAGGACGGACGGTCCGCCTTCACGGATGAAATCACAGGAGACGCGTTATATGTCTGGGCGGTCAGGACCAGAGTGGAATGAGTGGCCACGTTGGCATAGCCCGAAGGAGCCTGGGGGCCTTTGGGCGAAGGCTGTGATGGGGCGACAGAGTCAGGCTTGACCTGGGACTTGGACACCGACTGTTGGAATTCGATGTCCATGGCGCTGGCCGGGGGGATCTGGCTGATCTTGGCGCTGATGCGCTGCGGGCCTTCGGTCTTCTGCCCCGAGTAGCTCAAGAGCACGACCCCTTCGGACGTGTTCACACGCAGCCCGGCGCCAGAGCCCGTGTCTGCCGGGCGGTCGTCGATCACGGACATGGACCCCGGGTGGAACCGACTGTTCTCGTTAGTGCTGGGTCTGGGTTTGCACTTGGCCGACGGTGTGATCACAGCACCCGCCACCGTCACCGCGCCTGTGGTAGCGGCGGTCGCACTGCCGGATGCGGCCGTCACCGCCCCTGCCGTGACGGTCACGGCGCCCGCGTTCATGGCGCCGGCGGTGGCGTTCACGGTGCCCACGGTGGCGCTGACTGCGCCCGCGGCGGCGTTCACCGGAGTGGTGAGGACGTTCACTGGCCCCGTCAGCACATTCACTGGCCCCTTGAGGACGTTGACGGGGCCAGCAGGAGTGTTCACCAAACCCTTCAGCGTGGTCACGGAGCCCTTCACGGGGCCCTTCAGGGCGCTCACGGGGCCGGTCAGGGCGTTCACGGGGACCAAGGAGACGTTCACCAGGCCCGTGAGAGCACTCACCAGGCCGGTCAGGGTTTGAGGAGCTGGTTTTGCCAGAGTTATCTTTTGCGAGTTCTCCAAATCAATGCTCACAGGCATCCGGCTAATCACAGAAGTAATTTTGGGAGCAATGACTGGAGCCACCTTTTCCTTTTCAGCGGCTACCGGTACCTCTGGGGCCTGTGTGTCAGAGGCGTTGGGTCCTGGAGCTGCTGGTTTTTCTTCGACAAGCGGCTTTTTAGGCTCAACTGGAGGCGGCGGCGGTGCCTCGTGCAGGCAAGGGGCGGCGCTGACAGGCTCTGCGATGGCAGTTGTGACACTCGTGGAAGTGATGCCAGTGGCGGACACATATTTGGGGTCCATGAGGATCTTCCTCAGCGTACTGGAGCTGGTGTCAATGTCAGAAGCTTTTGTGTCTGGGGGAAGAGCTGGAGAGGGGGCGGACTGCGCCCGAGGCTCCTCCTGCCTGGTGATCCACTCTGTGACCTTCGGAGGGGGACTCGGGTGTGGGACCCCACCAGAGGCCGCAGGGGGTAGGAGCTTTGCTGCAGTTACCAAAGGGACTGTGGGGGTGGGCGTGCTTGAGTCACTGGGTGGGGTCACGGGGTCACTTTCAATGATGGAATGCACCTTGAATCTGGCTTGAGGTTCGTCCTCCAGGGGTGCCGGCTGGGAGGGAGGGGGAGGGTCCGGGAGCGCAGACGCTCTGGTGGGAGTCTTTGCTTCAACACTGCTTTCCTGGGACAGATTCTCCGGGGACGGAGTCTTGCTTGGATCCGAAGCACAGGACTCGGGCGGAGCGGACTGGGGCTTTTCTCTCTGCTGCTCTTCCTGGGGAGTTTCTGGGGGCGGCACCACTGTCCCCTCATCTGTAGCAGGACTCTTGCTTTGTACTTGGTCAGGTTCAGGGACATGGGTCTCTGCAGTGCCCCCCGTTTTCTTATTTGTATTCCGTTTGCGACGTGATCGGCTTGTCTTCTGGCGACCTTTCTCTTTCCGAGCAAGAGTGACTTCTGCTTCTTTTGATCCTTTGGCTTCTGGCACTGGCTGGGAGGTTTCGCTACTATTCCCCCCAGCTTCCTTGGTATCTGCTGGGCTTGCTGAGTGGTCAGGGGCACTGGCTGGTGGCCCAGAAGATTCCGTAGCAGCTTCGGTCTCCAAGATGCCCGACACGGCCTCATCGGTCTCAGGCTCCATTCCTTCCCCAGGGGGCTGCGGCGCCTGAGAGCGGGGCTGTAGATCTGTCTGGGATTCCGCAGGGTAAGGTGCAGCTGCTGGGAAATTCTCTGCCTCCCCAGAAATGTCATTGATGATGGAGCCAATGGCTGCAGCCAGTTCTGTTTCACTTGCCTGGTGTGCCGGCTTGTCCCCGTCCTCGGTGGAGAGACCCTCCGGTGCACCTGTGGCCGCCGCCTTGAAGGCCGCGGCGGAGGTCTCGGTGAGCTTTGCGATGTTCTCCACAGCCTGCTCCAGCTCCATCTGCTTGGCTAACTGATTGGCTTCTGGGGACGGCGCAGAGGCAGCCGCGCCTTCCTTCTCCTCCGCGGCCTTGTCCGGAGGGGCTGCATCACTGCTCGCCTGGGATGAACTCCCTTCCTTGTGAGGACTCTCGCTCTTCTCGGCGGGGCCCGCCGCCGCCTCCACTGCCCCGTCCGCCGCCAGCCCCCCGGGGCCCGCCGCCGCCCTCGGACCGACACTGGTATCCACGTTGTTCAGATTCGCAGATTTGTCCACTGCTGACCTAGAATTTCGAGATCTTCCTCTCTTTGACTTGGAGTTTTTTTCAGGTGCTGTTTTCTTCTCCACCACTTCGACAGCAGGGGCTTCTGGTGCATTTTTGTCTGTGCTCATGTCTTTTTTGTCACGTTTTTGTTCACTTCCTGCTTCTTCTTTATCAGCTTTGGCTTTTGTGTTATTTTCTTTCACATTCACTTGGGGACTCACCTCAGCGGCCGCTTCCAGACGTTCGGCATCTACTTTGGGCTCGTTTTTCCCCCTTTTCCCTTGTGGGCCACCAGCAGCTCCTGCTTTTTGGGCCCGTGGGGACCTCCATCCCTCGGCTGGTTTGAGTGTCTCAACGGGTTCTTTCACCTCCGTCTCCTCATCTTCTTCAGCCCGACGGCGTGTTTTCGGAGGCCTCCCCCTCCTTGGGGTTGTGGGGACGGCCGCGGCCTCCTGCAGCTCTCGCTCCAGTCTCTTCCTGGTCACTCGTGGCTGCTCCACGGGCTCCTTGACGGGGGAGCGGCTCTCGTGGTCACCCATGGTTGCATAGACACTCCTCACATTCCGGCGCCTTGTTCGGCTGAGGGGCAGACTTGGTTCGGGATGTTCTGGGTCTGCAGCCGAGTTTTTAGAGGCAGTCCTTGTAATCTTCTCTGCCTCCATCTTCAACTCTAAAAGCTTCTGGGCTTCTCCCCGAGGAGAACTGGACCGCTTGAGTTTCTCCCGGTCTATGCGCTCGCTCTTCCTGGTGACGGGCTTCTCCACAGTGCTCACTGCGGCGGCCTGAATGGGGGTCTTGGAACGCTTGCTTTTGTTTGGCTTTTTATCTTTTGTAGCAACTGGAGGCTCAACCTCCGTGTCTTCGGAAGCTTGAGGCTGAAGCTCGGGGACAGCTTCGGATTTCTGATTCGCATCAGGTTCGACGGTAGCAGCTGAGTTTGGCTTTTCCACTTTTGGCTCATCAGCTTCCTCAGGCTTCTGACTCGGTTTTGAAAGTGGCTGGGTGCCGTCAGCTTCTGGATCTGTGGCGGCCTCCACCTGGGAAAATGAGGCCCCGGGAGTTGGAGGCTTGGTGTCCAGATAAGGCAGCCGGTCAGCTGATGAGCCCTCTTCCGCAACTGACGGAGCCCCGGCAGCATCTCTCCTGGTGTCCGCCCCCGAGGGCAGGTCGGCCTGGTCCGCTGGCTGCACAGTGGTGGCGGCCTGCTCAGACACAGGCTTTGCTTCTTCGGAGGCGGAGGCCGGCTCCCTGGGTTTCTCTTCTGTCACCAGAGGCACCTCCCCTGCTTTCTCGCTGGCTGTCGTCTTCTCCAGTGACGACGACGCTGACTCTGGGGCTGCAGCTGTGACAGCAGGAGGCCCAGTCGGAGGGGGAGCCTTCAGTTCTAACTCTTGACTCTCGGTAGCAGATTCTGGGGTCTCAGGGTGATCCTCGGTATCTTCCTGTTTCTCAGCCTCTTTGGGTTTTTGGTCTTTTTCCTTTTCTTTCTGTTGCATTCGCGTGAGCTCCATAAATCTGCTATGGAAAAGAACTACTGGCTCTTGAATCAAATCGGCTGTGCTGTTTGCTCCATCAGATGTCTGCCGCCCATACAACCTACCAGAAATGAAGTCTGACTCTTCATCTTTTCTCTCTAGATGCTGCAGTCGCTTGGAATCTTGTTCAAAGATGGAGCTGTGTAAAAAACGAGATGCAAATAATTCTTGTCTTTCCTGTTCTTCTTCTTTATGATCATCTTTTTTATCATCCATTTTTCCTTCCGAATCAGTCCGAATTTTTTTCTTTTTCATGTACCAGGATGGAATAGGTCTTGGAGCAGAGTCAACCTTCTCTTTATCTTTGTTGTTTCGAAAATTAGCAAAACGGGAGTCCCAGTCAAGAAAAGACCAATTTTCTTCTCGAGATGAAGAAAGCGATTTCGCTCTTTCCAGCAGAGCCTTCGTGTCTGGTGTGATTGTCTTATCCAGTGCAAAAGAATAAAATTTGTTCCTTTCTAAAGAACTGGAGAGTCTTTCATCTCGCTCCCGTAGTTTGTCCTCTCTGTCCCTCAATAAAAAAGACAGCCGAGAACTCTCATATAAAGCAGAGGCTCTGGGTGAGTGGGACTTGTGTTCACCATCTTCATCAGAATCAGAAGGCACCTCGCCAGGTTCCAAGTCTCGCACAGACCTCTTCCGAAGGCTGTCTCTCTTAATGATGCTGTTCGGGAAACTCACGTCAAACCTGCTGGCATCCTGTTTCATTTGAGAATCCCACCGGTTTAGTTCATCCTCGGAATTTAAGACAGAGAGCTTTATTCTGGCCATGTCTGCCATCTGTTCTCTCCTGCTAGAATCATAAGGATTAAACTTTAAGGACTCTTCTCTGACTGTTATGTTAGAATAGGGGAGACCTTTTTCATCTACTTTAGGAGACCCTTTTAGGGACATGAGCCGCGGGGAGCCCACAGGGTCATCCTCCTCATGGAAGGAACCATGCCGGATACTGGGAGAGCCGCCAGTCCTTTCAGAGTCTTCACTGATTTGGCGCGAACTTCTGTAATTCCTCTCTCTCTTGGTGCAGATATCAAAATCAACGTGGTCCATCCTTTTCTTTTTGCTGGGAGGAGAGTCATCAGTGACATCTTGGGGGGGTTTACCCACCTCGTGAACCAGACTCCGTCTTTCATACTCATCTACATCGTTTTTGGGGCTGCCAAACTTCTCAGACTTGGCAATTTCCATCTCCATCTGCTGTTTTCTACGACTCTGTTCCATTTGTTTTCGGTAACTCTGCGTGTGATCAATATCAATGCCAATTTTTTCTTCAGTATTTACTGAATGTGGTTTCTCTTGGCTTGATTTAGATTCAAGTGTCTCATCACGAAGACTGCAATAGTTTTTCCTAATATCTTCTCTCTCTGGTCCTTGATCATCTAATAACTGCAGTTGTTTGAGTTGTGGTTTTGAGGGATTGGGTTTTTTTGACTGGATTTCTTGATTTTCCACAGACTCACATACCAGTTCTCCCAGCCTCGCTTGCAGGTCCGAGCTGGGCCTTGAGCCAGTCCCAGCAGAAACACTGGCAAGCTCCTGACAGTCTTTGGGGCTGGGAACAGCATTAAGTCTATCTAGTTTGATTTTTTTAGATTCTCGTTTAAGAATTTCTTTCCTCACGGGCTTTCTTTCTGACTCCCCTTCCCTCAGCAGAATGACATCTCTAGATGATAGGTCAGGCTGCTTTTTTAAAAGTACCCGAGCGTCTTCCATCTCTGGACTACTTTTCTTGACTTCTGATTTCTGCCTTTCTGCTTTCAGATTGGAATCTGCAAAACGCCTCTTCCTTGCTTCTAGCTTTTCCAAATCCACAGCACTGACCCCGTCGGCAGTCTGCTCTGGTTTTAGGTGCTTCCTGGGCTTGAGCCTACCTTCCTTATCTACCACTTCTACGTGGCTTGACAGTCCCTTTTCCTTTGGCACTTTCATTCGAACAGATTCCAGTTTAGACAAGTCAGACTTTGCAGGCTCCGTCTGACAGACCTGAAGTTTCTGATCTAGGGCAGACGACTTGGCAGTGTCATTATCAAGCTTGGCTTTCAGCTTTTCCAAAGGAGTGTGGTCAATAACTTTCCCCTCTTTCTCTTTCACTCGAGTCAAAACCACACAAGGCATGAGCTCCAGGCGGTTTTTTGCTATTCCTTCTTTGTCAGCTTTCTCTCTGCTCAATTTATTAGAACTCCTTGATTTTTCAGGGCTCTGTTCTCTCTCATTTTCTTGGTCTGTCTCTGAAGACTGAGAACTAGGGGAATGAACTTTTCCTTTCCGTTTCTGCTTTTCTGTTTTGTCCTTTTCCACTTTTTCCTTCCTTATTAAGCGTCTCTCTCTTTCCACTCTCTCAGGATCAAAAGTTCTTTCTTTATCTGTCTTTTCATTTTTAGTATAGCGTTCCAAACGAGATTTGTCAAGTTTATCGTATCTTGGAGGAGAAAGTGAGCTACAGCTCCCACTCCGGTCTGAGGATCGGCTGTAAATCCTCCTTTCAGAATCACTTGGCAACCGGTCCGACTGTGAGGGAGATGCTCCCGGACTCTGTGGGCGCCGCAAGTGCACGGGGCTCTGACTGCGCTCGATTGGCCTCCTCTCGTGGTCTCTGTCCCGGTCAGACTCAAACCTTTCGCGTTCTCTCTCTCGTTCCCTTTGCCTGTAACTGTACTCCCGAATATCTTGTTCATAAGGATCGTTTCTGTAATCCCTGTATTCACGAGGATCGTCATAATATCGTGATTCATAGTAATCTCCTTGGTAAGTTTCCCATTCTGAATAAAATTCTCTCGCTCGGGCTGGATAGTCCCGTCTGGAATCCTCAGGATATGCGCCTGGAGTACGAACATTCTCATAATATGTCCGATCTTGGCTATAGTCGTAAGATCCCCTTCGTTCCTCTCTACCAAATATGAAAAAGAACGTATTAGTTCTTTTGTTTTCTTGTCACTGACACATTAAATCACACACATGAGATTACAAAGTCCCGGGATCGAGCACATCAGGCTCCCTGCTCAGCAGGGAGTCTGCTTCTCCCTCTCCCTCTGCCCCTCCCCCTCCCCCTCCCCTGCTCGCTCCCGCTCTCTTAAAAAAAAAATCTTTGCCATTGTTTACTCATTAGACCTGGACCATCCAATAATATCTGTAGCCACAACCCACACGTGGCTATTGAGAACCTGAAATTTGAGATGTGAATACAGAATACACACTGGACTTGATAGATCTAGTTTAAAAAAAAGAAATACTTGAGTAATTTATTTAGATTGGTTATATGTTGAAACAATATTTTAGACATACTGAGTTGAATAAAATTAATTTTACATTTTCATTTTTTACCGTGTCAACTAGGTAATTTAAAACCACATATTTAGTTTGCATTATGTTTCTATAAGAGAGCACTTGAGCCCATTTTTATACTTTTGGTTGAGGTTTCATGAATTCTAATGAGCACTAGCATTAAACAATATCACATCTCCACATATCTAAGTCTTTCATAATTACTTTTCTGTCAAAAGATATTCTTACTACAACTTGGGAAACAAATGCATTAGTGGGAAATACACAGAATAATTTAACTGAAATCCTCCCACCTACGTGACCCAAATGATACTGATAATACCCCTCTCTCAATTCGCAATTAAAAAAAAAAGACACGGGGGCGCCTGGGTGGCTCAGTTAAGCGGCTGTCTCCAGCTCGGCTCGGGTCAGGATCCCAGGGTCCCGGGATCGAGCCCCGCATTGGGCTCCCTGCTCAGTGGAGAGCCTGCTTCTTCCTCTCCCTCTGCCTGCCACTCTGCCTACTTGTGCTCTCTCTCTGCCAAATAAATAAATAAAATCTTTAAAAAAAATGTGGGGGGGGCCAGTCTCCCTCCTTGTAAAACAGTGGTAACCTTTCCTCATAAGGCTCGTAAGAGGATTAAATAACAGCTGTAAGAACTTTCCTGACATAATGTGAGGCACATACTTGGCCTTCAGTACTGCCACTAGTGGCTTACTGAAACATAAAAAATCTAGAACTTAAGCTCCTAAAGGCATTAGCTTTTTGGGGGGTCTTCCTGTAACAGTTTGGCTCATAGGAGGTACTCAAGTATCTGTTGAAAGAATGAACCTTAGAAAAATATGTCAAAGCTACTACTGGGTGATGTTCTGGCCCACTCTCCACAGCAAATGAAGCAGCAAAGACTTAATATTCAAACACTGGAAGCACCAATAACACATTATTCTATGTATTTATACAGAATTTCTCGGTTCAAAGAAAACATTTTGGCTCTATCTGTATTATTTTAACTGGATTCAAGATGACCCTTCTAAAGTTTCACAGGAATCAGGTTCTTTGACTAAATAATGACCAGCTACCTTAAAATAAATGTTACGAGGCATGAAACTCGGCTAATTTAATTCATCACCAACATAAATACAAACTCCAAGGAAGCACCTTTTCCTACATAAAGGTAAATATATCGTATGTTTTCTAATATGAAGTGATTGAGACACCTAGAACAGTCACTGACTCATTGCCCACATTAACAGTAGGCTTAAAATCATACTATAAAAACAGTCTCAAGTATGTTTTAGATTAATCAAGCTAAAACTATATCCAAAAATACAAAGTTATAAATCACAGGCAACATGTAAACAATGCTGATTTTGCACCTATTTTCCTGGGCCCCCTGAACACCACAAGATATAAGTGTTCCTGCGCTCAGAGAACACGAGTCGAGCAGGAGAGAGTACAACTGCACACCGCACCTCGGACAAGAGTCTCCAAAGAACTCAGAAAAGCCAGGTTTTGAGATAACTCCGTTCACACGACTGCACGATATCCCAACTTCCCTAAGTAGGCGGGAAATTCACTAAAGCATAATAGGACAGGATCTTGTAAATTCATCTTGAGAATCATTTTGGTAAAGTATAAAGCTCAATGCACTAGCAGGTAGGAGCACTGGGCTTATTTCCAGCCCAACGTCTTAGCCTGTGACCTTATCAGCAAAGTCACTGGATCTTCAGTTCCCATCAAAAGTGACATGGGAGAAGTCACCACCCTACCTCTCTGACCCAGTATTTGAGGGAATAAATGAAATGCTACTTTTAAACTGCAGTGCCCTGTGCAGACTGGTCACTGTATTCTTGAGCTAAGTAAGCTATCGTTAGAGGTAAAGCATTTTTTATTCATGCATTAACTATTAAATGGGATGACTTCCTTCCACTCTATGGGAAGGGCAAAGATCCTCAAGTTCTACTACAAGGAATGCATTCTGAAAGCACTACCATCTGAAACCAAAGGAGGCACGGTTAAGTCCCACATCCTCCTGCTTCCTACATGAAGAGATAAACTCCATTCAACGGGGATAAATAACCATGGGTAAGAACCAAAGAACAAAGCCAGAGCCAGATCATCAGTAAAATGAATGAATTTAAGTGTTAATATACAAAAATGAACACCCACACAGCATTATCCAACCCTCACAAGACACTAGTCTTTGAAAAATATTTAATGTATGCACAGATTTTAATGGATGTTTTTTGTCTCAGGTGCCACTAGACCACCAACACACTTTCCACTAGCTTATGGGGAAGGATTCCTATAAGCACTTAAAATGTCAACAATGACTGTAAACTGCTACTTGGGGAGCCAGGATGGAACACGATTTTCTCTCTCCATGGACCAATATATTCTCCAACATATGCACACGCACCCTCTCGCACACACACATACAAAAACTGACACAGGAAAGCCTTGTATCAAAACTGACTTTCTGGCTGGAGGGCTGTGAATTCATCTAGCAAAAAACTATCAAATCTTTAGAAGTTCAAGCTTTTGGGAATCTGACTGTGGGGTGTGTGTGTGTGTGTGTGTGTGTGTGTGTGTGTGTATTTTTAAGGTTTTATTTATTTACTTGAGAGAGAGAGATCACAAGTAGGCAGAGAGGCAGGCAGAAGGTGGGGGAAGCAGGCTCCCCACTGAGAGCCCGATGCGGGGCCTCGATCCCAGGACTCTGAGCTTATGACCTAAACTGAAGGCAGAGGCTTTAACCCACTGAGCCACCCTGGTGCCCCAAGATTATTTTTCATTTTAAAAAATCTCCCCGGGGGGTGCCTTAAGTTCAGCTCTGGTTGTGGTCCTGGGATCGAGCCCCGTATCAGTCTCCATGCTTGGTGGGGGGCCTGCTTCTCCCTCTCCCTCCTGCCTGTGCTCTCTCTCGCTACCTGTCTCTCTCTCAAGTGGATAAATAAAATCTTCAAAAAAATATTAAAATAAAAAAATTAAAAACCTCTCCAGGGTATGTGTTGTGGTGAGCACTCTGTATTGTGTAAGTCTGATGAATCACAGACCTGTACCCCTGAAACAAGTAATACATGTTAATTATTAAAAAAAAAACACTAATAATCTAACCACCCTGAAATAGATAACAAATATAAATTTCTGTATGTGTATATACATATATGTATTCTATGTGTATGTGCATACAAATCTTTCCAGTCTTTTTTCTTTGCATATATATATACTTTGATTTTATAAAATTGGGTCATACTATACCTACTGCTTTATAACTCACTTAAAAAACTTTCATTAAATCATTATTGCATTATTAAATACTTTTTAAAAGAAGAATGTAAAGGTGGCTCAGTATTATCCAACCCTACATACAAAATTCAATCAGTATTATACACAAAATTCAATCAATATTATACACCATATTAATAGGATGAAGGAAAAAACATAATTTTAACTGATAAAAAAAATCCAGCACTCTTTCATGATTTAAAAAAAAAAGGGAAGGGCGCCTGGGTGGCTCAGTTGGTTGAGCGACTGCCTTCGGCTCAGGTCATGATCCCGGAGTCCCGGGATCGAGTCCCATATCGGACTCCCGGCTCTGCGGGAAGTCTGCTTCTCCCTCTGACCTTCTCCCCTCTCATTCTCAGTCTCCCTCTCTCTAATAAATAAATTAAAAAAAAAACCAACAAAAAAAAAAACTTAAAAAAAAAAAAGGGAAAAACCTCATCAAAATAGGAATAAAATTAAACTTTCTGAACATAATAAGCATATGGGAGGGCGCCTGTGTGGCTCAGTTAAGCATCTGTCTTCAGCTCAAGTCATGATCCCAGGGTCCTGGGATCGAGCCCAGCATCCAGCTCCCTGCTTGGCGGAAAGCCTGCTTCTCCCTCTCCCTCTGCCCGCCACTCCCTCTGCTTGTGCGCTCTCTCTCTCTCTCTGTCAAATAATAAACAAAATCTTAAAAGACAAAACAAAGAAAAAAAAAAAACCAAAAAAGTCCTCCCCAGGGCCACCTGGCTGGCTCAGTTGGTAGAGCATTCGACTCCTGGTCTGGGGGTTGTAAGTTCATGCCCACGTTTGGGTGTAGAGATTAGTTAAAAATAAAATCTTTGAAAATAAATAAATAGGGGGCGCCTGGGTGGCTCAGTGGGTTTTAAAGCCTCTGCCTTCAGCTCAGGTCATGATCTCAGGGTCCTGGGATCGAGCCCCACATCGGGCTCTCTGCTCAGCAGAGAGCCTGCTTCCTCTTCTCCCTCTGCCTGCCTCTCTGCCTACTTGTGATCTCTCTCTCTCTGTCAAATAAATAAATAAAATCTTTAAATAAGTAAGTAAAGGGCGCCTGGGTGGCTCAGTTGGTTAAGCAACTGCCTTAGGCTCAGGTCATGATCCCGGAGTCCTGAGATTGAGTCCCACATCAGGCTCCCAGCTCCACAGGAAGTCTGCTTCTCCCTCTGACCTTCTCCCCTCTCATGCTCTCTCTCACTGTCTCTATCTCAAATAAATAAATAAAATCTTAAAAAAAAATATGTAAGTAAAAAACAGCTTTGCCAGTATTCAATGACTGTCATACAATATTCCACAAGGAAATGACCCAAAAAAGTACATATACCTTCTATGACTTAAACAAAAATAAAGTGGCAAGAACAGGCAGTAAAAAGGGAGTATATTCCATACGTTTTTGGCAACACAATCAGGATCTGACTGACACTTGTTGTAGACCCCCCTTTTATACCTAGAGTGTCTAAAGGCATTTTTCATACACGGTCTTTTAACACACGTGTACAGGGGTGGAGATTCAGTGGTGACATTCCAGGAGACTTAATCACAGAGGCATGTCTGGACAGACAGCTTGACCATGTGGATGATAGTGACCGGCTATTGAAGCACTTGATGACACCGGGTTAATAGGGTGTTTTAATATATTCAGTCTAAAAAAGAGTCAATCATCAGTTTGGGGACAGTTTTAAGCTAAAAGAGACAGCCTGGTTCAAACTATAGGACTTAAAATGATTCAGAACTCGTTTCCTACAAGCAACAACAACAACAACAAAAAAGTGAAATAAAAAAATAAAAAATAAAATACTACATTACCATGACCAAAAAAATTAACAAGAGGAACTAAGGCTTACTTTTTATGTGGCTATGGCTAAAGTTACCAATTTATATATGCTTTGGCTTACTAATTCACAAATTATTTAGAAGATTCAAATTTAGGGCTCCTGGGTGGCTCAGTGGGTTAAAGCCTCTGCCTTTGGCTCAGGTCATGATCTCAGGGTCCTGGGATCGAGCCCCACATCAGGCTCTCTGCTCAGCGGGGAGCCTGCTTCCCCCCCTCTCTCTGACTGCCTCTCTGCCTACTTGTGATCTCTCTGTCAAATAAATAAATAAAAACTTTAAAAAATTTCAAATTTAAAACAAAGAAAGCTCTTGATAATCTTTTCAATTTAAAAAAAAATTTTTTTTAAAGTAGGCTCTACACCTAGTGTGGAGCCTAATGCAAAGCCCTAACTCACAACCCTGACTGAGATCAAGTCCTGAGCAAAGATCAAGAGTCAGACACTCAACCAACTGAGCCACCCAGGGGCCCTTCAATTATTTTTTGACTAACGGTATGAGCACATGCACAGTAATAATCTGGATGTTGTCATCTAAATATACAGGGCACTTAACAGTTTGCAGTGCCCTTCAACATGTTGTCATATTTAACTTAAAACTGTTAAGCAGGATGATTTGTATCTAAAGTTATAATCTAGCAAAATGGTAACTCTTTCAAATTCTAGGAGCATTCAGTGAGAAATGTATTTAGCTTAACCTAAATCCCACGAGCCACACGAAATCTGGATTCATAAAAATAAACCTGTGTTTCTGTATGAAGGGATAAAAGGAAAGGAGTTTTTCTGGGGTGTAAGTGTAGAAAATAAGGGGTGAAAAATAAAAGTTAATCCCATCTAAATTTGATGTATTTGGAATTTTAAAATTCAAGCTATGTTGATACCTTCTTGCTGGGGAAAAAAAAATACATACCTTCTTTCTGCTAACATTTCATAGAAGTCTCTGATATCTTGACCAGATTTTTCCATACAGTGATAAAATGCCAGCTGACTTTCCCGATTTGCAAAATCCACCTTAAAAAGAAAGAACAGCAGGTGTTTGATTCAAGTTTCAGGTTTTCAAGATGGAAAGCATTATTGAATTTGAAAATCCTTCCCAAAATAGCCCTCTGGATAAACTTCAAGTAAGAGCAATCTGTCTCAACTAAGCGAAAACAGTTTTAACTGAAACTGTATTTTGTTAATGTGAAATCTCTCTCAAATTCAACAGAAATCTCAGTAAAGAACTATAATTTAAGGTTCCAGATTCCAATACTGAAGGAGTGGAAAAAGCAAAATGGAAAACTGAAACAATACCTATCAAGATTCTAGGTTGCAAAAAAAAAAAGATTCTAGGTTGCCAAATAATCAGATCAACTAAACCCAGAAATCTGTATTACATGTAAATTTGCTGCAACCATAGTTAGAACATAAACTAAAATATGGAAGAACACTTAAACTTCACTCACAGCTGGGCCTCAGTTATTTAAGCCTACAGTACCCATCATTTATCAGTATCTTATTTCAAAAGACTAGTTTCAATTTAACCATTATAAGTATTAAGTGCATAAATTCCTTCAAGTTATCATCGATGAGGTTTTTAAACAGAAACAGCAGACAAAAGATGGACTGTTCAGTGGTTACCCACTCTATAGGAGAGGAGGAAAGGAGAGGAAGAGAGGATCATTCAGGAAGCTGGAATGAGTGACACTTTGAGCTCCTGGGTGTGCAGATACCCGCAGGTGAATGTGGGTCACCTGCACCAAGAGCACACATGTAAGCATCAGGTACCTGGGGTGTAAAGAAGCACATTTGCTTGAATGACATGAATTTTAGGGGAAATTGTGTGGCTAAGGACCCTGTGGCCTCAAGTAGACAAGTAAACAAATAGTAATATTCCCTTTAAAAACGGGACATACAGTGCATATCCTGTAAACCACTCCCCTTGCTGGCCAACTACGAAATGTGTTAGTAAGAGGGTGGGATCTCAATATGATTCTGTTGAAAGTCATTCTGCACACCTTAATTTTATTCCCACCGATTTTCCTCCCCTTGGTCTCTTTTACAGCTGCTTGTGCATATTCAATTTCATTGTAGAGAACTAGAGCCATGCCTTTTAAGCGGTCAAACACCACCTATAAAAAACAAAAAAACAAAACAAAAACCAAATAAGAGCCTCATCCACTAGACTTAGTGTCAGTCCCAAGAAAATCTTAAGTCTCAAGGACGCTGCCAAGAAAAAACATATTTATATATTTTTTTTATTCCAGAAGAAATATCAGGCTTTTCCTGGTGACACATGTTGTAGTGAAAACACACAATGAAAATGTGGAGGGACTGTTTACAATTGTGGATATTGTTGGCTTGAGGTATATCATGCCTTTATTTTGTTTTTCTGTATTTTACTTTATTTTCCATGTTGATCGAGTCCTATACTATACTCAAGTAAGCATCATTGTAGTGTTGGCTCAAAAAAAAAATTCTTGAAAGAGAGAAAATGATATAGAGCACTGAATCAATAATAGATTTCAGTGAATTCTGGTTATAAGTATAATTCTTAACTTCAAGCTGCTGGATTTTTTATTTAGCTAGCAGTCTTTATGCTGTGTGTTTCTCCCAAAGACAAAAGCTACACCAAAAGAAATGCTGAGGTTATGCGCCACGCCCACCAGAGTGTGAATCTGCTCTCAAGGAGTTTAAAGCTCTCCCTTCACAACCTGGAATGGGGCCCAGAGACCCTCTTCCCACTGGGCACAGGTACGTATATTACCAACATCAGATAGATGTGTATTCTCTGTATGATCGTCCCTGTAAAGTCATCTTGGTTTTTTTTTTTTAATGAAGTCCAATTACATATTAGTGTGAATGTAAATAATTAGATAATTAGACTAATTTTAATGAGCTAAAATTATAAAAACCCCTAAGAAACATTCAATTTAAAAGTATTATGCAAATCAGTTTCAGAATGAATCATCTTGGCTAGGTCAAAATAGTTTTCCAAAATATTTCCTCATATTATAAGCTAATAGATACAGATGTCCTTCTATGACAAATTATTAGTTACTAAAGAAAAGAAAATGTCAACACTCAAACTCGGGGCTGACAGGACAGAATGCCGAGAATAGGGAGTCGGAAGTAACCTGATACTAGTACAAAAACCTCCCACCTACCTTTATCACAGGCCCGTATCGGCAGAAATGTCGTGTTAAATACTGATCCGACACGTTTGAAGAAAGCCCATCTAACCACACGCAGTTTGTAGGCATGCTTTTTCCAAAACCCAGCTGGATAGGAGAGGTGAAATTTCTATTAGTAAAGTCACCAATTAGTCAACTACAGAATTCTGAAAAAAAAAACTTGTTTTCTGCAGGAATCTTATTAAGACCACCATCCCAAAGGGCAACCATCTGGTTAAAATCAAATAGAATTTTTTTTTTTTAAAGATTTTTTATTTATTAGAGAGAGAGAGAGACTGAGAATGAGAGGGGAGAAGGTCAGAGGGAGAAGCAGACTTCCCGCAGAGCCGGGAGTCCGATATGGGACTTGATCCCGGAACTCCGGGATCATGACCTGAGCTGAAGGCAGTCACTTAACCAACTGAGCCACCCAGGCGCCCAAATAGAAATTTATATAAAATAAATTCTGCCAGACTAAGCAAGTATTAATTCATCAGATTTTAATTCATGGACACCAGGCACTTAGCTTCCCCCACCCCCGATTTTTTTTTTTAAGATTATTTATTTATGGGACACCTGGGTGGCTCAGTCAGTTAAGCATCTGCCTTTAGCTCATGTCATGATCCCAGGGATCAAGTCCCGTGTCTGGCTCCCTCTCAGTGGGGAGCCTGCTTCTCCCCTCCCTGATCCAGGTTTGTACTCTCTCTCACTCTCCCGCCCCCTCCCTATCTCAAATAAATAAATAAAAAATTTTAAAAAAGATTTATTTCTTTGGGGGTGGGAGGCAGAAGGAAAGGGAGTCTCAAGCAGACTCCACGCTAACAGAGCCTGACATGGGGATGGATCTCATGACCGTGAGAGATCATGACCTGAGCAGAAACCGGGAGTCAGACATTCAAAACCCGCTATGCCACCCAGGTGCCCCAAGATTCTATTTTTAAAGTAATCTCTACACCCATCATGGAACTCAAACTTACAACCCTGAAATCAAGAGTCACATGCTCTACAGACCGAGCCAGGCAGGCAACTCAGCAAGTATTAATTCAGTTTATAGTATAAGATGATGAGGATACAAAGAAATGTATCACCTTTATGGTTATCTAACTGTACTGCAATTTTAAATAATCATACACACAAAAAACCTCCAAATTATAACAGCATAATAACTTATGCAAAGTCCTTTACCTTGAGGCGATTATTTCCAAGGTACTCCCCATCCATCTTCTTAATAGCCTTACAAACGCTGGCAATATCACAGTACTGCAAGAACGCATACTGAGGTACTCCATTTACTTTCTTAATATCAATATCCTGAAAAAGCCAATGAACACCACTCTTAGTGATATGCCAACAGGAAAAAAAATCAGAATAACCCAAACCCAAATGAGGTGCATATTTCTCAAAACAGTCATATTCCCAAAAATAATTTTCTTAGTTAAAATTGTACATCATAATGCAACTGTAAATAGCCAAAAAGACTTCACACACAGCATTTGTTAGTCACAACCATGAAAACCTTCCTATTCAAGCTCTTTGCAGAAGAGAAATTGCAAACTCAAAATTTAAAATCCACAATACCTGTGTTAAGAGACATTTGTGAATAAAGAAAAGTTTGTGCTTGATTCAGCGGTACATATACTAAAAGTGGAATAATACAGAGAAGATTAATAAAGAAAAAGGCAGCCTATTTAATAAAAACCTACGAAATACAAGTTGACCCTTGAACAACAATGTGGTGGCGAGGGTGTTGGGGGTGATTAGGTGCCAACCCCCAAGGCAGTTGAAAATCCACATATAACTACTGACTCCCCCAAAACTTAACTACTCACAGCCTACTGTTGACCAGATGCCTTGCAGATAACATAGTCAATTAACACATATTTTGTATATAGTATTATTACTGTACTCTTAAAGTAAGCTGAAGAAAAGAGTTTGTTATTAAGAAAATCGTAAGGAAAAAAGTCCACATATAAGTGGATCCAAGCAGTTAAAACCCATGCTATTCAAGGGTCAACTGTAATTCCCTTCTGCAATAATCTAAAATCCTTACTAGGGGCAGGCCATTTAAAATATAATACCTGAGAAGAGTAAGAATAGTAAAGAAATCAAGTTTTTAAAAAGTGATTTAAAATTTGCAATTCTGAATTAGAAGACTAATTGCATCACTGTATCTAATAATACCAAGCCTGAAGACTGATATATATGGTAATAACCTCTCACATCCAGAATCTATAAATATATAAATATCTGAACTACTTTGTGAAGATGTATCAGAACACCATCCCTAGATTAAAGACACACTCTATAAAGGCATAACCCCATCTCTTTATTTAAGTTTATTTATTTTTAAGTAATCTCTACACCCAACATAAGGCTCAAACTCACAACCCTAAGATCAAGAGTCCCATGCTTTTTCAATGAGCCCCCCAGGCGCCCCTAGCCCCATCTCTTCAGAATGCTTGAAACTTGTACTCACACCCGACACTCTGGTCCTGCCTACACAGACAAGGTGGTGTAAAAATTTGGTTTACTTTCAACATGAAAATGGTCCAGAGAGGCAAAACTTATACTTAATAATGACCCATATTGTGACTGACTAAAATATTCTGTAAATCTCAATCTAAAGTATTGTGATGATCTAAGCCTCTTAAGGGTCATAAGCCAATAATCAAAAGCTGAAATAGAACAAAATGAATAATGCATTTAAAGAGCAGTTAGAGGAGTCCTTAAAAAAAAAAAAAGCAGTAATTTAGGGGCACCTGGGTGGCCCAGTTGTTAAGCATCTGCCTTTGGCTTGGGTCATGATCCCAGAGTCCTGGGATAGAGCCCCACATCAGGCTCTCTGCTCAGCAGGAAGCCTACTTCTCCCTCTCCAACTCCTCCTGCTTGTGTTCCCTCTTCTTGCTGTCTGTCAAATAAATAAATAAAATCTTAAAAAAAAAAAAAAGGCAGTAATTTATGGGGCGCCTCGGTGGCTCTGTGGGTTAAAGCCTCTGCTTTCGACTTGGGTCATGATCTCGGGTCCTGGGATGGAGCTCCACATGGGGCTCTCTGATCAGCAGGGAGCCTGCTTCCCCCCACCTGCCTCTCTGCCTACTTGTGATCTCTCTGTCAAATAAATAAAATCTTTTAAAAAAAAAGGCAGTAATTTATATTCAAAATAGTTCTACTTAAGTAATGGTAAGCAGGAGCTGATTTGCACCATAACATAGAAAGTAAAAACCCAGGATTGACTCCATTTAAGAGAAATGGTCTCCAGATAATACTAGCGGGTGACTCACCACACAGGTTCTTCTAGCTATAGCATAATCTGTTATCGATAAGCAGCAGGCCATTTCCCAAAAGTTGGTGCATCATTAAAATAGCTACCCTCATGAGCAATTGCAAACATGATGAGATGTGGTTTTCAAACAGAATGCTGATGTGGCCACCTTACTGAGAAGCATGGCTCTTAAAACACAATAATCACTCCATTTTCAGCAACCCTATTGATGAAAATGTATCTATATGTGTCCAAATACAACTTCTTACACTGCCCCAAAATTCAAAGTAGCAGCCACACTCAAAAGTAGGTCTCAAAGTTTTATCAATTATGAGTTGACTCATAAATGCCAATCAGCAAAATTTTTTTAAAATGTTTTTTATTTATTTGACAGAGAGAGAGAGAGTGACTGTGAGAACAGAAGCAGTGGGAGAGGGAGAAGCAGGCTTCCCACTGAGCAGGGAGCCCCATGCAGGGCTTGATCCCAGGACCCTGGGATCATGACCTGAGCCGAAGGCAGATGCTTAATGACTGAGCCACCCAGGCACCCCCCAATCAGCAAATTATATATTAGATCACTGTCTAAAGACAGGAAAAGCTGGAGCCCCACATAGGCAGGCGAACCCAGGTCACTCGCCTAAGCAGGCAATATAGCTGGAATTAAAGAGTATACGATAAAAGAACTCAAATTGTAAAAGAAAGGAAAATGTATGTTTTGCTTTTTCTCTAAATATATGCCTTCTGGGGTTTTTTTACTTTCTACCAAACACATCTCTCTCACCCTACTCCCCCCATAAGATGAGGTTTAGATCAGCTACAAGCACACATGTTTTATTCTCTAGATTACGTCACTAAAAAAATAAGATTTTTGCTTACGACATCGGTGTGTAAATAAGCATGGACAGCTAGATGGATGGGATGGATGCACGCACACGCACGCGCACACACGCGCACACACACACTCTCTCCCCTGAAAGATTAACAATTGTTGTTCCTACCCAGAACACTTTTTACTCTCCAAAGTCCAAAATTACACAGCAATTTCTTTGCTGTTATTAATACAAAGTCTAGAAAGACAGAAATAATTTTCTTATTTTTTTCAAACACAAAATAGTATATGTATCCCAAGGGTACAAAGCTGTAACCAAACTATTTTCATTAGAAAGTGACTCAAAACTTGAGTCACGAGGATTTGAGTCACGAGGAACAGAAAAACCCTTCACATTCCTAAATTTAACAATGACTTGCATAATATAAAAAGTGATTCTAATTAAAATTTCAAAATAGAACTGAGCTTCTGGCATGACATCCACATTCCAGTAATCCCCAAGGTAGTCTGATGTGCATTGTGAGAACACAATACTCATACACTACGCTGCTGCTTCTTTCTTACAAACATATTTTCTCTTCTTTATTTTCCTTCCAACCCTTAGAGATGGCACTGAACAGCACCCCACAGACAAAGAAAAATAAGAAAAATGGATAGAAAAATTTATATGTAAATGACATAAAGACAAATATTATACAGTTTTACATACACATATAAAATAGTCCCCCAGTGAGTTTTCCTGTATCATCTTCTAGAAGGAATTAAAAACACATAGGGCAAATGAGAAACATATTCATTACACCATCTAAACATCATCTTTCCAAATATAATCTGTACTATGCTTTATGTTTTATGACAAAGATCTAAAACTGTTTTTCTTGTAAAAAGCAACATACCACAATTTCTCCGAAGCGCTGGAAGATGTTGCGAAGGTCATGGTAAGTAGTGGTTTTTTCAAGGTTGCCAATAAAGAGGGTTCTTGTTGCTTTGGGGTGAAACTCATCTATCCTTTCATCCAAAGGACGGAATTCATTTTCACTTTCCGTTTCTGTTAAGTGGGATGGCGGCAGAATAAAAAGAGAAGAGTTTTGTTTGTTTGTTTTTAAAGTAATCTCTATACCCAATGTAGGGCTCAAACACACAATCAAAAGATCAAGAGTTGCATGCCCTACTGACTGAGCCAGCCAGGTGCCCCAAGACAAAGTGTTTTAATGGGTATTTATATATCATGGGAAAATCTACACTTAAGAATCTAAGTCTCTGAAATACTGGGCTTGAATGCCATACAATCTGAAAAATTATATACACCTTGAGAAATAGCTGCCTTTTGCTAACTCCATAGGCTAAAGAAACTTGTCAACAAAACTTAGGGGGAAGTAACACTTTCTTTGATCTTTAAAACAGAAAAGTCGACTGAATTTCAGTCTGCAAGTTGATTTGTTTTAAAAATAATCACTGACACAGAAATAGATTTTAAATCCCAGCAAAAATAGTAATTACTTAAGCCTAGTCTTAGGTTCCAAAAATTATGCAGCAGGCTCTCAATGGGAAGTATAAAACTACAATCTGAAACACACATAAAAGTCAACTGAAGGGCACCTGGGTGGCTCAGTTGGTTAAGCAACTGCCTTCAGCTCAGGTCGTGATCCCAGAGTCCTGGGATCGAGTCCCACATCGGGCTCCCAACTCCATGGGGAGTCCGCTTCTCCCTCTGACCTTCTCCCCTCTCATGCTCTCTCTCACTGTCTCTATCTCAAATAAATAAATAAAAAATCTTAAAAAAAAAAAAGTCAACTGATGGGCGCCTAGGTGTCTCAGATGGTTGGGCGTCTGCCTTTGGCTCAGGTCATGATCCCGGAGTCCTGGGATTGAGTCCTGCAAACTGAGCAGGGAGCCTGTGTGTCTCCCTCTGCCTCTCTCTGTCTCTCATGAATAAATAAATAAATAAAATCTTAAAAAAAAAAAAAAAAAACCTCAACTGAAAATAGCCCAGCTTCATTACTTAATTTACTTAAATTACTTGGTTTTAGAAAATATTTAGCATTTTACATTTGTCATACTAATTAACACAGCCCAAGTGCCTCAATATAACAACTGTTAGATACAAGAATAATAACTGTATGAAAACGGACTGAAGAAGCACTTAGAAACTTGCTGCTGCAAGGTTCCCAAAGACGAACAAGAAGAGACTCAATGACTCTTAAGGTTTCTATTTCTTATGATCTTATGATCAAAAGCCCTGGTTCAATGTCTCATTCAAGCATAACCTTTCTCTGAAACTCCATATCTAAACTTCGCCCAGGGCAGAACATTCAGTGTTTTGTCATAATAATTATAATACAGTCTACGTGTTCTCTCTTTTTAAATGTAAAACAAAGCCATCCAAAAAAGTTAATATTTAATCAACCTGACTGAAACAAACGGTTTAGGGCCGTGTACTGAATATTACGGATGTCAACAACACTGATATTAAAAAGATTCAACATCTGAGCTGCTGAGTGAACTCAGAACACACCTCACTCCTGATTCCAGCTTCACAGCTCTAATGATAGCTCAGCTTAACCCTTCTAACCTCGTCAAGGAATATGTACTTTCCCGGAGTCTGGTGGACCCAGAAACTGCAATGGCTCATGTACCCATCTCTATCCTGTATTTTCACCGTACCTCCCAGGGAAAGATCTCATTTCAAGATCAACTAGGTTTTCTTGAAACTACCTAACTAATAGAGAGCACATATTTAGGAATATTTCATTTAACAGGGGAGACAAATAAAGAAAATAATTCAAACACATCTTGAGGTTTATATTCCAAAAGGCAGAATAAGAAGGATAAAGCATAATTTGTAACCATTTAACTCTGTATCGGTTTCATTTCCACCAAATGGCTCAGTAAACATTTCAAAACCAGAAACTCAGTTTAGCAAAAATTCTTTTAAAAGTATATTTTCCATATGTAGTCTACTTAATCCTCACAACTAGTTTTAAGTGTTAATGCCTACGTATCATTTAAAAAATTCTTTTATCCTGCAATTTCATGTTTATAGGACTGTAATGCTCCGCACAGGACTGAGAGAGCACAATCTTAGAAGCCACCAGGGGTCTATCTCCAAAGCTGGCCTCTTGGATTTAGATCTTTTTAACTCCAAGAAGTCCTTGGCCTTAGGAAGTAATCAGCTCCATATGCTTCAATACAAAACATTTATGACTTAACCATCCAACAACATAATTCCCTCCACGTTTCCATGCTCACATTCAGCTGCTTTCAAATATCCCACTCAACAGGTGTTTCATGCTGTCCCATCTGGGAAAAGTACCTTTGCGCTTTCCTATCCTTGACCCAAACAAACTTCTCAAAATCTTCAATGGCACATGTTTAAAGCCCAATTTACATCCTGGGTGCTAACTAGTTAGGTAAAATGCTTTTTTATAGTAAAAATATCAAGCTAGCCACATGACTTTGAGATCTGAGGGCCTCAGAGCATTAATAATGCTCCTGAATTAGATCCCCGTTACTTAATAATTATATATGGCTCTCAAAACTTTCTATATAGATTATATGACATTCTAAATATTATTCCCCAGGCCAACTGTGACCTGTTTTAAATGTGTTAAATAAGAATTCCCGAATCGCACTCAGCTCAGTATAACTTAGGCTAGTATATCTCAAACTTGGCAAAGGAGGGAATGTGAGGGCATACCCTATAATCCCTTTGAATTCCTGTGTTTATTATAAAATAAAATTATGCACATTTTACAGTCTTCCCTCTAACAACTCTGTGCTTATTTTAATATATACAAATAACATTTACACATTCTCATCAGGGAAATTCTATTTTTTCCTCTTAATTGCCAAATAAATGAATATTCCAAGAGAATGGGCTATGTTTACCCTATAAATTCCACTCAAAATCTTTTTTTTTTCTTTCAAAATCTTTTTTTTTTTTTAAAAGTAGCTCTACAGCCAACAGCTCGTGGCTTGAACTCACGACCCTGAGATCAAGGGCCACACGCTCCATGGATTGAGCCAGCCACATGCCACTCAAACTTAGTCTTAAAAGTTTGTCTCAGCACCTTCTAGCCATACTGCTGTCATGTTTCTGATTTGTGAAGTACTGAACTCCCCCTCCTGTCAGATCACCGGTGGAACTTTCTGCAGTGATAGAAATGTCCTCTGACAACCAAGTATGTAAAATGTGACTAAGGGGCGCCCTGGTTGGCTCAGCGCCTTAAGCACCTGCCTTAGGCTCGGGACATGATCTAAGGAGGGCAGGGAGTGTCAGGTGTCTGCTTGTCCCTCTGCCCCTCCCCCTGCTCATGCTGTCTCCTCAAACAGAAGCTTAAAAAACAATAAAGTGTGGCTAGTTTGAACAAAAAAAAAAAGTTTGTCTCAGCTATGTAATGTGATTGCATAATTTAAACATTTCTGTGTATTCCTCCACAAATTTACTTACAAAGTTGCCTTAAATAGGGGGTTCCCAAACTTGAATATGTGAATTCTGAGCCATTAAGCAGGGATAGGGTACAAGAGTCTGTTTTAACCGAGCACTACAGGTGATTCTCAAACAGGAGAAACACTGACCCAGGCCACGCCTCAGAAGACTTCCTACCTTTGACAGGTCTTATGGGCAGGTTCAAACTAATCGAACATCCCCTTGAACTCTCAATGGGTCCCACTTCTAAGACCTAGCCCTGATTTTCTTTGTCACTATCTCTCAAGGTCATGGAAGGTCATGGAAACTAGAACAACAGATCCAATTTGTGCTGGGCATAATAGAAATAAAACTGGTCTAACTAGTCCCTCAAATCAGTGTAACAAGTAGTCTGTTTTCTAATTCAAGGTAATTCTGATGTCATTCTCCTAAGAACTGTATCCTTATCTCAATCAACTCAATCCTTTTGGGAAGGCAGGACTCAACAAAGGGCTAAAACTCAATCTTTCAGACTCTTCAAAGTCAGCATTTCTCCCTTACAGAAACAGAACTATCTTCACCCTCCCTAACCAAAACATAAAATATTATTAACTTGAACAAGAACTGTACCCAGGCTTTAAAATAGAAGACACTGGAAGTATGTCAACAAATAAAGCATCCAGATTCAGGATAAGATGCTGCCTTTTCATAAGCTGAAATACAAATTACACTAAAAATTAGCCTCCTTTCTCTTACCTGGCCCTATCCATGCTGTTACTTCAATCTGCATGCCAAAGAAAAGCTTTCCTTTTGATGCAGTCAGTGCTTTTTCTTGGTCTTCTTGCTGCCGAAAGAATACCAGACCATACCTCTCTTCTGAAGCTCCATGGATCTGCACTGAAGTCACCTTTCCAAATTTCTTAAATTCATGGAAAAGGCCATCTTTAAGGCTTGTATCTAAATCCCCCCCAAAAAAACAAGGTGCTTATTTTTCTAATTTAGTTACAACTCAGTAAGTCATCTAAGAAATCTTTAGCTTGATTTTTGACCTAAATTTTGTTAGCATTAAAACATTTCTCTTTCAAATAAAGTAACCCTAAAATCGCATTTTAGAGACTCTTGTAAAATTGTGAAAATGAATTGAGTATCAGAAGATAGCACTGGTTATCTGTTAGATAAGAATGACGGTGTGGCTATGCGGAAAAACACCCTCCTATTGTACAGACAACAGTTATTGTACAAGACAGTTATTGTACAGACAGAAGTTATGTATCTTTAAGTCGGTATGAGACGACGTAATTCACTTTAAAAAAAACACACACACAACAAGAACAGGAAGGAAGGAAAGTGGAAACAGATAAAGCAATTCTGGAAAACAGGGACAATTTTTAAATCTGGGGTATGGATTAAGGGGCGTTCATTTTGCTACTACTTTTGGCTAAGTTAAAACTTCCAAAATAAAAATTTTATATACACATATACGTCATACATACATACATAAAACTTTTAAAGGTGTGAGAAAGAAAGCTATATTTCTAGCTTTCCAAGCATCATGTCAGTGATAAACTCGTGTGGCAAGCAGCATTTAACATGCTAACAACTCTGAGGTTTTCTACAGATGAATCACACCATCAGGGGTCTTGTGTTAATTTGCTTCATAATAAAGATTAAAATTGTACAGAAAGACAAGCAAATTTTACCTCCACCCACTCCTAAACAACTAAGTATTCTAAATCAAAAGCTCACCAATATTTGTACCTCAATAACTCTATTCACAAACCTGGTTATGTAGGTTTTAGAGGCTGCTTTAATGAATAATTTAAGTAATCACTGAAATGCACTTAGCTAAGAAGTACTAAGTTTGGTCTTTGTTGGTTTGACCTTCTACTAACAGCTGTTTACATACTCAATATGCCTAATGTAGGCATATTGTATAATTGTATTGTATAACAGTATAGCACAGTCGATTGTCATTTAAAAATATTAAGAGTAAAAAAGACTTCAGTAGAGCTTTTATAACCAGACTTTTCCATTATTCATGATTTTCCTCATTTAAAATGTTAGTATTTCCAAGCAGGTTTCCTATCATAGTTTTATGTTCAAAGTTTTTTCACAGAACACAGGACTCTAGGACAATATAATAAATTTAACTGAAAATAGTATTTCTACAATTTCATCATATCAAATTTCCCCCTAATATCAAAATATTTAACCTAGTGTATTGTTTTAAAAAATAACCATTCTTTCTTAAAGAACATGCACCATACAGTCTTTGTGTATGTATGTATATACAATGTGTATTTTAATACATATGCATATATGTACGTGTATATAGTAAATACAAGTAACATGCAATCTTCATAAAGTCATCGCTTGCTTTTTCTTTCATGGCGTTATATATTAATGAACCACAAGAAGAAAGTCTGTCGTCACAGCACAGAACTTAAGTTGCTCCGTCTCACATTCCCTTCAACTGTAGTAGAGCAAAGTACAGCAGTACAAACTTTTACCTGTCGAGCGTACTGGAAGATTCTGAACCTTGATCCCAAAACTTTTACGGGGCTCATCTTTTTCCAGGGATGAAAGCAACTGGGAAGTGGGTGCGGGGACGGCTGCTGACTGAACTGATCGCGCTGGAGAGTCATCACTTGAACTACTGCTGGAATCAGTGCTGCAGAAGGGCAAAAACAGACAGAACAGAGAATGAGCAGCATGTAAAACTTCTTCAAATCAACAAGTAGAAATGATTAAAAGCAATTCTCTACATGTCTGGGATTTCTGGCCGCCCTTCCCTCTCCCCGTCTACTTCACACTCCCGCCTTGGAAGGCGGAACAGAGCAAGCGTCAGCCTCAGGAGGCACAAGTGTTGGTCTTTTACCACCACATGCCCACTAAAGACAAATGTTTCATTCTGTGCAAAATGGGAACAACTTCTTCCAAATGAAGTAAGACGAATAAATGCAAGTCACTTAACAGTAATAATAAAAGAACAGTGAATATATGGCTTTGGATTCAGAGACCTCAATTCAAATTTTGACTTAGATGTATAGCATGTACCCTTGGACAAGTAACTTAACCTCTTGCTAAGCCTCAATTTCCACATCTATAAAATGGAAATAATAAAAGTACCTATCTTGCAGGGTTACGAATTAAATAAAACAACCCATGGGTTTACAGAGTTCAGAGTATGACACCCATCAATCAATGAGGCAACACTGTTCTGTTCCTATGACTGCCGCCACCGCTGCCACCAGCATCTCAGGGGTATGTCAATTTTGAGGAAAACAAAAATATCCAAAATCACTTCCTAGGTAATTTTATTTGGGGGCCTAAAGAAGAAATATGTAAGTGATTTGAGTCTTGTTGATTTAGGCTCTTTTCTCTGTGAGTAATGGGGGAAATGAGTCAATGAAATTGAGAATTTATTACTCTTCAGTTTGATACAATCCTTGAAGGGGGAGACAGGTGAAAGACAAAATATTATACATGTTCCCATTAAGAGAGAGAGATTTAAACAAGTTTATGATGCTTCAGAACTACACGAACAATAGGAAAGTCTCTTTTTAGTACCAGATGTACAAGAACTGCCACGGCTTTGTTTCGCCATAGCATTCTCAAATCTATTAATAAAAAGCTATTTACAGGGTCTGTCATTTATTTACAGGTTTCTGAAATTTTGCTTCACACTTTCCCCTCCCTACTGTGGAAGGCTTATCTTTTAAGCAAATAACTCCCAGGGTGAGGGGAAGTGGGAGGAGGGGGGTTAATCCACTTTGAGCATACACACTACAGGAAAGACCATCATAGTTTTTGTCATTTGAGATAAAACGACAGCTCTCATAGCCAAGAAGATAATCTCTAAGCCAGCCAGGTAAATAAATCCAACTCAAAAAACTAAGGCAAATTTGCCACTGCTTTTTAAAAAAATAAGCAAATACTATAAGAAAACAGGGTATTATAACTAAGAATTTACACAGGAGTTTTATTGAGCTCTCACATGCTAGGGCAAAAGATCAAAACGTCACAAGGTTATCAGAGTTCCCTGAAGCCTGAAACATAGAGAAATAAACCTATGCTAGTAAGATCCAAAAGGTCATAATGAGGTACAAAATACAAACTACTTGGGATAGAAGCCTTCGGATAGGACCACAGATTGTCACAGCAGGGTCTCCTATACATGCCTAGGCTTCGGTTTTCCCTATAAAAAGTTTTTTTCTAGATCACTCAGTAAAAGGAGTGTTACCAGCACTAGGTGAACAGGATACTATACGTTCATTCAAATTAAGCAGTTAGTAGAATTAATCTATGTTTAGCACAGAAGGGGAAAAAAATGCTTGTTATATGTATTAAGTCCTCCAAGTAATAGGAGATTATTGGCAAAGCCACCATACGATTACAGTATAGAATGTTATAGGACTATCAACTTAATTCCAATGACTCATAAAAAAAACAAAACATTAAGGAAACTAATTACAATACTGCCAATATTATAAACACCAAAATTCCTTAGCATCAGTGACTAAAGTAAATATGGGCAAGAGCAGAATTTCTGCTACTGAATCAGTGAGGCAACAAACACCAAGTTCTATATAAGTCTGTGTCATGAAAATGGAGAAGGTGAGGGGCCCCTGGATAGCTCAGTCAGTTAAGCGTCTGCCTTTGGCTCAGGTCATGATCCTGGAAGTCCCAGGAAAGAGCCCTGCATCAGGCTCCCTACTCAGCGGACAGCCTGCTTCTCCTCCTCCCTCTCATGTGCTCACATGCTCTCTCTCCCCACTACCTCTTGGTCACTCTCTCTCAAATAATCTTAAGGAAAAAAAAAAAAAAAACAAAAAACGGAGATGGTGACCAATCAATAGTAACAGTGATTTTGTGGCGCCTGGGTGGCTCAGTTTGTTAAGCCTCTGACTTTGGCTCAGGTCGTGATCTCAGGGTCCTGGAATCAAACTTGGAGTTAGGCTCCCACTCAGCAGGGAGTCTGCTCTTCCCTCTCCCTCTGCACCTCCCCCAGCTTGTGTGCTCACTCTCTCTCTAATAAATAAAATCTTTAAAAAACAAAATAGTAACAATTATTTTTTTAAAATACAAAATAGTGATAGAAATTAAATTTGTTATAAATGTCACCGCACTCTTGGTGAATTCCCTACTACCACACTAAGAAGATTTTATTTATTTACTTATATGGGAGGTAAAGAACAGAGGAGTAAGGGAGAGGGACAAGCAGACTCTACACTGAGCATACAGCCCCACATGAGGCTGGATTTACTACCCTGAGATGATGACCTAAGCCAAAATCAAGAGTCCAAGGCTTAACTGAGCCACCCAGGCACCCCAAAGGGGAAAAGGTTTTAAAAATGAATTACAAAACGATAAAATGACTCAATTTCTGAGTTCACATTTCAATATGCTAACCTAAACTGCAATGTGCATTTCCTAGTGTAGTCTATTAAAAATGTACTATAGATTTAAAGATCACAAATCAAAACAGAGGCATAAGTTCAGATCCCCCAAAACTTTTCAGTCCTATTAAACTGACAGAAAGCCCAAGTGCCCAGAAGAGCCATGTCACTTTTAACTTTTAAAAATTCCTTTTTTCATAATTTTATTAAAACTGAAGAATCACAACAGTTCCTCAAAGCATATGATATAGGGGTGCCCGGGTAGCCTAGTCAGTTAAGAGTTCAACTCTTGATTGTGGCTCAGGTCATGATCCTGGGGTCGTGGGATCAAGCCCAGCATCGGGCTCCCTACTGGGAGTGGAGCCTGCTAAATAAGATTCTCTCTCCCTCTCTCTCTCTGCTCTCTTGTGCATTCTCTCTAAAAATAAATAAATCCTTTGGGGGGAGAGATAAGATATATAGTGTATAGTTGTTTCTTGAAAGCCAGAAGTAGTTAATCAGAATCTATTCCAATCTAAATTCTCTTAAAGTAGTAGTAATGATAGTGTATCAACTAATAATTTCAAGAAAGTGAACTTTTAAATGTACCTGGTCACATCAATATTACATTTTCAACATCAATTAAAAATTATAAATGGTAAAGAACTTGAAAAAAACATATAAAAATTTTTTTCAAGATTTTATTTATTTCAGAGAGAGCAAGCACGCAACCAAGGGTCCTGGAATCGAGCCCTGAGCCGGGTTCCCCCCTTCGTGCTCTCTCTGAAATAAATACAATCTTGGGGCGCCTGGGTGGCTCAGTTGGTTGAGCGACTGCTTTCAGCTCAGGTCATGATCCTGGAGTCTGGGGACTGAGTTCCATATTGCACTTTTCCTGCTTTGCGGGGAACCTGCTTCTCCCTCTCCCTCTGCCTGCCACTCTCACTGCTTGTGCTCTCTCTCTCTCTGTCAAATAAATAAATAAAATCTTTTAAAAAAAAAAGATTACTAAGAAAACTAAGAGGCAGATCTTATAGAAATTTCCACAATGGAAAAATATAATAAGCAACTAGTTACTAACAATTCTTATTTCAAATGGTAAATAGATTTTACAGGAATCACATTTTACTAATAAAAGGGAAAATAAAATGCGGAAATTAAAAAAGGCAATTTATTAGGAAGCAGATAAAAAGGAATAAACATAAGCGTGCCAAGGTGGCTTAGTCTGTTAAGCATCCAACTCTTGATTTTGGCTCAGGTCATGATCTCATAGTCATGAGATCAAGCCCTGCATCGGGCTCCATGGGTAGTCAGCTTGAAGAGTCTCCCCCTCTGCCCCTCCCCCCACTCACTCTCTTCCTCTAATAAATAAAGCTTTAAAAAAATAAAAGAAGGACTAAACATAAAGCTGTACTAAAGGGCACCTGAGCTTGCCATGCAGTTGTTATGAGCAATTAGGAATACATGAAACCAGGTGGCCTCCCAACAAAACTATATGGAGGACACTGGTCAGTGCCCAGTGAGAACCTGTGGCAGGGCCTCCCTGTCTTCCGCACGGCAGTCACAGCCTGGGGAGAAGCCCACCTCCCTGAGCGCCGCTGGGACCCTGATGCCCCGGACCCCACAGCTGGACCAGCTCCCCTCCAGTGTAAGTGCCTGCATCAATGAACCATTCCTTTGGCCACAAGGACAGGCACCTGCAGTTCTAGAATCCCCACCTCACAGGTCTGCCCTTGCCATGGTCCACAAGAGCCCAGGCTGCCAGGGCAAGGAACAAGGCCCTCCGGACAAGGGTGGTAGCTCAGGAAAGTCTACGTAACAATTTTGAATAAGAGAACAGAAACTGGGATGCCAGTATTCTCTCACCCCAAATTACAGTGTCAAATAATCAACTATTCATGTTCCTACAGCCATTTTTAAAAATTTTTTTAAAGTATTTTATTTATTTATTTGCTAAAGAGAGAGAGAAAAAGCACGAGCAGGTGGAGCAGCAGCCAGAGGGAGAAGCAGGCTCTCCACTGAGCAGGGAGCCCGATGCAGGACTCGATCCCAGGACCCTGGGATCACAACCTGAGCCGAAGGCAGCCCATTAACGGACTGAGCCACCCAGGCGACCCCTACAGCCATTTTATACACAGAACTACAGTGAGCATTTGACTCTTCACACTGAAAATGTCAAGGCACCGGGCATACTATTTATAAGATGACTCAGGGCTAACTTTGTTCACACAAGAGTAGCATCCAATAAGAAATGTTAATATCTGTATCCCTGTAAACATTGGATTATGAAAAGTATTTTTTTTAAGCTGAAATACTGAAAAGCATTTAACCAAATTAGGTTGAGAAACAAAAATCTGACAGAAATGGATAAAGGAACAATTAAAGCAACTAGGAAACTTTGCAATTAAGAGTTATGAGGGACCATTTGTTAAAAGCAGATACAATCTCTTCATAAAGCTTTGCAAAACTGATCTCATCACTGGAAACTGGGTTTGTCAGACACAGAAACTGAGATAAGTATGTTTTCCTTAAAATATTAGAGGCTTATTATTAAAAATTATCTTTAAAAAAAGCAGATACAATCTCAACCAAGAACTTTCCAACAACCTCTCTTCTATCAGGTAGCTAATAATGTTCTCTCTCTATCTTATATAAACTTGGGTGAAGAAGGAAAAAAGATGCTAAATGCAGATTTTCCATCAGGCTTTGGCAACTCAAAACGTGCTCCACTGTCTTCATGCTTCCATTAAATGAGGGGGAAAAATCATGTAATTTCTTAAATGGAATGTATCACCACACCAGGTAATAATTCCTCTATATCCAATTTCTTTTTTTTTTAAAGATTTTATTTATTTATTTGACAGAGAGTGATCACAAGTAGGCAGAGAGGCAGGCAGAGAGAGAGAGGGGGAAGCAGGCTCCCTGCTGAGCAGAGAGCCCGATGCGGGGCTTGATCCCAGACCCTGAGATCATGACCTGAGCCGAAGGCAGAGGCTTTAACCCACTGAGCCACCCAGGCGCCCCTCCTCTATATCCAATTTCTTAAAGGTCCAAATTTTCCAGATAATCCTCTTTTTCATGCAGGAGTTCTCTAAATGTGGCTTCAGGGACCTGGGGGCCCCTAAAGTCCTTTCAGGGAGTCTGTGAGGTCCTCCTTATTTCAGTTAAATATCTATGTGAGGCCAAATCTTCTTTATATATTTCACACACACAATTTATAGTAACAGTTTGAATACAGGAGCAGTTATGAGAATCTAGCTATCTAATTAAACCAGACTTTAAAGAGACTAGCAAAAATAAATACATAAAACAATGCCACTCATCTCACTCTTGGGGCTTGATCCTGGCACCCTGGGATCACGACCTGAGCTGAAGGCAGGAGCCAAGAGTCAGACGCTTAACCAACTGAGCCACCCAGGCGCCCCCAGAATGCTTTAGATTATTTACTGGCTGAACAGAATATCACTGCAAATACTCCCTGCTGCATCCGGATCAGCACCTCCGGTAGGATGGCAACACAGGAAATTAACAAACAGGCCACCTCACTAAAACAAGCGATGCCCCTTCAGGTACATTATTCACTCAACTTCAACTGGTTCGGTTCATAGGGGGTGCTAAGGAGCATACTGTAGTCCCTCAGCATTATGCAACTGACAGTCATTATTGTTGCCTTCCTAGCGGGCTACATTCTCTCAAGGGTCTTAAATTTGTGTTTGCAGCCATCACAGTAGCACATCAGATGGTCTTGCTGTGCTTGGAGAAACAGAAATAAGATGAATAAAATGAACAGCAAGAACATTCCTTCACAGACTTGACATCACAACCCATGAGTTTCAGTGAGAGTGGCACTAATACCAAATTTTGGTTACTCTCTTGTGTATAAGAAGATGACCAAAGGAGGGTGGGGAAGGAGAGTTGTTAAATTAAACAAGGAGGCCATTAGACTGAGGTGGTTCTAATACCTGAGAAGGCTATGTAAGCAAACCAAAAATCAAGCCTATAGATACCTCAAGTTAAGAAAGGAAACCTAGGGGCACCTGGGTGGCTCAGTCAGTTGAGAGTCTGACTGTTGATTTTAGCTCAGGCTGTGATCTTAGGGTCATGGAGTCAAGCCCTGTGCCTAGTTCCGCGCTTAGCATGGAGTCTGCTTGGGGTTCTCCCACTCTGCGCCCCTCCCCCGGCTCTCTCTGTCTCTCTCAAGAGCACTCCTCACCACTTCTGGTCTGGCACTGCCCAACTTAAACTGATTTTTTAAAAAGATTTTATTTATTTGAGAGAGAGACAGAGTGTGAGAGAGAGAGCATGAGAGGGGCGAAGGTCAGAGGGAGAATCAGACTCCCAACGAAGCTGGAGCCCATTGCAGGACTCAATCCTGTGACTCCAGGATCATGACCAGAGCTGAAGGCAGCAGCTTAACCAACTGAGCCACCCAGGGGCCCTTGATTAATTGATTGATGGACTAATTTTTTTTTTTTTAAATAGGCTCCACAGCAAGGCCTTAACTCACAACCCTGAGATCAAGAACTGAGCTGAGATCAGGAGCAGGACACTAACAGACAGAGCCATCCAGATGTCCCAAATATTTTTTTTAATTGATTTTTGCTTGGGGCACCTGGGTGGCTCAGTCAGTTAAGCGTCTGACTCCTAAGGTCATCATTTCAGGGCTATGAGATCAAGCACCGCATCTGGCTCCACGCTCAGCACAGAGTCCGCTTGAGACGGTCTCCCGCTGCCCCTCACTGCACTGGCACGCCCTCCCTCTCCCTCTCAAATAAATAATCTTTAAAAAAAATAAAATGATTTTTATTCAAATTGCTGAAAGACGGGGCACCTGGGCAGCTCAGTTAAGCATCTGCCTTTGGCTCAGGTCATGATCCCAGAGTCCTGGGATTCGTCCTACATTGGGCTCCCTGCTCAGTGGGGAGTCTGCTCTCCATCCCAGCCCCCACTCGTGCTCGCACGCTCTCTCTCTTAAATAAATAAAACCTTAAAAAGAAAGAGAAAAAAAAACCCAAACACAAATTACTGAGTCATATCAATTGAATAAACAAAAATTTCAAATTAAAAATCTTAATTTCTAATATGGCAAATGTCTATAGATATTACTTACAATAAACTAAAGCTCATAATTTAATAAGATAAAGGGCTCCTGAGGGAAGAAAGTAAAAACAAACAAAAAAAACCCATTAGTTAAATAGACAACCTGATGTAATCCCACTTCCATTTTCAACTCTATACCACTTCTAATGTAACCTGAATTAACCTCTGTATTATAACTATTTTTTATAAGAAAATGAGAAAGGAAATACTCAACTGTGTGGTCTAGAATAAGATACCTAATTTTGTCTCTCTCAACTTTAACTTCTCTAGTGAATTAACAGATCTCATGATCTTTAAAGGTCCTACCAACTCTAGGGGTCTATGACCTGCTACCAACCTCTAACCACTCATTTCTGACGGCTCAAATACTTGCAGAGTAAAGTCTACACTCTTCAACAAGAGAGAGAAGACCCTATACAACTTGGCCTCAAACTAATTTTCTACCTACTCCTTCTCATTCCCTTGTCTTGACCTTCTTACTCCACCTACCACCCACTAATGATCTATCTATATAAGAGCAATATATCAGGGGGTACCTGGCTGGCAGTAAAATCTCTTGACTCCTGATCTCAGGGCTGTGAGTTTGAGCCCCATGTTGGATGCAGAGATTATTTTTAAATTTTTTTTTTTTAAAGAGCAATAGATCAGTTTCTAGTCATGGACATCTTTTTTAGACCTAAGTCCTGGGTTAAATTACTTCCTCTCTGTTCCTTAATTTTCTTGTAATGTAAATGGTGATAATAGTTGTGAGGGATGTGGCAAGGATTTAATAAGTTAGTGATTTTTTTTTCTTTTTTCTTTCAAAGATTTTATTTATTTATTTGACAGAGAGAGAGAGACACAGTGAAAGAGGGAACACAAGCAGGGAGAGTGGGAGAGGGAGAAGCAGGCTTCCCACAGAGCAGGGAGCCTGATGCGGGACTCGATCCCAGGACCCTGGGATCATGACCAGAGCCAAAGGCAGATGCCCAATGACCGAGCCACCCAGGCGCCCAGTGATTATAAAATGCTTAAGCACTTTGCCTAGCATATGGCAAGCATGTAAGAGCTCTTGCCTATTCCCATTCCTATAGAAGACAACTTTCTGTCCCTCCTTGACTGCCCTGTCTTTGAAAATTAGTTCCAATGTTAACTTTCTCCTCTGTAGCTGGACATCCCCATCCCACCCCACAACATTCTCTGGCCTCTTACTTTTATTACAATGTCTATCTCCTATCCCTTCACTATGTATTGTCACTACTCATTTACCAGCATCTTGAAAGGCCAATAATGAATTCACCTCTGCAAAAAGAGAACCTAATATGATGTGCCTACAAGAAATTACAGACTTGATTGTGAAAATGATTGAAATTAATACCTAGGAAAGTACACCAAGTTCAGTAAAATGAACTTAGTATTAACTAAACTTAGTATCTAAGAATAAAATGAAAATTTCTGATAAAATATTACTTTGGTGCAAACTGCAAACTTATTTCTTTCTTCTTTAATGTTTCATTAATTATGCAAGAATACTAATGGCTGTTCTAAGGTTCCAGAACTTTAACACTAACAACCTGAGTGAAAAACCATGGGTATCTGTTAAAACAAAAACACGTCTTGCATTTCATGCATCCTATTTGCCCTTCACCATGGGACATTTCTGGTTGTTGTAACTGCGGGTGGGGATGACTTACTTCCATCTAGGGAACAGGGGCCAGGGATGCAGTTAAACATCCTGCAGAGAGAACAGGAGAGCTCCACAAAAAAAGGATTATCTGTGAACACTGAATAGTGCCAAGGTTGAAAAACCCTGCCTAATTCTGACTGCCTTCCCTTCTTTTTGAAAAGCAATATGCTAATTTTAAGCTCCAATTCAAATGTGGGATTCTTTAAAGCAACTGCTCTTCCTTCTTACTAATATATTACTTTATATGGGATGCCTGGGTAGCTCAGTTGGTTAAGCATCTGCCTTCGGCTCAGGTCATGATCCCAGTGTCCTGGGATTGAACCCTGCATTGGGCTCCCTGCTCAGCTGGGAGTCTCCTTCTTCCTCTGACCCTCCCTCCTTTTGTGGGCTCACTCGCTGTCACACTTTCTCTCAAATAAATAATCTTTAAAAAAGAAAAACGAGAATATAGGGGTGCCTGGGTGGCTCCGTCGGTTAAGTGTCTGCCTTCAGCTCGGGTCATAATCCTGGAAGTCCCAAGATCAAACTCTGCATCGGGCTCCTTGCTTAGTGGGGAGTCTGCTTCTCCCTCTGCCCCTATCCTTGCTCATGCTGTTTCTCTCATTCTCTCAAATAAATAAAATCTTTAAAAAAATAAAATAAAAATGACAATATAAAACAGGAAAAAAAAAAGCAAACAAACAAAAAACAGATGCAAAAATGGGCACCTTTGAACCTGAACAGACAATTCTCCAAGGAAGATCTACAAATGGCCAAATAGCACATGAAATTGATGCTCAACATGACTAATCATTAGGGAAATTCAAATCAAAACCACAATGAGATCTATTGCACACTCATCACGATGGCTATTATAGAAAAACAATATAACGAATGTTGACAAGGATGAAAAGAAATTAGACCCCTTACACACTGCTGCTAGCTAAATAAAATAGTACAGACATTATAAAAAACAGTATGGCTGTTCCTCAGAAACCTGAATTACCACATAATTCAGCAATTCTACTTCTGGGTATATAACCAAAAGAACTGAGAAGCAGGCAGCCAAGTTTATTGCAGTGATGACCAATGGACCTGTAACATTTTCTGCCAGACTCAGGGAGGAGAATGGAAGTAACAAGACCTTTCAATATTAGAAAGAATTAAGGAATAATAATTTTAGATCATTTGCCAAAACAGCAATCAATGTCCTTTCTACAATTTGACTTCTAGCACCTAAAGTAAAGGAACTGGATCCCAAAGATTACGGTGGGGAATTTTTTGAAGTTGTCTATATCCAACTGGATATCAAAGAAACCCAACCGAAAGAATTGTGGAGTGACAGTACAACTGTGGACCAAACAAAAGTTCTTTTTTAAAGGGCTATTTTGGAGGCACTTGGCTGCCTCAGTCAGTGGAACATGCAACTTGGGGTTGCATGCTCTGATCTTGGGGTGAGTTCAAGCCCCACGTGGGGTATGAAGATTACTTAAAAATAAAATCTTTAAGGGGTGCATGGGTGGCTCAGTGGGTTAAAGCCTCTCCCTTCGGTTCAGGTCATGATCTCAGGGTCCTGGGATCGAGCCCCGCATCAGGCTCTCTGCTCAGCAGGGAGCCTGCTTCCCCCTCTCTCTCTGCCTGCCTCTCTGCCTACTTGTCATCTCTCTCTCTGCCAACAAATAAAATCTTTTAAAAAAAAATAAAATAAAATCTTTAAGGATACTTAATCTTTAGGTTACTTGGGAGGGAGAGGCTATTTTGAAGATTATGATTTTTTGACTTTGGAGGAACTAAGGTGATTAGCTGTGAAAGGAATTACATGTAAAATTCCCTGAAAATTTACTGACAAAAAAAGAGAATTGAAAACAGGGATTCCAATAGATATTTGTACACCCACATTCATAGTATGTTTAACAGCCAAAAGGTAGAAGCAACCCAAGAGTCCATGGATAGACAACTGGATAAAAAAAGTATGATATCAAAAAAAAAAGTATGATATCAACGTAATTGAGCATTATTCAACCTTTAAAGGGAAAACAACTCTGACAAGACGCTACAACTTGAATGAACCCTGAGGACATTATGCTAAATGAAATAAGCCAGCTACAAAAGGACAAATATTTTCAAAAGGACAAATATTTTATGAGTCCACTTACATAAGATATTAAGCACAGCCACATTCATACAGACAGAAAGTAGAGGGGTGGTCGCCAGGGGCTAGGGGAAGGAGAATGAGAAATCCTTGAATGGATACAGAGTTCTAGTTTGGAAAAATAAAAAAGGTTATGGAGGGCTGCCTGGGTGGCTCAGTTGGTTAAGCAACTGCCTTCTGCTCAGGTCATGATCCCAGAGTCCTGGGATCGAGTCCCACATCGGGCTCCCAGCTCCGTGGAGAGTCTGCTTCTCCCTCTGACCTTCTCCCCTCTCATGCTCTCTCTCACTGTCTCTATCTCAAATAAATAAATAAAATCTTAAAAAAAAAAAAAAAAAAGGTTATGGAGATGGATGGCGGTAACGGTTGCACAACAACGTAAATGCACTTAAAGCCACTGAGCTATATAGAGTTAAAATGGTTCAAACGGGGGGCGCCTGGCTGATTCAGTCAGTAGAGCAATCAAGGCTTGATATCGGGGTTGTGAGTTCAGGCTCCATGTTGGAGAGAAATTACTTTTATTAAAAAATAACATAAAAAGCTTTATGTTATTTTGCCACACAGACACACACACACACAGGACTTATAAAGTAAAATACAAATTCTCTTTGCACCTTAGAAAAAGATGAGATTCCAAACCAGTCAATAATGAAACAGGATTCCTACTGCTTTCTGTCAATAAGGCTCTGCTAAATCAAAGGGTCTCACACAACTGGGCTCATCCAGGTAAAGTTCCTCAGAAATTATTTCAGAGAAAGGAGTTAGCTCTAACTGGTGATTCTGCAACTATTGCAAAAGATACGGGGAAAACACTGTAAGTTCTACTGTATAAATGATAAATTAAGCTCTTTAGCGCCTAAGGGAATAAAAAGTTGTCTAAATTCTTTAAATTTGGGATACTTATTGAGAGAAACTATTGATAGATTAAAGAGTGGAATTTTATTTTTTATTATGGAATGAATATTTTAACTCCAATTTTATTTTGGTCAACAGATTTTATTAGACAAAGGTAGAAGAAAGAACTGTATTCCACCAGCAGTAATTTTACTTTTCACTGGAATCAGCTTTTATTGCTGACATAACTAATAATTTATTCCCTAAGGATTCCTAAGTGTATTTATTTTTATTATTTTTTAAAGATTATTTATTTATTTATTTGACACAGAGTGAGAGAGGGAAATCACAAGCAGGCAGAGAGGCAGGCAGAGAGAGAGGGGGAAGCAAGTTCCCCACTGAGCAGAGAGCCTGATGCGGGGCTCCCAGGCTCCCAGGACCCTGAGATCATGACCTGAGACAAAGGCAGAGGCTTTAACCTACTAAGCCACCCAGGGGCCCCGATTCCTAAGTTTAGTAGAAAGTGTACGGCTCAGAAGTTAACTTTTCCTGAATTCTAGTTTCCATCTAGTCTTGAACTATGAATGTTTATAAATATCAAGCATGTCTAAAGTTTAGACAACTACTAGGTTCACTTTTTTTTTTAAGATTTATTTATTTATTTTAGAGAGAAAGAGTGCACACGTGCATGAGCAAGTGGGATGGGGGGCAGGAGTAAATAGAGTTTCAAACAAACTCTGCGCTGAGCATGGAGCCCAATGCAGGGCTTGATCCCATGACCCTGAGATCATGACCAGGGCCGAAATCAAGAGTTGATACTTGGGCGCCTGGGTGGCTCAGTCCTTAAGCATCTGCCTTCGGCCCTGGTCATGATCCCAGCATCCTGGGATCGAGCCTCGTTATCAGGCTCCCTGCTCAGTGAGAAGCTTGCTTCTCCCTCTTCAGCTCCCCCGTGCTTGTGTTCCCTCTCTCTCTCTGTCATAAATAAATAAAATCTTAAAAAAAAAAAAAAAAAGTTGATACTTAACCAATGGAGCCAACCGGACACCCCCAACCTTCCCGGGTCCACTTTACAGGTGGGTAAGATTAATACTAATCAGGGTTAGTGTTCATGGTCACTAAAGTGGTAGCAAATTCAACCACAATAATTAAAATAATTGGTCTTATTTATCTTCCTCTTCTGAAATTCAAGAGTTTACATAAATGAGGGAAAAACAACATCATTAAAGACTATTTTAAAAGAGTCTGGCAGAAAATACTACTTTAAAAATTGAGCTTAAATATGCTGTATGTGGTTAGCTGCCTCACAAAAGATTAAGCACAAGTAACTATGGTGCAATTACAGCTGCAATTAATATTTTTTTAAGTTTATTACTTACTATCTTTGGATGGGGTTAAGTAAAAGAAACATGGGAAC
>CM052798.1:10037004-10104125 GCA_028533885.1 Nasua narica | reverse complement strand
TGCAGCCATCAAGAGAAACGAAATCTTGTCATTTGCAACAATGTGGATGGAACTAGAGGATATTATGCTAAGCAAAATAAGTCAATCAGAAAAAGAATTATATGATCTCTCTGATATGAAGAATTTGAGAGGCAGGGCGGGGGGTCGTGAGGGGTGGGGGGAAATGAAACAAGATGGGATCAGGAGGGAGACAAACCCTAAGAGACTCTTAAACTCACAAAACAAACTTGAGGGTTGCTGGGGGGGAGGGGGGGAGGGATAGGGAGGCTGGGTGATGGACACTGGGGAGGGTATATGCTATGGTAAGTGCTATGAAATGTGTAAGCCTGATGATTCATAGACATGTACCCCTGGGGCAAAAAATACATTATATGTCAATAAAAATCAAAAATAAATTTTAAAAAGTTAAAAAAAAAAGAATATTTTTCATTTCCCTTTCAGTAAGAAGTAAATTATTCCAATTGCAAAGTTAAGACATTAAATGAGAGGGGCTTTAGCATAAATCATGCCACATCTTAATAGAGCATCAGTGTTGAGAAGTCTGATTGCTCAAAGTTCCATATGCTTTGTTACGTTAAATAAACACCACAAAGGCTATTTCAAATAATCAGTTTTCCTGCCATGGAAGTAAGAAAAGGAGAATGTCTGTCTCTTCCCCCCCACCCCTCCTGTCCCCAAGTCTCTTCCTTAAATCTTCCAACTGTAGGGGTGCCTGGCTGCTCAGTCAGTAAGGCATGCAACTGTTGATCTCAGAGTCATGAGTTTAAGTCCCACATTGGGCATGGAGTCTACTTTTAAAAATCTTCCACCCATGACAGAATGAAAGAAATTCTAGTGATATAATTAACTATACCAAAAAACACATGTAATTTCGTCAAGTATTTTCTAATCAACTTATTCTAATTTTAAAAATCTGTATGTAGAAAGTTTGTTCTAAATTCTGATTCAGGGTGCCTGGATGGCTCAATCTGGTTAAGCATCCAACTCTTGATTTCAGATCAGGTCAAGTTTCAGGGTTGTGAGACTGAGACCCAAGTTGGGCTCCATACTTAGCAGGGAGTCTGCTTGAGATTCTATCTCCTTCTCCCTCTGCCCCTCCCCACACTCACCTGTGCTCTCTCTCACTCTAAAAAAAAGAAAAAGAAAAGAAATTCTAATTTATTCAAACAAGTAACTAAGCATGATTTAATGCCATATGGCTTACCAAGAGCCACAATGAGACAATGAAATGTCACTGACAGTTATTTTCATGTAGTTATCTTTGCTTATTACTACATTTATTCTGCTTCCACCTAAAGACCTATTTTGGTGAGAATAAAACTGTAGTTACCAGACATATTTAGACAGACAAACAAGCAGGGTTCAGAAGAACAAAAAGGAAAAGTTTGAGGAAAAGTAGCCCAAAAAGCTTTTAAGGGAGATGAGGCTGCTTTTGGAAAGAAGAGAAGATGCACTAGCCACAGACACCCAGATTAATATAAATACATGTTAGCTCTTAATTAGACACATACGTAGTTTTCTGTTTTGGTTCAGCCATTGCAGATATTTAATCTATCTTTGGGGTGCCTGGCTGGCTCAGTCAGAAGAGCATCTGACTCTTAATCTCGGGGTCAAGAGTTCCAGCCCCACACTGGATGTAGGGATTACAAATAATAATAAACAACTTAAAAAATATTAAAAATAAATAAACTAGTTCTATTCTTGGGGCTCCATACAACCTATCTTACTCTATAAATCTCGTGGACACAAAAACACAGTATTTGTTAAACAGATGGCTGAATGTAAACTCAAAAGTTAACTTAAGACTAAAAAGAGATTTAGAGAAGTAACCTACTGAATAGGAGAGAATGGAATTAGGTTTAGGATTATCCAAATCTCAACTCTCTCCCTTTACCCTTTCATCCATTTTCCCCCCATTCATTCAGTAAACCTCATAAAGTGTGTAGAATGAAGGACTAACTCCCAGGATATCTTTTCAGGAATCTGGTGAGGCCTATGCACTTTTCCAAATAATGTTTCTAAATGCATAAAGTAAAATAAGTAGGAATAAAAGGGAAATCAATTATATTGACAGTTATTAAAATATTTAAAATTTTGTGATGTAATATTTTCATTAACATTAACTTATAATACTTAACATTGAGTTTAATAACTACTTTCCAGTAATAATGACTAGAAACCCCATCTTGAGATATCTGCAACTATAATAAATTACCTGTGGATTTATATTGGTAACAAAGTAACCCATACTGTTTACTGCATACTAGAAACAAAGTAACTATTGTTTCTGTTACCTACTTTCATAATGGGAGGCAATACTTAATTTCAGTTACAGGTTACTAGTGAAAAGATGTAATTTTCCCCATTCAAGTTCAGGGACCCTAAACCAGTCCAATCATCTTTGGGTTTGAACAAAGTAAACAACTGGAAAACAAAGCACAGTCAAAAACTACTTTAAGATATCAGGAAAGCTTATAAACTAATTTAAAATCAATAAATTCTTCAATTCCTGTAACCTGCATTAAGAAAATTCACTAATGTGACAGGAAAAAGAAACCCAATGATAGGGAACTACAGAAATAAAGTATGTTCAACTTCAATCTGGGTTTGTTTTTTAAGATTTATTTATTTATGTGAGAGAGAGAGAGAGAGACATAGTGAGAGAGAGAACACAAGTAGGGGGAGTGGGAGAGGGAGAAGCAGGCTCTCCACCGAGCAGGGAGCCCGATGCAGTGCTCCATTCCAGGACCCTGGTATCATGATCTGAGCCGAAGGCAGACACTTAACAACTGAGCCACCCAGGCGCCCCTCAATCAGGGCTTTTAATAAATACTTCTGTGGAATTTATGCATTTAAAATTTTCCATTGAAAAAATAAATAAAATAAAATAAAATAAAAATAAAATAAAATTTTTCCATTGAAAGGAAAAGTAACTGCCTAAACCATGACAGAGAAAAAGACATATAGCACCACAAGGCTGCACACAGGAAAGCTTATACCATTAAGTTCCAGTTCTCAACAGTTAAATACTGAGAACAGTTATGCAGAAACTATAGGTGTGTCATTTATAAAGAGTTCACAACCAGACTGTTATCAATCCCATGTTTAGTCATTGGAAATGCACTGCTGGGAATCTGTTCACCAAACCTCCAACAATTAAGGGGGATGGAGGGTGATTAACTTCCCAGTCAGTCATGGAGACAGAATACAAGCTTGTTTCTTTTTTTTTTTTTTTAAAGATTTTATTTATTTATTCGGCAGTGAGAGAGAAATCACAAGTAGGCAGAGAGAGAGAGCAGGAAGCAGGCTCTCCACTGAGCGGAGAGCCCAATGCGGGGCTCGATCCCAGGACCCTAAGATCATGACCTGAGCCAAAGGCAGAGGCTTTAACCCACTGAGCCACCCAGGCGCCCCTACAAGCTTGTTTCTATCCCTAGAACCAAGCTATATTTTATCTACTATAAGATGTTAATTTGAAACATTTTTAAAGAACTTAGAAGGTCATAGTTTGATAGTCATAAGGTTTTAAAGATCACAAAAAAGAACTTATTTCCTCCAAAAGGAAATTCAACATTCTGAATCTATAAAACATCTCAAAATATTACACTCTGATGTCAACATAATAGTAAAGGAAAAGAGGACATCTGATAAAAGGGAGGCTGAACCAAGGGATAATGGGTATGCTCTGCACATCAAAAGATTTTTTTTCTCATATTTACTTCAGTCATATATAATGACCAAATCTTTCAGCTATTTACATTAATTTTGCCTTATCTGTCATGTTAACTAAGATCTGTATCGAAGTATTTCAACTATTTACTGAACATGTGCTCTGAGAAAGACACTATGCTAAGCTCTACAGTGTGCACAAAGGAAGACCTGGTCTTGTTCTTAAAGGATAGCACTGAAAGGCCTGTCATTGTCCCATCTCCAGAAAGTTCACTGTTTCTCACAATCAGCATAATCTGATTATTAGCATAATGTCTCTCCCACTTGTCCCAAGTTAGGCATTCTCAGAGTCCAAGACTTCCTTCTCTAAACTCCTGAAATAGCCTCCTCACCGCAATCTCAGTTGTTCCTACTCTAAGTCACCAGATGCCTCTCTAAATCTAAAGCACAGATCTCAACAAACTATCTCCCGTCTCAACACCTTTCAACCACTCATCTCTGCATAAAGAACTAAACCCAAAATCACTATCATCATTAAGTCATTCTAAATTACGTGCTATTCACAAAACAGTCTATTTGTATCCTTTCACGTTGTTCCATCAACCCAGTGTTCCCTACCTAGCCTAAAACTCAGCTCTTCTTGTTGAAGTGCTACATAATAGCCTTTATAGCCCTAAATCACATAACTGACAGAAAAGGAAATATCTTCAACAATTGTTAATTTAGTCCCCGTGTATATTTTCTGAGCTTATCCTGCCTTTGTGGCAGTTATCTTTCTGATTGTAAATGTTCAGAAGCATATAACCGTTCCTTTAGATTACATAAACAGAGATTAGCTCCATCAAATTCATCAGAATGCCTCTGGGTTCAAGGTTTTGAGCCTGCAATGCTAAGGGCCAGATCCCAATCACTATTACTTCCACCAGAGTACAATGCCATCCTGAGGACCCTGTATCACGTTTCTCCAACTTCAACACTTCCACAATTGGTTGGCTTTTTGTTAAGTTTTGACACAATGGAATGCTATTGTGTCCCTTTAATGAGGTAGGTTTAGGGGAAAAGGACTAAAACTTGAGTATCTTAATTCTATGTAGCAGAAAGTAGGACATGACAAGACTTTATCATCAGCTTATTATAGAGTTCAAATGAATCTTGTCAATAGTTTAACTTGACACTGAATCAAGTAAAATCATGAGAGCGTAAGGGTTTTCACCCATGTCACAGAGCTGCAACACTGGAGCCAGTACATAATTTTCCCCAATTATATTTTTACTTTTCTTAAATTAATTCTAAGCAGGCAATACGGAAGAAGAATAATTAATCTGAGCATTTTAATCAGTAAAAAAATTTTATATCCTATAAATAAAACATACACACCATCCAAATATAAAACTAGGATATCTGGCATAAATAGGATGAAGAACAGGAAATGGAAACAAGGAATGGTTAAAGACTACCAACAACTGAAACAGTAATAATAATAGCTAACAATTATTAAAGGCAGCATTTAATATATATGGATATCAAGCTAAGCACTTAAATACATTTTTTCATTTTAATCTCCACAATAATTTTAAAGCCTGATTCTCACAAAAGATGGGAAAGCTGAGGCACAGACAGCTTAAGTAACTTGTCCAAGATTATAAAACGAGTAAGTTATACTATCTACCTAAATCTGTGATAAACTTCTAAGCCGTTTCCTGTTAAGATTACCTTCAAGTTATTATTTATATCTTTAGAATAAAATTCCTTTATAAAAAAAATTTCCAACTAATGAAATTAGCTCACTTAGCCTTAGTGAACAGCTAAGTTACAACCTGCATTTAAAGAAAGTTTTTCTACTTGAGACTGTAAATAGGCTATCACCTTGATGTTAAAATTAGTTACAAGGTATCCAAGAGTTGATTTAGTCACTGATAATAGATGTGTCAACAATATATTTCACCAATACATCTTTAAACAAAAAGCTTTTATGAATTTTCAACCAAAATAATTGGCATTATACAACCAAGAAATTAAAAACTTTAAAGAGATACCTTTCAGCGGCACAGTATTTCATTCCGCTGAAGTTACCATTTTTCTGCCTCTCTTGGCCATTTTTAATATTGAGCATCTGGAGCCCAAAACAGTATTTGCAAATCACTTAGTTTCAGGTACTTGACAGAACAGTGAAGTCCATGGCCACCCAACTAACCACAGCTTCTTGTTATATACATGAACCAAGATTACGTACTTTTAAAAATATTACTATGCTACAAATCATTACCACTGATTGTTGAGAATTTGTGACATGTTATTCAACAGCTCGTCTGTGATAACAAAAGGCTGTTAACCTACCTGTCACTGCTGGTACTACTGCTGCTGCTGATTGAATCACTACTGGAGGATCTACTCCTAGAGCCGCTGCCGCTAGGGGACCTTGTAGGTCTAGACGCTTGGCTAGCCAGCCTCTGAGGAGACTGATTTCTAGACTGGGATGAATGTGGTGAGCGACTCCTGCTGTGCTGGTAATTCCGCTCTGGCCTTCTGCCTCGTACCTCCCGGGTAATATCATCCCTGTAGATATCCCTGTGTACCACACTGGGCAGTGTAAACTGCTCCCGAGCCCTAGGTTCGTATCGGGGGTCATGAGCATCAAAACGGTTTGGACTTCGACTCCGAGAAGTATAATAGAGCCCATGTTGTAAAGTCCGCTCGCGAGGATCTCTATAGTAATCCTGATCGTAATGTCTTGTCCGATCAAATCCTCCCGTCCCCCGTTCATGGTGTCCATAGGCACTATGTTCATAAGCACGCTCCCTGTTATCTGAAGCCCTGCATTTAGGAGGGGGGGAAAAATATTTAATCAATCAGAAAAGGGCAAGCACAACTAAAAGCAAATCATGCAAACATTCATTTCAGCATTGTCTGTCTTTGCAACTGTCATTTTCTAAACAGCATTAACCTACTTAGTAAGCAAACACTACCAAGCTTAACATTTTACTTGACTCCAAAAATTATTTTCACAGCTGAGCAATCATTGTGTTTATTGGGCTTTCATGACTAGTGTTCTGCAAATCAGATGCTCTTTTTATTAGGGATTTTCTGGCTTATATATAGAAGTAAACATATACCATCTTTTCATTTGCAGTTTAATGGAACGAAAAGAGACTATCATTTTAATATCAAAGTTTTCTATACTTCCATCTGATTAAAATATATACCAAACTTTTACTTACTTGACAAATTTATTTTGGGCAAAATTTCCATGATATATTTTAACACAGACATGAAAGCCCTATTGCAATGTATGTCCCAGCAGTAAGAGGGCATTTTCAAAGAAAATTTTTTTAAGTATAAAGAAAATTTTAAGTATAACTTTTTCTCATTAACTTTTGACTTCTTGGGTAATTATAAAAACTACCAGATTATGTAAACTCCTGTGCCCAAATAATCACATTTAATAACAGAAACGGAATCTTAAAAGAAAAACAGGAAAACCACTTAGGTTATCAAAATACTGGACTGACACATGCTATTCTATAGTAAATTTAACTAATTAAAGAATAAAGATTGTATCTCCTGGTGCTATCAAATTCCACATAATTTTTTAAAACAACTATTCCATGATCCCATTTGTTAATGTTTGTACTTAATGTTTAGAGGAAATATGCTCTCTTAGTCATAGCTAAGCTCGAACTGCCTCTGATGAAATTAGCCAACTTTGGAAGCTAAGATAATCAAAGATTGCTATTAGCAATGGTTTAACCTAAAAAAATATTTCTGTAGGATTTGAATATTTGCCAACCACGGTTACAAAAGATTGTTGCATGTTCAATTACACACATGCACTTACGTGTTAATATTGAAAACCAATGCTAATCCTATAAAGAAATCTTAACATTTTCTACTTTTGTAGGAAACCAGAACTCATTTCCTGAGTTCCCAAAAGACCATTTCATCACTTGAATCTCAATTTAAGATTTTCTTCTCAATCTTATCTTTGGATCTGATCTTCTATCAAAAGACTAAGAAATCATCAAAGACACAGAATTAGAATCTCTCCAGTGAAAAATATCTGGCAAAAATCTTATAACTGTCCCCAGTAGATACATAGATCCAAATCTCTCCACTAATCTTCATTTTTATCCACCCTTTCTTTCACTTAGCAGCAACCATACCTTCCTAGGCTTTTTTTGCTTTTTGTTGCTATGATGTGAAGCAACGGCCATGGCAAAAAACTCAGTAATCTCTTTCCTATTTAAATGTATTAAATAACTTTTTCCTTTTTAAATGTGCTACATTTCTGGCATTTGGATAGATATTTCAATGTCTAATAAACAACGGGGTTTCCTTTGAGACTTAAGAGAAAATTTCACAAATAATTCAATTAGCACCCTATCAAATGTTAATTGGTAAAAGCTGTTATTAATGATGTAACAAGCAATAGGCAATAGTTCCAGGAGAATTACTGCTACAGCTGATATTTTAGAAATATGCAAAGTTCTTGTCTATTAGGAAGATACAGAAGGCAGGCACAAGAGCTAGCAGAGCTGAAATCTAATAGCTATTCTTTGATTCATCTATTAGTACTAAATACTTCTAGAGTTAGTGGAGGGAAAAAAGAGAGAGTTTGACTTGGGTTAGGAGAGGGGCTAATATACACAGGTCAGGACATACCAACCTTTTCCAAGTGTGGAAACACGACCTATAATCCCAATTAAATCTAGGGAGAGAATTGTGAACATAACTTCCCCAATTTTGGCCCCTCTTATGGGGGTAATCCACCTTCTTAATGGGCAAGGGTGTCAAATGATATTTAGATGAACCACAAGGAAAAAAAAATCTTAGTGACCAGATAAAATAATTCCACTGGAAGCAAGTAGTCCCAAACTGTAACTCTCAAACCCCCAGACTTCTTTCTTGAGATAGTAGACAATTATAAATTCATCCACATTCATAAAAATTTCCAGCCCTAAGTAGGAATCAGGCAGCTGACAGAAGAGGAAATAATCTCTACGATTCCACCAAATGAGGAAGGAACAGTTGCTCCCCATCAGTTCACCTTTGTAGCCATCCAGCACAGTCAATTTTGATTGCTGTATCCACAACTGATCGTCACCATGTGTTCAAGGCTAAAGTACCTTTAATTGGACAGCAACTTGCTTAAGAAACAAAATAGTAATCCTCTTCCCCTGGGCTAATGGAATCTTGACTGCATGACATCCCATACATTCCAGCAATTAGAAAAGAATGGCTATATTCCAGGATTTAGAAACATTCATCACCTCAAATTTTCCCCATTCCATCAAGGAGTATAATTCCAATATGGAAACTGTGTAGATCCAAAATGGAAAAAAATCAAACATTGCCTTCACTCCTCTTCATCCAAGTACAGATTTCCAGATTAAAGTATTGTTTGTAGAATCCAGGCGGTTGAATCATTATGGTCTGCTAGGTTTTTTGTGACAATCCAATCTGTTTGTACACTTTGTGTAGTGAAATTTGAGAAGCAGATATCAACTTCTAAAAGAATCTGTAGGCTCTAATATTCCAGAAATATTCCATATAGTACAACCACAAAATCTGTAGCCAAATAGCTCCATCAGATAGCAGAGATATATCCAAGGGAGGCCTTCAGATTATCCAACAGAAGGAATAATTAATTCTAGAAGATAGGTAACTCCAAAAATGATACTGCCATACAAAATCTTCCACCATTTTACATCTCAGGAGTAGATATCCAATCAGCTGCAGGAAATATCCTCTACGATTCCACAAGATACCAGCCACTGGGATAGAAATCACTTCCGTTTCCAACCCAAAATAGGAAACATTGAGAATGCCCAAAACTTTAAATCCATCTGGGGCCCCTAAATATGAGTTTCTGTTTCTCACCATATCAAATACAAAATACCTGCCTACAGAAACCTTGGAACTTACCCATCAAGTCTCCGCTCATAACGTCCTTCTCGTGCATGAAGCGATGGTGGAGGGCCATAAGCAGGCCCTCCACCACCTCCTCTGAACCCAGAAACCTCTCTACTACGAGATGCTATGGAAACTGTATCATCCAATCCCCGAGCAGCACTCGGAATGGTGCCTGGTTCATTATAATCCGTGCGTAGGTCTCTATCTCCCATTTTGTTGACTGAGTTGTGAGCCTTCTGTGCACTTTTGATGTCCACAAAATCCACAAAGGCAGCCACTCCTCCTTCAGATCCCCTCTTGGGGAGAATTTTGACACTTTCCACACGGCCATATCTGGAAAAAATAAAACCAACATTATTGTTGCATAACAATAATTTCTAAGAACAGTTTTTGAAAATCTTATTTTTAGACAATTTACATTATCTATGTATGTGGGAGAAGTTGCAAAGTGACACAAGATGGCTTTTACATTCACATTTTTCTTGAAGCAAAAATTTACAAAAATTTTTTTAAAGCAAGCTCTACACCCAATGTGGGACTTGAACTCATGAGCCCTGAGATCTAGTCACATGCTCTACCAACCAAGTCAGCCAGGTCCCCCAAAATTTACAAAGGTTTTAACCATATTACTCTCACTTCTTAAATATAATATTTACTAAATTACTTTTCACCTTTTAAGAACACTTAGCTGAAATGAATCTCAGAAGTTTTATGAATTTTTACATTCTAAAAAAGGCTACTAAACCTAAGATGGTTCAATGTTACTTAGAAATCTTTAAAGATGTTTATTTAGAAGAGCCAGGTGCCCCTGAAGTGAGAGTCTGATTTTTTTTTTAAGATTTAATTTATTTATTTGACAGAGAGAACGCGAGCACACAAGCAGGAGGAGTAGCAGGCAGAGGGAAGAGGGAGAAGCAGGGTTCCCACTTCTGATGTGGGACCTGATCCCAGGACCCAGAGATCATGACCTGAGCCAAAGGCAGACACTTTACCAACTGAGCCACCCAGGTGCCCCAACAATCTAATTTTTTAATGCAGTCTTCTGCTATTTAATCTTTTTCAGGAGGTTAAAACTACTAAAACTTGTAATTTAGGTATACTTAAAATTGTTTTTCATATAAATTAATGAATTTGAGAAAATCTTTTGATAGACCATATGTTCCATTTTTATTCCACCCCCCCAAAAAAATGCTTGATATGTCTGTAAAGAAAAATTTTAAAGCACCTTTTATATTTGGAAGATATATGTAAGAAATATAATGATTTAGAATTTTAAAAGTCATGAAAATTCTATGAATTTCATTAGGAGTTAACTATGCTTTACGTACTTATAATCTGGCATTTCAGAAAGGCAGGCACAGCAATTTTAAATATAGCATTCTTATTTGCTAACAAACCCAAATCATAATTTTACACTTCTCCTGGAGCTGACATTATCAGGAAGCAGAACTTTTCTCTTTACATCCTCTAGTATAATTTAAATTATACCTCTCACAAGGGAAACCTAATCCTAAAATTCTGTTTCATCAGGCAACTGAACTAGAAGTGAACAAAATTATTTGTTGATACTGAATTAATGAAAGGATCTTCTTAATTTGGAAAAATATTTGTTAGAGATTTGAATAGTTCGAGGCGCCTGCGTGGCTCAGTGGGTTAAAGCCTCTGCCTTCGGCTTGGGTCATGATCTCAGGGTCCTGGGACTGAGCCCCGCATCAGGCTCTCTGCTCAGCGGGGAGCCTGCTTCCCCCTCTCTCTGCCTACTTATGATCTCTCTCTCTGTCAAATAAATAAATAAAATCTTTAAAAAAAAAAAGAAATTGGAATAGTTCTTTTCTTTCCATACAAACATTAGACAATACCTTCTAGTGTATATGACAAAGGACTTGTATCTAGAGTACAAGAAATCTTATAATTCAACCCATTTTTTTAAATAGGCAAAACACTTCAACAAAGAAGATACACAGATGGCAGATAAACCCAGGAAAGTATGCTCAAAATTATTAGTCATTAGAGAAATGCAAATCAAAACCACAATGAGGCTGTTCACTTCATACCCACTAGGATGACTATTTAAGGCAGGAAAAAAAAAAAAAGGAAGAAAACAACAAGTGTTGACAAGAATGCAGAAAAGGGGTGCGCCTCGGTGGCTCGGTGGGTTAAAGTCTCTGCCTTCGGCTCAGGTCATGATCCCAGGGTCCTGGGATCGAGCCCCGAGTGGAGTCGGGCTCTCTGCTCAGCAGGAAGCCTGCTTCCACCACTCTCTCTGCCTGCCTCTCTGCTTACTTGTGATCTCTGTCAAATAAATAAATATTAAAAAAAAAAAAAATGAAAACTGCTGCTCAAATAGGTATGTGTACACCAATGCTCTCTGCAGCATTATTCATAACAGCCAAAAGATGGAAACACCAATTGTCTACCAATGAATGAATAAACAAAATGTGAAATATACATATAATGGGACTAAGACATAAAAAGAAACAAAGTTCTGATACATGCCACAACATGGATAAAACAAAACATCACCCTAGGGGCGCCTGGGTGGCTCAGTAATGGTATTAAAAAAAAAAAAAAAAGTCAATTAGCCAAAGAATAATACAGGAAAAGCAAATGTTTAAGCTTCTGTCCTAAAGAGTTAAATACAATACTAGGCATTATTAATTACCAAATAATCAAAGCAAAGATTATGGGTGCAAAATAAAGTCAAATCATGCTCCTTCCTCAGAAAGGCGGGCTCACCATCTCTATCATTTTTATATAAGGAGAGCACACTTGGGAAACAAGACATAAATTTATCTTCCAATTCCACAAAGGAGAACTCGATTAGGTATTACAACTCTACATTACTCTTCTATACTGAGAAGACCGGAAACTCCCAAATTAAAAAAAAAAAGCAGTGGCTAACTCTTCACGTCCATGAAAACTCAGTTGGTAAAGGTGATGTCCAGATTTTGTCTACTCTTTCCAAAACAACACATTTCCGACAGTTTTCAAGTGTTCCTCATGTATTCAAAATAAAACATTTATCTGACATTTAGTAGTTAAAAAAGAATCAAACCATAATTAGGTAATACTTCTTTTTCAACAACATCAAGCCTTAGATCCAGGTTTTCAGAAAACCTATGGAATATTTTGCAGTAATACACAGAAAATATCAGTTTCTAAAACTACATGGTCACTAATTATATGATAAAGTTCATGCATTTATAATTTCTCAAGAATTAAGAGAACCTAAGTTTAAAATAAATGAGAACATAAGCTAAGAAATTGTGTTCAACTGCTACAAACTGCAGTATATAACTATTTAATAGGTTTGTCTTCAAAAACACACTAAAAAATAATACTAAATTGGTTTCTATTTGGTCAAAATGTTCAACATTAAAAAATATTAAACTGATCAACATACACTGTATCCTAAGTTTTTAAAAGTTAATTTAAAAATTATCCAAGATAAGGGTACCTAGCTGGTTCAGTATAGCATTTGACTTTTAATCTCAGGGTCCTGAGTTTAAGCCTCACATTGGGTGTGGAGCTCACTTGAAATAAAAATTAAAAAAAAAACAAAATTTACCCAGGGCGCCTGGGTGGCTCAGTTGTTAGGCATCTGCCTTCAGCTCAGGTCATGATTCCAGGGTCCTGGGACCAAGCCCACATCAGGCTCCCTGCTCAGTGGGAAGCCTACTTCTCCCTCTCCCACTCCCCTTGCTTGTGTTCCCTCTCTCACCATGTCTCTGTCAAATAAATAAATGAATTATTTTAAAAAAAAGAAAGAAGGAAAGAAAAAGAAATGTTTGTGTTTGTTTTTTACATTATAAAATTATTCAAGGGGCGCCTGGGTGGCTCAGTGGGTTAGGGCCTCTGCCTTCGGCTCAGGTCATGATCTCAGGGTCCTGGGATCAAGCCCCGCATCGGGCTCTCTGCTCAGCAGAGAGCCTGCTTCCCCTCTCTCTCTGCCTGCATCTCTGCCTACTTGTGATCTCTCTCTGTCAAATAAATAAAATCCTTAAAAAATAAAATAAAATAAAATAATAAAATAAAAATAAAATTCAGAATCTTTCCTCTTTCAAAGTCAGTCATAAGTGTATCCATTACAACTACCAAAGTGTCTGAAATAATGCAGTAACATCAAAATTTATATTACCTTTTCATAGTAGTAACTTTATATGAAGGAATTACTAATATATAAATCAACACATCTGATCTTATATTTAGAAGGAAAGGTTGGTTTCTCCTCTTGTGACAGACCTTTATTTTACATCCTACACCAGTGACTAGAAATACTTCAGGCAGACAAAAAGCAGAATCCTTAGCAACTTAATATGTTATAACAGCATTTAAATTAGAGCTGCCCAGGGGTGCCTGGTGGCACAGTTTATTGAGCTGGACTCTTCATTTCTTCTTGGGTCATAATTTCAGGGTCATGATATCAAGCCCTATATCAGGTTCCACGTTCAGTGCAGAATCTGTTTGGGATTCTCTCTTTCTCTCCCTCTACCCCACCCCCGCTCACTCTCTCAAATAAAATAAAATAAAATCAATCAATCAATCATAACCCCCCCAAATTCATGACCCTGAGACTGAGTCACATGCTCTACCAACTGAGCCAGCCAAGTGCCCCTGGAATGTACCCTTTAAAAGGAGGAGTTTTATGCCATGTGGAATTAAATCCCAATAAAATTTATTAAAAGAAAAAGATAGGGGACGCCTGGGTGGCTCAGTTGGTTAAGTGTCTGCCTTCAGCTCAGGTCACAATCCCAGGGTCCTGGGATCCAGTTTGGCATCGGGCTCCTTGCTCAGAGAGGAGCCTGCTTCTCCCTCTGCCTGCCTTTCCCTCTGCTTGTGCTCTGACAAGTAAATAAATTAAATATTTGGAAGGAAGGAGGGAAGGGAGGAAGGGAGGGAAAAGAAAAAAGATATAGGGGCGCCAGGCTGGCTCAGTCATTAAAACATGAAACTCTTGGGGCGCCTGGGTGGCTCAGTTGGTTAGGCAACTGCCTTCAGCTCAGGATGATCCCGGAGTCCCGGATCGAGTCCCACATCGAGTCCTGCATCGGGCTCTCTGCTCCATGGGGAGTCTGCTTCTCCCTCTGACCTTCTCACCTTTCATGCTCTCTCTCTCTCACTCTCTCTCTCTCAGATAAATAAATAAAATTAAACAAAACAAAACAAAACATGAAACTCTTGATCTCAGGATTATGAGTTCGAAACCCATTTTTGGTGTGGATATTACTTAAATGTTTTTTTTTAAAAGAAAAACGTTAAGACAGTGCCTGTTACTACCCTTTACTACAAAAGATTTTGTATCTCCTTTACTCAAAAAGATCTGTTACCTCTAGAGGGTATTATGCTAAGCGAAATAAGTCAACTGCAGAAAGATAACTATCGTATGATTTCACTCATATGTGGAATTTAAGAAACAAAATAGGATCATAGGGGAAGGAGGGAAAAATAAATGAAATAAAATCAGAGAGGGAGACAAACCATAAGAATCTTGTTTTTTTCTTAAGAGATCCTCAACTATAGGAAACAAAACTGAGGGTTGCTGGAAGGGAGGGTGGTGGGGGGATGGGGTAACTGGGTGGTGAGCATTAAGAAGGGCACTTGATATAATAAGCACTGGGTGTTACATGCAACTGATTAATCACTGAACTCTACCTCTGAAACTAATAATATACTATATGTTAACTAACTAAAATTAAATTTTAAAAAAAGATCCACGTTATCTCAATATAAATCTACCGTATGCTGTGTTTCCCATAACTAGGCATATTTGGAAGACATTTTCTATTTCAAGTGTGCCTGACTGGGAAGATAAGTACCCCATTACTGGTGACAGCCAAAATCTGCCATATCCATTTCATGATGATACAGAATTCTTTCAGGAAATCTACTGTGAAATAAATTTATATATAAAGTAGATTTATAAACATTTTAAGATAATATATTTCGCTTTTATTTTTTAAGATTTTATTTGACAGAGGGAGAGAGATCACAAGTAGGCAGAGAAGCAGGCAGAGAGAGAGGGGGAAGCAGGGTCCCTGCTGAGCAGAGAGCCCGATGCGGGGTTGATTCCAAGACCCTGAGATCATGACCTAAGCCGAAGGCAGAGGCTTTAACTCACTGAGCCACCCAGGCGCCCCTATATTTCGCTTTTAAAATCATATTATCTCTTGCCTAAGTACAAATAATCACTAAAGATGGCAAAAGACAGACTAAGAATCCCTAAAGCCAGCAAAAGGCAGTCAACCACAAAGCCCTAGTCTTATTGGAGAAAAAGCTAATACTGAGAGACGTTTCTCTACTTGGAGGGATAGAAGGAGGAGTGGAAAAAGACGAAAGGAGGAATGATTTATAACAGTTTAACGATTTGTGTTCTCTCTCTGCCAAAAAAATAAATAAAAATTATTCATTTGTTTTATAATCTTGGGTCTAGGAAAGACTCAACATAGGAGGTTAAAATCTCTTAAGTCAAAAAAAAAAAAAAAAAGACCACATAAATTCTATTTGTTATTTGTCTTCTGGAATGTTCATGTATATATATATACCTACTAAGTGCTATGTGATTTTTTTTAAAGATTTTATTTTTTTGAGAGAGAGAGCTAGAGAGAGAGAGAGAGAGCACGCGCACAGAGGGAGAGTGAGAGGCAGAAGCAGGCTTCCCGCTGAGCAGAGAGCCTGATGAGGGGGTTCAATCCTAGAACCCTGAGATCATGACCTGAGCCAAAGGCAGACACTTGACTGAGCAACCCAAGTGCCCCACTATGTTTGTTTTTTGTGTTTTTTTTTTTTTAAGATTTTTATTTATTTATTTGACAGAGACAGATCACAAATAGGCAGAAAGGCAGACAGAGTGAAAGAGGGAGAAGCAGACATCCTGCTGAGCAGAGAGCCCGATGCAGGGCTCAATCCCAGGACCCTGAGATCATGATCTGAGCCAAAGCAGAGGCTTTAACCCACTTAGCCACCCAGGCGCCCCCACACTATGTTATTTTTAAAAACTTATTACTTTAGAATGCTTCTGCAAATTCAATAAAGTTGTAATTTTAATGGTTTTGTGTGATCTCCAGGAAAAAAAAAAAAAAGAAAACGATCACATAAACCATAAAAAAATAACAGCTCCTGAATAACAAAAGTCAAAGGGCAAATGGGGAAAAATAGTTGTAACACATGAGAAATAAATGTTTTCCAAAATATACAAACAATTCTGAGAAATCAAGGGAAACACAGGCCCAAACAAAAAAACAGGCAAAATACCTGAAGCTCTTTTAAAATATGCACATACTGGGGTGCCTGGGTGGCTCAGTCAGTTAAGTGGGTGACTCTGGCTCAGATCAGGATCTCAGGGTTCTGGCATGGAGCCCCCATTAGGCTCCCCAGTCGATGGTGAGTCTGCTTCTCCCTTTCCCTCTACCCATCCTCCCACTTGCGCCCACCCTCTCCCTTTCAAAATCTTTTTAAAAACGAATTGATTAAAATAAAATAAAATATGCACATACACACAGAGGGTGCCTGGTTGGCTCAATTGGTGAAGCATCTGACTCTTGATCTCAGGATTGTGGGTTCGAGCCCCACACTGGGTGCAGCGATTACTTAAAAACAAAATCTTTTTTTTAAGATTTTATTTTTTTATTTGACAGAGAGGGAGAGATCACAAGTAGGCGGAGAGGCAGGCAGAGTGAAGGGGAAGCAGGCTCCCTGCCGAGCAGAGAGCCCGATGCGGGGCTTGATCCCAGAACCCTGAGACCATGACCTTAGCGGAAGGCAGAGGCTTTAACCCACTGAGCCACCCAGGTGCCCCAAAAACAAAATCTTAAAAATAAATAATATGCACATACACACAAATAGTAAACAAAAGAAATACACTCAAAAAAGCTGCTCAATTTTACTTAAAATTTTGAAAATCTAAATTTTAAAGAAGGTAACATAACACAAACCACTAAATTTTAATACCTAGGTGCTAGTCTAAGATAATAGACATTTTGATAACACTCTCTGCAGGAATATAAATCGGAAAAACCTCTTAGGAAGACAATTTGATAGTACTGATTAAGAATTAAGTACACATCCCTAGAAATTCCATTCGCAGGGACTGATCAGCATGTGCAACTGCAGGTGTCTGCAAACAACACGGCTCACTGCAACACTGCTTATTATAATGGTAAAAAAAAGCAATCACCATTCCACTTTCTGCCTATATGAATCTGACTGCTCTAGGTACCTGCTACAGGTAGAATAGTACAATACTTTGCCTTTGGGGACTTGATTTATTTCACTTAGCATTAACCTTATTTGTTCAGTTTTTGTTTTTAAAGTAGGCTCCCCACTCTGTCTAGAGCCCAGTGCAGGGCTTGAGCCCAGGACCCTGAGATCAAGACCTGAGCTGAGATCAAGAGTTGGACACTTAACTGAAGGGCCACCAAGGCGCCCCAGCATATTTTTTTTTTATAAACAGGAGAAAATCAAATTTAATAGGCATGCATACAGGGAAACCACAGATGTAAAATTCCCTCACTCAGCACAATTTCTTCAAGGTTCAGCCATGTTGTAGCATGAGTCAGAATTTCCTTCCTTTCTAAGGCTGAGTAATATTCCAGTGTATGCATTCTGTCTGTCACAAATCTAATAAGCACATTCTGTTTATCCACTCATGGGTCCTAACACTGACTGCTTCCATCTTTTGGCTATTGTGAATAATGCTGCTATGAACATAATAGATTACTTTTTTTATATGAAAACCTGCTTACTGGTTCTACTTCAGAGGGTTTAAGAAAACTTGAAGACTGACAATAAGCTTAATTCAACCAACAAAACTATACTCTGTTTATTGAATCCATGGTGAGTGCCCAGAATACTGTACATGAAAAGTGGATGACTAATTCTTGAGAAAAGCAATGTTTTCAGTAAAGCCTCAAATGACAAAATTCTATTATAGGTATCACTACCTCAGTGGAAAAAAAATATATATGTATATATATAATATATATACGTATACACACGTATACACGTATATATACGTGTGTATATATATATATACACACACACACACACACACACACACATATCCATTACTTTATACCAATCTAATGAGAAACTATTTACTAAGTAAAATTAATTTGGGGGGTGCCTGGCTGGCTCAGTCAGTAGAGCATATGACTCGATCTCAGGGTCGTGAATTTCAAGCCAAATGTTGGGCATAGAGTTTACTTTTAAAAAGATTTTTTTAAATTAATTTTTAACAAAAGGATAGTGCTCAACTGACATGTAAACCTCTGAAAGATTATTCAATTGTGAGAAAAAATTGCAAAGATTCTATAATCTTTAGATATTACTGGTGAGATCAAATGGGAAGACTGAATATTTTAGCCAATCTTAGAAATAATTCATGAAGTTCTTCTCTAGAGAACAGGAGATATGACTTTGTACTGGAAATATCAAAATATATAGTACAGGAATATGATGACTACTAAGTTAACATTTGGACATTTGTTCTCACAATAATTCATGAATAACTTCATAAATGTGTCTGATTTACATAGTACTTTTCTGGGAGAAGTTCAAGTACAATTGTCAATAGAATGCAAATGATGATTATCCATTTCTTAAAGTAATGACAATAAATAAAGCAGATGGAGAAAAAAGGAGCAAGGCAAGCTGATCAAAAAAAGGGAAGACTGGAGAGAACAAACTGGAAGAAGCAGAAGCCTAGAGAACAAGTTATAGCAAAACTCCGCATCAAGAGTCCCTAGTATAAATACAAAGGGCTCTTTGAAAACATGATTCCTACCTGGCTTACCAGAACTACTATTTACAACTGCTGAGAAGAAATTAATTTTTTTAAAGATTTTATTTATTTATTTGACAGAGAGGAGAGCGATCACAAGTAGGTGGCACAGGGGGGCGGGGTGGGTGGGAATCAGGCTCCCCGCTGAGCAGAGAGCCCAATGCAGGGCTCAATCCCAGGACCCTGAGATCATGACCTGAGCCGAAGGCAGAGGCTTTAACCCACTGAGCCACCCAGCACCCCAAGAAATTCTTTTTTTAAAAAAAAGATTTTATTTATTTGAGAGAAAGAATGAGCGAAAGAGAGAGAAGGAAAGGGGGAGGGGCAGAGTAAGAAGCAGGAGACTCTGGTTGTGGAGAGACTGATAAGCCCCCTCATCCCAGGACCCTAAGATCATGACCTGAGCCGAAGGCAGATGCTTAACCGACTAAGCCACCCAGGCACCCGAAGAAATTAATTTTTTAAAAAATGATAATTTAAACAATGACTTTGGAAAACTTATGAATACTTCTGATACTTCCCTTGACTAGTGACTTTTACCCTTATTTCACACTATATAGTTGCTAAGATAAAACAGAAGATAAAAACAAGATCCCACCCTTTTGTAATGTACATAAATTTCATATTCTTTCATATTCCACTATGAGTTTTTTTTTGTAAAATCTTTGAAGACTACTTCTACTCCTGGATTTAGGAAATGCGTTATCATTCCTCAATCTTAAAAGGTCTTTGGATTTTTTTTACTGCATTCCAATGTTTTATAAACTTTTAAGTAAAAATGCTTCCCAATAAAGAATCTTGGCATGGAATTAACCCTATCCAATTAAAAAATAAGTCACAGGGCACCTGGGTGGCTCAGTCAGTTAAGTGTGAGACTCTTGATTTCCGTTCAGGTCCTCATAACTGGGTTGCGGGATCCAGCCCTCCCTGCGTGGGTCTCCGCATTCAGCATAGAGTCGTTTGTCCCTCTGCCCCTCCCCCTGCTCATGTTCGCTCTCTCGATCTAAAATAAATAAAGTACAATATCTTAAAAAAAAAAAGTCACTAGGGGCATCTGGGTGGCTTAGCTGGGAGCCTGCTTCTCTCTTTCACTGTCTGCCACTTCCCTTGCTTGTGCTCATCTCCCTGTCAAATGAATAAAATCTTAAAAAAAAAAAGTCACTAGTCTCTATGCCAATGATTTTATTAAATATGCAAACTTCCTCAGTCGACATTTTAATCTGATTATAATCTCTAGAACTAAAAAGTTTTTTTTTTTTTAGGAAGAATAAAACATTTAGGAAAAATACTCAAAAGAACATTTTTAAAACAAAATTTCCTATGAGATCAACACAAAGGAAATCAAATGTCATAACCCTGTGAGACTCAAAGCTGTGATGAAAGTTCCTTTTATACATCTACTTTTAGAATGACAAAGCAAATATGCCCTAAAAAGGATGATCTGTGTCAAAAACCACTGTAGAAAAGGGTTTACTTCACAAGAAAAATAGAGAGGAGTGAGTGTAAGAAAAACTAGAGTATAGACTTACACACTTTATATGTAACAAAAACATATACACCATTTTTTAAAAATTAACTGTAACAGGATTTAAAATTATTTAAAACTTTACAAATACCACTTAAGTCTTGACCCAGAAAGGCTACTTTTGACTGAAGAACATGGCTGGCTAACGGAATGATTCATTTCAAAGTTATACACCAACAATGGCTACAACAGTATTTCTAGATATTAAATTCTCTTATAATCCAACTGAACATTAATATATACTTTTAAAATATTTACAGCATTCCAGTGACCTTTAGGTCTTATGAATGACAGCGATAACAAGATTTCTTAAACTGGAAAGACCCTAGGAATCTTATAACCCAACCCACTTGGTTTCTGGGAGAAATTACATGTACCCACTTTAGGGAATAAATATGCTACATAGAGTTAAAGCATCTTATTTTAAATACAGCATCACATACTAATTGAATTTTAAGAGCTCTCTATAAACTAGAGATTTTTGCAAATCTTGTTTTCTCTGATTAAAGCGTGGCCTATAGAGGCACCTGGGTGGTTCAATGGGTTAAGTGTCCAACTGATCTCAGCTCAGGTCTTAATCTCAGGGCCATGAGCTAAAAGCCCTGCACTGGGTGTGGAGCCAGCCTACTTTAAAAAAAAAAAAAAAGTCAGTACTTATTATGGCATTTAATTCTAACTATGGATGAGCTTGAAATTCAGGTCATTGAAAGAATTCAAGCTAAAAGGAGTAACATTAGATATATAAATATTTCTAGGATTAGACTAGGAGTAAGAGGAGAATGCAAAAACTGAAAAATAACAACAACAACAACAAAAACCCATTAAAAACAAAACAAAACAAAACAGTTCTAACCACTAAGAATACAATGAGTAAAAAAGAGGAGGGGCGGGAATCAAACTATTCACCAGCCACTATCTTTGCTTTATTTTCTAGTCAAAGTTTTTTGGTGAGTTTAACTTTTTCACCTCAACCTTTCTATGTCAAAGTTAAAATTAGTACATAAATATGCTGCTACTATTCTATCCTTAACCTAACAGTTTGTTTAAACTAATAGTTCTTAACCTTTTCATGCCCTGGACTGGGCTGACAGTCTGGTGAAAACCTACAAACCCTTCCTCAGAATATTAATAAAATAAAATCAACAAGGTTACAAAGAAAACCAATTATACTGAAATACAATTATCAAAATACTTTAAAATGGTTCCACTTAGGGGCGCCTAGGTGGCTCAGATGGTCAGGCACCTGCCTTTGGCTTGGGTCATGATCCCCAAGTCCTGGGATCAAGCCCCTAGTTGTCAGGACTCCTTGCTCAGCAGGGAGCCTGCTTCCCCCTCTCCCTCTGCCTGCCTCTCTGCCTACTTGTGATATCTCTCTGTCGGGTAAATAAATAAAATCTTGAAAAAAAAATTAAATCTTGGGATGCCTGACTGGCACAGTGGGTTAAGCACCTGCCTCAGGATCAGGTCATGATCCCAGGGTGCTGGGATCAAGCCCTGCATCAGGCTCCCTGCTCAATGGGGTGTCTGCTTCCCTTCTTCCCTCTGCTCCTGTTCTCTCACAAATAACTTAAATCTTAAAAGAAAAAAAAAAGTCCTCATCTCAGGGGCCACCTGGGTGGCTAAGTCAGTTAACTGTCTACCTTCAACTCAGGTCACAGTCCCAGGATCTTGGGATCAAGCCCCACATCAGGCTCCCTGTTTAGCAGGGAGTCTGCTTCTCCCTCTCACTCTGCACCTCCCCCCTGCTCATGCTCTCTAATAGATTAATAAAATATTTTCTAAAAAATAAATAACAAGAAAAAAATGTTTGTAACTATGTATGGTGACAGGTGTTAACTAGACTTACATCGTGGCCATATTGAAATATATACAAATATCAAATTATGTTATATAACATTATTAGTTTTAAGTATATAGCATTTAAAACTCAATTTTTTTTTTTAAAGTTAAGGTCAGTAAGGTTTGGGAGACGGTAGGACAAAGGTAAAATTTTGCTGAGATACCACACAAAGTGAGTGACTGCAACCAAATAAATAAATGAAGCAATGATGATTCCTAATATTATTCCTAAGAAACAACCTTCTTTCTCACTATCCCCTCTTCTGTGTGACTCAGCATATAATAAAGCTCACACTGATCCAGTGATTATACTCATGGCACCAAGTCAGTGGTGGCTTAGAATCAAAACTACAATTTTTAAGAGTCAGGTAGCTCTGTATCTGGTTTTGTTTTGTTTTCATCTTTATTTATTTATGTGACAATGAGAGAGCTCAAGTAGGGGGAGCCGCAAGCAGACGGAGATGGAGAAGCAGGCCCCCCGCTTAGCAGGGAGCCTGACTTGGGACTCAATCCCAGGACCCTGGGATCATGACCTGAGTTGAAGACAGACACTCAACCAACTGAGCCACCCAGGCACCCTCTATATCTGCTTTAAACCTGAGACAGGTCAATGTATCCATCCATAAATTACCTCCTAGGAGAGGAAAATATTGAGGGCAAAAAATGCAAGTCACTTCCAGTCTCATCTTCCTTTCCTGTTCCTCACCCTCAAATGTTGGTTTCCAAAGAAGTTGAGAGGGCGGGGATGAGAAACAGAGGCAGCAGGGGTGACAGAGGTGGGGGAAGCAGACCGGTCTAGACATTAGCTACACTGAGAATAGAACTAATTGGGCAAACAGAACTAACTGGGCAAATACAGTGAGAATAGCAGCAGTCACGTTTCTCACTGTCTAAGAAAAAATTGAAAAATATAAAAACGGAGAGATTATGAGGGGCCTGGGTGGCTCAGTCATTAAGCATCTGCCTTAGGCTCAGGTCATGATCCCAGAGTTCTGGGATCAACCCCCACCCCCCCCACCCCCCCACCCCCCACCCCCCACCCCCCACCCCCCGCATCTGGCTCCCTGCTCAGCAGGAAGCCTGCTTCTCCCTCACCCTCTCCCTCTGCTTGTGTTTCCTCTTTCGCTGTCTATCAAATAAATGAATAAAATCTTTAAAAATACATATATTTTTAAAAATGGAGAGGTTAGAATCCTCAGGTATTGAAACATAAATGAACATTTTCTTAAAATGAGACACAGAGGTACAGATAATGTGTATATATGAAAATACACACACACACACACACACACTTGGGTACTCACATGACACACATTTTCTTAGCTCTGTAGCAATGGGTACACTAAGCGTCCAGATGTTGGCTTCTAAATACCATCCCACACTAAAAGGAACTAAAAGATATCTCCCCATAAAATGCTAAACAAACACAAAGGGGAAAATATTTAAGATATTAACTTGACTAGAGAAGCAGTTAAACCAGTATCACCAGTGGTGGCATGGATCCACCCTGTTTGCCTCCTTATATGTTACCCTGACAGGGTAAGGGCAGAGAATCATTTCTGTGGTATTCTTGCCAAGATACATGCCCTGCTCTGGTCATGAGGTAATACTGGACAGACTCAACTGGAGGGTTTATCCTGCAGAAGGAAAGACCTAACCTTTTTAAGATTTTATTTATTTGAGAGAGAGCATGCGCCTGTGCGCGAGAATGAGCTGGGGAAGGGGTAGAGGGAGAAGCAGACTCCCCACTGAGCAGGGAGCCGGACACTGGGCTCAAACCCAGGACAATGGGATGATGACCTTCGCTGAATGTGGATGCTTAATTGACTGAGCCACCTAGGCTCTCCAAAAGGCCTATGCTTTATAAGACTATGAGGTACACAAGAATTAGGGTTAAGACTGAGAAAGTATTCCAGAATGATGAGACACAACCACCAAGAGCAATAGATGGCTAAGCTCCTAGACCAAAAAAGGAACACTGTTGGGATGGCTGGCATCATGTGAACGGGGTCTATGGACTGGGCAGTAGTATGGTACCAATATTAACTTCCTGGCTGGGAAGACAATGAGGTGCAATGCAAGACTGTCCTTGTTTTGGGAAGGTACATACCAGAGACTTTAAGGGTAACAGGATATCATGCCACAAAAAGACAAGAGAGGGTAATGGAGCAAATGTCACAAAGTGCTAACAACTGAGGAATCTCGATGAAGGGAATGTGGGAATTCTTTGTACCATTCATGAACTATATTCCAAATAAATTTTTTTTTAATTTTTTAAAAATTTTTTTATAAGATTTTATTTATCTATTTGACACAGAGAGAGAGATCACAAGTAGGCAGAAAGGCAGACAGAGAGAAAGGGGGAAGCAGGCTCCCTGCTGAACAGAAGAGCCCGATGTGGGGCTCAATCCCAGGACCCTGAGATCATGACCTGAGCTGAAGGCAGAGGCTTTAACCCACTGAGCCACCCAGGCGCCCCCCAAAATAAATTTTAAATGAGAAAAATAATATCGGTAAGAAAGATGATCTAAGCATGGACATTCATTCTGGTGTATCAAAAACCATTTTTTCTTCCTTTCTTTTTAATTAAGTAGAGTTAGTGTTCGGTTTGGTTTTTTGTTGTTTTTTTTTTTTTAATTTATTGGGGCGCCTGGGTAGTTCAGTCTTTAAGCGTCTGCCTTCGGCCTGGGTCAAGATCCCAGAGTCCTGGGATAGAGTCCCACATGGGGCTCCCAGCTCGACGGGAAGCCTGCTTCTCCCTCTCCCACTCCCCATGCTTGTGTTCCCTCTCTTACTGTCTCTCTGTCAAATAAAAACATTTTTAATTATTTATTTATTTGACAGAGAGAAGAGAGAGAGAGAGAGAGAGAACAAGTAGGCAGAGCAGCAGGCAGAGAGAGAGAGAGAGAGAGAGAGAGGGAGGGAGGGAGGGAGAAGCAGACGTGGGACTCAATCCCAAAGCCTTGGAATCATGACCTGAACCCAAGGCAGCTGCTTTAACCATCTGAGCCACCTAGGCGCCCCACAAATACCATCTCTTCAAAGAGGCCTTACTCATTCCTCCCACCCCCATGACTCTCTATCCCCTCCTTTGCTTTAATTTTCTTCATAAACCAAGATAGGCCACAACTGATGGTTGTTTGGGCTGAATGCCGGGTACATGGGATTCACTTACTATTTTTCTACTTTTGTTCAAAATTCTCCAAAGTATAATTTTTTAAACTATAAAACAGTAACACATGTGCATCTTTATTAATACATTAAAGTATCTAGCAGCAAGCCTAATAGCTACTTTGGTTTCTAAATTGTGATGAGCATAAATAATTTACAAACATGGAAATTAGGAAGTTAGAAATAATCCTCTGCAGGGTGCCTAAGTGGCTCAGTCCATTAAGCCTGCTGTCATGAGTTTGCTGTCATGAGTTCTGCTGTCATGATTTTGGGGTCCTGGAACCAAGCCCTGCAATGAGCCACTCCTTGGACTCTTTGCTCAGTGGGGTATCTGCTTATCCCTCATCCTCTCCCTCTGCCCTCCAACCCCACCTCATGTGCATGCACGCTCTCAAATAAAATCCGAAAAAAGAAAACTAAAAAATCCTAAAAAAAAAAAAAAAGGTGATTTTTTAAGAAATCTTGAATACAAAAGAAACTTTACTACAGACAGTGTAATAGCATAATTTTTACAAGCTAATGCTTAAGATAAAAAAATTTACCACCTACCAACTTAATGATTTATAAAAGACAAAACACTGTATGCCAGATGTCATTTTGTAAAATGCAAAAATTTTCTAAAAGATTTATTTATCAGGCGCCTGGGTGGCTCAGTGGGTTAAAACCTCTGTCTTTGGCTCAGGTCATGATCTTAAAAATCCTAAAAAAAAAAAGAAAAAAAAAGTGGTCTGTTCTTTAAAAAAAAAGATTTATTTATCTAAGAGAGAGAGCATGCACCAGCACTAAGGAGCATGGATAGGGGCAGAGGGAAAGAATCTCAAGCAGACTCAGCTGAGCAGAGCTGAACATAGGGGCTCAATCTTACAACCCTGAGCAGGAATCAAGAGTCTGAGGCCTAACCAACTGAGCCACCCAGGTGCCCCTGAAATACAAAATGTTTAAGAAGAATGCAAATGCCCTAGTTTTCGAATAAAAGGAATAAAATCAGGTGAAGGTTAAAAAAAAAATCAATTTTAAGAATCAAAAAAACTATGAATGTATTACACACAAGTTCATACACTTTGTGTAAACATGATAGGAATAAACATGAAAGTCAATACAAGCTATATCTTCATTCCATTTGTCAAAATTCTCAAGTAAGCCAAACTGCACTTAATACACAAAGACATATAGAACTCTAGAGGTTTAGTATCCGGGACTAAAAAACCTAGCACCAGGGCGCCTGGGTGGCTCAGCTGGTTGAGCGACTGCCTTCGGCTCAGGTCATGATCCCGGAGTCCCGGGATCGAGTCCCATATCGGACTCCCGGCTCTGCGGGAAGTCTGCTTCTCCCTCTGACCTTCTCCCCTCTCATTCTCAATCTCTGTCTCTCTAATAAATAAATAAAATCTTAAAAAAAAAAAAAAAAACCTAGCACCAAAACAAGCAATAAGACAATTGCGTTTCCTATTTGAATTTTCCCACAAATATTTCTTAACTGTAAGAAGTGGAGTGGTTCCTTATATAATAAAAACCTTTATGATAAATTTCAGTTTATCTCTATATTCAAAATGAACTCCTAAGTAATTAAATCCAAGAATTCACTAAACTTAAGTTAGCATTTTATAGAGACATTCCTTTGTGGGTTTTAGATGTTTACAATTTTCAACCTGGCTAATGCAGATACATGTAGAGGGGAAATCTGAATACTGTAATACTGTAAAATTATACCAAGAACATCTCTTCAGAGCAAAGCATATTTCCACACAGTGAAAACAGGCAGAATATAAAAAAATTATATGGTTTCTAATAAAATGATTAAACATTCTAACTGGTTTTCACAACAGAATGTGTTATTTTCTTTTTAAAAGATTTTATTTCTTTATTTGACAGAGAAAAAGACAGTGAAAGAGGGAACACAACCAGGGGGAGTGGGAGAGAGAGAAGCTTCTCACAGAGAAGGGAGCCCAATGCAAGGAGCCAAATGCGGGGCTCCTGGGATCATGACCTGAGCCAAAAAACAGATTCTTAATGACTGAGCCACCTAGGCACCCCCAGTGTATGCTATTTTCACTCAAAACATGAGTAGCTCTAAGGCAAATAATAATAATAAATAACATAAAGATAGCAGTAAACGTTAGAAATTTAACTATAGAAAAGTACTACTTTGTCTCCTTGTTCAGCAGGTTAATATAGGTCTGTTTCAAGGGTTTGAACAACATTTATGACAAAGCATCCAATAAACAAATTCAGGAGCCCAATTTTTTTTTTAAAGATTTTATTTATTTATTTGAGAGACAGAAAGCGAGAGAGCATGAGAGGAGAGAAGGTTAGAGGAAGAAGCAGACTCCCTGTGGAGCTGGGAGCCCGATGTGGGACTCGATCCCAGAACTCAAGGATCATGACCTGAGCCGATGTGGGACTCGATCCCAGAACTCAAGGATCATGACCTGAGCCGAAGGCAGTTGCTCAACCAACTGAGCCACCCAGGCGCCCAGGAGCCCAATTTTAATAACTATATACGCTGAAGGTATTTGCAGACCACAATGCTTACTCTAAATAATGTGGACTAGTTAACTACAGCTCAAACACCACAGATTCTTTTAAGTAGAAACAGAAATACATCATCTCCAATTGCATATACTAGTTTTCACGAACTTTTTCCAAACATTTTTTTTATTTTAAGATTTTATTTATTTATTCAACAGAGACACAGCGAGGCAGGAAACACAGAAAGGGGGAGTGGGAGAGGGAGAAGTAGGCTCATCACTGAACAGGGAGCCAAATGAGGGGCTTAATCCCAGGACCCCAGGGGATCATGACCTGATCGAAAGCAGACGCTTTTAATGACTGAGCCACCCAGGTGCCCCTCAAACATTTTTTTAAATTTTAGCAAAAATTTCAAAATAAGGAAAAAGTGAGATTTAGAAGACTATCTGGAAAAACTTTCACATTACCACTATCTTTAGAACTTCTATATAAATCTTCCCCAAGCATGACTGCTCACAGGATAGAAGTGCCTCATAAATCAAGCCTGAAATCTCTTCATAAGCTTACCAAACAATACAATGCCTGAGCAATCAAGAATCTACAAGAAAGGCCGTTGGAAAAAGGTGCCCTCCACAAGTCAAAAACCACCAATCTTCCTGGCACGGAGCCCTATTTTCCTCCAATATGCCAGAGGCATCTTCCTTAGGAAATAAAATACATTTCAAGCACTTTGTATTAATTTTTAATGCTATTTCTCATGATAACTGAATTTTATTTTTAAAATGTAAAAAGCCCATCACAAAAATATCAAAATTATAATATTCAAAACCAGAGCTGTTTCTACATAGAAACTGGCTGGGCTCTAAAAAAGAAACGATGTAGCAATGATGTAAGGCTAGGGTGAGTCAAATTTGTTTGAAGTCTAAAAATACCTCTAGTTATAGAATACTGAAGACAAGGAAATTCTTCCACTATATTTTTACTGTGTTCCCAAAGTAAAGATATCCAAATACACATAACATGTATTCCAGCTATTTTAACTCAGGAAACCATTGTAATATTTAAAATTAGCAAAGCCAGAACACATTTTTAAGTGGGTTTCATTCTTTGACAAAATTTTTACATAAGCTGCTACCTTGCTCTACCTCTGCACAATCTTTAACGTCTTCTCTAAAACTGGAGATGGATGGGAAGAACCTGAATCTGTGATTTACTTAAAATGGGCAAACAAGATACAGAGAATTTTATATTCTTTAAAGGGCTCTATTTGTTGGCTCATTCTAATTCAGGGAATCGTCTTTGCACACACCTCTCTCTTACAACTAAAAGACAGCAACCAATTGTTGTGTAACTCCTCCCTTCCCCCTTCAACCCAGCTAACATACAAAGGAAAGGACTTTCTCTATTGTGCAAATTCGGTCCCTGCAATAGATCTTTGTTAACTAAAATCTGATTCAGAAATAGTCATTTAATTTTTTTTCAGCGGCATATTAAAAGCTGTAAAGATAATGAACACAACAAATGCATTCTTACTGCAAGAAGGTAAAACCAAATTTTGAAAATGCTCTGATTACATTTTAAAGATTGGGTCATTCTTCAGTACAGGGGGGGGGGGGAAGCCCTATCAGCATCCTTCCCTCAATCTGTTTTCCACCAAAAACACTGATCAAAATGTAAATAACACAAAAAAAGATTTGGTTCTGACCCCTCCCCCCAAACACACACAAAAGTGCCCTCTAAGCTTCTCTGCTTCCAAAACTGTTTGGTTTAATCTTTAAAAAAACAAAAACAAAAACCCAAACACTAACTACAAAAGGCTAATCTGTGTTACAAGGATAATCATTTCGAAAATGTTTTATGTAATGTATTCCCAATATACACCTCTTAATCCTGTAAAACAGTTATTAGTTAATGTTGTAATTAGCTAGGGAAAAGGGTAAAAGCTGGTAAAAGATATTAGAGGGTTTATCCCATTTTGATTTCTAGAAAACACTAGACGTGTATATCCTCACATTTTCTTACAGAGCTATCATTCTGGTACAACTACCTTTTTATCCCTTTCACTTAAATTACTCAATTTCGTCCCCCACCCCCCAGTAGCAATCACACATTTTACAAAACATTTTCTACAATAGAGATAAAAGGCTTTGAATTCCTTCAAACAGGGTATATTTAGCTCCACAGTTGGGAAATCAAAAACATTTCTTATACATATTTAAGAATAAACAAGAAACCATAAATAGAGATTACCTGTCCCCAGGATCGGGTGGGAAGTGGGGGATGGGAACTGGGAATCCCGAGGTCAGGGGTGAAGGGGAGATTTTTCTCTCCAAACCCTTTACACTCTTTAAACCCATAAGAATGCACTGCCTTTTCAAAGAGCTAAGAACATTTGTCTAAAATTTTTTTTAAATCGCTTTTAAAATAAAGGAGTCTCATGAACACACGCTCTGCTTAGTTTTAACATAATCTGCTTTTATCAGTAGCATCTGCTTGTGCTCTGCAATAGGTGAGATACCCCTTTAAACGTCGTGAGCAATGTGCCCGCTAAGCCCTCTTTAATACAGTAACGTTCCTCCAGACCTCGGCTTTCGAAGGCAGCTCGCATCCTCCGCCCCCTCCTCCCTCTGTGCATTCTGAGAGCTGCTCTGCTGATTCCCACATAAAGTGGGTCCTGGCCGCCATTTTAGAAAGTCATTCACACAAGCCGGACCGCAGCACCATCCGCTTAAAAATCTCCCAAAACTCCCGTGGATGATCTCCTCTTCCCTTTCCCTCTCCCCTCATCTTGAGAGGAGTCAAACTCTCTGCAATAGGTATGCAATGTCTCTGGAATGTGCATAATGCGAAATGACACGTCTGGCCACAGAACGCCGAGGAGCAACGCAAATGCTGCAATGCACGTGTTTGCACGTCGGTACAGACGAATCCCAGAGACCTACAGCGAAAGTCCACAGGAGTTAAAAGTTAGCACACCTAAGTGGCTTTTCCACTCCAATAATCTGCACCTAAATGACTTTCCCACCAAAGCACTGAAGACACTGAGGCTGTGGGTGGAGGTAAAGGGTGGAGCAGCGCCAGGGAGGGAAAAGTTCCCATCTGCTTCCCAACTGAGCCCAGCGTCTCGCTCCCCTTTACCACCGGGGTAGAGGTGAGTTTTTGCTCCGTGCCTGCCCCTGCCCGGTTTCTCAGCACAAAGTAGTAAACACCGGGAGAGTCCCTGGAAGCGCGCCTCCCCCAGCCCTGCCGAGGACAGCTTGAGCAGGTTATGAATGGCCTCACTATTGCCGGCTCCTTTTCACACGCGGACACGCGCAGACGCGCGCTCCAGCGGTGAAGATTTAATACCCCAGTAACAGCAACCACCAACAGAATCAATGATCCTCCATTTAAAAGACAAGAGTGGAGCTCTGCTGCCTCTGCTTCCATTTCCCTATCCAAGCTGCTCAGCAGCAAGCGACGCAATCTATTTTTCCCATGGTGACTCACTAATAAGGGCGCTCCATAATTTCCTCCACTCACTAGATAGTAGGAGGAATTAAGAGTAAACCAAACTTTAAATCTTTCCGGGTCTTGAATATCGTAAGAAACAGTAATTCTCGAGGACGATCACAGATTTGCCAGTCCTTCTCATTTTGCACCAAGCTTAAGCAAATCATCACTTTCAGTATTTTATACCGAGGGCTCCATCCGTTACGGTACACATACGTTCCACAAAGAAAGCAAGCGCTTAAATGCTACTGTATTAGAGGTATCAAAAACAACTGTGACCCCACGTCTCACTGACAAAAAAATATTCTGGGAAGTTTAAAAAAGCTACATCTCTTGATCTGAAAAGATTGGCATTCGTCTAACGACCGATTCAAGAACTCTGGGCGGGAGGGAATCACCATTCTTTTCAAAGGCAGCCCCTCAGCGCTAACCCCGCGCGGCCGCGGAGGTCGAGATCCCGCGGTTCTTGGGCTCCGGCGCCAGCTGGGCACCGTCCTACCCGCGGCAGGGCTTCCACTGAAAGCCCTCGGTCCTCCTGGTCCTCCTCGCCCTCCTCACCCAAGCACCCCAGAGGGCTGAAGGCGGCCTGGAAGGCGAAAGAACCGAAACAGGCGCACCAACTTATTTTCCGACACCATACTCGCTAGTCAACCCCGGGAAAAAAAATTATATTAATAACAATTTTTTTAAAAAAAGAGAAATGTGAGCTCGCCATTTCCTTGTAGTTTCTAGGTCTGTAAGCCGTTCGGGAGGTGCCTAGAACCTCGTAGTTGTCGCCCCAGATCCGAGCTGCTCCTACACCACCTACCGAGACTTGTGTCTGGGTAAAACCTCTCATGTCGCACAAACCCCTTTCTCGGTGAGACATTTCCAAGCTTCGAAAAGAGCAAGGAGCGGGACTTGCGGCGGGACTCCGGAGTTGGCCACGCCGGGACGCGGGTCCCGGGCGGCGGCGCGCAAGGACGCGACCCCACTCCTGCCCGGTCGGCTTGCGGGCACCCTCCCGGCGCCGGTTCCGCCGAGGCCGAGCGACAGCCTCCTCCTTGCTGAGGCGGGAGAGGGCAGCAGCCGGGCCGCTCCGCCGAGGCCCGAGGCCCAACGCCGCGACGCGGGCCAAGCGGCGACCAGACAGCCGCGCGCCCCCCGCACCCGTCCGTGGGTCTGGCCCGGGTCCCCTCAGCAGTTCCGCGCACGGGGAGGGGCCGGCAACGGGCCGGGCGGGCAGCAGCGCCCGAGGGGAGAGCGCGGCCCCGGGCCGCGTGTCACTCACCGTTTGAAATGCTCGATGATCTTCTCTTCCCGCACATTCTCCGGTAAGTTGCCCACCCAGAGGTGCCTGGTTTCCCGGACCATGCTGGGCGGTGTGCCGGCGACCGCTGGTGCGGGTTCTCCCTCGCCGGCTTCGTACGAGCCCGTCAGCGCCGGGAGGCGGGCGCCGAGGCGGCGGCGGCGGCGGCTGCGGCGGTGGCGTCGGCAGCGGCGGCGGCTCCTCCGGCTCCCCCCCGTGCAGAGACCATCCCTCTCCCCCAGGTTCTGACTCTCGGGCCTCGCAGCTCGGCTCTGCCGCCACCACACACCCGAAGCCGACCCTCGCGCTCCGGCGGCGCATGCGCCCGGGCGGCGGCGGGCGGGGGAGCGGGGAGGAGGGGCGAGCGGGACCCGGGCGGCAGCGACTACGACGGAGCTGGCGCTGTGGCAGCCGGACGCTTCCCACCGAAGCGCGCGGCCCGCCTCCCTCGCCGCGGGTACGCGCGCGTCCGCCCGCCCGCCGAGGCCGAAACGCCGAGTTCCTCCCAGCCGGCGCGCAGGCGCGCGGGGAGGGAGGAACGCGGGGCTTGAAAGGAACGCTCGCGCCCCGGATCCTGATGCGCAGGCGCGCAGCCGCGCAGGGAGCCGGCCGCGGGGCGGGCGCTCGGTCAGACCTGGGGCGCTGAGTTTGCAGAGACGCGGACGGTCTCCAGCTCTTCAAGCAGGGGTCCCAGGCGCCGGCCTAGATGAACAAAAGAAAGGGAATTGGTTTTGATAGGGCTACGCGTCAGAGCGGCTGTCAGTGCCTCTCCCAGGAGAGTCCAGGACTCCTGCCCCTACTCACCCTTCGGCCAGGAGCTGGCCGTTTCCGGGCACTTGGATCCCGCCTGCTTGGGAAAGTGTCAGAACAAGGCCGCCCTTCTCACTGCCCAGCGAAGCAATGACCGGTTCAGAAACCCATCCCTCTCAGAATAATTAGCTGTAACGTTAAGCAACTATTTTATGTAGGATCTTGCGAAACGTTTTGCAAGATACTGTAGCTGATCGTTACGGCATACCAGGAATAGAACTTAAATGAGATGGCTACATGTCTAATATTGTAAAAAGGATTTGTATAGAGGATTTAAGCATTGGAACGGATCAGACCTCTGGCCTTTCCAGGCCTAACGACCTTTAAAGACCATAGCTGAATTTTTATATAATGGCCAGTTCACAGAACCCCGGAGAAAATCCACAAAATTAAGACAAACTACTGAGTCCAGAAAAACGGAATCGTTTAGAACAGTCAGCAACTCAATTTTCTTTTCCATTTTTTATCTACGGAAATGAAATATCAGAGGTGCAGTACTTCAAGTACACACTAGATTTTAAATATTTGGTCTCATTCACTGTCTCCTTAAAATACAGCCAATTTATCACCAAACTATATTTTGAATTGGAAAATATGGTCACCATGATCAATGGCACTAATACTAGAGTTACCTGTGCACAGTAGTTTCTTTTGTTCCACAGACAGTAATGCTCCAAGTAGTTCTTTTGTTGTTTACCATATATAATCTTACATAAGCTTTTTTTCTTTTTTTTTTTTTTTTTTGAGAGAGAGAGATCACAAGTAGGCAGAGAGGCAGGCGCGGGGGTGGGGGGGGGGGGGTTGGGAAGCAGGTTTCCCGCTGAGCGGAGAACCCCATTCAGGGCTCGATCCCAGGACCCTGAGATCATGACCTGAGCCGAAGGCAGAGGCTTAACCCACTGAGCCACACAGGCGCCCCTAACATAAGCTTTTTAATGATTGTGGCCTTCTGAGAGTCACATCAACTTTTCTTGTATTTGGTCTAATAGTCCATACCATAGGGGTGCCTGGGTGGCTCAGTCCATTAAGCGTCTGCCTTCCTCTCAGGTCATGATCCCAGAGTCCAGCCCTGAAGCTGGCTCCTTGCCCAGCGGGGAGCCTGCTTCTCCCTCTCCCTCCGTCCCCTGGCTTGTACTCGCCTAACCCAAATAAATAAAATCTTAAAAATAGTCCATACTATATTTCATAAACTTGATCAGTTGAGATACTCTCTATTCCATTGAGGAGGCTAAGCAAGCCCCAGCCTTACACAGTTTCAACAATTTCAGTAAAAGATAAGCTAGCTGAGGGGCTAACCTTACCCTCCATTTGAAATGATTTTTGGAATTTTGACAAACTATTTCTAAAACTTCTAGATTCTGAGCCAAATAATTTAGCCGATTTGTTTAACTTCACTAAGAGTCAGAAACAGAAAGAGGAGGTAGAGAAAAGCTAGAAACAGAAAAGCCCCACTACGATAGTGGCATTCATTGATAGTTTAGTTAAGGTATTTAGTGCCACCCCAGAGGCTGCCCTTGTCTTCATGCAAATCAGTTTTTAAATGAAATGGAAATTTGTGTTCTTGAAAATATTATGGAACAGATTCCTCAGTAAAAGCAAATCAAACCACATTCAGATGTAGGATTAGCCATTTACATTTTGCCATTTCTTTGTCACGACAACTATCACTTAAGGAGTGTCAAGCCAGCACCCTATTAACCTAAACTCATGAACTATATAGTTGTGGTTTTTTTTTTTTTTTTTTTAAGATTATTCATTTATTTATTTGACAAGGAGAGAGAGCACAAGCAGGGGGAGCTGCAGGCAGAGGAAGAGGGAGAAGCAGGACTCTCCACTAAGCAGGGAGACTGATGCTGCGCTAAATTCCAGGGTCCTGGGATCATTACATGAGCTGAAGGCAGACGCTTAACCGACTGAGCTACCCAGACGCCCCTGAACTATAGAGCATACACGGCTGCAGTTAACATTGAACTCACATGCATTTTTCCACGAAGCATGAATTTCAATATAAGCAACCAAAATTTGAAACACATTTTAAAATAGGATGTAAATTATTTAAAACTTGATAGGCTCTGTGTTTGCTGAAACCTCTTGGAAAGACCAAAGTGTCACCATGAAGAACAGAAGAGATTCAGCTCAATTGCATTAAGAGGGGCAACTGACAAAGAAGAGGATTCACAAAATAGCCTCTTGCAATTACAGAAGTAAAGGGCATATCTCACCTTGCATGCAGACTTCAGTTAAAATCATGCTGAGGAAAAAATTCAAGGGCTGAAAAAAAAGGGGGGGTAGCCTTTTAGAAGCAAAATCATTAGAACAAAGACTAATTAGAGTAATTATTGAAGATAGTATTTTGTATCCGTCTAGGACTCCCACAGAACAATAAAACGAAAAACCAGAACAAAATAAGAAGGCAATTAAGATATTTTTTCTAATACTTTCTCCATGACACAAGAATGAGGGTACATTAAGTGAAAGTTAAAGCAACATGCTTCCCAACTAAAAAAAAATTTTTTTTCCAACTAAAAATTTTTTTGAACTAGTTCTCTTAGGTTAGCCTAAAGGTGTTACAGCGGTGCTGTTTTTCCATGTAAAAAGTAGAATAGGTATTTAATTTTTGTAAATTAATCTGAAATGGGCAAAGTTACTTACAAATATTTTACAAATACCTTCAAGTCCCCCACCTTTGGGAAGTAGTGGAGGAGAAACCTGGTAGAACATTACCAACACACAAATTATTAAGCAAAGTTGAGTTAAAGTTCTCCCAAAGACCAAAGAGATCACAGAATGTCAAAAAGATGAGAGGCAAATATCAAATTAAGAACATCATCTCATCTTGCCAGAGATTTACCAAATTGAGAAACAGTCTCTCTTTAACAATATAAAGGCTAGCAAAATCCCATCAAACATCATTTGATAGCACCTTATACTCAGATTCTCTTGAAGTATTGTCAAACTACCTGTTTGGCACCAAAAATAGCAACCATTCATTTTCATTTCTTGGGTCTTTAAAAATCCGATATATATTTCTCAAGAGAATTCTCAGTTCATAAAATGTCAACAGACATCAGCCTAAATAGATTTGATGAGTAAAAATTTTAATTACCTGTTCAAATTTTTAATGTGTTCCTATGATGCCAAAAGAAAAAAATATGACACTAACTTCAATTGAACAGATTCATTTAAAGGAAAAATAACTCACATATAGATGCTGGGTTCAAATGAGCAATTCAGGTAGGAATTCTACCCATCTTTATTATTAAACTTAATAGTTGCAGGTTAAAAATACTGTCCATATTCCTTACTGATTCTTTTTTTTTTTTTAAAGATTTATTTATTTATTAGAGAGAGAGAGACTAAGAATGAGAGGGGAGAACGTCAGAGGGAGAAGCAGACTTCCCACAGATCTGGGAGTCCGATATGGGACTCGATCCTGGGACTCCGGGACCATGACCCGAGCCAGTCAGTAGCTCAACCAACTGCGCCACCCAGGCGCCCCTCCTTACTGATTCTTCCAGCATAACAAACACTACTTGGCGTGAACTTTGTGTTATACTAAAAATAATAAAAAAAACAAACAAAAACAACACTGATGATACAAATGAGAGACATTATGTATAATGGAATATCCCTGGGCTACCGGGTTAAGAATTAGAAATTCCAGTTCCAGTTTTGTCACTGTCTATATGACCTAGGTAAATCAATTAAATCCTCAGAGTCTCAATATCCATATCTGCAAAACGAAGTATGTTTTCTCTATCAAAAAAGGTTCCTAGAAGTATCAAAGAAGATGATATATGTAAAAGGATTTGGAAGTAACACACCACAAAAATATCACGAATACTATTAAGTTGACCACTAATTTCATATTAATATCAAAAATAAGCATCAGCTGAAATTAAGAACATGTCATTATCAATTTTCAGGGTTTTACAGCCTACATAGGTCCTATAGTCAAATCAAAATGCAGTGATTGCATATTAAGTATGCAGTTCCTTGTTTGTTTTTGCAAAGCTTTTAATAACAACAAAACTGATAAGTACATGCCCTTTGCATACCCCAAATCAAGTGTTTGGTTTTTTCCAATGCCTTTTATTTTTATTGGCAATGTATCAGAAAAACACTGGGAAAGCTTTTCTCTATTTCTCTCTTTGGTACAAATATTTACAAACGCAGAATTTCTTCAACAGCATTTATCTTGGTATGTTTTCAATAGAAAGCCAACCCATTCTGGTATTCTGATTTTTTTTTTTTTTTGACACAGAGGAGAGAGATGACAAGTAGGCAGAGAGAGAAGGGGAAGCAGGCTCCCTGCTGAGCAGAGAGCCCATGTGGGGCTTGATCCCAGGACCCTGAGATCATGATCTGAGCTGAAGGCAGAGGCTTTAACCCACTGAGCCACCCAGGCGCCCCTGGTATTCTGATTTTTAAATTTAACAATTAAAAATTGATGCTCATTGAAAAAGATCAAAAGTAGGGTGTGATCTCTCCTTTCTTCTATGATAAATGGATGGTGAAGTGAATTTCCTCATCTGAGTCTTAATGATAATTCAGAAAGGTAACATTAAAAGCAAAGCTATTGGGGCGCCTGGGTGGCTCAGTGGGTTAAAGCCTCTGCCTTCAGCTCAGGTCCTGATCTCAGGGTCCTGGGATCGAGCCTCGAATTAGGCTCTCTGCTCAGTGGGGAGCCTGCTTCCGTGTGTGTGTGTCTCTCTCTCTCTCTCTGCCTACCTGTGACCTCTCTGTCAAATAAATAAAATATATATTTTTTAAAAAAAAAGCAGAGCCATTTGCAAAGGGGAATTAAAATAGATGTGTTTTTTTGTTTTTTGGGTTTTTTTTTGGTGGGCAGCAAAGCAAAATTTATTGAGTGGACCCGGGAGGGTTGCTCAAAATAGATGTGTTTTTAATCAGGTCTCACTTTCACACTGTGAGGAGCTCCTGTATTTAGCATGCTAGACGGGCTCAAAGAGTTCAGTCATGCGTAATGGAAGCCCAGTTGGGAAAAGCATTTGAGCCTCAAACTCGGACTTTGAATGCTAACCTAGCCGTAGAGCAGATAAATTAATATCAACATTTAAACAAAAGGACAAAATCGTTACCAGATATTTAACAAGAATTTGGTTACAAATCTAGTCCCAAGCTATTAAAATTAAACTATTTCATGACAAAACATATACTTAAAATATAAGCATTTGTTCCTAAAAGTATCATATAAAAATACATTAACTACTCTAAAATGATCAAAGCCTACTTGACAGCTTGACAATACAAATTCTTTCCATTATTATAATCAGGTTTTTTTCAAAACAGTAGAAAATAAAACAGACGATACTGCTCTATTATTCTCAAAGACTGTTTGACATATTGTTAGTCTTGAGGGTCAACTGGTGCAAGAAAGACCAGTCCATTAACAGATTTATTTTGATACAGAAGGCACAGTCTGGTGGAATTACATATATTATAACTTCAATCAATTGAACATCAGCCAGCTAGTCCTCTAAATCATACTTTCAGCAAGCTAATATTTCATAATCTATTTTACTATTCAACCCTCTATGTAAGCTAAAGTATCCCACATTGTTTCTCGTATTCTAGAAATGAATGTAATGGCTGATATATGTTTTTAATCAATTCTTATGTTTCTACCATTTCCTTGGAAAGTTGCTTAATTTTTCCCCTCTATGAGGAAATACCGCTAATGTACCTAATATTCAGAATTATGAATTAATGTTTAGGGCATGGGAAAAAAATGGACTAGAAGGATATTTGGAAATTCTTTAATCACAGCTGTGCCTATGTGGTAGGATTTAATTCTTTTCTTTTTTAAATTTTAATTCTAGCAAAGTTAACATACAGTGGTAGTTTCAATACAATACAGGTGTACAATATAGCGATTCGACAATTCTATACATTATTGAGTGCCCATCATCTATCCCCCTACCCACCTCCCCTGAAATTAAAAAATTTTTTTTAAGTTTCTATTCATCTGGGGCGCCTAGGTGGCTCAGTGGGTTAAAGCCTCTGCCTTCAGCTCAGGTCATGGTCTCAGGGTCCTGGGATCAAGCCCCGCATCGGGCTCTCTGCTTGGTGGGGAGCCTGCTTCCCCCTCTCTCTCTGCCTGCCTCTCTGCCTACTTGTGATCTGTCAAATAAATAAATAAAAATCTTTTTAAAAATAGTAAAGTTTTATTTATATCTTCTAAAAATTTTCCATTTTTATATTTTCTTTGGTTAACAGATATTGCTTTTATAATTAGAAAAAGTTATAATAAAATGACTTTTGGAAGTCAGTACCTGGGTTACTTTAAAGATTTCTCAGAAGTGTTGATGCTGGACTATACTAAATCAACATATTTATATTAAGAGATCCTATGTGAACAAAATTTGAACAATAATGTAGTTATTCACTACGTTAATTCTCATATTTCATTCAACCTTTTAAACCTCTATTATTAATCTTCATGTGAGAAAAAACTCTTTACTAGAAGTAATACATTAACCAAAACACCCATATATAGTAGATTGTAACTTTTGAACATCAGGAAGTAAGCAGAATATAAATAAATAAGGCTATTGATTGATTTGGAGACACTGTCAAAGTGTAGTTGATGGAATCTCAAGAACGGTTAATACCAAACAAAATGGGTTTAGTAACTTGTTACATATGTCTTGAAATTTTCAGACTTAGGGTCCTAAGCTCCCCGGCTCTAGTTCAAAATAGAAAATTAAAAAAAAATTATGTACTCATTTGAAATACATTTTTAAAACTGTCCATCTTAACTCAATTATTGTTATTTAATAGAAATGGCTCTTTAAATCACATCACTGCCTCAATAATCTTCAGGATGGTAATAATTGTTAATTTTATATAGTAGTCCATAATTAGATACTTGAAATCTTTTGACTTCAAATAAAACCACACTATTTAAAGACTACGTAGGACTGATGCCTTTCTGAATTAATGCTGGAATTATTTTTAAGGCTTTGAAAAGTTAAATTTCAGTATTTTCACACAGAGGAGCTCACTGAATTTTTTCAGGCCATATGCTACAAAAACCATGAGAACCACTGCTTACAGTTTTATTTGGATGATACTTTGGCTTAAAAAAAAAGGAACACCTGGGTGGCTCAGTTGGTTGAGCAGCTGCCTTCGGCTCAGGTCATGATCCCAGCGTCCTGGGATCGAGTCCCGCATCGGGCTCCTTGCTCGGAGCCTGCTCCTCTCTCTCAATGCCTCTGCCTGCCTCTCTGCCTGCTTGTGTTCTGTTAAATGAATAAATAAAATCTTTAAAAAAAAAAAAAAAGAATACCTTGGTATAAGTCTCTTCGAGAGTGCTAGATTAACTTAAAATGATTTCTCTAAGAAAACAGAACCATTAAGTGTCATAACTAAAGATTTCACTGAATACTGTTAGCTGGTGAAGGGGCATGGTGGGATCAATTAATAAAAGGAGTCTGTGTTTCCCCCACACCACCAGATAATTTAAACACACACACAAGCATAAACCTTTCACACAAAAATTCACTCAAAAAAGTGGCTTCAAACCGGGATACTGTTGTCTTTCAGTTTTCAGTTTAAATATATCATACCCCTCAAGACCAGTTTCCAGAGATTCTAATTATTAGACTGCACATAAGAACTTTGTTTTTATGCCTATTTATTTGTTGTTGTTGTTTTTAAAGATTTTATTTGACAGAGAGAGATAGAGTACAAGTAAGCAGAGTGGCAAGCAGAGGGAGAGAGAGAGAAGCAGGCTCTCTACAGAGCAGGGAGCCCGGTGTGGGACTCGATCCCAGGACTTCAGGATCATGACCTGAGCCGAAGGCAGCCGCTCAACCAACTGAGCCACCCAGGCGCCCCTTTATGCCTATTTAAATTTATAAAACAGGGGCGCCTGAGTGGCTCAGTGGGTTAAAGCCTCTACCTTTGGCTGGGGTCATGATCTCAGAACCTGGGATGGAGCCCCAGCAGGAAGCCTGCTTCCTTCTCTCTCTGCCTGCCTCTCTGACTACTTGTGATCTCTCTCTGTCAAATAAGTAAATAAAATCTTTTAAAAATAGAGCCTGCGATCCTTGATCTTGGGAGTTGTGAGTTCAAGCCCCATTCTGGGTGTAGCATTTACTTAAAAAAAATTTTTTTTTTAATTATAAAACATAACAAACACCAAATTTTCTTCTCCTTATTTGGTGGTGTTATCTTCACTTTAGGGATTTTGACTTTGCAGACACTCATTAACCATAATTTGTTAGAACAGAATTTATAACCAAAATTCTGCCAATTCAAGGGACGGTTGATCTGGTCATTTCCAAACTTCAAATTATAGTCTTGTTAGCAGGCGGAGAATTCTATGGTTTGCTAGTGCTTCAACAGCCTCTAGACAGCTTTTCATATACTAAGAGTTCCTGATAGGAATCTGGCACCAACTCAAAATTCCCACCAGGAAGAAAGATCTCCCTTGCTTAGGACCCACTGCGTGGCTCCGCCCAGAGCCTTGACCCGACTTGACCTTAGACTCTGCGTGGTCAATGGTGCACTCGCACCTGCGGGCAAGTTAGCAGGCCCAACTTCAGAGCCGAAATGCGGGTCGCGACCATAATGTCAAGCTTCAAGTGCCACGCCAAGTCTTTAGGAGCCCCCAAGGTGCCTTGTTCGCGAACAAGCTCCCTCTTTTAAACCTCACATCTGTAAGGATCTGAAGGTACATTACACGCTAAACGAATATAGGAAGGCAATTACTCCACCAGCGAAACGAAGGTCCTTCAAAAGGAAGAAGGCAAGGAAACAAAGCTCGGACTGGAGACGTGGCAGACCTCCATGCCCTGCCAACGGGAACCTTACTTAATCTCAACCTAATGGATTTCAGAAACGGGCTTGCATGGAAGTGGATTACATAGCAAGTTAAAAGAGCCGGGGGGGTGGGGGTGGCTTTTTTTAGAACCCACAACCCTGGCGGCAGTAATTTCCCCCACACTCCTAAGGGAAGAGAAAAGGAAAATAAAACCAAAGGCACCTTGAGAGAGAGTAAAAGCTGTTACTATGGTTACCACTCTCCAAGCTCAAGTCAGCCCAGGGAGACCAAGCTGCGCGCCCAGTCCCTTTCTTTGTCCGCAGCCACACACCGAGGACAAACCTAGCGGCCAGCCCCGCCAGCCCCAGCAGAGGCTTGCCTCGGCGACCCGGGGCTGCGTTCCAAATAAAGGACACCTTTATTTTGGCTTAGTGAGCAAGAACTACAGGCAGCGCCTGACGGAAGCCAGCCCGGCCACCACCGGGTCCTGCGGCTAGGGCTGTCTCCCCCCACCGCTTGGAGGAAGGCTCCACCACACTGCAGGCACCCGACCCAGTCAGGAACCGGGCCAAACATGGCGCACGCACGAGTGGAAGGGAGCCAACCCGACACAGTCCGACCTCCTCCCTTCGGCACAAAAGGAAGGCTAAGCTCGAGGAAACCCCTCAAGAAGCTACGGTTCCCCCGAGCGGGAGCTGAGGAAACAGTAGGGCGCAACCAAGATGCTCAGACGCACTTCATTTCAAAGACGCTACCGCAAGCAGGGCGGAGAACACAGTTCGGCAGAGACGGCCTGCTGCGCAGCCGCGCGGAGCAACGATTCGAGCGCTTCGGTCCTGCCCCTCCCCCTCCAAAGGCCAGGGGAGTTGCCCCAACGCGCCGGCGCAACGACGGAACGTGGGGGGAGGGGAGAAAAAAAAAAAACCTGTTCCCTTCATTGTGAGAGCGAACCGCCCCGCCCCGCACGGCGCGCGCGCACGTCCCACTCTCACACTTGCACACGCGCGCGCCGAACTTGCCGCCCAAGCCGGCGCGCATGCTCCGGAAGGTAGGCGGTGGCTGAGCCTGCGGCTTTTTGCTGGTTCCCTGAGAAGTTTCTGGAAAGTCGGAGGCCAAGGGAAGCTGGGGGATGGGGAACGCAGGGAAGCGAACATTTGAGAGACACCGAAACATCCAAAACACACCGCCACCGCCCCGCGTCCATCCGTCACGCCATGGCCAAAGCAAAGCCCAAGACCACCGAGACCCTTACGCCAGGGGAAAAGCATGGGAACTGCAGCAGCCGCTCCTTCCTCTGCCTGTGCCTAGCCCCGAGGCCTCTGACCACGGGGAGAAGGGAAAGGGCAGGGGGAGCGATGAAAAACCTAAAACGCTCACTGGAGGTTTGCGTGGTGGAGTGAAAGCCGACATCCGCCTTCTGGAGCTGCCCGCGCATTCTTGGGCCGCCCGTGGCTCTTCTCTGGCTCTCGAGCGTGGGCTCCGCATTGGGATTCTACGCGGCTGCCGAAGTACTGCTCTGGGGCTGCTTAACCCGTTTCCTTAATTTCCCCTCGTTTTGGGGAGGTGTCCTTTTATTCCCCCTTCCTGTCTTCCCTTTGGTGGCCAAGAGCTAAGTAAAGCTGCGGGTTTGGAGACCCTAGGAAAGGGCTGCTCCCTCCCCGCGCCAGCCCGAGGAGCGTCCTGGGCGGGCAGGGGTCGCCCGTCTGTAGTGGGACGCTTAGTTCTCTCAGTTTTTGTACCCTTAAATGAGAACCTCCGGCAGAGGGGCACGTTTGGAAGCGCTAAGGCAGCACACGCACAAAGGCGCCGCCTCGTTTGCGGACTCGAGAAGCGGCCGACGCGGCGAGGGAAAGTCGGGGCGGCGGCGTGGGGGCGCCCAGGCGCGCCAGTGCCCAGGGAGGGTCACCCGAACGGCCACCCTGGAAAAGCCCGCGCGGGCACTGCCGTGCTGCGTGGGGGCGGGGAAGGGGTCTGCGGCGCCTTTTATTTCTCCGCCGGCGCCCGCTCTTGGCCTGGCGCGGCTGCCATTTTGTGGCGCGGCCGCCATTTCGCAGAGCCGAGGGGGCAGGGCGGCGGGGGAGGGGCGCGCGCCGCCGCGGCCGGCGGGTGGCGTGGGGGCGGGGCTGGCGCAGGCGCCCGGGCTGTCCCCCAGCCGTGAAGGCGAGCGCGTCCCCTTTGTTCTTCGCCTCTGGGCTCCTGCGCCGCCGCCCCGGAGCCGTGCTGGGTGCGCGCGGCATGTGTCCCCGGCCGGCGGCCGGGGGTGTGCGCGCACAGTCCCCGATCCCTTCTGCTCTCTGAGCCCTTCCACTTCGGGGCTCCTCACCTCCGCCCCTGCTCTGTGAAAGGAGTGCATTTTATTTGGCCGTGCCCCGAACGCCACCGTGGGAAGCCGTAGTTCGCCCTGAGAACGAAGGCGCTTTCTGCAAGCCTCGTGCGGTGGGGGCCGCAGATAGGCTTGGATGCCACTGCCCCGAGCCCTAGTGGCGCTCTGCAAATAGGAAAGTGCCGAGCTTCGAGAGCTGGGAGACCCGACAAAGGTGCCGTGCACCAGCGTAACCGAAAGGTCGGGCTCTTTAAAAAAAAAAAAAGAAAAAATGTCTTTGAAGTGCTGTCATCAGTAGGAGAACCGAGAAGCTTCTGTTCATTGGCTGGCTGCGAGGCACGCACTGCGCCACTGGTTTCTGATAGGTTTTATAGCCCATTATTTCGGGCTGAGCCATAAACTGGAACAATAGATTGGAATATTTTATTTCTGTCTGTTGAGAACATCTTCCATGTAACTTCTTTTTAAAGCCCCCTATGAGTATGTAAATACCAAATTGACTCAATAAAGTATTATGTGCCTTACAGTGTCATTTCAGATGCTGAAAGAGCTATTGTTTTTCTGATTTCAAGGGAATATTTAAATGTGAATCTTGGCAATTTAATGTTAACTTTGCGGCTGGAATCAACAAAGCCGGGAAATTCAAGAGTAATGCTGCTATATTTGTCTTCCAGCCTTGCTTTTTGTGCAAGGTATTTTTGTTTAATGTGGGTTTTTTTTTTTTTTTATCCTGTAACATTGAAAAAAAAATAATACTGTTGGGGTTTTTTGTTTTTGTTTTGTTTTTCCTAAGTTTTGTGTTGTTGGTTTTTTTTTTTTTTCACAGCAGCATGAGTTCGTAACCGAGCCAGCCTTTTCTGGCTCAAATCTTTTGGTGTTGCAGCTAGAGTAGGGTTTTTTCTCCCCCCTTACTATGTATAATTTCAGGGGGTTGGTTATCTGTTTCAGTAATAGGGGAGTTAGGCTCATAATGATAGAATGAAAAGTTTAAAAAATATATTTTCGAGGGAACAGATCAAGATTTGATCGCTTCCACATGAAAAAACATCTGATGAGTGGCTGTTAGTTCCCAAATTTTGTCTTAGTTTCAATATGATTAAAAGCACTGCTTGGAATTTTAATTTTTTATACTCATCTCAATATTTTGTAAAGCACAATATTGTGTATTTTTTGGTATTGAGAGTTTATGAAAATAATTGTTTTGAAAATGCTGTTAGTTTTTGCCTGCACAACCAAAATTAAGTAGTATGAAACTTTGTTTTATTGGGAATTAGGACAGATTATTCTAATAACGCAGACAAAACATTATGCCTTCAGGAGCCAGACAGTTGAAAATTTAGAGAATGATTGCACAATCCTTTCACTTTGTACAGATGTAGAGGATCTGTTTAACAATTCTAATTCCTAGAATTTGTTTTTATTTATAAAACACGTTCTTATTTCACACCTTTAACTGTTACGCTTAACACTAAAAGCACACCCTTTTTTTGTACAAAATATTTTCAATTTGTATTTTCTTTAGAGTGGGTGGTATTTTGCACTGTTCTCTCCCTTATGACCAATGGCAAACATTTGCAAAACAGTTGAACAGAATTCAGGAAACTCCTCTCCCATTCTAATGTTGGCCTCAAAACATTTTCCAACTTCCTAAGCCAAAAAGCCCAAACAGTATTAAACAGGTGGACTTTAAACATGTAGAGGGCCATGTTCAAAGAATTACAACAATCTCATGATCTGTCCTTGGGGTAAAAATGCTTTGTATGTAGTCCTGGGACTGGTTTCCTTTTGTCAAACAATGCAGGACTAGAGAATTCCACAATCACCAATCCATTGTTTCTGTAGTTTTTCTTTCTTTTTCAAGCGGGCTTCTGAATGAATTTGTAGCATTTTGTGTTCCCTGAGAGAGATTGGATGTTTACCAGAACCTTTAATTATACCAAGATCCTTCACACAGCCAGGGCAGCATCTAAGCGGTATGTGTTGGGCCCCTTGGGCTTATTTTTTTTGGCATTTGGTGAAGATTGTGTGCAGCTTTCTAAACAATGTAGAAATACTGAAGACCTCTAGCCATTGTTCCAGGAAAGGACAACTTTTCATGCCAAATTCTAGCATAGGAGGGAATTTAAAGCAGCCGTAATAACCTTTTCCTGGTAAGGATAAATAAGCTCTTTTAAAGACTTTAGTAATATGGGAAGTTCTTCAAAATATTTTTGGCAGCGGTGAAGCACTCCCACATGCTGTAATAGCCTTTCCCCTTTGAGGCAAAACTCAGAAATTCAGCATTTCAGAAGTATTGGAGTTCAAAGAACACATCTTTGCAGCCAATAGTATGTTTCTTAAAAAAATAGAAACACATTTATGAAAATAAAGAAGACTCCTGGAACAACCCAACATTTGTCTTGTCAGAGTACACATGGTCATCCCTATAACAAGAGTCTATCCTGATAATTGTGCAGATTATATGAAAGCTGTAGATTTATCGTTTGGGCATCATGGTTTAAATGTCTAGGGAACACTGGTGAGAGCCGTTTTATAGAGGAACAGTAAGAGCTCGGTTTTGAGTATGTTCAATTTGAGGTATTAGATGTTCAGTTGGTAGGTAGGCTGCTGGATATGAGTTCAGGAAGAAGTTCTAAAGATCTATATTTTTATATATTATTTAGGAGATATGTCGTATATATGTATATTGTGTCTATGTGACTGTGTGCTTGAGAGAAAGAGGGAGAGACTGCAGGTTAGCTCAAGGGAGGGAGAGTTTGCAAGTCGTCAGCCTATGAATGGAATTTAAAGTCTGAAACTGGATGACGTCACCAAGGGAAGTAAGCAGGGGAAAAAACCCAGGAAAACCCTGGGGCACTTTGACACTTAAGAAAGAGGTCTCAGAAGTTGGGAACTTGCAAAGCAACTGAAGGAACAAACGAGTTAGGGAGGAGGAAAAGCCAGAGCGGGTAGTGTCGCAGAAGTCAGAGGAAGAAACTGAAGGAGGGAGTGACCAATCTGATCAACTGCAGAATGTGGCCAGGAGGTTACGATGAGGCCGGAGGACTTACTGTTGGAGCACCGCAGAGGTCACTGGTGACCTTGACGAGAGCAGTTTGGGTGGAGCGGGGGGGCAAGAGCTTTACTGGACTGGATTGAAGGAAAAAAAAATTAGTGACTCTGGAGTCACTTTGGGAAAAATACTGCTGTAGACTTAGAGGGGAAGATGCCAGGGACGGTGATGGTAGAAAGTACATTCCGTCCGTTTCAGAAAGTTCCTGGGTCAGTGCAAGAATCAGGAACTCAAAACCTTTAAGCTTCTGGAAGAATTATTACATCCTCAGGATATGGTCTGCTTCTAGCCTTGTATCTGTTCCATAATGACATGAATAGTACACAGTTTCTTTGGGGAAAGAATACTACTTTCCTGTAAACTCCGCAAATTCTTGTTTTTTAATTTCTTTTTTTTTTATTATTATGTTCAGTTAGCCACTGTACAGTACATTAGTTTTTGATGTACTGTTCAGTTGGTTCATTAGTTACATGTAACACCCAGGGCTCATCACAGCACGTGCCCTCCTTAATGCCCATGACCCTGTTACGCCCTCCCCCCCATGCCCCTCCCTTCGGAAATCCTCCGTTTGTTTCCCAGGGTCCATAGTCTCTCATGGTTCATCTCCCTCTCTGATAAGCTGTGCAGATTCTGAACTTGGAGTTTGGTCGGTACTTGGAAGAATTTGGTCAGTAGGACAAAGAATCTAGCAGAGAGCTTTTCCTGGAATTTATATAACCATCAGTGCTCACCAGCAGTCAGAGGTGATTCAACCAGTCATGCAGTCCTTAGAATGCAACAAAGCACACTTTGCCCTGGTTTCTCAAGCGTGTACCCCAATAAGCACTGATGACTCTGCAGCTTTTGTTGGACTTCCTGTAAATGATGGCAAATGGACTCTGTCACAAGAATGGTAATGCCTTAAGAGTGAAGCGCCCCACTGTTTCCTTTCGAGAGGTTTCCCGAACCTATCCTATCAGAGCCTGCTCTAGTCACAGCAATCCCCAGTGAATGACAGTTAACTAGATTGGCTGTGTGCTTTATTTGGAAACTTATTTATCATCCTGGGTTTGAGCGCCACTGTTAGAATCCTGTACCTTGATAAATATAGATCAGTTAAAAAAATTTTAAGATTTTATTTATTTGACAGAGAGAGAGAGAACAAGCAGGGGGAGCAGCAGGCAGAGGGAGAAGGAGAAACAGGCTCCCCCCTGAGCAAGGAGCCCAATGTGGGGCTTGATCCCAGGACCCTGGGATCATGACCCAGCCAAAGGCAGCCGCCTAACCAACTGAGCCACCCAGGCGCCCCCAAATTTTTTATTTTCAATTGTATCATTTCTTTTCTTATCATTTCTCAGAGGAGCATGTGATAAAATACAGATATAAAGTATTATGTGTATTTTATTCTGAGCCATTTATGCTGAATAGTCATTGAAACCATCTCTATATGGAAGTATATATCAATTTGGGGCACCTGGGTGGCTCAGTCAGATAAGTGTCTGCCTTCGGCTCAGGTCACGATCCCAGGGTCCTGGGACCGAGCCTCCGAATTGAGCTCCCTGATCAGCACAGAACCTGCTTCTCCTTCTCCCTCCGCTCCTCCCCCTCCTCGAACTCTCTCTCTCTCTCTCTGTCTTTCTCTGTCAAATAAATAGGTAAAAATCTTAAAATGGAAGTATTTCTTAATTTGAATGCTGCCTAGAATATTATTCGATTGTTTGTATTTCCTAATACTCATGAAATACTCATGAAATACTCATGAAATGTTGCGCCAGCTAGCTTATGTAGTATTAAACTGTTTTTCCTTTGTCCCAGCACACCCTGTGCTTCTATCAACCCTTATTTGTTCTGTAGTGATTCATTTGGGTGCTGAGGACAACTGTCTTCCTACAGCGGAATATCAGAATCCCAGGGCCTTCTGGTACATCTGCCTCGTGGAACCTTCTCACACCTCCTGAAAATCACTGATGTAGAACTTAAATATAGCCGAGGAACAAAAGGCCATTTCCTTCACAAACCAGTTAGTTGACTTGAGATTTATTTCCCATGGTAAAAGGGCATCGGTTGCTGGCACAGAGGATATATCATGAATATTTGACTTCCTTGAGAGGTCCAAGAGTACTACATTTTTAAAAAGGCATATCTCCTTTCTTCTTATTTATTTTTTAGTAGCCTCTATGCCCCATGTGGGACTTGAACTCATGGCCCCAAGATCAAGAGTCATGTGCTCAACCAAAGGGAGCCAGTCAGGCACCCCCATATCTCCTTTCTTGTTTTGAAAAAGTGTATCATCTATTATATTGGAGAAATTAAAATTATTTGTACAAATATCATGGTGGATGTTGTTTGTTTTTTAAAGATTTCATTTATTTACGGGAGAATGTGTGCGAGAGAGCACGAGCAGGGGAGGGAGAGGATGCGGAGGGGCATAGGAAGAGTAAGAAGCAGACTCCCCTCTGAGCAGGGAGCCCAATGTGGGCCTCTAACCCAGGACCCGGGGATCATGACCTGAGCCAAAGGCAAATGCTTAACCAACTAAGCCACCCAGTGCCCCCCAACCATGCTGGATGTTTCTAACCATTGGTTATAGTTCTACCTTTTGGAGAAAGACGGAACAAGTTTTGGGGTTTTTTTGTTTTTCTTGACAAATCCTCTGAATATTTGAACTTACCTTTATTTTTAAAGAAGATTTTATTATTTGGCAGAGAGAGAGAGTGTGCACAAACAAAGGGATCAGTAGCCCGAGGGAAAGGAGAAGCAGGCTCCCCGCTGAGCAGAGAGCCCAACTTGGGGCTCAATTCCACGACCCTGAGATCATGACCTGAGCCAAAACCAGAGTCGGACGCTTAACCAACTGAGCCACCCAGGTGCCCCTACAATACTTTTTTATGACCCTGCGTATACACAGTAGACAATTGATGTGGGCAGGAGAGTTTGACTGGGTCCATGTTCATAGGTAGGGGAGAAGGACTGCATACAGGAAGGAAGTGGCTTTGCATAGGAGTATAAAATGGTTCTTCTATCTGCAGCCAATTAAGCGGAATGTGCTCTTCCCCATGGAGCCTGGGGGGCAATGGCTGCAAACAGTGCCCTGCTTGGTAGTATGTGCAGCCTGTTGCCGCTATGAGTTGCTTTAAGGGACCTTGGAGACAGTGGACGTTCGTGTCTGACCTCATGCTCTCCCCAGTCTAGGCCCCAGACAGGAATGCAGGTGCCTTCGGAAAGCCTCAGGGCACACTGACCAGGGTCCACACCGACCAGGTCGGCACGTCCATCTGTACCAACCTGCAGAACATGTGACCGAGCCACCACGAGGCATGTGATTGAGGCTCTAACCAGGGCCAAGTTCAAGTTCCCTGACCGCAGGCAGGAAGATCCACATCTTCAAGAAGTGGGGTTTTACTGGGTCTATTGTGAATGGATTCAAAGACATGGTGGCTGAAAAGTGCGTCCCAGGTGACCAGGGGGTCAAATACACCACTAATGGCGGCCCTCTGAATAAACAGCATGCCCTGGGCTCAAGGAGAACCTCAGCACTAACCCCCTGCTTGCTCATGCCCATCAATAAATCCTACTTCCGGTCCAAAAATAACAGATAGCCAGATAGCTAGAGAGAAAGAAGTAGTTCACCTAGTGGAAGACAAGAAGCCAGAATACAGGGGTTCAAATGCCTGAGCTGTGGTTGAATAAATGTGTGCAGGGGATGCCACTTATGCCAAGAGACAGTGTCAAGATACACAAGTTATCCAGGCTTCATTTTTCCAACTTAATAGGAGACCGATGACACAGTACACCAGCCGAAAGGTTTTGATTTACTTCCTGTGTTCTTGGGCATGTCCCTTAATCGTTTTTTTGGCAGGATCTTGGTGCGGTTTATTTGCCACCAAATGGTCATTACCTAACATAGTGCCTGGCAAACGGTAGTTGTTCAATAACTATTCACCGAATTAGTTTTAGGAATGATCTATTAAATATCTGTACTACGCGTTTCACATCTATCCCATGGCGTTGTCTTGAAGATCCAACAAAAGGAGAGAACGGATGGGAAAATGCTTTCGTCATCTGAGAAAAGCTATTCACATCGGATGTGCTTTTGTTTGGGAGAGTTAGGCTAAAGCCCACTGAGTTTTTTTGACTCCTTAAATGAGGAATATATAAACGTGGAAACACGGTCATTGTTACTTAGGACTTTTTTTTTCCTCAGAGGGTTATACCAAAACCTACAATGTCTATCAACTGGCTTGAAATTCAAGGACGGACTGCAACGTTAACACAAAATGGGATTGGGCTTCTAACCCATGTAACATCACAAAACTGACAAAGTATAAAAAGGCCAAAAAAAGCCAAAACCATTTAAGTCAGCTAGCTTCATATGAATGTCATAAATTAAGTTCTAAGTTACATTTATTTATGTATATTTTTTTATTTGAGTCATTGCTACAATCCACATGGGACTCAAACTCACAGCCCCAATGGGGCGCCTGGGTGGCTCAGTCGGTTGAGTGGCTGCCTTCCTCTCATGTCACGATCCCAGGTCCCTGGGATCGAGCCCCATGTCAGGCTCTCTGCTCAGCAGGGAGCCTGATTTTCCCTCTCTCTCTGCCTGCTGCTCCCCCTGCTTGTGCTCTCTCTTTCTCTGTGTCAAATAAATAAATCTTAAAAAACAAACAAAAACAAACAAACGAAAAAACAACCTCATGACCCTGAGATCAAGAGTCGCATACTCTTCCAACGGAGCCAGCCAGGCACCCCTCAAGTTACATTTATAATACTGAGCACACAACTATTATATTATCTTGCCTTTTCTTTCTTTTTTTGCTTTGTTTTTTGGTGGATTATAATTTCCAAAGCAAATACTGTATTGGAGATGTGGATTTACTTTGCTAGGTAACAATAAAACTTCAACCGGATTTTTTTTTAAGACTTTATTTATTTATTTGACAGAGAGAGAGAGAGAGCATAAACAGGGGGAGCAGTAGAGGGAGATGGAAAAGCAGACTCCCCATGGAGCAGGGAGCCTGAAGCAGGGCTTGATCTCAGGACCCCGGGATCATGACCTGAGCTGAAGGCAGACGCCTAAAGACTGAGCCATCCAGGCGCCCCTGTATTGATGTTTCTCCTGAGAATTTCTTTTCTTTTTTTTTTTAAGCTTTTAAATTTTTAGGGGCGCTAAGGTGTTTTTTTGTTTTGTTTTGTTTTGTTTTGTTTTTTAAAGTAAACTCTACCCCCAACATGGGGCTCAAACTCATGACCCTGAGATCAAGAGCCACATTCTCTCCTGACTAAGCCAGCCACGCGCCCCATGCTAAGCTTTTCGTCCTCGGGGAAGCCCCTATCTTTGGTTCTGATAGCATATCTACAAGAAGTAAAACAACACATGCCATCATTTTCAATTTTCCGTCATTATCACCAGTGATTCGATATTACATAATTAGCCAAGGTCATACAAGACGATTCAGTGGGGGCAATTTAGGATTAAATCTAGGAATTAGACATTAGGAACTCTCTGGGATTTCCCCTGAGTGTTTTTAAGTGTTGTAATGTGGGGATGCTTAATTAGACTTCCAGCCTAGTTCCTGCTGTTATCCAGCACCGGGCCTTGTAGGATTACCTAGAGGAAAATACTCAGTTCTCAGACGATCTCAGAAGTCAAGCTCCGGCTGAGGAAATACATGTGCTGAGTACTGTAGCTCAACCCCCTTCCTTGTACAGCCGGAAGTACCATATGTGTTTTTCCAGCTAGCCCCACCAGATTTCTTCCAGGCATGATTAGCTGTTATGAAGCCAACCATTCTGCCTCTGAGGATTTGTGCATCCTCCGTGAAATTTCTCCGCACCGTCTGATGAGTCTCCCTGTACAGGTTTCCTGTTCTGAGTCACGTCGAAGGATATTGCCGCATGGGCTTAACCTACTTTTGTCCCCTACTGCCTTAGTAAACAACAACAGTGGCGACACCCACGGAATGTACCTGCCCTCGAAGTAACACCCGTCCATCTTGCACCTTGCACAGGGCACCTTTTCATCTGGAGGAGCCCCAGACCTGCAGCAAACATTAATTATACCTCATAAATACCTCACTGATACTAGGCTGCAACCCCCACTAGCCCCATTCTATGACTAGCCTTCCCCCCGAAAGAAGAGATGGAACCTCTTCTTCAGCTCACTCAGAACGAGGACAAATCTGGGTCATGAGCACAGCTCCACTCACCTACTTACTCACCTAAGTCCCTAGGGCTGTGGGAGAATTAATTTCCTCTCCATGTTCCCCCAATACTCAGAAAAGTGTGTGTGTGTGTGTTTAATGTGTGAGTGTTTCTCTCTGAAATGCCTACCTGTCTTTCACTGCTGATTTGTCTCTGCATCTTCTGTTCCAGCCAGAGGTGGGGATTCTTTATGTGCTCGAATTTACCTTTGGCAACTGGTTTAAAATAAAAGGAAGCTGTCTTTCATTTCTACTGATGTGTATGCAGATCATCATCAAAACCAATTCAGACCCTTCTGACCCATTTTCTTTCTTTTGGGTGGGGGCTGAGAGGACAGCATAGATTCCATTTGGGATTTTGGTTCTCTTAGGATGAGACGGTGCACTTTGGAGTGACCTTAGTTAGCCCCACTGCCCTCTCGAGGTTACAGATGCAGCAGGCTCATTCTAAAGCCTAGATCAGGCCTGCATGTGAGAAGGGGCTGAGAGAAAACATACAAAAGGACCAAAGACCAAGTGGTCATTGTCATGATGTGGTAACATGGTTGAAAAGAGCCCTAACAAAAAACCTAGATGTCCATCAACAGATGAATGGATAAAGATGTGATATATACACACACACACACACACACACACACACACACACACACACGATGGAATACTACGCAGCCATCCAGCCATCAAGAGAAACGAAATCTCGCCATTGGCAACGACATGGATGAACTAGAGGATATTATGCTAAGCGAAATAAGTCAATCAGAGAAAGACAATTATCATCTGATCTCACTGATTTGAAGAATTTGAGAGGCAGGGCAGGGGGCCGTAGGGGGTTGGAGGAGGGAAGTGGAACAAGATGGGATCGGGAAGGAGACAAACCATAAGAGACTCCTAAACTCATGAAACAAACTGAGGGTTGCTGGGGGGTGGAGTGGGGGGCTAGGGATGGAGTGGTTGGGTTATGGACATTGGGGAGGGTATGTGCTATGGTAAGTGCTGTGAAATGTGTAATCCTGATGATTCACAGACATGTACCCCTGGAACAAATAATATATTATAAGTTTTAAAAAAAATAAAAATTAAAAAAAAAAAAAGAAAAGAAAGAAAAGAGCCCTAACAGGGAACCAAAGGGTTCTTATCTGGCCCTTGGCACGCTGTGTAATCTCAGGCCGGTAATTTTCTCTCCCTGTGCCTCAATTCCCCACCAACAGAAGAGGAGCTGCTGGTCTCATCCAGGGGTCAGCCAATTTTTTCTGTAAAAGGCCAGACCATACCATGTTGGGCTTGATGGGCCACATCGTCTCTGTGGTGGCCACTCACCTGCCATTTTAGCTCAAAAGCAGCCACAGACAAAGTGGAAGCCAATGAGTGTGAAGGTGTTCCAATAAAACTTTATTATTACACTGAATTTTGAATTTGATGTAATATTCCCATATCACAAAGCATTATTCTTTTTTCAGTTATTTTTTAGCCACTAAAATATGTAAAAACCATTGTTAGCTCCCAAGCTGTCGAATAAAACAGACAGTGAGCCCAGTCTGGCCCGGGACTGAAGTTTGCCAACTTCTGGACCAGAGAATCTCAGCGAGCCCTTCCAGTTTAATCTTCCATAGTTTTAAAAGTCAAGTTAACTGTAGCTCCTTTTCATTTCTATCTCTTGGAGGGTATGTGCTCTTCTAGTGTGGCAGCAGGGACATTAGAAGACACATTGCCCCCTGAAAAAAGATGTCTACTGGGGCGCCGAGATGGCTCAGTCAGTTGAGCATCAGACTCTTGACTTTGGCTCAGGTCATGATCTCAGGGTCATGAGATCAAGCCCCGCATTGGGCTCTGCCCCTCCGCCCACACTGAGCACTCTTTCTCTAAAAAAAATAGAAAGAGGATGTCTGTCAACTTCATACTGGTCAGCCTCAGACTCTAGCAGTTCCCTATTTTTTTCTCTTTAAGTCATCTCTGTACCCAATGTGGGGCTCGAACCTACAACCCTGAGATCTAGAGTCACATGCTCCACTGACCGATTCAGCCAGGCGCCCCTGAACACTAACAGTTCGACTCTGAGAGCTGCCCTGGTTGATGCAGTAGCCACACGTGGTGTTACTCATTTGAGATGTGGCTGGTCCAGACAGGAATGCTCTGTAAGTGTGAAATGCACACCGGTTTTGAAGACTTGGTACCAAAAAAAGAATTGAAACTATATCTTTAATATTCTATTTTTTAAAAAAATTTTATTTATTTATTTGACAGAGAGAGAGAGAGATCACAAGTAGGCAGAGAGGCAGGCAGAGAGAGAGGGGGAAGCAGACTCTCCGCTGAGCAGAGAACCCAATGGGGGGCTCGATCCCAGGACCCTGAGATCACGACCTGAGCCAAAGGCAGAGGCTTTAACCCACTGAGCCACCTAGGCGCCCCAACAAAATTTTTATATACTGAATTAAATATATTAAAACGAATCCTGTCCCCTTAAAAAAATATTTATTTATTTTGAGAGAGAGCGCGTGTGCACACACACACACACACACACATCACACACTCTGGGGTGGGGGAGGGGCACAGGGAGAGGGAGAATCTCAAGGAGATTCCATGCTGAGCACAGAGTTGGATGCTGGGCTCGATCTCACAACCCTGAGGTCATGACCTGTGCCAAAATCAAGAGTCAGACGCTTAACTGACTGAGTCACCAGGCGCCCCAACCTTGTTCCTTTTTATGTTTTGAATGTGGCTACTAGAGAATTTTAAATTACATGTATGGCTCACATTATATCTCTATTGGATGCTGCTGCTCCCCCAAAATTACTTGTGTCATTGCTTCAAGATGTATCTCTCATGCAAATGCAATATTCTCACATTCGAAATAGTACATTTAACTTTATCGTCAGTAAATATTAATGAGGATGTGAGAGAAAGTTGAACACGGGTTCTGAGAGGAATAGAGGCCCCAGAAATCGCATCTGGAAATGGAAGGTGGCGTATTTATACTTAAAGATGCAAAGGTGGGCTGAGAGAAGGAAGGAGTGGCCTTCTTCCCACTCATCACCTCTTCGAAGTTCTGACCCCAGGGTCTCGGATTTCACGTGGCCCCTTCCTTCAGGAACGAGCATTCAATCGGGGATCAGGAAAACTGGGTCTCAGCCTAGCTTGTAGCTTACTGTGACACAGGAAGGTCATTTTTCCTTCCGCTTCCTCACCTACGATATGAGGCTGAAGACGTGTGTAACTCGCAGATCCGAGAATGCATGTGAGGGCCTGTGAGTTCTACAAGGTCTCGGCAATGTCCAGAATGGAAGGAGAATTCGCCAGGTTAGATTAGCCACCTCCCGCTGACTAGCAACCCGTACTCCTCCCTTTCTTCGGCTGCAATGTTGCTGCCCTAAAATCTGTGTATGTTGACTGGCAGTTACAGACTAAGGACCCACCCTTCCTTCAGGGAGAGCTGGTCCAAACCTAACTTGAGTTGTCCCACGTCACGTAGGCTGACTTCTTAAGCCATGCCTAGCCTGTGGTCAGCTCCAAGGGAGTGCCTTGCTGGATTAAACCCACATGCTTCACCCGGTTAAAAAAAAAAAAAAAACAATAATAATAACAACCACCATTCCTTGCAATGGTCATTCGGATACATGATGCTTATTGCTGGCTCCCGGCTTTACCTCCGCGGTTTCCTCTGCCTCTGCTGCTTTGCCTTGAGATCTGTGCATTGCAGCCTCCTCCACATCATCGGATCTTCGATCGCACTTCCTAACCCAAACACAACAGGGGGAGTGGGAGAGGGAGAAGCACACTCCCCACTGAGCAGGGAGCCCAACATGGGGCTGGATCCCAGGATCCCAAGGTCATGACCTGAGCAGAGGCAGATGTTCAACCGACTGAGCCACCCAGGCGCCCCCCCTTCCCTTTTTTTAGAGTAAACTCTACCCCAGTTCCGGTGGGGCTCGAACCCTTCCCCCAGTGGTCAGGCGTCTCATGCTCCACCGACTGAGCCTGCCAGGTGCCCCAGAATGGAAGTGGGTGTTATGTGGGTAGTGGATTGCAAAAGGGTTGCAAGGACTGGAGGAACGAACGGAAAAATGAGCCAGAAGCCCACTCCTGTCATGATGCCAGGGCGCCATCCTCGGCTCAGGGTTCCGCCTTCTTCCAGCGGATCGCTGCCCCGATACAGAGAACCACCCACCCTGTTGCCACAGAACCGACTGGTTTCAGCTTGAAGAAAAAGTCATGTGACTGACACCAAGAGGTATTTCAGGATTTCTTCAGGACTGAAATTCCTATTTATGTTTGTATCTGCCTTGGAGATGCGCTCAGTAAGTAAGTGGTTGTTGAGTTGGATCCCAGCCCCGGCTAATGTGGTCGGTGCCTCTTCCCACAACTGTCTTCTCTCCTCCCTTTCTCCCTTCCCAGTCCTACACCTGTGAGTCAGGATTCACCTCCAGCAGTGCACCCCTCTCCAGTCCCTACTGGCTTCTGAGGTCTCAGAGCTGTTTCTTCATTGTCACTTATTTGGGCCTTTTTCCTCATTTGGGCGTACTCATGGGGTTTGTGCCTTATCTCCCTAACTAGACTCTCCGCTTCTAGAGGGCGAGAGCTCTTGCTCGTCCAACTTTAGAGCTGGAAGGAATCTTGCTGTTTATCCCTTTGTACATCCTCTCACTAATGCCCGAATCACTTTACGACATCTCTGACTTCTGCTTTGGTCTCTCGAGGACCTCTAGTGCAGGGACCCTCCTTATCTGAAGAAGTCTGGTTCAATGTAGGACTAGAGGAAAATGCTAAAATGCTAAATACGGGGAACCTGGCTGGTTCTTGATCTTAGGGTGGTGAGTTCAAGCCCCGTGTTGGGCGTGGAGCTTACTTAAAATAAATAGATATACTTTTTAAAAAAGATGTTAAATACAGTGTTGTTGAATTCAGACTGCTTCTCCCTTGAGGCTGAGTCAGTCCTTGGCTGGGTGTGGGACGCAGAAGAGGGAGAACATTGAGGAATGAACAATGTTTTGGCTAAAAATGTTGGGAAATGTTTCCAACGATCTTATGTCCAGGCTATAATTCATGTGCTGTGATTCAGCTCTTGCTCCGTGTTATTTAGGGTAAGTGAATTACAAAATGTCAACTCAAATACCTCTTTTTTTTCCTCCCTTAGGAGAGGCTCTGAGTGGAACCTTTCCAGATGACTTTCAACTAGGGGCTAGACGAGCATCTTATCCATAGAGCTAACACTCAGCAGGAGCTGTGCAGCTTACAAAGCCCTTTCCCTTTTTTTTTTTTTTAAAGATTTTAATTTTATTTATTTGACACAGAGAGATATCACAAGTAGGCAGAGAGGCAGGCAGAGAGGGAGGGGGAAGAGGCTCCCCACTGAGCAGAGAGCCTGACACGGGGCTTGATCCCAGAACCCTGAGATCATGACCTGAGCAGAAGGCAGAGGCTTTAATCCACTGAGCCACCCAGGCGCCCCAACAAAGCCCTTTCCAAGACCTCAGCTCATTAGAACTTCTTTTTAAAGTATTAAAGTTTTATTTATTTAAGTAATCTCTACACCCAATGTGGGACTCAAACTCACCACCCTGTGATCAAATGTCACACATTCTTCGGACTAGAGCCAGCCAGGCACCACTCATTAGAACTTTTTGGCGGAGGCAGCATTACCCTAACTTTATAAAGGAGGTAATGGAAGAACCTGAATTCAGTTCTGAGGGTGGCAAAGGCAGTGCTCGAACCCTGGTCTTCACAGTCCAAAAAGTCTAGTACTTTGTTTTCACTAAGGTAGACCGTCATTCGTCTGAAAAAAACCTGACACTCTAAGTAGAGATCACTCTGACTTGCAAAGGCTGCATTTGGCCCTGGAGAAAGGATCAGGATCAATGCCTAGGTATGGATGCAGATTTCTCTGATGCCAGAAATCCCAGATAAATGGCAGGGGCAAGCCTTCTCTAGCCCCTCCTCTCTCTCCGTTCTCCCACTCTGTCCCCTTGAGAAGTAACCAAATTCCTCGAATTCCCCCGACCCCAGTTCTGTGGAAAAGTTTCCCTGTGTGCTAGGGTTGGCCTCTGGGTCCAACAGGGGTTGCTTCCCAGGTATCATGATTTCGGGGGGCTCCTGGACGCTGCTGCTGGCCTCCTCTCCCATTGCACCCCACTCGACGGCTAGCTCAGCTGAAATGTCACTAGCCAGAGCTTCTCTTCTTTTGCTTAAAGTGTGATGCCTGTTAAATTCAGAAACATGTTGGGAGTGGTGTCATTTTAGCACCGTTAGCAATCACAGATCTGGGTGAATGAGTTTCAGAGTCTTTCCTAAGAGTAGTAGGCTTGTTTTTTTGTTTGTTTTTTTTTTTTCATGGAAAAATGAAACAAATCACACCAGTCATAGATATTAATTACAGAAAAGGAAGCCTACAGGACAGATCAGAAGAGTCCCAGAGTAGGGGCGCCTGGGTTGGTCAGTGGGTTAAAGCCTCTGCCTTCAGCTCAGGTCATGATCTCAGGGTCCTGGGATTGAGCCCCACATCGGGCTCTCTGCTCAGAGGGGAGCCTGCTTCCCCCTCTTTCTCTACCTGCCTCTCTGCCTACTTGTGACCTCTCTCACTCTCTCTGTCAAATAAATAAATAAATAAAATCTTTAAAAAAAAAAAAAGAGTCCCAGAGCAGACACACACTATGATATGGGAGGAAGGACCTTCGAGGGAATGGTACTGGGATCATCTGCTCCTCGTTTGGAAAGAGATGCAATGGGGCTTATCTCACCACATGCATATGAAAATCAATCCAGATACTAAGTATGAAAGAAAAACCTTAAAACTTTGGGAAAAATATGGGATGATTGTTATGAGCTCAGAGTAAAGAGGGTTGTTTTTTTTTTTTAAAGATTTTATTTATTTGGGGCATCTGCGTGGCTCAGTAGTTAAGCATCTGCCTTCGGCTCAGGTTATGATCCCAGGGTCTTGAAGGGACGGCACATCAGGCTCCCCTCTCAGTGGGGAGTCAGCCTCTCCCTCTGCCCTCTCCCCACCAACTTACCGCGCCTGTGCGCTCTTTCTCTCTCTCCTGCAAAAATAAATAAAATCTTGAAACAGATAAAAATTTTAAAATTTAAAAAACCAATTCAATGTAAAGACGTTAATTTTTTATCTTAAAACAACTGATTACAAATAAAATTCATGAAACAAAAATTGAGTACTATATAAATCCAAAGCACCAGAAGGGAAATCCCCCTAAAATGCTCCGCCCTGCAGAATCACCACCGTCCACGGCGTGGTGTGCATTCCTCAACCTTTTCTATATGTAGTAACACGATTATTGACTTTTGCAAAAATGAGATCCTTCTAGATAAATCCTTCCGAACCTTGCGATGGTCTCTTGAACGGATTTTTCCCTCCTAATGCCGTCCTTCGGAGACAAGAGTAATTGGAGATGAAGAACACTTTCCCCTTTTCTCCCCACATATTTATCTCTGAAAATCCAGCCCGAGTATCCCCTCCGTGAATCCACAGGACGCCAGAGTCAGGGGGACCCCAGTGACCCCTCCCCCACGTTACCAAGAGGGAAACTGAGCCTTGGGGTAGAGCGAGCGACAGAGAGTGAGCAGACAGGGGTCAGACCAACCACCACACCCCGTGGCTCGCAGTCCCAGACTGGGGCGAGAGAAGACACCCATCCGACAACTTTAAATGTGTCACAAACATTTTGACGATTCCCATCATCTTCTCAGCAGCATAATCGCGCTGTGATCGGTGTGGGTCTTAAAAGGGTCAGGTTGCTTAATGGAAACATTTAGAATGTACTGGAATTCCCGTAAAGCTATTTTAGCGTTTCTTCGTTTGCTAGTGTGCTGGGAGCTCGTCCCTCCCCGCGCACACCCCCCCCCCCCAGTGGAAGCATTCCAGGGTCCTCTTAGTCTCCACGGGACCCTAACCTGGAGGTACTTATGTCTTCTGGACTTGTAAAATCATACACTGTCAACTCCCTGAAGGCAGGGGGAAGTCCTAATGTTGTCCCCACCGCTGCATTAATATTTGTTAGGGAGATCGTTATCAGAGAGAAGTTCACCATGGCGACCTCTAGCCCGTGTGGGATAACGAGGCAGATAAATCACCCAACAGGCAGAGCTAGACTTGGGACTTATTTCCCCACGATGCTCGGGGAACATACCCAGCTGTTTGTTCACCCTGTGCGGAGTGCCCGGCCAGAGTGAAGTCCGAGCCCCGGAGAGAGACCCCAGCTTCCAGAGACAAGCCCGTGGTATCCGCCGGGCTTCTGACCTGTGCCTAAGGAGCCAGCAGAGATCGGAGGCCTTTGGTCTCTGAAGCAGATTGCCTACTTTCTGCTGCCGGTCCCCCTTGTCAGACACTGTTTCCACTGTTCATGCGGCGCGTGGGAGAAGGAAACCGGAAATAGGCTTGGCCAGGTGCAGTGGCACCTGGACCGGGGCCCAGAAGGGAGCCTGTGGCTGCCTGCTCTGGGCTATGAGGCGGCTAGCCTACACATTTGCTTTTTGTTTTCAGTTACACAAACACATGTTGGTCTTTGGCTGGGTTGCTGTAACAAAATACTATAGACCGATGGCTTATAAGCAACAGGAATTTATCTTCCCCCAGGTCCGGACCCTATGAAGTCTGAGACCAAGGCACCAGCAGATTCAATGTCGGCTGAGGACCTGCTTCCCAGTTCAGAGACAAGCGTTTTTATTGTGCTTGTGTGTGTGTGTGTGTGTGTGTGCTATAACCTCACATCGAAGAAGGGGTGAGGGATCTCTCTCAGATGGGCACACATCCCATCATGAGGGCTCTGCCCTTGACATCTGATCCCCTCTAAAAGGCCCCACCCCCACACGCCATCACATGGGAGGTTGGGATTTCAACACATAAATTTGGCGGGGTCGGCGGGACATAACCATTCAGTCCATTGCAACGTTCATTGTCAAAAAATCAAAATAATCTATATGTTAAAGTGGGCAAATGATAATCTCCAATTTTTTTGCTATGATAAATAATGCTGGAATAAATGTCCTTGTGTGGATGATTCTTTTTTTTTTTTTTTAAGATTTTATTTATTTATTTGACAGAGAGAGAGATCACAAGTAGGCAGAGAGGCAGGCGGGGGGTGGCAGGAGGGTGGGGAAGCAGGCTCCCTGCTGAGCAGAGAGCCCGATGCCGGGCTCCATCCCAGGACCCTGAGATCATGACCCCAGCCAAAGGCAGAGGCTATAACCCACTGAGCCACCCAGGCGCCCACAACCAATATTTATTGAGCCCCCACTGTGTGCCCAGAAGCTAGGGACCCAGCAATGTCCTTGCCTTCAACAAATTTTTTTTTTTTTTTTTTGCCTTCAACAAATTTACATTCTAGTGGAGGGACAGACATAGAGAAGAAAGAAATACACGACAAGGAGGGATGAAACCCAAGAAAGAAACAACAGGTAAGAAAAGCTAACGGGAAGGCAGTTTTTTTTTTTAATTTTATTTTTATTTATTTGACAGAGAGAGATCACAAGCAGGCAGAGAGGCAGGCAGAGAGAGAGGGGGAAGCAGGCTCCCCGCTGAGCAGAGAGCCTGATGCGGGGCTCGATCCCAGGACCCTGAGATCAGGACCTGAGCCGAAGGCAGAGGCTTAACCCATTGAGCCACTCAGGGGCCCTGGGAAGGCAGTTTGTTTGGTTTTATGTCATCTTTTAGCAATTCTACAGGGTACAGGGGTTTTTCCAGCCTTTCTCTGTTACAGATGATGCTGCAGGGAACATCTTTGTGACATACATTTGATGTCTAGAAGAGCAGATCTTTTTCTCTCTAGGGCTGGCAACTGTCGAGATAGCCACAGCTGTAAGGGGGCTCGGGGGAGACAGAGGGAAGAGGGGAGCTGCGGTGCAGGGGAGCCAGCACCGGGTTTGGAGTCACACTGGAGAACAAAGCACAACTCGGCCATCTGCTTGCCCTCTCTGGACCTCCCCATGTACAAAATGGGGGACAAGCTTCTAATCTCACAGGGTTACCACAAGAATTACATGACATCAATTTTCCCCACGTTCTTCCTGGAACTGGCATAAGCATTTTGTGCTTAAGTCCACTGACTCATAAAACAACAATCAGAGATCCATCAAAACACATTCAGTGGGGGGAGCACCTGGGTGGCTCAGTCGGTTAAGCTTCTGACTTGATCTCAGGGTCTTGGGATCCATCGCCCCTGAGGCTCAGCGGGGAGTAGGCTTGTCCCTCTCCTTCTCCCTCTACCCCACCCCATGCTCTGGTCCTGCTCTCTCTGTCTCTCTCTCAAATTAAAAAAAGAAAAAAAAAAAGAAAAAGAAAAACACATTCAATAGGGACTGAGTTTCCTCATGAGTAAAAGGCGAAATTTGTAAAGTGCCATTTCCTTCCCATGCATAGGAGGGGTATAGCCTTGGTATTTAAATTGTGATTCTGGGACCAGCTGCGCTGACTTCACCTGTGGGCTCCATTAGAAGGACAGAATCGAAGTCCCACTTCAGACCCCTTCGTTCACATTTGCATGTTAATAAGATCCCCAGGATTTTGTAGGCACATTTTAGCTTGAGAAGCACTGGTTTAAAGTGGAAGGTTAAAGGGCGCCTGGGCTCAGTCGCTTAAGGGTCTGACTCTTGATTTTGCCTCAGGTCATGATCCCAGAGTCTTGGGATCAAGTCCCACATCGAGTTCCCTGCTCAGTGGAGAGTCCGCTTTGATCTCTGTTGCTATCTCTGTCGTCTGTCTCCCTCAAATAAATAAATCAATAAAATCTTAAAAAACAAAACAATACAAAACAAAACCCCCCCAAAAACCAGGAGCGCCTGGGTGGCTCAGTCGGTTAAGCATCTGCCTTTGGTCAGGTTATGATCCCAAGGTCCTGGGATCGAGTCCTGTATCGGGCTCCTTGCTCGGCGGGGGGCTCTGCTTCTCCCTCTCTCCCTGGCGCTCCCCCTGCTTGTGCTCTCTGTCAAATAATAAATAAAAACAAAATAAAATAAAAATAAAGTGGAAGATTAAGTGGCAGATAGAGTTAACTATCTGCTCACCTCTCAGTTAAAGATTGGAGAGGGTGTGACCTAAAACATTCTGCTGGGTTGAATATGGTCTTTGTCTAGACTACCAATTTTAGGGCACCCATCCTTTTAGGAAGAGAACTCAGAGATCATTTCCCTGATGTGTTTCTTGAACCAAGTGTGGGAACCTAGGCTGCCTTATGATCTTGAGCTGTCGGGGCTGGGAAAGGCGGGAGATGTCTTCATCCCAGCTCAGCTGCTGCCCCGCCCCCATGTCCCCAGTGAGGCCCCGAGAAGGGTGATAATTTGCTCAGTTACATGTCCACCTACTGGTGGCCTCAGTCCTGGCTCCCAGCCAGTCCTTCCCTTTCTCAAAGTTTGACCCATTATTTTTTTCCTATGGTTTCAGCTCATCTTTTTAGAAAAAATGATTTTTATTAATTTTTTAAAACGTTTTTTAAAAGATTTTATCTATTCATTTGACACACAGAGAGAGAGAGCACATGTAGGCAGAGAGGCAGACAGAGAGAGAGGAGGAAGCGTGCTCCCTGCCGAGCAGAGAGCCCGACTCTCCACTTGGGGCTCGATCCCAGGACCCCGAGATCATGACCCGAGACGAAGGCAGAGGCTTTAACCCATTGAGCCACCCAGGTGCCCCTATTAATTTTTTAAAAGATTTTATTTATGGGACGCCTGCGTGGCTCAGTTGGTTAAGCTGATGCCTTCAGCTCAGGTCACGATCCCAGGGTCCTGGGATCGGAGTCCCACATCCGGCTCCTTGCTCAGCGGGGAGCCTGTTTCTCTCTCTCTGCTTCTGCCTGCCACTCCGCCTGCTTGAGCTCTCTCTGACAAATAAATACATAAAATCTTTAAAAAAAAAGATTTTATGTATTTATTTGAGAGAGAGAGAGAGGGAGACGGGATCATGACCCGCGCCAAAGATGCTTAATGACTGAGTCACCCAGGCGCCCGGTGAAAAAATGATTTTTAAGATATTCTTTTATTATAAAAGAAGTATGTGCTTATTGGAAAGAATTCGAGCGACATAAAAATTGCCCCAACAATTCTGCTCACAGGTAACCACCCAAGAGAAAGAAAAACACGGTCACGCCTGTGCATGGACGTCCCCAGCAGCACTATTTGTGATAGTCAAAAATGGAAATAACCCAAATGTCCACCAGCTGATTGCCTGGAGAAACAAAATGGTGTACTCATACGATGGAATATTTGCGAATACAAAAGGACAAAGTACCGATGGCTACAGCCTGGGTCCGCGCTGAAGATATGCGAGGGCAAGAAACCAGCGGTAAAAGACCACGTGGGATTCCATTTATAGAAATGTCCAGATTAGGCAAACCCAACGAAACAGAAAGTAGATTAGTGGTTGCCAGGGGGCTGTGGGTGGGGGAAATGGGAAGTGACTGCTCGGGGCTGTCGGGTTTCCTTTTGGGGGTGATTAAGATGTTCTGAAATTAGACAGGGGGCAGGGCTGTACAATTCCGTGGATACATCAAAAACTACTTGTGAAAAAACCCTTTAAAAGGGTGAATTTTATGGTATGTGAATTATATCTCAATCAAGCTGTTGTGTTTTTTTTTTTTTTTTTAAAGGTAGAAGGAAGAAAGTAAAATACCCTTTTAAGTCACCCTGCCTCAAGTAGCTAACTCATTCACGCCATCAATACTCACTGAGGGCCTGGGGGCTGAGGACTCGACATGAGGCAAACCTCATCCTAAGAGCAAAGCCCACCCGGGTAGCCAGAACCGCACGACCAGAGCCTACAAGGCTGCAGAGTTTCCCCCCCTGATGTCAGACCTTCACCTCCTCCCTTGTCCTCTGGGACCCCAGCTC
>CM052798.1:10006370-10036504 GCA_028533885.1 Nasua narica | reverse complement strand
GGCTGCCCCAGGAATCTGGGCCGCGCCTCCCTCCAGGGAGCTGGATCGAAGCCCAGAGGAAGGAGGAAGTGCGAACAAGGCTCCCCAGTGACTCACTTCACCCATCTGGGGCAAGTTGATTCTCACCCCTGCCGGAAGCCTGCTCCCCTCCCCCCCGGGGATCATCACCCCGGGTCTGGCTTCACCCGCATGCTCCGTCCTCTACCTAAGTGTGGAGGCGTTGAGATGTGCAGGCAGGTGCCTGCCTTGGTCTGGAAGGAGGCCTCGGAGGGTAATGGAGGCAGGCGGAGCCACAGGGAAAGGCTGCTCTAGAAGTCAGGACACCTGAGGTCCTGCCGCTAACCGTCCTTGTGGGCCTGGCAGGTCTCCCAGCCTCTCCGGGCTCCCTCCAGTCTCCACTGCTTCGAGAACAGGAAGCTGGGCTCCGCATCCTACCTGACCCCATCCCCCGGCTCTGGAATTCTGCCGAGGCTCGGGCTTCCTCTGTCCTCAGGGAAAAAGGCCCAGGTCTCCACCAGCCCAAGAGGCCCTTGCTGATTTGGTCCAGCCCTTGGGGACCCCCTCCTCCCTCTTCCGGTGCCCCTGGCAACATTCAGCCATGCCTAGCACAGAGAGCGAGCACCTGGGACGTTCTTGGCCCGGCACCTGGGCTGGCTGACGCCCACATAACCTTTGGGATTTTGTGAATGAATGAATGAATGAACTAATGAATGAAGCGGAAGCTCCAGGCAAGTAGAACCCCGGTTTCCCTCCTCCGCCCAGGGTCTCTGGGAGGCCGCCCCAGAGCGCGGCCCTGCCTAGGAGGGGGTGCTGGTCGGAGGGGGTGCAGATTTTCGAGGGAGGTTCTAGCTAGGCTCTGGCCTTGGCACAGCCCCAGGCGGCCTGGCCCATGATTCAAAGGACCCAGAGTTTTCTCAACCCTCCCCCTCCCCGGCCTTCTTTCTGATCAGGACTTCAGGTCTAATTCCCCTCAGCTTCTCTCCCCCATGGACCCGTGACCCCCCACTGGCTTTAAAGGACCAGCTCAAGAGTCCTTGGCTGTACTGTGTTTTCCTGAGGAATCCTTGCTTTGTTTACAGAAAGGACAGCTAGCTAAAGGCCACCTGATCTCCTGGGACCCCTCACCCCCCACCCTCTCTTTGACATCTGTCTCCCAGTTGTGGAGGCGGCGGGGAACCCCAGCACTTTCCCCACCCTACCCTTAACACTTAGGCTCCCGAGGCCACCTGGGTTAGGGAATGCCAGCTCCAACACACTTGTTTCCACTGCCTGCCCGGCCCTAGCCATCTGGGGCCACCTGTGGGGGAGGGCAGGGTGGGCTCCAGTTCTGAGAACAACTAGGAGTCCACATAAGCTGGGTTGCGCCCCCCACCTCCCCTTCTCTGCCCTCCATCGGAGAACGCCGTCCCCCAGCAAAGCACCTGCCCGAGCGCAGAAGGTCTGATGGCCTTTCCTGTCCATCTTATCCATGGTAGGCAGTGCCCACCCCCTGCCCCCCGGAACTCAGCTCCCCCCTTTGTTCGCTCACCTTTTCTAAGAAGAAACTTTTAATCTGGGAACAATTTCAGAAATACAGAAATGCCGCTAAGATCATACACGGTTTCCTTATACCCTTCACCAGGTTCTCCTTTGTTAACATCTTCCTAAACCCTTTGCTAAAGGGAGGAAACCGACCCTGGTAAGTTGCTATTCACTGAACTCCAGACTCCACTCGATTTCACCAGTGTTTCCACGAATGTGCTTTTTCCATCGCGGGATCCCATCCAGGGAACCCTCACTGCGTGTAGTCACGTGCCGTTCAATCCCCTTAAAGGCGATGATGGAGGTGGAGTTATCTCCATCCAACAGATGAAGGAAGAAGAGATAGGGGCACCTGGGGGGCACAATCGGTTAATCGTCCGACTCTTGGTTTCGGCTCAGGTCACGATCTCAGGGTGGTGGGATCGAGGCCAGCATGGGGCTCTGTGCTCAGCTAGGAGTCTGCTTGTCCCTCTCCCTCTGGTCCTCCTCTCCTCCCCCACTCTCTCTTTCTCAAATAAATAAAATCTTAAAACAAAACAAAAAACCAAATCTACAACACAGTATTATTAAACAAAACAAAACAAAACAAAAACACCAGAAGAGAGAAGAGACCGGGGGAGGTGAGTGACCCACTCAGCCCAGAGGCCAACGCAGTGGCCGACAGGGGTTCAGAGCTGGGAGCCGCCGGCAGTGAGGCCAGCTGAGGGTCTGGACGATGGCAGGAGTGAGGAGAGAATGAGATCATGTCTGCAGGCGTCTTCCTGCCCACGAAATGGGAGCTGTTATTATGACCGTCAGCACCATCATTACGAAGGGGCCCAGATCTCGTCAAGACTCCAGGTTCTCTGTTAAGGATTATGTTTAGACGAGCTCCTGCCGCTCACCCTCTGGGCGCCTTTACTGGGGATGAAGTCAGGCCTTCTAGACCTTGCTTTGACTCCACCCTGGAAAGGAGCAGAAATCTCAGGGTGCAGTCCCCCTGGGGCCACTGGCTGTGTGTCCTTGGGCGAGTCATGGCATCTCCCTGGGTCTCTATTTCCCCGTCTGTAGATGGGACTGCAGAGATGTTGGGAGGACGCCACGGGACGGTGCCCGGGCAGCGGGTGGTTGGTGCAGACCTCTGGGCCTGGAGGGTGTGGGGCGGGCAGGTCATAGCCTGGGGCTCCTAGCCAGGCAAGCCTAGTTCTGGTTCAAGTCCATCTCTGTCTAGGTGCGGCCCCCAGGCAGGCTACGTGACCCCGCTGAGCCCCGGCTTCCTGTCAGGGATAATCAATCATCCCAACCTCTCAGCCTCACCCCAAGCAAGCACTCAGGAAATAAGTCAGCTTCCACTCTGCCCTTCCTTACCCTCAGGCCTAAAGAGGTTGTGTCTCAAGGTCAAATAGCTGATTAGAGGCTAGAGAGAGAGAGAGAGAGAAAAGGAAAGAGAGAGAGAGTAGGTCTTGCTAAGCATTGTCCCATCCAGCTGAGCAGAGCTCCCCTCCCGGACTCTCTCGGAGACCGGAGACGGCTCCCGGGTGGTGGACCGCCGCCCGCTTGGTCTGAACTCTTTGTTTGAACTCCCCGGAGAGAGCTGCCCCGCCCACGACCCCCCCAGCCCCCCACCCCAAACATGCCATCTGGAAATACCCGGTGAAGGAAGTGCTACAGATAATTTTCTAGAAACAGTAAAATCGTGACTCCCAGGCCGATACAGAGTGAACACAGGTCAGATGTTGTCACTGGCTCAAAGAAGCACCAAACAGTCACGTTTATAGGCCAGGAATATGGAAATAAAGGTGCCCATGGAGGCAAAACCGGTTTTCCACGAGGGGGTGAAGGGGCCTCCACCGGACAAGACAGAATTGGTCAGTTGCCTACAGTTGACAGTTGTAAAAGAATAATGAAAGGCTAGGGGCGTCTGGCTGGCTCCGCTGGGACAGCCTGCCATTCTCGGGGTGGTGAGTTCGAGCCCCACGTTGGGTGTGGAGCTTCCTTTAAATTAAAAAAAAAAAAAAGAAAGAAAGGTTAGAATCAGATACCCCGGAAGGGTATGCTGGGTGCAGGCATAGTTTTCCACTGAAGTAAATGTTTTTTCGGCAGAAGAAAGGCCACGAACAGGGTACATACGCTCTGTGGTCTCTAATCTGATGATCAGTCATGAGTTGATATGATTCACACACTACGAACGCAGGTCCTTTCTGAATGAGTTGGGGACCTTGCTTCTCACTTGCAAGCAAGCGAGAGGCCTGCAGCCTAAGAGATAAGGGGCCTAAGACGTTTATTTTTTATGGGTTTTATTCAGCTGTTTGTTGTTGTTGTTTATAGGTATAGTTGACATACAATTTTTCAGCTGGATTTTGGCATCTGTGTTACATCATGTTCTGATATTCTGATGTTCTAGAACATTCTAGAACATTCTAGGGCATTCTAGAACATTGTACACATTCTAGAACATTGTACATTGTGGGTGTTTGTGATGCGGGTCTGTCGTTTATGTGGGCCTGTAGTCTACGCTGGATCTGGTTTGGTACTGACCCTGCGGTGTAGCCCTCGATAGTTGTGCCATCTCTCCGATATGCAGCTTCCTTGTCTGTGAACTGAGATATTAATAGTACCTACTTCATAGATTGTTATTTTTTTCCCAACAAGTAGCCATTTACCTTATGAAAACTATCTTTTAAATTATTATTATTATTGCTATTATTATTAAGGAGGCTCCACACCCCAAATGGGGCTTGAACTCAGGACCTTGAGATCCCGAGCTGCATGCTCAGGAGCCTCTGGGGGGCTCAGTCAGCGAAGCGTGTGCCTTTGGCTCAGGTCATGATCCCGGGATCCTGGGATCGAGTCCTGGATCAGGCTCCCGAGTCCAGGCTCCCAGGCATTGGCTTGGAGTTGTGGCAGCGTGAGTTCCCAGGTGGGATTCTCCCTCCAGCAGGTGTGAGTTTGGGCAGAGGAAGAATTGTCTTTCGACGTGGGTCTCCCTCTAAGAGGGTGTGTTTCGGTGGCAGAAATTCCACAGCCATTTGGCTCATTCTCTACTTGTCCAACTCATTTTCTCCTCTTCTCCTCACCGGCAGGCAGGGATTATTCCCAGCCTGCGTCTGGAGAGGCTGAGGACCCCATCAGGGGCGTGAGAACCTTGTTGCCCCAGTTCACTAGCCCATGCTGCCCTCTAGTGGCTGGGCACAGCACCTGCTTTTAGGAAGTCCCCCCGGCTGAGTGGCATCCCACTGGCTTTGCTGAAAGCTACTGCCAGCCTTCCTGGGGACCCCCATCGGGATCCCCAATCTCAGGACTCCTACATCCCTTTATCACTTTGTCAACCCCTTTCCCCGGCTCTGAGCATGAAATATACTTATGTATATATTTAGTTGTAAAATATACATAACATTAAATGAATCCGAACCATTTGAAAGTGTGTCCAGTTCAGTGGCTTCTTAATTTTAATTTTTTAAAAAAGATTTTATTTATTTATTTGGTAGAGAGTTAGAGAGGGAACACAAGCATGGGGAGTGGGAGAGGGAGCAGGGAGCCTGATGCAGGGCTCGATCCCAGGACCTGAGCTGAAGGCAGATGCTTAACAATTGAGCCACCCAGGCACCTCCAGTGGCTTTTTAAAAGCACCTCCTCTAATCATTTCCAGAACATGTTGTCTTGCAAACTGAGAGTTTGTACTCATCAAACAACTCTCCATCCCCCCTCCCTCCAGCCCCTAACCAACCACCTTTCCACTCTCTGTCTCTGTGAACTGGGCTGCGCCAAGTACCTCACAGGCGCGCGATCATGGAGTATGTGTGTTTTTGTGACGGGCTCATTTCACATTGCAGAACGCTGCCCAGAAATGTCTGTCCCCTAATGGAGTGATTTCTAAACATGCAGCCCGGAAGACAAAAGCATCCCCAGAATTTCCTCCAGACACCATCCCTCCAAACACAACCAGCCAGAAATAGGCTGGAACACAAGGAATCCCAGCGCAAGGTTACGTACCCATGATAGGAAAAGCCAAACCAAACCGAGCGTGGAGGCTAAGAGAGCAAAGTGGCCCCTGGCAGCTGGGAACCGGCCGGGCTGAGTGGCTCTGGGCCAACTGCAAGAACGGCCAGCATCCTCTGTCGTGAGCCACTGTCACCTGACCACTAGTCCCTGCTGTCGAGCCACCTCCTGGATATAAACGCATCATGCCTCTCCGCCTGTCATCCCTGCTTCCTGAAAGCATGCAGGGGGCAAACCCTCACCTCCCTAAATCTGCCCCCAAGCCCCTCAATACCAGCCGGAATCCTGGGGTCCCGGGAGTCCCTCCTAACGCCCGCGTACTGAGACGCCCCGCAGTCCCCTGCACCGTGTGGCCTCCCGTGCTGCAGCAAGCATAGGAAACCCAGCTCTGTCACCGCAGGCATGTCCCCGGCGGTCTCTGATGGGCCAGCAACGAACACCAAGAGCTGCCGGCCAGCCCCGGGAGCGAACCCTCCCCAGCCTGATACTTCTTTCTTTCGGCCACGGCAACTCTCTGTGATAGAAGTCAGCACTGCTCCCATTTGGCAAATGAGAAAAATCAAGGCTCAGGACTGATCACTTGTCCACACTGCTAAGAGCAGACGAGGGCCAGGTCTGAGCACCCCCAAGGCCAGCGCTCCTTCCTCCACGCGCCGTTCTCTCCGGAGCTGCACTTGCCAAGCGAACCCGGCTGTCCGCGTGAGCGGGGAGGGTGTCCTCTTCGTGTCCAGACAGCACAGCCCAAGGGCAGGTGTCGACTCTGCGAAAGGATCTGCCAGCCCTGGAGGGCCCCCCAAAACAGAGGTCCTGCTCTGGGCTCCCTGCAGCCACTCTTGCTGCTGGTGGCCTGTGTTCGGGAACGGTGCCCCAGCATGCCTGGGGGTCGGCTGCTGCAAGCAAGTCTCCTGCGGTCGCTGGGTAGGAGGAGGGACACGGGTCCCTCCATCGGCTGAGCTGAGCCCCAGTTTGGGGGATCGAGGTACAGGGGCTGCCTGGACACTCGTGCCACCGTGAGCAGACACCCAACCAATATTTTTCCAGCTACTGCCAAAGGCCAGCGTTTACTTAGAGGAGATCTTAGTTGGAGCACAGATGGACTTCGATTAGGTACGCATTTATTTTCATGTGTAATAGGGAAAATCATAACTAGCCCATAAGATGTGACAGCAGGATATATTGTTTAGCATAAGACTAAAGTTCGAAGTAAGATAAAAAAATACGTTGAGTCAAAGAAAATATCAAGGAAGAAGAGAATTGGCAATCCGCGGTTACAAGAATTGCGGAGGTCGTACGTGAACGCCTGGAGTTTGTGACTCACTCTCCAAGCTTTGAGCTGGAAGCTGGGCTCTGTCTGAGGCCCCTAACAGGCTCCACAGGGAGACCCTCCTGGTACTCGGAGCCCAGGGCATCCCCAGAGGAGTGCGTGGTGCACCCAGACCACCCCAGGGAGGAAAGTACGTTTTGGTTCATTTGTTTATGCCCTGCAAGATGTCTCAGAAGTCACGAAGCAACAAAAGTGATTTTCCTTAAAAGACAAGAATTTTCTAGGTACAGCCTTGAGGAAGCAGTGGTCACAGGGTAGCCTGGGTTGGAGGGTCCGAGTGGGACACGGCGGGGGCTAAACAGGGAGGCGGAAGGGACAGCCCAGCCCTGTCCTGGAAGAGTGTGCACATGTGTGGGGTTTCTGCACATAGCCCCAGTCAAGGCTGTAGGAGGGACACTCAGAGCTCCTGGACCCTGGTCCCCAGCATGGAACTCACACTTAATGCCGAATCAGTGTCGCACCAGGAGGCGCGCCTGATGGCAGGGCAGAGGGGTGGCTGGCATCCCTGGTGCGTCAGCGAATGCCACCCTCTCCTCCTGCCCCTGCTGTGCAGGTTCGTACCTGGGTCTGGTCCCCGTGTCAGCAAGACACGTCCTCCAGGTGAGACGTGCAAGGCTACCACCGCTAGGCCACATTCTTGCACGTTTATGAGACATTTCCTATCAAGATCCCCATCTTGCCCGAAGTCCAAAGAACGTTTCTCACCATTTAAATCTCAAATTTGTAAAAAAAAAAAAAAGAAAAAGAAAAGAAAGAAAGAGCTTTTTAAGGGCCCCTGGAGGTGTCCCCGAGCAGCTCAGTCCTGTAAGCCAGGGCTGGTCTTTGTGTCCCCTACGGGGACAGCTAAAGTGTCATTGCTAGGGACACGGGATGTCATCTAGAGAACTCACGCCCAACGCCAACTCACCCATGGAAATGGGGGTCAAGGCCAGTGCCCGAGACAGGTGAGAGCCCCAGAGACGGGAGCCCTGGGTGCGAGGCTCCTGGTATGGGAACCTTCGAGAGCCCAGAGGCTAGAAGGAGGAGTGGAAAGTCGGAGGAGCACGGTCTGCCCGCCGCCTGCCTCTGAGCTGGGAGGGGGGTGGGGCCGGGGTGGCTCAGCCCCCGTGTCCCGGATGTGGCGGGCAGAGCTGCGGGCCGGTCCCTGTCCCGGCTCAGAAGGAGAGTGTGCAAGAGTGGGTCAGAAAGGCAAACTGAGTCAGGAAAGGTGCCCCCCCCCCGCCCGTGGGTGCCCTCAGCAGCACCCTGCGGCGCTCCGCTTCACGTGGCACGGTTTACAGAAGAGGCGGTTGTTCAGCGGGTAGCAGCCCTGGTCCGTGGGCTCCACAGACAGGAGGATCCTGCAGTCCTGCGGGAAACAAGGCACGCGTGGATGGACCCCGGGCCCGAGCAAGCAGCATGGAGCCTGCGCGCGCGAGGTGGGCGGTCCCCCAGCATTTGCTGATGACATTGACTGACGCACGTACTCCCCAAGGGCAGGGAGCGGGGCCCCTCATTCCCATTCTCCCAACACACCTGGGCCAGGGCGTGGTCAGGGAAGACGAGGCCCATGGGGGCTCTCGTCCCCGCAGAGGTGTGAGCGATGAGGGCGGAGTCCGCCGAGGGGAGAACTGAGGACCTCAGAGAATCATGCATACGAAGGGATCATGGAAAGAGCTAGAAGGGCCTTAGTGACTGCCCAGCAGCAGCCCTTTTAGAACGTAAGCTCTGCGAGGCAGTAACCCCATTTCCTGCTAGATCCCGCCTAGGCCAGACTCCGGTTCACCGCAAGCCTAGGATAACCATCTGCTGGGTGAATTACTGAATCTAGTCCAGTCCCTTCACTTCACAGCTGGGGAAACTGAGGTCTGGGGAACGACAGGCTTGCCCCAGGACGTGCAGCTGGTTCCGGACTGGGACAGGACAAGTCTCCAGCCTGAGCCCAGGCACCTTTTTCTGGCTCCCCTGTCTGCACAGCTTCAACACCGGCACAAACCTCCGATTTTTCAAATCACCAAAGGATTTCGGACCAAGGAGGATGGGGATTTGGGGCCCGAACTTTGCCCATTTACCGTTCTTCCGCAGCCCACACCTCATGGGGGCCTCACCTGGGCACTCACTGGAGTGCAACCTGGGAACGATTAATGTCCGGAGACCTGGATCAGGGCTCAGCTGGAAACCTCTGGAAGCTGCAAGGCTCAGACCAGAGGGGCTGGTCCCCACAGAGACAACTTTGGGGTCCCAGCTGCTATCCTAACCCAGCACAGCCAGGGGAGAAGGGCGCCCTCGTGTGTCTGTTCCCTGAAACTGCACCTCAAGCCACGCAAGATGACAGGATCTGCGCTCTTCCTAAAGGCTACTTGCTTGGCATTCCCAGAGTATCAAGTGCCAAACCTCAGGTCTCAAAGGGGCACATGTAACCACTCCTAAATTAGAATCAAGGGAGAAAACACTTCCACTACGACCGAGTCAGCTGCGGGGTGGCCCGGAGCTGGCTAGACCTGGGTCAGACAGACCAGAGTTGGAGTCACTTTCCTCATGCTCATTTTTTTTTTCATGGTTCCTCATCTGAGATGGCACCTGGAAGCCCATTTCCCTGCCTGGGGAAACAGAACCCCGGACCAGTTCGGGGCCACGGTGGTGTAAGCCTTCCCCTCTGAAATGTAACCGCTAGAGCCTGAGCCCAGACTAGAGCAGCAGCCTGGGTGACGCTCACGGCCGCCTTCGCCAAGCCCACCGGGGGGCTCGCAGGGACGGTTTGTTTGCTCAGCAGCTCAGGCTCAGGGAAAACCTAATCGCCACTGGGCCTAATGAGGGCTAGGGTGGCGATAATAGCACTTGAATGACATCATTGTTCTTGCAAGACCTATCATCAGCTGGACCTTGAACCATAACCAACGCACAACATAATACGGAGCAATATATCAACTTCTCCACCAAGCGCCCTTGTCACTTGAGGGCAAACAGCCTCTTGGCTCCCTGCATCTGTTTAAATATATGTAAAGTAAAATAAATGTTTGGAATTACTCACTGGCTGGCTAAGAGATTTCCTCTGGGACACCCCACTTAGGTGGCACCCATAAAAGTTGCTACCTTTGTCACCATCACCTGAGGAGACACATTGGCAAGATGGGGGTGACAGAGGAAGAGGCAGGGGAGGACTTGGAGCCTCCCCAGAAGGACTGACTACATAATTGCAGAGCCCAGCGCAAAGTGCAAAGTAGAGCCCCTTGTTCGAAGAGGAAGAATTTCAGGACGGTGACAGCAGAGCTTTGGAGCAGCATGGGACGCTGCTGAGCGGGGGACCCTGCGCTGGGCATTTCTTGCGGGGCGACTTTGTACCAACTCCTCTCTGTCTCCTGGGGACCAGCTTCCCTGGCCCAGGAGTTGTCAATCATTGCCCCCAGCCAGTGACTGGCTCAGAATGATCAAGTCATGTGACCCAAGCTGGGCCAATCAGAGGCCTTCTTGAGACTGGCCGGGGGTTTCCTAGATGGGGTTTCTAGGTTGGAAGGATGCCCAGGCCTGTATCCCTCTCCTCACAGAGGATGCTGGTCCCCAGGAAGAGAAAATGAAGCGAACACACAAAACAGGCAGAACTGAGAGATGCAGAGGGGAGCCCTGATAATCTCATCAATGAGATTCCCTTTCTTGAGGAAAGCAGGATGAGCTTGGTTTTTATCATCAACTCAGAGCTCTGATTAATGGACTCTAATTGTAAAGATCTCCATTCTTATCTGTTACTGCTACTGGGCGGTGAGCACTTGGGAGCCAAGCGCCCGCCCTGACTCGTCCCCGGGTCCTGGCGCCCAGCACAGGGCTGGCATCCCGCGGGCTCTCAGTAGGGGTAGCGCCACCCCCGCCCCAGGGGGACACGAGCAGCCCGCTCCTGACTCCTGACCGCTCCACTCACCTCGCACCTGTAGCAGTTTTCATGGAAGTTTCTCCCCATGCACTCGATTTTGAAGGCATCCTTCCCATCTTGAGGGATGATGGGGTTCTCACAGATGCTGCACACGGGGGCGAATTTCCTAGAGGGAAGGGAACCCACACTTGAGGCGCTCCATCCAGGACCGCAGAAATTAGCTGTGGGAGCCGGGGCGGCGCTAGTTCACCTCCCTGAGCTATTTCGGACGCGTTGCCATGTGACTGCACCTGCCGCTACAGCCACAAAGCCTCTTTCTTCCTGGCAGGAGTGGATGGAGAGACCAGTGTAATTAGACCGGCTTCCGAGGGTATAATTAGCTCAAGGCAAGGAAGTGACTGGGGAACGTTTGAATTTGAGAAAGGCGAGAAATCTGTGTGTTCAGTGGGGCTGACCCCCTTTTGTTTATCTGGTATTGTAGGTCACTGCTTCTTCTTCTTCCCTGTCTTTTGAACAGACACATCTGTCTCTCCCCTTGGGCAGTGCGCAGCCCCAGCACAGGTGTCCTAGACTGGGGCTATGGCTTCATAAAGCTCTGGCTCCAAGGGGAGCCCCTGGGGCTTGGGGGTTTGAATCGGAACTTCCATACCTACCAGAGGTTTGTCTGCCGCCTGCTTCAGTTTCCACATTTGGTACAAGAGAATGCTTAATCGCACCTGCCTGATAGGCCAGGCTTGGGGACTAAAGGGCCTAACCCACGTGGAGTGCCTGGCACAGTGCGGGTACCCCGGGTTTCGGCTAGAAGAAGGTCAAATAGAGGGTGTGTGGACTAGGCAGACAGGTTTCTGTGAGCCCAGAGACTGCAGGAATGCTGTGCTCCAGCCCCTAGAGCTCAGGCCGAGCGCCTCCGTTCTGGCCGAGTCCCACCCAGGACGCAGACCCCTCTCGTACCTGTAGAAGTCGTCCAGGCAGTACACTTCATCCTGGTTGTCCAGGGCAAAGCTCTCGTCCCCGATGCACCGGGCGCAGGTAACGCATGTGAAGCAGGCGGGGTGGAAGGCCCGGCCCAGGGCCCTGATGATGTGCTCCCGGACCACCTCGCCACATTTGCCACACTTCTCCAGGGTGTCCTGGGACACAGGGACATTGCCTCAGAGCCATCCCATGGCTGTGCCCACTCCGAGCAGAAAGGGGTTTCTAGTTGGCAACCCATAGGGGCCCGGAAGCACAGGGCTTTAGGAGAAGGGCTCCCACTCATGCAACCGGCCTGTAACCACTGCCCCAAAACCTCTACCGTTGCTTAGAGCGAATCGAGCTTAGCATTCTGTCCTGGGCCTACAGCAAGGAATCTTGCCAAGAAGCTATTACTGCATTTTTTATTACTAGGACCTGCTTAAGGCCAGTGTCCACTAGGGCCCATCGGAGAAATCTCTCTTAAACCTCACAGTCAAGAAAAGGAATTCCTGGAAGAACTGGCATGCTTTTGATCTTATAGACAATAAGCCTCAAAACTCTTTCCCTTTTCCATTTGGCCACTGGGAAGCTCAGAGTCAAATTCTGTGTCCCACTTTTAGGAATGATTGTAGGGGTCTTTTATTCATATATTTGGGGGTACTAACTTTCCCTCTGGTCTCATTTCCCTTTCTACTTTGACTTTCCTCTCTTCCGATTTATCTATCTCTGAAATTTCATTGTGGTAAGAACACTTAACATGAGATCTACACTCTTAGCAAAATTTTAAGTGTACAACACTGTTTACTATAAGTATTTGTGTGTTCTTATAAGCTCCCTCAAATCCCTTCTGGAATAAAGAGGGTGAGGGGGCATGAGGAAGGGGGAGAGGGAAGGATGAGGGTAGGAAGAGGAAGAGAGGGTATAGGGGGAGAGGGAGAGGGAGATTACTGAGACAGAGCAAAGACCTTCCAGCCTGTTCACCTTCCCTTCTAGACAGGTCTCTTCCCTTCCTGGCTGTGCTCCTGTTCATTTAGCCTGATTTCATCCACACAGATAGGGAAGTTTGTCTCTGCTCCCACTTGGTGGGGACCACATTTCCCCCTCTCTCCTTGTCCTCGGGGCAGCCCTTCCCTCCCTAGAACACTGCCTAGAACCTTCCCCCTGCTGCTTCCAGCTGTCAGCCCACCCTCGCCCCCGCTTCCCCTCAGGGCCTCACCTGTGCCTGGCTGTAGGGGGATGGGAGAGGACAAGGCTATCTTCCCCTGTCATTTGATGGGGTCAGAGGGGTGGGGTGGGAATGGCCTGGCTCCTTGCTGCTCCAGTGGTGCCTCACGAGCTGTGGTGATGTCTTGAGACTGTCACCAGATTGTCTGGAATTTACTAGATAGTTCTCCAAATAATCCAACCCTCGGAATCAGTCGTTTTCAAATTGCTGTGTGTGTATCGGAATTACCCGAGACGTTAAAAACACAGACTGCCAGGTGCTACTGACTCCTGGGAACAAGGGGAGGCCCGCGCACGGCCAGGGGACACATCCGAGTGGACTGCGCAGCACACGCCATCAGAGAGTCAGCGACTGTAACGTCGTGGCATCCAAACCAGCTCTCCCGGATGGCACCTGGTACTCAGAGGTGACACGGGTTCCTTGGTGCATCGGAAACTGTGGCTTCAGGCGAGACAGGCAAGAGCACGGGCAGGCTCCAGACCCGACGGCACTGGGGGAGAAGCCGGGCTCCACCACCTCCCGGAATGGGCCGTGAGTGACGAGGTCCGTGCCCCCAGGACACGCAGGTCCTGGTCCCTGGAACCTGTGACTACCTTTAATGGCAAAAGGGCCTGCAGCTATGATTGAGTTCAGTGTCTTGACCTGGGGACAGGATCCTGGGTGGGCTCAAAGTGCCATCCCAAGTGCCCCCGTAAGAGGGAGGCAGTGGGAGGACTGACACCGAAGGAGGAAGTAGGACACCGGAGCAAGACGCCACCGCTCTGACTTTGAAGGCGGACGAAGGAACCAAGGGACGCAAGGGACACAGCTACAGAAGCTGGAAAAGGTATGGAGACAGATTTTCCCCTGGAGCCTCTGGAGGGAGTGCAGACCCTCCCACGGACTCCCGACCTCCGGAACTGTAGAATAAATGGGTGCTGTTTGAAGTCATCAAGTTTGTGGGGACTTATTTCAGCAGCCACAGAAAACTGATACGCCTTGGCTGAGCTCCTTCCCCTCGCTGAGCCTCAGCTTCCTCATCTATGAAATGGGTCCCTGGGCCTGCCTCCCAGGATCACTGTGGGGAACAAAATGACGGGACACCTACCAAGTGCCCGGCACAGTGCCTGGTGCCTGGAGGCCAGCCGCGGCCGGGGTGGGGGGAGGGGGGTTACCTGGTAGCAGGGTTCGCAGAGGGGCCGCCCGTCCTTCTGGTAGAAGCTCTGCCCGGCCAGCTGGCGGCGGCAGGTGCGGCACGTGAAGCACTCAGTGTGGTACTGCCTCTTCATGGCCTCCACGGCCAGCTCTAGGGGGGACACGGCCTTGTGGCAGAAGGCACAGACGTCTGGGGTGGAGCAGACAGGGCCTGTCAGCCGCCTGGCCCGGGAGAACCGCACCCAGGCACCACCCGGGACAAGCCCAGAGCGCTGGGTCTCCGCCTCGGGGGTTGGGAGTGTGGCCTCATTTTAGGAGGAGCAATGAAAAGGAATAGGAACAGCCCCTGAAAGCCTAAATCGGGGACGGGCTCCCGGCTGGCCCAGTCGGTGGAGCGCGCGACTCTTGATCCCGGGGTTGTCTGAGCCCTACGTTCGGTGTAGAGGTTACTTAAAAATAAAATCTTAAAAAAAAAAAAAAAAAAAAGCCTAAATCAAAGGACACAGCAGCGGGACGCATGGGTTGGCATCCGTAAAAATTTAAAGGAGGTACCATGCTGACACTTTGATGCCCGGATAATTCCAAATGTATCAAAGATCCAAGTGTGACAAATGAAACCATAAGACTAGAAGAAGCCAGAGAATTATATTATAACCTTGAGTAGAGAAGGCTTTTGGATTCCTGGTAAGCACATAGTAGCTGCTAAAGTAAATGGCTAACACACGGGCCTGGGGAGGCTGCGGGGGTCAGGCCCTCAGACACTGCTGGGGGTGGGGGGTGCAGATCAGGAGGACCACAAAGGCCAGTGTGCAAGAAGATCAAAGTTATATACGTACCTACCCTTTGGCCATGGTATTTCCTCTTCTAGAAATTTCTCTCGCAAACTCGCACGCGGGCAAAATGGCCCACGTGCCAGGCGACTTGTCTCAGCCTTATTTGTTAGAGCAAGAAACCACCTAAGTGCCCGTCCACAGGGGACTGGCTAAGTGCATACGGCAGGGCCCCAACGAGGAATATATATTTCACAACTATACAGCTGTGAAAAAGGGAGCCCTGCTATGTTTGCGTACAGAGTGAGCTCTAAGGTGTTTGAAGGAAGGAACACAAAGTGCAGAACTGCTCAGAGTTCACTCCAGTTTGTGGGAAAATGGGCCGGGGGGGGGGGCGGGGTGAGGGGCAGACACAGATCTGCATTCGCTTATATGCATCAGATATCTCTGGAAGGATGAGATATGGGAGACAGTAACAGAGGCTGCCCATCTGGCAGGAAAGCAGGGGACACATGGATGGCTCCAAGGGGAGACTTTGGACTGGATGCCTTTCTGTGCTTTTTATTTTGTCTACACGAGAACATTATGTGTTCAAAAAATTAAACAGTGAAAAAATCCAAGGCATTTTGCTATCATAGCACATTGTGCTGATCGATATTTAAGTGGGCTTCAGTTCGGGGCACCTGGGGTGGGCGCAGTCGTGGAACGTATCACTCCTGACTTCGCCTCAAGTCATGATCTCGGGGTCGTGAGACTGAGCCCCGCGTCAGCCTCGGCACTCAGGGTGGAGTCTGCTTGAGATTCTCTCTGTCCCTCCCCACCTCTCCCCTCCCCTCTCTTTCTCAAATAAATAAATTCTAAAAATCTAAAAAAAAAAAAAAGCATAAAACTGGATATGTTATAAAGGAAAAAGATTAGGCAATAAACATCAAATTGATATACAGGTATGAGGTGCATCGCTGAACCGTGAGCGGGGACAGGTGCTGTGCGGGGACAGGAGCAGGCCTGCTCTCCTAGTTCCCACCAGAAGCTCATGCTTGGCCAGTGAGGCCCCTGGGGACTACCCGGAAGTCTTCTTCCAGCCCTGAGCCCGTACCTGTGGATGCCTCTCTCTCGTGGAAGCCGACAGTTTCCTCTGGGGGAGGCGGCAGCTCATCCTCTGCAGGCCTGGCGAGACTGGGCCGAGGCTGGCGTGGAGGCGCCTCTGTCAGGGACTGTGGGGGGACAGGGGGAGGGCCGGGGGCTGTCACCCAGTGGGGACCGCACACAGCCCTCTCAGCTCTGCTCCTCCTCTGATGGGGCCAAGCACAATTAGCCCCGCTCTACAGAGGAGGAAACCGAGGCACAGAGAGGCAAGTGATGTTAATGTTGCTCAGCAGGAAGGTTGGCGGCAGTGGCTGGGGCCCAAAGCTACCTTCGTCTGCTTCTCAAGAATCTCCTGGAATCGTTCTTCCCTGGCCTGGAATCCCGCCCGTTTCTACAATGGCCTCTGTTAAGGGCAGGGGATTAAAAATATTTTCTCGGAGCTGAAAGGAGGTCCCTGAGGGGGAAAAGGGTATGGCACCCGTCCTCCAGGGACCTTGAAAAACAGGACCAGCTTTTACCAGCTTGCAAATTTCAAAGAGGGGCAACCCTCAAGCAGGCGTAACCTCCAGGCTTAAATCCCTGAAAGGCGCAGACTCTCCCTCCCCCTCCGTCTCCCTGGGCCTCTGGGGCTCCACTGGGGGCGGGGGTGGGGGACCCATACCTGGGGTGGGGGTGGGGGCGGCGGCAGGTGCAGCTGCTCTAAGTCCGAAATGAGTGATGCTCCCATCGAGGCAGGGCGCTGCTCATCAGGGGAGGGCGGTGGAGGTGGGAGGAGGTCCAGGTCAGGGAGTGCGTCCTCGCCGTCCAAGGTAGGAGGAGGGGGAGAACATCCTGCAACCAAAAGGGGAGAGAGGGTTGGTCTGAGCCTCTGCAGGTGGACAGACAAGGTGTGCACTTACCCAGAAGGCCATACAGCATGGGGGCCAAGAGCTCAGGTCCAGGGTCCCCCAGACCTGGGTTCCATCTCTGGCTCTGCCACTGACTTGCTGTGTGTCCTTAGGCAAGAGACTTAACCTCTCTGGGTCTGTTGGCTCAGTTGAAACATGGGTATCCATCTTTCCGGGCTGTTGTGAGGACCGGAAGGGCTTGGCACAGGAGATGGAACGTGGCGTGGGCTCAGAAAACAGAAGCTGGCAGAACCTTCCATAACAGCCCTTCCCTACCTGGATGCTCAAGGGCCCCAAATCCTTGCTAGAAGGTTCTTGTTGAAATTCAAGCAAACTCAACCCCTAAGGCTGTGGTTCTCAAACTGTGGTTCCTGGCTCAGCAGCAGCAGTGCCTGGAAGTATGTCCAGGAATACGCCATCTGGGTCTGCCCCAGATCTGGAGAATTGGAACCTGTGGCTGGGGGCGGGGGGGGGGGGGTTTGGGCCAGCCACTGACGGGAGAACAAACCCTCCCGGTGACGATATGCCACCGAAGTGTGGGAACCACCACTCTCGTTAAATAACAGATCCAGGTAATGACTACCAAGTGTTGAAAGCATCAGGTGAAAGGTGGATGGAGAACTTTCCAGAAAAGGGGTCAGGCTGTCACCACCTGAATCCACTGATGAACCCCAGCAGATACCAGGGGTTTTCGGGCTCATGTTACGTCGCAGGCAGGTAATGGGTACATCCGTGAAATGTTCTTACCAAAACAAAGCCCCAAACATAAGCAAGAACCAAACAATCTAATCAGGTTTCCAGAATTAACTCCACTTACGATAAATTCGGAAGAGGGGTGAGTTGAATGGGGCACCAAGGGAGCAAAGGGAAAAATCAGGGACATTCCACAGAAACTGATCCTGCTTTCTGCAAAAAGTCAATGGCGTGTGAAAGAAAAAGAAAGGGGAAACTTCCCAGGAATTAAGAGACTTTAGGGGTGCCTAAGTGGCTCAGTCAGTTAAGCATCTGCCTTTGGCTCTGGTCATGATCCCAGAGTCCTGGGATCGGGCCCCATGTCAGGCTCCCTGCTTAGTAGAGAGTCTGCTTCACACTCTGCCTACTGGTCCCCTACTTGTGCTCTTTCTCTCTCTCTGCCATAACAAATGAAATCTTTTTTAAAAAGTAATAAATCATGAAAATTTCAAAAAGAGCCACTCAGGGCACCTGGGTGGCTCAGTCGGTTAAGCGATTGACTCTTGATTTTGGCTCGGATCATGATCCCAGGGTCCTCGAATCAAGCCCTGCATTAGGCTCCCTGCTTAGCGGGGAGGCTGCTTCTCCCTCTCCCACTCTCCCTGCTTGTGTTCCCTCTCTCGCTGTCTCTCCCTCTCTCTCTCTCTGTCAAATAAATAAATAAAATCTAAAAAAAAAAAAAAGAAAAAGAAAGGGGAAACTTCCCTGGAATTAAGACACTTTAGGGGCACCTGGGTGGCTCAGTCACTTAAGTGTCTGTCTTCAGCTCAGGTCATAATCTCAGGGTCCTGGGATCGAGCCCTGTGGGGCTCCCTGATCAGCAGGGAGTCTCCTTCTCCTTTTCTCTCTCCCTCTGCCTCTTCCCCTGCTGATGCTTGTGCACGCACGCTTTCTCTCTCAAATAAATAAATAAAATTTTAAAATAAAAATTAAAAAAAATCTTTAAAAAATAATAAAAATTTTAAAAAGAACCACCCGGCCTGCCTGGGAAGCTCAGCTGTTAAGCATCTGACTCTTGATTTTGGCTCAGTGTGGAGCCTGCTTAAGATTCTCTCCCTCTGCCCCTCCCCCTCCACCGTTCCCATGCAGCGCTCCCTTTCTCTCTAAAAATTAAAATAAAATAATAAATTAAATTAAAACAAGAACCACCCAACAGCAAACACACATAAGAAAAACACCCCGGCATGGCATCATTTTCGTGGTTAGTGCAAGAAAGATACGGGGCTGGATCCCAGGACCCCCCAGATCCTGACCTGAGTCACCAGAGACACAGGCGTCTCCAGGCGCCCCCAGGAGAGCCTTAACTCATGCTGGGAAAGCTGAGGTCTACAGAGGTTCACAGAGGGGGAGGGGCCTGGATCTGTGGCTCCAGGGAGGACCGAGGGGGGAGGAGGAGGGCTGAGGATCGCCCAGTTCCCCTCAGCCCCAGCTCTGCTGAGTCCCTATATGGTGCAGTAGCTCCCACCCACGTCCCAACGAGGCACTGCCCAGCTCCCCTGGAGGACGTGACTGGGGGTCAGGAGGGAAGCCGGCCCTGAACAGCCCAGCGGCTGGCGCGGGCAGGAAGAGTGCTGTCAATAGTGCCCCGGGGAGTCTGTCGGGGTCTGCCGTCCGCAACCCTCCTATCTCTGGGGCACAAGGTAGGCCAGGCCTCACAAGGTCAGACTGCCTGAGACACTCAGGAAAAGCAGACAGAGAGTGCCCCAGGCCCTGCCTTCCCCACCCCCGCCAGACCCGGGCTCTGGTCCCATTCCCTGCTGATCCCCTGGGACACCTCTCTGGGCTTAGAAGTTTCTTATCCATTCAACAAAGATAATGAGCCCCCGCCCCTTACTCCCAGGGACCGAGGGCCGGTACAGATGGGAGGATGATTCTAGACCTGTGAGTAAGTGCAGAATCCTCTGGGGGCTAGCTCCCACCCCCAGAGCTCCTGACTCAGCGGGTTTGGGGGAAGCGCCTGGGAATTTACATTTTTTAAAAGTTCCCAGGTGAAGCTGCGGTTGCTGGCTCCTGATTCAAAGACCACACTTGGAAAACTAGACTTCGCTCCCCAAGCTTCACTTGCTTAAGCCTTTAGACTAGAACAACAGCTCCCCAGACCCCAGAGCATCAGCATTGCCTGGAAATGCGTAAGAAATGCAAATTCTCCGCCCTGCCACAGACCTGCTGAATCAGAAACCCCCAGGGTGGGGTTGGGCCAGTTGGAACAAGCTCCCTCCTGAGGCCGGTTTGAGTCAGGGACGATCCCAGAAAGGCAGCAGGAGTGCCCAGGCCTCTCCCGGGACCTGCCTTCGGTCCGGGGCGGGGACAGGAATTCAAGACAGACAGACAGACGGGGGCTGGAGGCCCGCAGGCAGGCGTGCAGAGGGGCCACAGCTGAACCAGGATCCGTGGCCAGGAGCAGCAGGAGGAAGAGCAGACTCTGAAGGAGAAGCCGAGAGAAAAACTGACTTCTGAATGTGCGTTGGTGAGGCTAGGTGCATGCGAGCATCCAGAGGGGAGTGAGGACGGAGCGAGGGAAAGGTGGGAACCTGTCTCAGGATGAAAGGGCCAAAGAAAGCCCTGTGTGGATTCCCGAGGGGACAAGCAGTGGCTGGGGTGCCGGATGGGCCCAAGCAGCTGGCATGGCCCCAGGGCCCGCTTTGTGCTGTGGTCAGACCAGACTCATGACCAAGCTGCTCGCCTAGGACTTGTCTCACTCGGGCGACGCTGAACCCCGAGATCCCCTGAGCTCTGCCCGTCTCCCACACTGGCAAACAAAATGGCGGACCTGCTGACCAGCCGCGGCCAGGTGCCCCCTCCCGGGGGAGGTCCGCGTTGGGTACCACACTCCCAAGATCTTCTGATATTGCAACAACCCAGGAAAACGTCCCGGAAATGTAGGCAGTGGGGCATCTACACTATATATTCTGGACTCCCTCTCCTACCCAAAAGGGACGTCATTTTTCCCCACTGGATCGCACGTCCTGCTGCGTGAATTCCGGTCATCGTGGTCCCGGTTCTACATGGAAGCACCTGGAGGAGGCCGTGTTCTTGGGACGCGTGGTTAGGAAGGAAAGATCAGTTTACAAGGTTGTGTCATACGAAGAGGCATGTTACATGAATGTCCATGTCTCTTGCCCTTTTCTGGCCCCTGGAATTGGCAGTTCCTATTGGTGCTTTCTTCCGTGATGGATGCACGGGGCTACCCTAACCTTGCTCGGGGACAGCAGGAGACCTGACTCGGCACCCAAGGGACCTCCAGGGGCTTGCCCTTGATGTTTCTGTGCCTCCTCATTCTACCTGGTGTCTTGTGAGGCGAGCCATCCCCCTGCCCCAGGCCCTCAGGTTGTCCTCCTTCCTTGTTTCTACCCAAACGACAGCTAAGACTCCATAGCGTGGGGGCTCCGAGGCTCTTTGTCTCCATGGCAGCAGAGCCGAGCACAAGGTAATGGACCAGCCTTGTATGAAGTATATCCATTCTGTGACAGATTCATCACATACATGACCAAATTTCCCCTTTCCAGAGGAGGAAGCCAAGCAGACCAACAGCTTGCCTAAGACGACACAGCAAGTGAAAGGCAGAGCTCGAGAGAGAATAAAACCAACCACCTGTGAGGTCCTCCAACATGCCCAAATCATTCCTGCCACAGGGCCTTTGCACTTACTGTTCCCATTGGCCAGCTCTATCTGGTCATTCAGGTCTTAGCTGAGTTGAAATGTCACGTCCTGGGAGAAGCCATCCTTACCGCCCCAGAAAAAGTGGTACCTCCTGGGGCACCTGGGTGGCTCAGTCAGTTTAGTGTCTGCCTCCGGCTCAGCTCATGATCCAAGGGTCCTGGGATCGAGTCCTGCATCGGGCTCCCTGCCCAGTTGGGAGTCTGCTTCTCCCTCTACCCCCTCTGCTCATGCTCTCTCTCTCTCTCGCTATTTCTCTCAAATAAATAAAATCTTCAAAAAAAAAAAAGTGGGACCTCCCACTTCTTCTCCATGTTTGGCTCCTGTAGAGCCCTTGTGTCTCCCCAACATTATATATTGTGGTCATCTGTTTCCCCTGCTAAGATTTAAGTTTCATGTAGGCTGAAAGCCTTGTCTTTCTTCTCATGTCCCAAGTGTCTGGCCCAGAAGAGTAACAGCAGGCCTCGCATTTAACACTTTGCACGTGACAGGCCCAAACATACGTATGAATTCCCCTAATCCTCCGAGGAGGGTACTATCGTGACGCCTCTTTCATAGATTAGGAAACTATCAGAGGGACAGAGAGGGTGTGTGGCTTGCCAACCTCACACAGCCAGGTGGAAGAGCCAGGGTTCAAACCCAGGCAGGCGGGCCTGAGTCTGCCTGGCACACAATAAGTGCTCGATGAATGAATGGACCCCTGAATGAGCTCAGAGCCGGTCCCTTCTTCCCGCCTCCTGCCTGGTCCCCTCCCCTGCTTACCTCCGTTGGAGAGCTGAGGTGGTACCCCAGGTCTGGTGGCTGCCGCCCTGGCAGGGGGGGTCCAGGGGCTGGGCCTCCCTGCCGAGCCAGCCCCAGGCGCCTTCCCGGGAGCAGGGGCTTCCCGGGGGCGGCCGGGCCGGGCCTCACAAGCTGCCCGCTTCACTTCCTCGGCCACGGCCATGTTTCGCCGCGGAGGGGCCAGCGTGATAAAGACAGACGAGGCGACCCTCTTCTCCGGCTTCGAGGCCATTGTCTCCGTTCCTGGGGGGGGTGGGGACAGAGTTTGGCTCAGGCTGGGGCGGGGCTTCGGGCCCAGGGCTGTGTGCCACCTAGACAGACAGACGTCCGAGTGGCCTGGAGCCTCCCTTCTCCTAACAGGCAGGAGCAGGCGCCTCCCTGGCCCCGGCCGGTCCCAGCGGGGACAAAGAACGGGTTGGGGATGTCCTGCGGGGGAGGGCAGGTGTTCACCAGGTGACTCGGGCCACAGGGAGGGGACCCAGCAATCCTGACCGCCCCTCCCCCAACCTGAGCACCGGGGGAAGCAAAGGGCAGCCCTGCCCTGCTCAGCTCACCAATGATTAATTTTCCTCATCTGAGAAGTGTGAGGAAGGAGCAGCTCCTTCGGTGCCCCCCTCACCCCGCCAGGGCCACACCCCAGTTACCTGCCTCACCTGAGATCCAATTCTCCCGGACGGCCAAAGTCCCCGAGGGTCCAGGCCAGCTCTGCTGCGGGAGGGAAACAGCGAGCATTAGGGTTCCAGGAGGCAGAGGACAGAAGTCAACCTGAGCTCTCGTGGATCAAGACCTACTCTGTTCCCACCGTCCTAAGCACTTGCTGCCCACTTGCTCCCCGCCCCCCCGCCGCCCCCCGGCTGCAGGCGGAGAGGCGCCAGGACTATCCTGGCAGAAGGGACAACTAAGGCTCAGAGAGGTGAGTCACTTGTTCAGGGTCACACAGCAGCAGAGCCGGGATTTGAATCCAGGGCCCATGCTCTTGACCACGTGGCTCTGCCACTCTCTCCCAGCCCAGCCCACCACCGGCATCAGCCTGTGGATCCAATCAAGTCTTGATTCCATTTGTCAGAACTTCTCACTCTGTCCCATCTCCAAAACCAGGCTCTGGTTCAGGCACCGGGGTGAGGTAGGGGTGCCAGCCCCAGTGGTCTCCAATCCTGCCTCCTGTCCTGTCCCTGGAGTGATCTTTCTAGAGCATAAATCTGTCTCTCCTCTACTCAAAAACCTTCCATGGCTCCCTACCACTTTCAAAATGAGGTCCAAATTCATCTGGCTTACTTTTTAAAAAAACTTACTTTTTTTTCCTTTTTTTTTTTTTTTTAAAGATTTTATTTTTAGGGGCACCTGGGTGGCTCAGTCAGTTAAGTGTCTGACTCTTGATTTTGGCTCAGGTCATGATCTCAGGGTCATGAGATCAAGCCCAAAGGTGGGCTCCCATGCTAGGCATGGAACCTGCTTAAGATTCCCTCTCTCTCCCTCTCCCCGTCCCCCACCCCCTCTCCCTCACTCTCTAAAAACGTCTTTAAAAAAATATTTTATTTTGAAGGAATCTCTATACCCAACCTGAGGCTTGAACACACAGCCCTGAGATCCAGAGGCGCACACTCTTCCAAATGAGCCCGCCCGGTGCCCCTCAATTTCTTTTTTGACCACCCTGGGCTGCTCCCCCTTTCCCAGTTTTTTCTCTTACCAGCCTTGGAGTGTTTCCACTCCTTGTTTTTCCTCCCCTGCCCCCCACAGGCCGAACGTTCGTTCTTTTCTTAGAGGTCCAGCTTTTCCACGAAGCCTCCCCTCATCCCTGACCCCCTCCTGGGAGCAGCTCTCTGCTTCCATGGGGTGATGACAGCCCATCACAGGGCATGTCGGCGCCCTGTCACCACGTCTGCCCCTACCTCCCCAAGTGACTGCATGTGACTTTAGCTGTGCCCGTAATCTTTGTGACCCCAGTCCAGTGTGGGCATCAGAGCGCGGATCAGGGAGCCAGGGTTCCCGTGACATTCCTGATGTCAAGGAGCCCATTTTCCATCCCCCAGGTGGTGACGGCAAACAGCAGCCTCCAAGGCCAAGGCTGAGGTGGGGCCACTCAGGTGGGGGGAGGGCAAGTCGACTACATTCGGTCAGGAGTCCTCCCTGCGCTCCCAGGCCTTATGCCCAGTTTGAGCTGGGTCTCTAAGCTGGGTCTCCCCTATTTCTAACTCACTCTCCAGCTCAGCCACTCGGATGTGGCTCCAAGGGCCAGCCCACGGGTGTGTGGGGAGAAGAATAAATAGGGATCCAGTGAGTGAATTTCAAGAAGTGGGGTCGGGTGGGGGCATCTGGGGGGCTCAGTCATTAGGTTTCTGCCTTCAGCTCACGTCATGATCCCGGGATTGATGGAGCCCCGCATCAGGCTCCCTGCTCAGCAGGAAGACTGTCTCTCCCTCTCCCACTCCCCCTGCTTGCGTTCCCTCTCTCGCTGTCTCTCGCTGTGTCAAAAAGTAAATGAAATCTTTAAAAATTGTTTTAAAAAATCTTAAAAAAAAAAAAAAAAGAAGTGGGGCTGGGTAGGTAGGGGCTGAGGGCCCTGCGGGACCCCAAGGGCAGACTTGGAGCCTAAGAAGCCATTCACAGGGCCCTCTCTGTATCTCAAAGCCACCGGCCACCTTGGACTCTCTTGGTGACCAAGGGAATAACAGTAACCAACACAACAAATGCGCCTCAGTTCCTCTTAAATTGGTTTGCCTGTTGGGTTAAAATCTAGAGCTCAATCTGATTAATCAAAGACTTGTTCTGAATAAGAAACCAACATGTGAAGAAAGCTTTAAAAGTTCTTTTCCAAGTCCTTTCCCTTTGTCTCTCCTTCTATAAGGGATGTTCGGAAGTATATATGCTTGCTGAAGTCGGCCGCCCTAGTCATACGTCACGCAAAACCCTCTGGTTTGACACTTGGGCTTTACACTTTGTTATCAGTTTAGGAGTCTGTAAGCAGCTTTCAGAGATTCACATCCCAGAGACGACAGCAAGGGCACCGACTGACCAAGGGCCTGGTCAGTGTGGCAGGCACCCTGGCTCACGTCTTCTGAGCCTCGAAAAACACCTCATTTGCAACCCAGCCCCTGATGTCCCCACTTTACAGTGACGCCCTGAGAGGTTCAGGGACTTTTCCAGGTCATCTTAGCAGTCTTAGCAGAATCAGAATTCTAACTGAGCACCATTTGACCCGAGTCCCGGACCTGAGATGACACACTTTTCCTTCCCCGGATGGTACGGGGCCTCCAAATCCTCGGACCTGTTCTCACCCCAGAATGGCCCAATCCAGAGAGATTTTCTTGTGGTCAGTGCACTCTGGGCTCATCCCCAGAGACTGCTGTGAATGCCCCCCCCCCTCCGACCCTGCTCTGACCCCTACTCCACCCCAGCCCACCCCTCCGGGAAGTCAGATCTGTGGGTTTCTCGGAAAACATCCAAGGCAAACGTCCTAGCTCTGAGGGCAGATGTTCACAGCTGGGCAGCGCCACCCCCCCATCCCTCCCTGCGGTTCCTGCAGGGACTTCAGGCCCCAGGGGAAGCCACGCCCCTCCCCAGGGCTGCCAGGAGAGCAAGCCTCGGCCTCCCTCAGGTCCCACTGCCTCCAGGTCACCCCGGAGGGGGTATGTGTGAGAAAGCTCCCTGTGGGGCTATTGGCCAGCTGCACCCAGGGGACCCTCCGCCCCCATCCTTCCTCCTGCAGAGGGGGAATCTGAGATCCAGTTGGGCAAGCGGAGAAAGTGGGAACAAAGGGAAGGAAAGTCATTTCCTGTCAAGAGGAAGGAAGGAGGCTGAGATCCAGCCAGCCACCCAGCCCGGCTTTAGGCTGCAGCCCAGGGCAGGGGGCAGGATGACCGAGCTGGCACGCCTCCCGGTAGTGCCCCCCCTTCCCTTCCTTCCTACTCCTTCTAACCCCCTCCAAAAACTTCTGGAACCACCTGTAAGCTTTGTTCTCTAATACTTGGACAAAGCAATCTATGCTGGGTTCAGAATGACACTTTGCTGGCGGTGGAAGCAAGCCGGTGCCACCCCCAGCGGAGGGCCTGCAGTCTTGGGCAGGGGTTCCCTTTCTCTCCCCCACCTCAGGGAAGCCAAGGAAGCACAGAGAGCTGCAGTCACGCCCGGCCCCACCTCTTTCCTGCTGGGTGACCCCGAGCGGGTTCCTGGCCCTCTCTGGGCCTCAGTTTTTCCCTAAAGTGAGAACGAAAAAGTCTGTCCTGAAAGGTGGTTGGCTGAGAGAATCCAAGGAGAGTGCTCCAGATCTTGGTACCAGGTAGGTGCAAAGAGACGGCCAGCTGGTTACCCAATTCCTAATGGGGAGGAGCCCCCAGGGGCCGAGGGGGCCTGGGAGGACCCAACTTGGCTTCGGTTATCAAGAGCAGAAATCTGGGAGCTGCCCGGGCTCTTCCCGAGGTCCCCAGAGCATGGCTGGGGGAGGATCCCCGCCAAGATGACCCACGGCATTCCCAGCCCCCCACGGGGATTTGAGGCCCAGAGGGGGCGGCCCTGGGGCCCCTTCTTCCCCTCGCCTGACCCGGGCTGAGTGAAGGGGCCTGGAGCTCCCCGGAGCTCCGGAAACCCGGCGCCCTCCCGCAAGCAGCCCAGCCGGACGGCTGGCCGGGTCACCGTGGGGCGCCGCCGGGGACTTTAATTCGATCCATGTGCGGGACGCTGTCCTCTTTGTGCGGGAGCTTCCGCCGTGCCCACCTCTTCCCCCGGCGCCCCGCTCCGGAGCAGGGACACCAGCCCTTCCTTCCCCCGCTCCGGGGACTGAGACCGGCGGCCGGGACCCAAGGCGGCACCCCCGTCCCCCGCTGGCTCCCTCCAGGAGCGCCGGGGTTGGGGTCCCGGCGGGGGGGCGGGGAGGGGCTCCGGCCCGCGGCTGCCCGCGCTGTCACCTGTGTGTGGCCGGGGCGGGCACGGAAGGACGGCTGCCCCCTCGCCCCTCGCCCCGCGCCCCGCGCCCCCCACCCCGCGCCCAGCGCCCCGCTTACCTGCGTCGCCCGCGCCCCCAGCGGCTCCGGTCGGACGCCCGAGCGAGCTGAGCCCAGTGCGGCGCGGCGCCTCCCGCCCCCTCCGCCCTCTCCGCCCCCTCGGCTCCCTCCGCCCCGCCGCCCCGGCCGCCTTACCATAAAAGGTGAAGTTTAGGGGGAGGGGGCCCGGGATTCCCGCCGGCGGAAGCGGCCCCTACCTGCCCCCCCACCTGCCCGGCCGCACCCCGCGCCGCCCCCGCCGCCCGCCCTTTGTTCCCTCGACCACTACTCCCGTCCCCTGGGCCCGGGCCTGGGGTGGGGGCCTCCCCCGCTGCCCACCCCCGGGGCCTTTGTGCGCCGTGTGCGGTCCTTCCCTTCCTCCTAACCTAGGTCTCCTGCGTTGGTGGCCCCACCTGCGCTGTCGAGTGTGTGGGGTGGGGGGAGGGCACTTACCCCCGAGTTTGGCCTGAGATCTCCCCTGGTCCTAGGTATCAGGTGGGCCTGGGTTCCATGGGCCATTCACTAGCCCAGTGACCCCAGCCGCAGTCACTCGGCCTCCTGGAGTCTCAGTTTCTTATCTGTAAAATGGGGGTAAAGGCTGCTTACAGCTGGGGCTCAGCCTGAGACAAAAGATGCCCTTGACAGTGAGAAGTGCACTGGTGGTCAGTATATGCTGGGCTTGGGGCTTTTTTAGGGGGTGACCCTGCGTGGAGGTGTCACATGCTCAGCGGGGCAGGTCATCCCAGCTTGCTGTCCCCAGCTGCCATCACTGCCTGTGTGGACCCTTAAGCCCTCTGCAGTGGGGTCCCAGTGCCCGGGGTCGTGGCAGGGGCGGGGGGAGGGGGGAGGCACAGGCCCCTCCAGGCAGCCTGGCAGGCAGGACCCAACAGGTAGTCCTGTCACCTGCTTTGCCATCCCTAGTTCCAGTCTCCAGCTCCCTCCCACCTCCTGCGCTCCCCGGACACGAGCCCTGGAGAGGGGGGAGGAGGAAGCGGAGCCTGGGCCCTGGGACCGGAGATGGAACCCGGATGGGCCGCCTGAGTCCCTGGAGGCCTGGGGAACATTGCTGGGAAAAGGAATCTGGGTCTGATTCAGAGGCAAACAGATTGTTCTTTTGATTAAAGCCTCAGCTGAGGCCAGAGGAGTGTGGGACCCAGCGCCATCTGCGGGGAGGCCAGGCGGGTCGAGCTCTCCCCCGGGGCCAAAGCTACAGTCATCCTGGCCAGCTGGGTACCTGGGTACCTGTCTCCTTCCCCCACCCCTCCTCCTCCTCATCCCAGCCTCTCACAATCCCTCTCCCACTTGTGAGCCTCTCAGCCACTCCGCAAGGATAGCAGCCCCCAGGTAGAGGCTTCCCAGGTGGCAGGTGCCTGACCTACGGATTTCCCCATCTAATCTCTGGGACAGCCCTGTGCCCCAGGACTGGTCATTTCTGCTTCACAGCGGAGGAAACTGAGGCCCAGAGAGGCGCAAGGCCACACGAGGGTCAAGTGGCTGAGTTGGATTCAAACCCAGACCAGCCAGCCGGTGGCCCTGGGTTCACACACGGCTCTGCTGCTCCCGGGGCCCCTGCACCTGCCCCCCGGCCCCCACGGATGTGGAACTGAGGCTCACAGAGCACCGTGTGGCCCAGGAGACTCAGGCTCCAGGCCGCCGGAGCTCTCAGCTCTCGTTCAGGTTCACTCCCTGGCCTGCAGCGCTGCTGGGAGCAGACAGCCCTGGGTTTTCCCCCCAGCCAGAGGAAGGAGGGGGCTGCTGGCTGCCAGGGAGGAGAAGGACCTTAAGGAGGAAGGTGCGATCCAGGGGTTTACAAGTACTTTGAGCCCTAGAACCCCCTTTCCAAGCGCTCCGTGACCCAGAAGCTTATTTAAAACAGATCAAAATGGGGCTGCCCTCCCTCGTCTTCGTGCTATCCCTTGAGCCAGGTCGCTGCGCCCGCAAATGGGACAATGAGGCACCAAAGGTTCATCTGGGGCCTCGTCCAAAGTCACAGCGACTCCATCTAGGGCCCAGGCTCCCACGCATCTGCTTGGGGCTAAGACTGGCTGGGGAGGGGCAAGATCGAAGGGATATGGGGGTTCCAGCTGCCACCACTCACCTGCTGTCCAGCGCCCCTGGCCGCCTACTCCACTTCCGTCGCTGCTCTTGGGTGGAGAGGAGCGTTCTGGCGAAGGCAGGGGGGGGTTGTCAGTGTCACCTTGGCAGGTGCCGAGCTTCCTGTAAGGGAAACCCAGGAAGTGTGCTGGATGGGGACACACGCCCTTTGTCTGCCGGCTCAGAGAGCCCCTGCTCCCGCCTCCTGTCCCGCCGGCCTTGGACCAGCTCTTGTCCAAGCAGCCGAGCAAGGTGGCTCCATCTTTTATTAGGGCCATGGTGGCCGAGACCCCGAGGGCAGGGAACGGGTGGGAGGGAGGTTTAGGGGACAGAACCGGGGCAGTGTGGATGTTTGCTGCTGCCCAGTCTGAGGGGGACACGCCCCTGCTGCCCACAGAAGAGGGCTTTGGTCACTGGCTGGGCACCTACTGTGTGCTAAAACGAGTCAAGGAGCCCAAGGGAATCAGGTCAGACACAATCCATCCTCGTCCCCGCGGAACTTACGGAAAGGTGGGGGAGATCAATGTGTAACACGAACTATTAATAATGACCACGATATCACGGTGACGATAAGATAATGGTGACGTGCCGTGAAGGAGCGAATAAGGGGCCGACACAGAATAAGGGGTGCGGGGAGAATACGGAAGGCCTCTCTGGGGGGCGGGCAGCCATGAGAAGAACCGGGGAGGACGTTCTGGGGCCAGGGACCCAGTAAGGAGTACATGTGCTTTGAGGTCAGGTTTCGGCTTATCTCCCAGCATTCTGGTGCTGGCTCTGACCTTGGACAAGCACTTTCCCTCTCTGAGGCTCAGCTTCCTCACCTATAACACAAGGGAGGGAGGGGCCTGGCTGCCTCAGTGGGTGGAGCATGCAGCTCTTGATCTCCGTGTCACGGGTTCTAGCCCCACACTGGGTGTAGAGATTACTTAAAAATAAATTTTTTTTCAAAACAGGGGAGCTGGGTCAGATACCCAACCCTGGGAACGGGAATACTTCCCTTTGCAGAACTGTTAGGGCCTGGCCCATGGGCAGTGCTCACCAGTGGTCGTGCTGGTTGTTTTCACGTCCCACTCGCCTGGTCTCCAGAGCCCTCTGTTCACACAGTCCCTACGCTGTGCGGCCAGACCCGGGAACAGAGACAAGTTTTCTGGAGCCACACGGCCCCTACTGGC
>CM052798.1:9900894-10006270 GCA_028533885.1 Nasua narica | reverse complement strand
CTCGCTTCTTGGCAAACAGCCTCAGAAGCTTCCCTGCTCCTCCCTCCATCCTCTGCTCTGCCTGCTGGGGGTCAGATCAGCTCAACACTTACTCCCTGAGCACCCACTGTGGGTTGGGCCGGGCAGGAGGGGGAGCAGTTCCCAGAAGCGGTATCTCCCCCACACTCGGGGGGTGGGGCGGTGGCCGGCCAAGCACAGATAGGAGTCAAATCAGGATCTGTGAGGAGTCCGGCTCTGCCACCGGTCAGCCGCAGACCTTGGGCAAATTGGTTTCCTCTTGTTACCTGGGCTTCCCTGTGAGGATTTGATGGATGAACGTGGATTAGTATGCCTTGTGTTTCGCAGGTGTTTGGAGAAGAGTTCCTTTCCTCTCCCCGGCAGGTAGAGGACAGAGATCTGGGGAGATCCCCGAGAGATGAATGAAGGGCTGAAGGTAAGGCAGAGACTTGGTTCCACTGGAGAATCCAAGGGACGTCGCGGTTCCTGCCAGCCAGCATCACTTCCCGGGATTCTGGTCACAGCATCTAATTTCTGTTTGAGGAACCCCACCCCCACTCTCTGTGCCTGACTGGAACTATTTAAAAAGAGGCAGCATTTTTCCAGGCTGCCAGAATGCCAGCTCGGCACCATTTTTTTTTACGAGCACTCGAATCAACACAGAGGGCAAGGGAATAAAGGTAATAAAGAAAGAGAGATAGCTGACCTCATCACTTAGGCTGCTGGATTCAGCCATGCCTGAAGTCTTCCCTCTGGACCTCTGGAGCCAATGCGTTCTCTTTTTTTCTCGCCTTGTCTTCAACAGGTTAAAATTGTGTTTCTTTTGCTTAAAGCAGAGTCATGGTGAAGACTGGTGAGACCCCATGGGTCTGGATCCCCTCTTCCTCCTGGCAGACTGTGTCCCTGTCACCACTTTGGAGAAGTCTGTCCTGATTCCTCCAGGCAGGCTTAGGAGTCATGTCTATCCCCTGGATACAGCTTGAGGCTGCTGGGTTGCACCACTATGCTCTCCCCCATGAGACTAGGAGCAGGGCTGTGTCTTATTACTTTCTGGGTCTCCAGCACCCAGCATGATGCTTGGCCTATAGTAGGGATTCAGTAATTCCTATAAAACACACAAGTCATAATTGGAGGTCCTAAGTAGCTGCATAGGCAAATCACGTAGAAGTAGTGATGGGTAGTGAGCTGTAAAGGGCTTGGGCTTTGGAGTCAGACCTCCTTGAATTTGGATCTTGGATCTCCCACTTACTAGCTCTGTGACCTTGAGCAAGTCACGTGATCTTTCTGTACCTTGGGTTTTCTCCTGAGGAGACAGAGGAAACAGTCCACTCCTTTCAGGTTGTTCTGAAGGCTGGGGGCAGGTAATGCAAGAAAAATCCATAGCGAGAGGTTGTAACTCCTCAGCAGAAAAGAGTTGCCATATTCACGGCTCTTTTCAAGTGAAATGCAAGTGTGCCCCTCATTCTACACCTGGGGGGCAGGGTCATGGACACGATGGGGGCTCTTCATTCACTTCCTCCCCTGCGATGGGTTCCTGCTTCGGCGGCCTGAATCAGTACTTCCTTCCCCGTCCCCTGACTCAGGGGCACAGCTGAGACTGAGTTATGGTCTCTCGGTGGGCAGATGGGGACTGGAGCCACAGTCACAGGGGCATATCCTTGGGGGGTGGGTGGTGGGGGGAGACTGGAGCCCACAGCCAGTCTCCGGGCTACGTGCCCTACCTTCACCATCTGCTCAGGGCACTCAACAAATGGGGAAACTGAGCACAGACAATAACTTGCTCAAGGTCACAAGGTTAGTAAATGAGCTTCACTCAAACAGGTAGCTGGCCAGGCAGTGTGAGCAAACAGGCCAAGTGTGTAGGGAAATGTTAAAAAACCGAGGGGGAGCAGACTGGGCTACATTATGCCACAGAGATTCCCCTCCTCTCAGGTCCCAAGCCTGTGTCCACTTGGGCCACACAGGGCCCAGCCTCCCAGACCTGGTTGTGACAACATTGTCTGGGTCTTAATCCCCTCCTGGTCCGGGGACCTGAGCTGACACTGACTGGGCTGATTTGTTCCCACGGTTTGCCGTCGCTTAGCAAATCTCATGTGCTCCAGAGTGAGGGGTGGGTCATGGAGGGGGCTAGAGGCTCCTTGACCCCAGCCTTGAAGGTCATTTCCTCCTTCTCCGACAGAGAGGGGGAAATCCTGGTGTCAGTCAGGTCCCTGAGGTCCTGGAGACTGTCCCAAGCCCTCGGCCGTTCGCCAAGGTGGAGCCTCTGATCAAACCCCTCCCTCGTCCCGTCCCCCCTGATCCTGTCCCCCCCAAACTGATCCCACCCCCCCGCTCGAGCCCCCAGCCCCACCGGGAGCCCCTATCCTTGGCTTCATCTATCTCAGCACCCCCAGTCCCTGAGATCCCTCTTTACCCCCCGGCTGGCCTCCCTACTTCTCTCTTAGCCAAGGTGGGTTTATGGTGACCGCATGGCCTCTTCCTCGAAGGGGCTCCCGTGAGGGTTGCTGGGAGTTACAGAGTGTTCTGGGAGGGGAGGCGGCCGGATCACACTCAGGAAGCATTTTCCATTAAGTGCTCCTGGCACACTGCCCAGGGAGATGTCAGAAGGAGGAACCCAAGTCTTTAGGCCTCCAGCAATTAGTTATACTTTTCTTTATCGTTCTATCACTATTCACTTTAATAGTGATTTTTTATTCTTTTTCCCAAAGGGGGCCTTTAGAATTGGACCGGCCCTGTTCTCACTCCTTCACGACACACCTCCGCCGCCCTGATGGCCAGACCATCTCACTAGAGCAAGCACGTGATCTTCACGGGGCCCCACACAGCCCCTCTGGGGCGCCTGCTGCTTTTGGGGGGGGATGCCAAGCCCTCCTGAGACCCTGGGTGATCCGGCCACGGCCAGCGTCCGTGCCAGCGCCTCCCACTGCTGTGACCCTTGCCCCCTCTGCTCACCCACACGGACCTTTCTGTAGCCCCTTAGGTGGCTCAGTGCCCGGGCTTCCCCACCACTCCCTTGGTCTGGGAACTGGCCTCCGAATGCTGAGGATTCAGTGTCAACAGCTCAACCTTGTCAACCTTGTCAGCGAGGCCTCCCTGAGCCCCAGACCTCATCACACGTCATGATGCCCGGCCTTCCCGCCAACGCAGACCGCGCCTGCATGAGAGGGTCCGGCTCTGCCCCGGATGCCTCCCGCCTCATTCACTGGGTTCTTCAGGCCAAAAAGCTAAGAGCCCTGGATTCTTCTCATTCTCTCAGACTCACATCGAATTGACCAGGAAGTCCTATGAGCTCTTCACAGTACATGTATGTCATCCGATTCCATCCATCCACTTCCGGCTGCCTCCATGGCTACCATCTTGGTCCAAGCCCCGGGTTATTCCCAGCGTTGTTATCATCTCATGTGGGTAATTCCAAATGCTCCTAAACTGGTTTTCTGTTTAGCACTATTCTCCAAACAGCAAGGAGAGGAATCCTTTAAAATGTAAGTCCCATTACGTCACTCCCTTGTGCAAGCTCTCTGCTGGTTAACAGTCACACCCCCCACCGTGGAGTGACCTGGTCCCTGTCCACCTCCACGACCTCATTCCTGCCGCTCCATCCTCTCTGATGTTCCAGCCACACTAAATTTCCTGTTGTTTCTACAATACTCTCACCTTGTTGCCACCTCAGGGCCTTTGCCCGTGCTGTTCTCTCAGCCAGGGATGCTCTTCCCTCAGCATCTTGCTTAGCTTGCTCCCTCCATGGAAGGCAGCTTTAAAGATGGCCTCCAAGGTTTCACACCTTCTGCCCTTCCCGTGTAGTCCCCTCCTCTCAAGGGTGGGTGAGACTCAGGAACTTGCCTCTAATCCATAGAATACAACAAAAACAATGGGTGTTGCTTTTAACATTGGGCTACACAAGGACTGCGACTTCTGTCCTGCTGTCTTCTCTCTGTCTGTCTCCTTCCTTCACTTGCTCTGAGGAAAGTCGGCTTCCAAATTGTGAGCTGTCTATGGGGAAGCCTCTGTGGCAAGGAACAAAGGACAGACACCCCCACCAACAGCCAGGGAGGAGCTGAGACTCTCAGTCCAGCAGCCCACAAGAAACTGGACCCTGGCGACAACCATGCATGTGAGCTTGGAATTAGATCCTACCCCAGTCAAGCTTTAAGATGACACCAGAGCCTTGACCAACAACCTGACTTGGTCTGTGAGGAGAACCTGAGCCAGAGGACCTTCCAGGCTGTGGGACCCAACCCACAGAAAAAGACAGTAGGGGCGCCTGGGTAGCTCAGTTGGTTAAACATCTGACTCTTGATTTTGGCTCAGGTCATGATCTCAGGATTGTGAGATAGAGCCCTGTGTTGGGCTGGGTATGGAGTCTGCTTGAGATTCTCTCTCTCTCCCTCTCCACACTCCACAGCCCTCCACCCCCGCTCAAGCACACGATCTCCCTCTCTCTCTCAAAAAAAAAGAGGGAGCCAATAAATATCTGTTGTTTTAAGCTGCTAAGTTTTGGGGCTACTTGTTATGCAGCTGTGACTAACACATACCCTCTCCTTAGCCTGCTCGCCCCAACCTCCTGCCACTCTATCACCTTACCCAGCTTTATGTTTCTTCGTAGCCCGGTTGTTACTTCTGCATCTTCTCTGGCCCAGAGCCTGGCCCCATGCAGATGTTCAGGAATTCCTTGTGAATGAGCAAATATGGGAAGGCATGCAGGAGATCCAAAGGGATAATGCCGTAGCTCAGAAGAGCCAGAAGTAGGGGGCTCCAGAGGGAGGAGGCTGGCTCACCCCAATCCCAGCTTCCCTGGAGGCTACCATTCTCTCTTAGCAGAGACTGGGGAGCCTGGTCTCCTACCTTCTCGGAAGCATGCTGGTCCGGGCCCAGGATTCAGGAGCTCATGGTCTCTGGAGGAGAATGAGTCCCAGCTGCATATTCCATTCCAGACCATACCTTCTGGATTTCCTCTGCTCTCTGGACTTCAGGCCTGTTTTTCTTTGTTTGGTATGGAGATTTCCTAAATGCCTCACTTAGAGTGATCTAATTTTTATACCCGTGTCAGACTTTTCGCAAAAATAATTTGACAGATAAGAAAAGAATCCTATTTCAACCCACGCGGCCCAATTTTTGTTTGGAAATGGTCCCCGTGTCCATAAAAAGGAAAGGACCACCAAATCCAATCCCCTCCCAGCCCTGTCCCCACAGGGACTCAGGCTGTGTTGGGGCCAGGAGGCCAGGGAACCTTCCAGCAAAAACACTGGGCCTGAGTCGGAACCCAGTGCCCAGTCTGGGTCTGGCAAGGGCTGGCCGTGTGCCCAGCTAACTGAGCCATTTCCTCCCAGACCGGGGCAAGTTTCCTGCCCAGAGGGAACTGAACACACTCCCAGACAGAGGGGGGACGGGGCCCTGGATTGGGGGAGGGGGCAACCACAGGCATTTCCCCCACCTCAGCTACTTTGGAGCTGAGAGGCCCTCCTGGGGATAGAGCGCAGAGAGCAAGGGATCAGAGATTGGGCTCGAACTGTCCGTGGGTGGCCATTTCTGGAGGAAGGAGCTGAAACCACCCTGTCCAGCCTTGGGGCCAGCCTGTCCCTGTGTCCCAGGTGCGCCCCGGGGTGGGGAGCAGAGAATCCTACACCAGACGCTGTCTGTCTGGAAACAGTAGCCTTTGGGTGACCATGGTGGCCTTGCTGATAAGTAGGGCTCACCAGGACCTGGAATCCTCCAAGGACCTTCTCGCCTCACCTCCCTGGTGTGTCCTCTGTCGCTCCCAGACAACCTGACCCCTGTAGCCCCCTGGACGCCCCCTAGCAAGGAGTCTTCTTTGCCCTGTGGGACCCCTCCTCGGACAGGGCCCTCTATCCCTGTGGGCCAGGTGCCCGGGGCAGGAAAACATGCCTGTGATGAAGCCTCAGGCTACTCTGCTCACAAGGAACGACATTCCAGAACCTTCCAGGAAGGGACCTGCCATATTTTTTAATGTGCACCTCTGTTGGTTTCCCGGGCCCCAGTTCTTCAACAAGAAGAGGGCAGCAGGAAGCATGCAAAGCACTTGAGCTTTGGGGGTCAGGCCACCTGGGCTCCAATCCTGGCTTCGCCACTAACTAGCTCTGTGACCTTAAGCAAGTTACATAACCTCTCTGGGCTTGTTTCTGAAATCCGTTAAAAAGGGATAACAGTACCCATCTCTTGGGGCTGATGTCAGAACGAAATGAGATCATAAAAGCGCTTGGCACATAGTAAGCACCCTACACATGGCCATTCTTCTGACTGGCTCAGAGAGAGGCAGCGACCCACCCAAGGGCACACAGCAAGTAAGCGGAGGAGCTGGTACCCAACCTTTTCGCCCCACACTCTGTGGCCTCCTGGGCTGGGCCCTGTAGGAGAGACAGGCTGAGGCTGAGATGGCAAGGACCCCCATGGTCTCAGACAGCTGAGGATGGGACGGGACGGAACACTGTCCACCCACGGCTGACAGTGGGTGCTGGACCACGAGTCCATGCCACTGAATCCCCATCGCTTCCTCAGACACATCAACATGGAACTCCCGAGCCCCAGGGGATCCAGCCCGCATGTATCCCCAGAACCTATCCCAGCCAGAAGGGCTGTGTGGCCTCGGAAAAGCTTCTTTCCCTCTCTGTATGTTCATGATTCTAAGCACAGGTTGAGAAAAGTCATCTTTATTGTTGTTCATGGAGGAGACGAGGGAGGCCAGTAAAGGGGGGCCATTCTAAGGACGCAATTCTCCCTCATTCCCCAAACCCCCCTGGGGAAGGACGATCTGAGAGGGCTGTATCCATGGTCCATCCTGAGAAAAACGAGGCTTCATCCACTGGCCTCCGGGTACCCCCCTTCTGAGGGCCCTAGCCCCAAGACCTCCCCTTCCTGCCGGGAGCCCCCCGCGCCCAGCTCGAGCTCCAGGTGGGGCCAGCCCTGTTCCTCTGCCTCGGGGCAGTGCCCTGGGGTCCAGGCCTCCAGATGAGCCCGGGGGCCCCCAGACAGACTCCAAGTCCTTGCTAAGGCAGGTCAGGAGGGGACTGGGCCCCGGGGCTGGGCCGCTGCTGAGGGCTGGGGCTGGCACTGCCTGGCAGCCGACGCCGAAGGCCTCTGGGATGGAAAATCCTGAGGGAAGGTGGGGAGGAAAAGAGGGAAGATACCACTCAGTTCCCCCGTCCTTTGGTGGGGGACTTCAGGCCTCCAGTTACCCGGGCCCTTCCTCCCACAAGGGACCTCTGAGGGGTCAAACGTTAACACCGGGAGGAAGAGGGGATTTCAGCTCCTTCTGCCTCCTCCCCAAGAAAGATCGCCCCAGCTCTACTTAAACTTGGGGCATGTTGAGGCTCCTCGGGCTGTCTAGGGCAGGGTTCAGGGTCTGGAGGGCGCTCGGGGCGGAGGGCCCCCTGTACCTGGCAAAGGTCCAGCAGAGTGCGGCTGCCCGCCAGGCACCAGAGTTCGCCCAGCAGCGACAGGAGGACCCCCAGGAGGTCCAGCCAGCTGCCCACGGTCAGCAGCAGCACGAAGAGGCCACCCATGCGCACCAGCAAGGTCTGGACGTGACTCTGCAGGCCGGGGTGCTGCCGCTGCTCCTCTACAGGGTGGGGGGAAGGGGGGTGGTTGTCACCGCCTGCCGCCGCACCTGGGGCCCCAACCTCAGGTCCCACCTGAGCGGACCCAACCCCCTCACCTCCCCCCCTTGCAGCCCCCTTCCCTCCCTCCCTCTCTCCTCTCCCACCCCCACTCTCCGAGCACCTGCCTCCCAGGCTCGATGCTCACTCCCACGCCCCCCTGCTGTTTTGTCCTCTGCCTGGGGGGGCGGGGAGCACACCAGCTCCAAGCGCCAGGAGTCCTCCTGCCTGCCCTCCCACATTGGATCCCTCAGTAAACCCTGGGGACTCTTTCCACTAAGTAGATCCCCACCTGAGCCCATCTCCCCACCCCTGCTGCCCCATCCAGTCCCAGCTCCTGGCTCCTGTTCTTGACCTTGTAGGTCAAGTGTCTATTCCAGGTCTGCTCAGCAGCTAGTGACCTTCTAAACGGATCAATGAGATGAAATCTTTCCTTTGCTTATATTCTTCCCAGGACTTTCCATTGCATTTGGGGTTAGCTCCAAAGTCTACCTTGCCTGTGAGTCCTGCCTGATAGGAGCCATGGCCGCTCTCCAACGTCACCTCACCTCCGCCTCGCTCCCATTCCTCACTATCCCGGAGCCATCCAGGTCTTCTTGTGGCTCAGCAAGCACACCGAGCTCACTCCCACCTCAGGGCCCTTGCACCCGCTGCTCTCTGCCTGGCTGTCCTTCCTTGTCCTGCCCCTCCTACCCCATCTCTGCCCTGCGGGCTGGTGGCGCTTCCTGTAGCCCACATCTGCAGGTTGCTCTCCCCTGCTGAAAACCTGCAGTGGCTTCTCAGCAGATGGCCAGCTTGGCTGATGAGGGGTCCCCATCAGGCCCCATGAAGCTGACCAGCCTCCTCTCCTCCCCATTCCCTTGGGGTGACAGCCACACTCAACTTTTTTCAGTTGTTTGGTGGTGCCATGCCTTTTCCCACCTCTGTGCTTTGGCACGCGTGGTTCCCCCTGCAAGGACCTCCTCCCCACCCCCCTCTCCCTCCGGGCTCCTACTTATCCTTCAAAACCCAGTTCAAGCTCCATCTCCTCAGGGCTCCCACGGCACGCCACACCCTTCCCTGAGCTGTTCCCTGTGGCTTCTGTCACTAGAGGGGTGCCCTGGGATGGCAGGGGTGGGGTCTAACCGTGGGTGGCCTCCGGGGGCCCAGCGTGGTGCGGCGCCTAGGTCCGACCACGGGACTCAAGTGACGAGAGGCCCAGCCACAGCCCAGGACCCCAGCGGCAGTCCCTACCCTGCATGTAGATGACCAGCAGGGCGTAGCAGATGACGAGCGGCGTCCAGAAGCGCACGGCGTCCGAGGTGGTCGGGAAGTCCCGGTTGATGAGGGCCACGGCCGCCAGGTCACCCACAGTGAAGGCCACGGCCAGGGCGCGGGCCAGCAGCCGGGGGAGGCTGTGGGCGCCGGCCAGCAGGCCCAGGCAGACCCCACAGTAGTGCTGGCTGCTGTGCAGCTCATAGAGCTGGCAGGTGTGGCGGCAGAGACGCCTGGCACCCACGCCCAGCAGGGTGGCCAGCCAGAGGCCCAGCAGCAAGTTCAGGGTGCTGTGAGGGGCGCCCTCCTGCAGGAAGCTCAGGCCACAGGTCAGCCCACAGCCCAGGGAGTACTGGCTTACGAGGTACAGCTGCAGCCTCTCCCTCTCGGAGCCCTGCACAGAGTGGGAGCAGAAGAGGGGTGCGGTGGGGGGTGTTGGGGGGGTTCAGCTGCAGCCTCTCCCTCCCGGAGCCCTGCACGTGGGGCAGGAACGGAAGAGGTGTGTGGTGGGAAGGGGGCTGGCGTTGGGCTGCCTCTCACCAGGCGGCTGTGAAAGCACACAGTCCACTCTGCAGGAGGCTGGGGCCAGAAGGAACCTTGGGAATCAGTCCCCAAGAAGGAACACTGCCTTCAACTCAAGCCCTCCTGGGACCATTTCTTTCTGCTTGATTTTCCCCTGGTTACTTGGGACCCATGCGCTTGCTGAAGGTTGGTGGCTCCGAGCCTTGAAGACCTGGGTTCAAAGCCTGACTCTACTTGCTGGGTGACCTGGGACACGTCGCTCACCCTCTCTGAGCCTTAGTCTTCCCACCTGTGAGAGGCAGATCACAGCAGAGCTTCACCTCCTAGGACTGTGAGGACATGTGAGATAGCGCACCTGAAGTAGCTGGCAGGCACGTGGAGGGCGCCATAGCTGGGAGCTGCCACCACCCTATTCTTGGCGGGGGGCTGCGGCCACCGCGGGCCACTGCGAGAGCCCCGTGAGCAGGGGACTGTGCTCCCAGTCGCGGGAGGCAATCTGTACTCTCCAGTCTCAGTCTTACAGAAAGCGGGTGGTGAGGAGACACTCCAGCGGGGCCCGGCCTCCTGTGTTCTGGGGTGAAAACTAGGGCTCAGGGCTGGGGAGTGACTCACCACCTCCGGAAGTCTTACCTGGTCCACGGAGAGCAGTGTGGACACGGCCCGGAGGGAGAACTCAAGCACCACCAGGGCGGCCACCCGGGGCCCCAGGACGGTCAGGATCAGGGCCAGGCCGACCAGGTGCACGGTCTCCAGCGAGGCCCACTGGGCCTGCAGCCGCTGCTTCTCCAGCCGCCGCTCGGGGTTGCTGCGGGGCAGAGCGGGCGTGGGCAGGGCCAGAACCACCAGCCTCGGCCCAGGCAGTGGCCTCCGTGCCCCCAGAAACGCTCTCTGGGGACGGGGTTCTCTTCCCTCCGGTCCTCCCCAGGGAGGCCAGAGTCAGCTCGGGGCCAGGAGGGGGCTGGGTCGCAGACACTCACTTGGCACAGTTCACAAAGAAGTAGACCTTCAGGAGGCTCTTCAGGACCGAGACTCCACTGGCCCCGATGAGGCCTGGGGGCAGGGGGGAGGGCAAGCGGGTTCAGCAGGGTGAGAGGTGGTGGGAGACTCACGTGGGGGGTCCACCCTGTGCCGTCTAGAGCGGCCTGAGGGGCGGGGCTTCACGGGAGGAGGAGCCCCCCCCTCACCTTGAAGGACGGAGTCGAGGAGGCTGGAGCCCCACTGGAGGGAGGGGAGGCTGGGGAGCCAGGAGGGGAGGGATGGCAGGGAGAACATGGCTGCCGGGATCAGCCCCAGCCTCTGGCCAGATCTGCACCAGAGAGATCAACGTCATGGGGCAAAGGTGTCAGTGGAGGGAGGGGAGGGGCGGGGAGGGGTCAGAAGCTGGGGTGGGGGGATGGGGGAGTGGTCAGATCGTGGGGGGGTCAGAAGTCCGGGAGGGGTGGGGTCAGGAGTGGGAGGGGCAGGGAGGGGAGGCAGGGGCCTCACACCTTCAGGGCCGCAGGGTTATGGGGCCTTGGGAGCCAGCTGCTGCTCTGGGGCTCCACATCTGGGCAGCGTAACACAGAGGGGGCATCTCCAGCACTGGTCCTGGCCTCTGTCCCTGCTCTGGTTAGGTGCCCACTTTTTCACCCCCCTCTAGGGCTTGCCGCATGAGGCCTTCATGAAGCCCCAGGTGGCATCGTTGCCCCTGCCCCAGGCTTGCTTCGGGGCTCTGCCCCTTCAGCCCCAGTTCTGAAGGGGCCGTCTGTGTCCCCACAGCCCGAGACACAGCGCCCCTCAGCCTGAGGTCTGGAAGGTGGTCTGTCCCCCCACAGCCCAAGGTCTGGAGGCAGGGCACCTATCCGGCTCCCCCACAGCCGGAGGTTGGGATCCATGTCTGGGCCCTCCCCTCCCTCAGCCACCGCGCAGCCTTCCTTGACAGTCCCCTCTGCGTCCACTAGGTGGCAGGCTTCCGTCGGGTTGGATGCCGTGGGGTGCAGCCGGCCTGCCCCAAAACTTTTGGATCCTCCTTCCCAGGACTGAGGAGAGAGAGCCCAGGGTGAGGGTTCAGGGGTGGGGGAGACTAAGGCTGCGGCAGAAGGGAGTCGTTGAAGTAAACAAAGTAGAAAACTTTATTACTTTGGAGTGCGCTAGGGGTACCCCTGGGAACAGCAGACGTAGGGGTGGCAGGATAGGTGGTTCCAGCTGCTTGACCTGGGCCAGTCCTGTCCCTTCCAGGGACTCAGTGTCCATCTCTGAAGCACAAAGGTCAGCGCGGGCCTGAGGAACGTGCTCACTGCGGGGGCTGCAGCTTGGGGAAAGGGCCCGGGACCAGGACACCTGGCTCTGCGACCTACCTTAAGCAAGTCGCTTCCCTGCCCCGGGGCCTCAGCCTCCTCCGCTGAAGAATGGGCATCATGAGAGCTCCCTTTCAGAACAGCGCGAGGGTCTGTGCAAATGCCCACAGCCTGGGCGCCTAGGAGGCCCTGGGTAAAAGCTCTCGGTTGATGTTACGGACTGAATTACGTCTCCCCCTCCCCCACGTTCGCATGTTGAAGTTCTACCCCCCCGTCTGTGACTGGACTTGGAGATGAGGCCTCTAAAGAGGTAATTAAGTTAAAAGGAGGACATTAGGGTGGGAGCTAGTCCAACGTGACCAGTGTCCCTGGAAGAAGAGATCCGGATGCAGACACAGAAGGGAGACACATGAGGACCTGGGCCGCCAAGGAGAGAGGCCTCCGAGAAACCGACCCTGCCGACACCTTGAACTTGGACTTCCAGCCTCCAGACCGTGGGACAGTATCTGTCATTTGAACCCCTGGTCTGAGGTGCTTTTTATGGCCGCCTGAGGCCTCCCCATATGTACGGTGACACTCAGGGGCCCTCCGGCCCCCATGGTCCTGGCTCTGGCCAGGGGCACCAGTCTGGGCTGGGCGGAGCTAAGTTCCAGCCCCAGTTCCGTCCCTTCGAAGCTGTGTGGCTTTGGTCACAGCACTCCACCTCGCGGGCCGCAGCTTCTCCTAAGACAGGATTTCACTGTCTCGTACCGTCTGAGGACCAAGCAAGCCGATGCTTGTGAGTGACCCCACACGCGGGGACGGTCGTGACCGGAGCGGTTATTATAATCACAGGTAAGACTGTGGGATGAGGTGACCCAGGCAGAGAGGGAAGAGAACTTGCCAGAGAACAGCAGCTGGTGACCCAGAGCAGCACTCCGGCCCTGAGTGGGCCCGGGCCTGGGTTGACCACAGCTGCCCCACGCTCTTCTCGGACGTGTGGCAGGGGCTGGGCCCACGGCCTGCTCTGAGATGGCCATTCCCAGCCGCAGTGGGCCGTCACTTCCTGCCGGGTCCCAGGCTGTGTCAGGAGACGGGGATGAGGGATGCCGCCTAGGTGCCCTGGTGCTGGCCCCGCGCAGCCAGTTTCCGGAGCTCATCCCAGAAGAGCATGCTGAGGATGGTGTGGGGGCCCAGGCGCAGGTAGGCCGGGCCCAGACCCTTGTAGAGGGCCAGGGGGCCCTCCTGCCGCCAGATCTTCACCAGGCAGTCGACAAGGCCACCGTAGAGCTGGCCCTGGGGAGAGACGCAGGGTGGAGGTCACTGCAGGGGTCATGGGGCCCTGGCTGGCACAAGCGGGCGTGTGTCTGTGTGGGGGTGGCCTCTGCGGTACATCAGGTGCGACTGTCCCCAAGCTGGCATCTTACACAAAGGTGGCCCCTTAGGCTGTGACATTTAAGAAGGGACCTCTTCCTCCAGGTAGCCACAGCCCATGCCCGGGGACCGAGCTTTGGCTAGTGGCAGGCAAGTGGATTTCGTCCCAAGCTCAGCCTTTGGAAGGCACCTTTGTGTTGGGCACGACCCGCACGAGGGTACGTGGTGGGGCCGTGGGGTCAGGCCTAGTGGGCTAACCTCAGGCACGTCCCTAGATCGCCCTGACCTTCCGTGTCCTCATCAGGAAAATGAAGGTGGTTGTGAGGATAGAATAAAATCCAGGTGTGAACACGCTTCACCCTTGTCGGGGACGTGGGTGCTCAGCAAACCCCCCCAATCAATGTGTCTGCACGTACGCCACACGTCTGTGTGTCTCTGGCTGTGTGTGTGTGTGTGTGTGTGTGCACGCGTGCACTGGGGCATGCTCTCCAGCTCCCCACATCCCCCCTGCACCCTCCCCTGCTCACTCGGCCAGTTCCGTCCACGGGCTGATTGTAGAGCCGTGTGCTGACCACGTCGAAGGGGGTCATGACCGCGGCCACAGCCACGCTGCTGATCATACCTCCGGCCAAGGCCACCAGCCAGCTGTCTTCCGGGAGCCACTGTGGGGATGGGACAGGCTCTGACGCCTGCAGCTGCCGCCGCCCCCCGACCCCATGGTGCGCACCCTTCGCTCTTAGCACTTGCGGCTGGAAGAGCGGGGGAAGGGAGCAGACCAGGCCCTCCAGCCATTCCCCCAGCCTGGCTCCTTCCCGGCGGCAGGGCTCACCGCCGGCCCCCACCCCTGCTGGGCACAAGGGCAGAGCCGGGGTTCTCGGCTCTCTTCAGGGGCCCTGTCTGTCCCCTCCCCCTGGGCTTCCCTGGGTGGGGGTCCAGCTGGAGATGCCGGGGTGGGATGAGGGCCCAGACAGGGAGAACGGAGGCGGAGGCCCGACTTTGTCGTGTCTGAGGGTAGGCACGGGAGTCTCTGGCTCCTTACCTGCTGCTTCTGCACCCAGGCCTTGGCAGAGGCAAAGGTGGCCAGCTGGGCGGCTGAGCCGACCATGACCCTGGGCACGGCCCCGCCCACGCCCCGCCATAGCCCTGCCGGGCCCTGCTGCCGCCAGATGGTCTCCAAGGCGCCCAGAACACTCTGTGGGGAGAAGGCACCGGGTCACTGGGCAGCCCCTGCCAGCCTAAGAGCCCATCCAGCCCACCCGGGGGGCTCTGGGGAGTGACGGGCCCTACCTGGTGATGGTGCTGGTGCCCCACGGCCATCGCGGCCACCGTCTGGGCCTGCAGCTGTGTTTTGACCTGTGGGAGCAGATGTGACAGGGACTCATCGAGCTGTGCCCCGACATCCAGACCTCCACGAGACCACACCCACCGCTTAGGGGGCCTGGGGAGCAGGGTTGGGGAGGGGGCTCTGAAGTCGGCCTGGGTCTCCGTGTGACCTGGGCAAGTCACTTGACCTTCTCCCGGCCTGCCCGCTCCCACTGTTCTGAGAACTAAGTGGGATCGTGACCATTCAGCATCCAGCCCAGGACGCGGGGGCCTCTCTTACTCTGAACTTGCTGGGCCACACAGGAAGACGAGCGACCACGCTGGATCTGAGCCAGCACCCATCCCGCCGCCCTCTACCCTCTGCCTCTACCCCCTCCCTGACTCAGGCCCAGGGGAGCAGGGACCCCAGGAGAAGGAGCAGGGGTGGGGGCAAGGCTCCGGGGCTTTGGGCCCAGGGGCAGATTCTAATCCCCAGGCAGGGATGTTCCCGGAGCGGCTCCACCCACCCCACCTGGTACCAGAGCCAGCCTGGAAGGTTCCAGAGCCCCCCACCCACCCAGGGAGCTGAGTCACGGAGTGGTGGAGGACGGAGACAAGGCACTCACCAAGTAAGCAGGGCTCCCCACGAAGGCTCCCAGTGCCCCAGCCACGGCGCCTGCGACCACGGTGCCACCAGGCTGCTGGGTGAGGCCCGCCTGGCCCGCCAGGCTGTAGCAGTAGAAGCGGACGCCATTCATGAGGCCCTGGTAAAGGAGGCCGGCGGCCAGCCCCTTCTGCAGGCCACACAGCCCGTCTGCACGGACCACAGCTGCTACCGAGGCCAAGAAGCCCCTGTAGGGCCGTGGGTAGGTGCCGCGGGCCTGCAGCTCCCCCTGCAGTTGCAGCCTCGTCTTCACCACCTCCAGGGGGTTGGTGAAGACGCAGGCCAGGCAGCAGGCCGAGGCGCCCAGCACCAGGTCCACAGCTGGGGCAACCGTCTCCATGGCCTCCGTCCCTGAGGCCGGCTGTGACCCGGTCAGGGACATGGGCACAGGCCCTGGGGTGGTGGCGCTTAGGCTGTCTGCAGCCCCGCACGGCCACAGGGCTGGGGATCGAGGGGGCCTGGGGCCATGTCTGGTGGGCAGAGGTCCCAGTCGGGTAGCCCCGGGCCCCGGGGTCTATCTCCGGAGTCCACCTGCTTTGCTCGGCCACTTGGGGCTGGCGGCGCCCGGGACACGCCCCCTGCGGCTGTGACCAATCCCAGCCGTCTCTGTTCTCCACACCTCCCAGCCGGGGTGTGCCTGGACCCTGGGATCTGGGGAAAAGGTCACCTGGGGCAGGCGGGAGATGGGGGCGGGGGGAAGGTGCCAATCAGCCGAGACACCTCCTCCGGCTCGTCTTCCTGCCCTCCCTCTGGCTCTGGGGCAAAGGGCTAGAAGCCCTGGGGCAAAGGGCTTCGTGGCGGGGCCCCACCTCTGGCCTAGCCAGTCCTGCTGCAGCTCAGAGCCCGGGGTCCCTGCGGGGCGACTGCCCGGGGAGGCTGCCGAAGCCGCGCCCCCAGGGAACGCAGCCGCTGTCCACAACCACCCTGCACCGTCTTTGCGGCTCCCCTTTCGCAGCCGCGGTCGCCCAGTCTGGCTCCCACGGTCCATGGTCCCCTGTCACGGAGACCAGAGGTGGAGAAAGGCTTCTTGAGCCCCGTGGAACTGATTTTAAATCCCAGGCTTTGCTATCATGTAGGACCCTGGGCAGTCACTCCCTCTCCTAGCTTCGGCCTACTTGTAAAAATGCGAATATTAATACCCACCTCAGAGGTTTTGTGGAGGACTAGAGATGTGCGAAGGGCACGACAGAGCTTCATCCAGTAAGAGATGGCCCCGCCCCCCCACTTCTGGCTCCTTTCTCCCTGTCCCTGCCTCACATGACTTCAGGGTCCTTGAGCCACCTGTCACCACCCCATGCGGACTTGCACCCCGGTCCTGCCCCCCTTCTGGTGGGAGCCCCTTCTGGGCTGTAGGTGTCCGGAGGAGGGGCCCTGGTGTGGAGACTGCCCTTTGTCAGAAGGAACCTCACACCCCTGGGAGTCAGCTCCACCCTGGTCCCTGTCCCCAGGGCATCTCCCTTCTGCCAAGGACACCCCGCATCGCCCAGGTCCTAGTCAGAACCAGAGGCACGGCCTCCGTGCCCACCCTTCCCAGCACCCACCTCTTTCGTCCCAGGTGTGAGGGCCTGGAGGGGGCAGCGCAGGGTGCTTGAGTGCCTGGGGGGGACCCTTCCCCGCCCCCTCCCCTCACCCCCCCCCCCCGCACCTGCTAAGCTCAGCCCACCCTCTGGCTAACCCCCAGGGCTGCAGCTCAATGAGACGTCTGGGGACAGCTTGGGCTCTCTCAGGTTTATCCCAATTGGACGGGCCTGGGCCCCAGAGCTGGGGAGGCTGGCCGTGGAGACAGGCCCCGGGACTAGAGGGGTGGCTTCCCCTCCCCTCGCCGCTGCAGGAAAAAAGAGGGAGAGCAAAGGTCAGGCCAAGAAACCCCCCAGGGCCTGAGCTCCAGAGAGCAGCATGTGGGCAGTGGGCGAGGCCCCAGGGTGAGCACAGAACAGCTGACGGAAGGGAATCGAGAATGAATGGCCGAGAGACTTTAGATGGGGGGCCGGGGATCCCCCCCCAGCCTGGTCACAAAGGGCCAGTGACAAGTCTTGGCAATATAACATGTCTATTTTATTTAAAAAAACAAAACCCAAACCATCTGACCCCTTTCCCCAGAGGGCCTGGCTCCCACCGAGCAGGGAAGGCAGGAGGCACGCTCCAGGATGCCAGACTGCTGGGCTCTGCCCCCCTTCCAAGCCCTCCTCCCTCCCCTTTGCTCTCAGCAGGAGGAGAGAGCCTGACTCCTGGTTCTCCTGGGTCCGCCGGGCGCTGCAGTCTGGGGAGAGGCCAGGCCGTGGACATGCAGGGCCTCCGGGCAGCCAGGGAGGGGCTGCGCAGCCCCCCTGTCCCAGCCCCCAGCCAGGCGCCCCGCCAGGCAGATAGCAGTGTTCCTGGGGATGGAGTTGGAGAGGAGGGAGCATGCAAGGAGGCCCTAGCGTCCGGCTTCCCTGCACGGCCAGCTGAGTGTTCACAAGTGAACGAGGAGGGCAGGGCCTCGGCCGGGACCCCTGACCCAGGAGGGGAAGAGGGGACTCCTGCCCTCTCAGTCCTTCTGCTGCCCTCAGAGTCAGCATGACTCTCATTGCCATCCCGAAGAGAGGCAGACGCATTCCTTGTACGCGGCGCGTCCGCAGAGCCCATAGGGCTCAGACCCTCCGCCCCAGTGCCCTCCAGTCACCGCTGGCCAGGCGGGAAGCCCTAGAGCGTGGAGCACCCCTTCTGCATCCCTGCGAGGGGAAAGACCCCGGCTCGAGCCCCGGTCGGTGCTTCTGTCCCCCAGGGCGGGAGTGGGCCATGGAGCATGGGGAATCCCGGCCCCAAGCCGGACGGGGACAGAGCGAGGACAGCAGGCCCCGGGATGCTGGCTGGCTCCGTCTCAGCACCAGGGGTCCCGGGAGGCTCTGCCCCGGCACAGGCTGTCACTCCGCTGCCAGGCGCTGTGGATGAGGCTCAGGGCATCCTCGAACTTCTTATTGGAGGCTTCCTGGATGCCCTTGTGGGGGAGGTCCACCTGTAGGGGGCACGGGGGGAATCTGTGAGGGCTGCGGCCCGGGACCCCACCCTCCCAGGCAGCCGGGGGAACCCCGGGGTCCCCCTGCACCGTGGGACCAGGGCCAGGAGCCGGGTTTCCCAGGTTCAACCATCAGCTGTAGCCTCAGGAGCACAGGGGCCGGAGTCTGTCCCAGAGCTATGGGTACGATGCTGCCTCTGCAGCGCGCGGGGCTCCCCTCCCCAGGGCGCACCTCCACTCCGTCCTCGGGGCCCTGGGCTGCTAGGTACCTGGTAGATGGTGCTCCAGCCAGAGCTCAGTGCGGACAGGAATCGGTCCCGTTCAGATGCGCAGCTCCAGTAGATGACCCAGGGCGGGAGGGGCTGCTGGCTGTCCTGGGAAAACTCCTGGGGCGAGCGGGTCCCCCGGTGAGCAGACGCAGCGCCCCTCCTCAGGGCCTGCCCCCCTACCCCCCTCCCGGCACCCGGCTCACCAAGACACAGTACTCCTTGCCCGGTTCCGTGGCGACAGCACTGACGTCGGCCAGCTTGGCTGTGCCCAGGGAGCGGAAGAAGCTGGTCTGGCAGTCCTCGTGGCAGGTGAAGAGGCGGTCTGCAGCGATCACCAGGCAGCAGGGGATGCAGGGGCTGGGAGTCGCCCCCTGGGGGATGACCTGAGGGCAGGGGCAGAGGGGAGGGGAGAGGCAAGCTGGAGCTCTCCCGGGCTGGCCGGCACCAGGACTCCCCTCCCTGCCCACATGGCCCCTGGGCCCCTCCGCCCACCCAGAAGCGCAGGTGGGCACAGGGGAGGTGGCGGGGGTGTCCGGGCCACTAGGGTTCGCTCCTGGGCTGTCCCCTGGACGTCCTCATCTTGGTCCTCACGGGCTGTTCCCTGAGGGAGAAGGTTTGGGGCAGGGCCCCGGGGATCCCGCACGGGGGAGGGAGGCCGGGCGGATGGTGCGGGCGGGGGGCGCTCACCCCTTTGGACACGGCCTGGCAGAGGTGCTGCATCCAGTCGGCCATGTCGGCCTCGTTGTCGGCGCTCAGCTCCAGGCACGGCCGGTCGGCGAGGATGACCTGGAAGGCGTGGGGCCGATCCGTGGTGTTGGCTCTCCGACAGCCACCGCACTGCTCCCCCCTGGGCCAGACGAGGAGGGGTGAAAGGGGAGCAAGGAGGCAGGGGTGGCTCAAGGCACACGGGCACGGCGTGGGCGGGAGGGCACGGGAGGGCGGTGCGGACCCGGGGCTCTCGGGAGAGGCCGGAAGCTGCCGGCCGGGCCCACCCCTTCCTGTGGAAGGACTTGTCTCTGGAATCGCCAGGACCCTCCCAGCTATCGTAGCCCGGGCTCCAGGCTCTGGCCCTCTCACGATCGGGGCACATCCACTCACACTCCCTCTCAGGGCCCAAGGCTGTCCCCAAGCACGTGTGTCCGTCTTCCATCAGGTCGGGAGCTTCCCGTGGGGGGGAGGCGACCCCCTGCCCAGCCTGACCAGATCCTTTCCTGGCAAGGAGTTCCTCTCGCCTCCCTGACAGGAAGCCACCCCTCCTCCTCCGGCTTGGGGTCCCGTAGCCCTCAGTGGTCAGCCGACCCCTGGGTACCGGGCAGGGCTGCTGGACGGGGTGGGGCTGAGTGGGGCGGGCTGAACTGATGGACAAGAGGGGGTGTCGGCTCAAGCCAGGGGAGACAAGCTGGGCCACAGGCTCAGAGGCCCCACCCTGGGGCGGCGACCCGAGGGCACGAGGGCGACTGCCAGGGCACTCACCCCATGTTCACCGAGAGCAGGGGGGTGACATCAGTGCGGTCGGGATACTGGTAGAGGATCCCGTTGCTGCAGGGGCACGACATAGCAGGGGTGAGGCCTGTCCCAGGAGCTGAGGGCCAGGTGGGGCCCCGACCCCAGGAATCCCCCACGAGCTGGGCCTGAAGCCCCAGAGGCCAGGGGGCCTGTCTGGCATGAACTGGAGGGTGAAGAAGGAAACAGAGGCACAGGAGGGCACGCTGCCCCCTCAGCAGCCCCGGGACAGCTGCACCTGAGGCCCCAGGATTCCCTGGGCCCCGAACATGGTGGCCTTTACACGGAAGCTCTAACATCCCGAGGCAGGTGGGCTCTAAAACCCTCGTGGGGGTGGCAGGAGGCCCCCTCGGGCTTCTCTCCCGGCCCAACAGCTCCAGGCCGAGCCCGAGGCCGGCACCGCGGGCGCGCCTACCTGAGTACCACGAAGCACGGCTTCCAGTGCTCTTTGCCCAAGTAGGAGGTGCCCGCCTTGTAATGCAGCATGCCTTCTTTGGTGATGACGCCCTCGGGGGGTGAGCAGTGGCAGGGGATGGGGCCCAGGGACTCGTCCGTGGGGTCCTCCCAGTGGACAAGCCCATAGAAGCGCACAGTGACAGCCGTGGCCTGGCAGGGGCAGCAGACAGAGCCGTGAGGTCTGGGCCCGGCTCGCCGATGGCCCAGCACCAGGAACGGCCACTGAGGAAGCAAGGGCACACCCCCAGCGGGGCGGGGGACAGGACCCAGGGGAAGGAGAGCCCCTCCCGGGTGGGGGACAGAGAAACGCCAAAGACCTGTATCTGCAGCGCCTGACCTCACCCTGACCCACAGCGGGCCTCTCAGGGGCTCAGGGACCACCCCTCCCCTCCGCTCCTGGCACTCACCTCACACTTGGACTCCTGGGCCACAAATTTGGCCAGTGCCAGCTTCTCCATGGTGGCGTCAGTCAGGACACTGGGGTAAGGTGGTTCCCGGCAGCCTTTGATCATGGCGGACTTCAAAGAAGCCAAGAAGAACCTGCACAGGGAGTGGGGTCTGCTGTCAGAGGCCCAGGGGCGGGTAGGGGGAGGCCCACCCCTCAGCCGGATGGGATCCCAGAAACTTCGGGGAGGGAGCTGGCTGGCACCAGAGCTCAGGGCAGCGGGTGGGGCAGTGACGCGCAGCAGTCCGCCGTCAGGGGCCTGGGAAGGGCCCAACCACTCCCAGTGGCCTGGGGGCCTGGGGTCTGCCAGCAGTGAGGGTGGGACCCAAGTCAGTATAATGATATCCGGTTATGACAAGTCATTTTGGTATGTACCCTGTGGCCCCGTGGCGGGGCATGTGTTTCTTTCCTGTCAGTAACTCACACCAGCCCCCTTCCTCTCTGGCAGCCTCCTTGGGTCTCAGGTCCCCCGAGCACCCGAGTCCATCAGTGTGCTTGCACGCCCCCGCGGGTTCCAGAGGGAACACGTCCGTTCGCCACGTCTCTGTGTCCTGCTGCCCCCCCACCCCCAAGGCTGGGGAGTCCAGGCCGCTCTCCGGTCCGATGGAAACGGGGAGGTGGCAGGGTCGGGGCACGTCACTCACTCGGCCAGGGCCACGTCGGCCGTGTCCAGCAGGAACTGCTTCCTGCGGTTGGTGCACACCAGCTTCACCGTCTGCTGGTCCAGGCCCACCTGCCAGAAACAAGACCTTCACATGCGCACGGGGCTCGGGGGCTGCCTGGAGGAAGAGGCAGCTGTGGCCGCACCGAGGGCTGGCCGAGGAGGGAAGCACAGCCCGGAGGCACCACAGGGTAGAGCCCCAGGAGCCTGGAACCCCGGCATGAGGTGGGGAGGGATGGGCAGAAATATGGTGCATGAAGAGGCATCTTCAAACTTGGTTCTTCTCCCCAGCATCACGTGCAGAAGGTACTCTGAGAGAGATGCTGACCCCCAACCCTGGGGGCGGAGAGGCCCGGCGGGGACAGGCCTCGCTCTGCAGGACTGCTGGCGTGTGGCCGAGGAGCCCTGTCCTAGGGTGTGTGCCCTCCGCCGAGCCTGCACTCACCGACACATAGTCAAGTTCATTGTAAGAAACGGCCTCTTCCACCAGGTATGGCTTCTCCGCGGCCCCTGAGAGAGGAGACCCCAATGCCCCTCTGTGACTCACAGTGGCCTCCCCGCTGTCCCACCTTCTAAGACTCAGTCTCTCTCCGGGAGCCCCCGTCCTTGCCCTGCCATCTGACGCGGGGGAGGACAGTGACGGGGGCGCTCGGGGTCACGGGGCTGCTGGGACGGCCGGGGGCGGGGCCGCGGGGCGAGGGAGGGCGGTGGGCCTCATGCTCCGCGGTGGCAGGCACCTTTCCGCAGCAGGTAGACGTAGCAGTCCGTGAGGAGCACGTAGAGCAGCTGCAGGTTGCCCTCCATGTGCCCGGTGCTCATCCGGATCATCTGAGGTGCCGGGACAGAGGAGGGTCAGGCCCCCCAGCCCCCACCTGCTGCCCCGCCCGGGCCGCGCGCTTTCCCGCTCGCCCTGGAGACCCCGGGACTGACCCTGAAGAGCTGCTCCTCGTTTTCTCGAAACACGTGGATCATCAGCAGGAGCAAGTGATTGTTATCCACTCTGTGAGAGGGACAGGTGAGGGGCGTCAGGCGGGGCCGGGGTGACGCAGACACACGGCGGCACACAGGCACGCACAGGGAGCGCGGCTGTCGGGGCTCTGCCCCAGACGGGGAGCCAGAGTGTGTGTGGGGGGACCTACACCCCATCCCGCCGCCCGGCCCCGGCTAGGCCTTCCAGGAGCTGCACCTCATCTGTCTGGGGACAGAGACCCACCGTCCCCAACTTTTGAGGGCCGGAGCGTCCCTCAGGCCAGCCGCACGGAGAGCCCCGCGCACCTGAACTCTGCCGAGTGGCTCATCTCCGAGGGGCTCCCCTGCCCCTCGTCCACCCCGGAGTCCTCCGCGCTGCTCAGACACGGGCTGGGCTGGTCTCTCTTGAGCTGACACAGAGTCTCGCGGGCCCCAGGCTCCGGTGCCGGCACGGGCCCCTCCCCGACCAGGGGCGGCTCGGCGTCCGGCTCCCGGGTCCCCAGCTCTGGGGTCTCCTCGGGCGCGTCCTCTAGGGGCCCAGGCGTCTGCCCCTCTCTTCCTCCTCCTCCCTCTTCTTGGCCAGCAGTCGCAGGGCCACCAGGAACATGCAGCGGTTGGCCCGGCCCTGCAGGGTCATGGTTGCTGCCACCTGACGTAAGAGTGCTTGGACTCTCGACGGTAAAGCGGTAGAAGTCCATTGGGGCTGGAAGCCCCTCGCTAAAGTCGCAAAATGGCGGCCTCTCCGGGGCTTCCCCGGGGGAGCCGGTCCGAAAGGACTGGTCTGGGGACTGGACGTGGGAGCACCAGGTGCTGGGGTCCAGCTGCCCGTTGAGCTGGTCGATCACCTTACTCAGGGGCCGCCCCAAGCGCTCCATGGAGGTGTCCTTCATCTCGGGGATAAGCAGGCCCACCTGGCCGGGCTCCGACAGCTCGCTGCTCTCTGCTGTGCTGCTGGGCCCCTCTCCCTCCTCGTGGGGGGAAGCGAAGGTCGCATCCGGGGAGGCCCGCCCCAGGCCGGGGCTGCTGACCAGGCTGTCGCCATCCCCCCGCCCAGCACAGCTGTCCTGGGTGGAGAAGGGGTGAAGCGGACTAGCTTCCTCATCCGACCTCGTCTTCTTCTTCTTGCCAGTCTTCTTCTTCTTGGTGACCCTGGGACAGTAGTGACGGGGAGAGATTTACCACCCGAGCGCCACAGAACTGGCGAATTAGGTGGGCTGGGTCCAGAGGGGTGATCCTGGGCGTGTGAGCTCTGAGGGCACAGGAGGGAGCTTCGATGGTCCTGGGCAGTGCTGGGCACTCCGGAGGCCCTAGGCCCGGGGCCCTGAGGTACCCCCGCTGCTGGCAGAGGCGGGGAGCCGAGGAACCCTGAGCAAGGCCTACGAATTCTAGCCGCCACAGCTGCGCCAGCTGCTCCAGGGAACAAACATAGGCCGTGGTCAGTCAGGACGATGGCGCCTCTCGCCCAGGCCTCCCCTTGGGATGTGGGCTGTGGCCCCTGAGCTGACCTCACTTCCCATCAGGTATCACCGTAGATAACTCAGCCAGAAATGCACTTAGTCTTCTGGGCTCAAACTTCCTTGGTGGCAAGTTGCCTGGGCTGGGCCTGGCCAGGCGACCCCAGGTCTGAGCCATGTAAGTGACTGAGGCCTTGAACCAGCCCGAAGGGTGGGACCCCCGTCCCTTGCCTCGGGCCAGCAAGCCTCGGAGGGATTCTTCGGTGCTGACAGTCTCAGGGGCGGGCGCTGGGGCAGGTCGGGGAGCCCGGGAGGCTCTGCACCAAGAGCTCCCCCGTCTATGCTGCGCCTCCTCCTCCCCTTCTAGGGAGGTCCCTCTCCACCTGATGGTGACGCGTCCCTTTCGAGGAGCCATGCTGGGCTAGGATCAGTACGCGTCTCTGAAACCGCACAGTGACATCCGAGAACCGGAGGAGCTCCAGTCCAAAGGGGTTTTCTGGCCCGGGGTGAGGCAGACAAATGCCCTGGCAGCCCACGCGTGGCCCCAGACGCTGGCCGCGGCGGTCGTCCGTGCCACGCCGCCCTCTGGGCTCAGGCCCTCTGTTTCTGCCCGCTCGAAGAACCACAGGAGAACCCCTTGGTCTCCAGGAAGATCCCGGCCCGCCCCCCCGGATGTGGTCCCCGCGTGCGAAGACTAAAACGCGATGCTGGGAGCGGAGGGGATGGACACCCGGGTGCCCCCCGCTGACCTGATGACTTCGAGCTCTGTGCAGGCGTCCGGCAGGTCGAGAGCGTGGGATTCGCCCTTCTCCTGAGTGTGCACCGGGGTGGTGTCGGAGGAGGACACGGTCTCTGCCTGGTCCTCGCTGAAGGGGTTGTGGCGCTGGGTGGGGCTCTTGGTGGAAGCTTTGCTGCTGGTCGGGTCCGAAGCGGTGGAGCGGGGGCCGCTGACGGTGTCTGTGAGGTCTCCGTCTGGGAGAGCGGGAAACAGGACGCAGCCGCTCAGACACCGTCTGGGGCCCCCGGGCCCCCAAAGCATGCCTTAACTCATGAGGGAGGCAGGTGAGTCCCTCTCAGGGAAATCTGATCGGGGTGGCCCTGTTTTAAGAGCAGAACGCGGGACGTGCGCTTTAAGAGTGACTTGGAGGGACACCGTCACCGCTCCACTGGGAACCCCCAAGAGCTCATAGCAATTTGGCCGAGTTCAAGGTAAAAGCCCCAAGGTTAAGCAGCCTCCAGGCTGAAGCCCCTCAGCGACGGTGACCTTGATGCCTTGAGAGGAGACGGGCCACAGACCTCTCGGGTTAACCTGAGGGCCTTGTTAGAGGGAGTTGGGGGGATACCCGGTAGGGCTGAGATACCCAAAGTCCTCTGAAGGGTCCCCGCTCCGCCCGCGCCAGAGGCAGGTAAAAGCAACAAAGGAAGGGAGAATAGAGGGCGATGGTGGGGATCAGAGAAAAATGAGGGGCGCAGAGTAGGGTCAGGGGCTGAGAGACAGGAGGGGGAGGCCAGAGAGTGAGGAGCAGGGGGGGAAAGGCAGAACAAGGGCCCGGGGCACAGGAGGAAGAATGACAGGCCAGGGCAACAAGGAGACGCAAAGGGGAGAGGAAGGTGTGCCGAGTGGCCGCCCCCACAGCTGCCTCACAGGCTTTTCAGCAGCTGCTTCTCTCCCTGACATCGGTGCGCTCCCGGAGCGGGGCGGGGGGGGCAGGACCAGGCACCCCTTTAAGGCGAGAGCTGGGAACTCCATTTCACTCAAGCCTCGGGTCCTTTGTGGGTCCCCCTCATTCTTGGCTCCACTCCGGGGAGAAGGCAGAGGGGCTGGTCTGACTGCTCTCCCTGCCCCCAACCACCCAGCACGAAAAGCACACCGGGCATTTATCTGGTGGCAGATGGGAGCCGCCCCAGCAGAGGACAGAGGCCCGGTGTCAGAAGAGGCTGGGTGAGGGTTAAGCGCATGGGACACAGGATGTTCACGCCCCATTTGCCAGCTTACACACATCATGTGGGCCATTATCTGCCCAGAGGAGACGTGGCAAACATGCTTCCCACCCTCAGCCTCATCTGGAAGGGCCCAACCTGCTGGCCACTTCCTCGTGGGTCTTGGAAACCACTGGGCAGTCATCCGCGGATGCGGCACGCCATCCATTTTTTTAAAAAAGTGCAGGGTCTTTGAACATAAGGACAAAGGTAGGGGCCAAAGGCGATTGCCAGGCCTGCCAAAAAAACACTAGCAACACATGAGACTTCCTTCAAACGTCCTGGACCCCCCAGAGCCTTAGTTCTCAAGGTAGAAAACCTTGCCCTTCTGTCTCAAAGAAGGGCCCTGTGAGGCCCTACACCCTCAGCCCCAGAGATCCAGGAGGAGCGCTGAGAAGTGAGTGAGCTGCCCCGAGACGTGGTGGCTTTCAGGCTGCTCACTCGCCCCCTCTGTAATGAGCCAAGGGCCATGGAAGGCCACCCCAACCCCCACCCCAGGGCCCCAAGTCTGGAGCTGCCGCCAAATCCTGCTTTCCTCCCGGTGGAAGGAGAAGACCCAGGCTCCCCAGGGGAGCTGTCAGAACAGGCTTGGGAACTCAGGGAAGCAGGAGATCCCGGTGGGACGAAGCTCACCCTGCCTGGGAGCCCAGCCCCAGCCCGGCCCCAGCAAGCAGCGCGACCCGAGTTGTTAGTTCTCAGGCCACCGGGAGCTCTGAAGGGCTGCGGAAGGAGGTCAGGCCCTGCTTGTCAAATGACTGCAAAGGGCAGCGAGGAGCTGGGTCACGAGGGGGTTAGTGGTTAGAATCAGAGGGGGGAGAAAAATCAATGCCCAGCATGTGCACTGCAAGAAGAGAGGTTCAGAGAGTAAATGATGTTACGATGGAATTCTGACCTCGAGCTCACCTTAACTAACCTGTGCCACTCCTGAGGGCTATTCTCTGGGCCAGAGGCCATAATTAATTTTCCCCAATGCCCTGTCTTATTTCCCTCCAACTAAGCTATTTCATACATTACTTAGAAAAATATCGCCTGTCATTCATTACTCTGAGATCACGGTGCTAATAACAAAGGGGAGTAGTGGAAAGGGCACCTTTGCCTCTGGCCTGATGAGCAGTCAGCACCTCCTCCCTCTGGGGCTCCCCCCCCCACCCCCGGCCCAGCAGCCCACAGGGCAGGAGGCTCTTTACTGAGGGGGTCCGGGGTTATGGCCTCAGATCTAAGGAGGAAGCAGTAACCCTCTCAGAAACATGCCCTGTGGCTTTGAGTCATCATGGGAACATGGGGTAGAGCCCCACGGGTTTCCAGAAACCCAGAAGTGGCGGCATGGGCAGGAGAATGCCCAAGGACAGCTGCCACCTGGTGGACAGGTGGGAGGGTGGACAGATTTTACTGTAACCTGCCTGAAAACCTCAAAGAGAATCTCCCGGTAGGAGGTTTCGGCTCTGGCCGGCCCATCGGGCCCTCAGGCTCTTTCCACGATACCTAGGCCAGAGAGGAAGCCAAGGATGGACTGAAGGAACCGAGCCCTCTGCCTTTACTTCTTGATGCTTCTGACACGAGAGCACATCTGACCTAAGGCGCTCCGTGGGTTCAACCCACGCTTTCCAGAACAAGCCTCCACTCGCCAGGTCAGGCCACTAGGGCCCCATGACCCGGCGGTTCCCCACGCGCAGCCTGGTGCTTCCGCTGGCATCGGGATTGGGGAGGGTGAGCCATGTGTCCCTGACGCGCAGTCGCTTGGTGACTCCACGCGGCCACTGCACAAAGGCAGTAGTCCTGCAGTAGGAGAAGGAGGTTTGCCCAGAGCTAGAGGTCAGGTTCTCCTACTGCAGAATTCCATCTATCAGAACACCAAACTTGGCTTTATTATGATCACTGACGTTATTATAAGTAACGAGCTGATTTCAAATCATGCAGCAAGCTTGGCATGGAAACATAGCAAAACAGGGAAGAGGGTAACAGCGGACTCTGTCCCACCTTCCCAGTCTGTGCTGGGTACAGACGGCACTGCTGGAAACACATCTCCAAAATCATAATCTATAAAAACGAGGGACAAAACTGAAGATTAGAAACAGGGAGTGGAAGGACAGGGAGGGTGGGGGCGGCAGGGTGGGAGACACGGGGAGAAAACAAGAGAGGAAAAAGTTCAACTTTCTGCATTTTCTCGAACCGCCTGGGGATCGTACGAAGCTTCTCAGCTCCCGCACTGGCCCGGGGGGGCTTCTGACAGGCTGGAAAGACCCTCAGGGGCAATCCTTTCCAACCCCAGGACCTGGTTCTGGCTGAGAAGAATGTGGGCGCCCTATACCTAACCTTTTCCATCCCCTGCCTTCCTTCCCTCTGAACCGGGCATCGGAGGTGAGGGGGGGCTCAAGGGGATACCTCCGCCCGCGGGCAGCCTGGCTGCCCCCTCAGGGCCGGCCCCGGACCTCTCGGAGGCGGCACATGAGCCCAATCCGAGGAGACCGAGCTGCCGCCTTCCCCTTGTACAAGGAGCAAGGCAAGTCTCGCTAACAAGGCTGGAAATAACTGCCCTTGGCCCGCGGCACAAGCAGACACGGAGAAAGAGGAAGGCCGAGGTCTCGATGCTAATGCACTTCCAGGGAGCCCCGGGGGCAAAACTTGTGCTTGGGTTCCCCACCCCTGGGGGGTACAGTAAATGAAGAACTCTCCTTTCCCACGTGGGATGAATAAAGGTGGAGAAGCGGCCAGTTTACAAACAAACACAGAAGCCTAACGTTTGAAAGAAACCAGGCTGTCCCCATCAGGTTTTGGATCCTGACGACAAAGTGACCTGCAGACGCGATGACAGCCTTTTTTGGTCTTGGACGCAGTGGGTCAGTCAGCGCTAACACACTGCAGGAGGGACTCAGAAACCAGACGGGCTCGTAAGAAACGGGGGCAAGTCTCCCCTCCTCTTTGGACCCATCTGGCTCTCTCTTCTCCTTCCAGGGGCTGCTCAGCCTCCTTCTGCCTAGAATCAGAGTAGGACGAGCTCCCCGGGCAGGCAGCACTCACCCCTGCAGTGGTGGGAAGAGTTTCCAGGTCTCACAGCTGCTCCCTCCTCACTTGGAAAACCACCCCGGCCGCCCCCGCCCCAGGCCTAGGGCCCTAGCCTTCTGGAGAAGGGTCTAACATTCATTCGTAGGATCTCATTCTGGCGTTTCGTCCCCCGAGTCTGTGTTTTACCCACCATGGAGATGCTGAGGAAATGAACCAAGACCTGGGAAACGGTCAGCCCTGGTGAACTTCCAAACCCTCCTGGCAGACCACGGCGAGCCCCGAGAGACGGCCCCCAGCCGGGCGTGAGCGGCCTCACCGGCAGGGCCACAGCAGAGGTGGGCGCTTACCCTCACTGGACGGGGCAATGGCGCTGTCGTCCCACTCCAGGTTGGTGGAGGTGACGGAGTTGAAGGAGTTGAGGGACAGGCTGTCCGAGCCTTGCACGGAGCTGGGGAGGCGGTCTTCGAAGTCCAGCAGGTACTGAGGTTTGTAGTAGTCGGGCATGTAGGGGGCCAAGTCTAAGTACGGGGCATCCTGAGAGGAGAGCGCAGAGAGCAGGTTCGGCTGCGGGAGGCCCCGGGCGGCCCGGCGCAGACCTGCCCCCGTCGGGCGCCCCTGCTAGCTCTCCTGGGGAAATCAGGGCGCCAAAGGCACATTCGGAAGGAAGCTGCTGAAAGGAGTCACGTGAATGGCTGTGGCTCTCCAAGCTCTAGGCTCGAGGCGTCAGAGAGGGCAGGTCCCCAAGCCCCCCTGACCTCTTGGACCATAGCAGTGGCTCATTTTCTCCAGTTCCGACTACTTTTCAGTAGACGGTCTGTGCTGCTGGCGTAGGGACCTGGGAAGGTGACTGGACTAGGACGGGGCGGCTAGGTGCCGGCGAGCCCAAGTTTGCGAGACGCTCTGGACCCTCCTCAGCCCCGTCTGGGCCGGCGTCCTGGTTCTCTGGTGCAGGACAATGAGGGAGGCCAGGGAGCAAGGAGCGGAGGACCCTTCTAGGATCCAAGAGGCACAGGGATGAATGTGCCTTGTCTTTCTCACACACTCGTGTCCTAAACACGAAGGACGTGAAGGTGCATTAGCCCGAAATGCTCCGGGCAATGTGGCTTGTCGCCCCATTTGGACAGAGAGGCAGGGAGGAGTCGCCTGAGCGAGGCCCTCTGGCTTAGACAAGCCGGGAGACGGTCACCGCCTTCCAGCCAGCTCTCCCGCTCTGACCCTGGACAAACAAGGCGCTGCCCGGGCCCAGCCACACCCAACAGGCTCCCTGAGAGGGACCCGAGGGGTCGGACCGCAGGTCCAGCCCCCCCACCCTACTGCCCCCAGCGGCGGCGAGAGCCAGCGCGTCTCACCAGGTCCAGGTCGAATCGAATGAACTCCAGCCCGGACACCAAGGTCAGGAAGAGAGTCAGGTGATCGTGGCTGCAGACCAGGGCATTCCTGCAGACACGAGGACGGACGATGGTTACCAGCTTGGCTCCGGCCTGCCTGGCAAGCTGGCCGGGTTGAAATTGGACATGTGACATCCCCGCTGTCTGGAGGGCACCCAGCCCAGGGCCGCCTTCGGCCACCCCGTTGCCGTATTCTCCTCCTGGTTGTGGAGCCGCATAGCACTTCCCGGCCCCTGTCCTCGGACACGGGGCCTACAGCGGCCGCAGACACTTTGCTCCTGCAGGAGCCCAGCCAAGGCCGCGCGTTCTAGTGAGGTCTGAGGCCTGGAGAATCGAGCAGAGGCGGGGCCGCGGGAGCAGGGCCATCCAAGGCGGGGGCTGAGGGCCCTTTGGCCATCACTGACGTGCCCTCTGCACGCCCTGCCAGGCGAGGCCTCTGACGCCGCACGCCATGCTGTCGGCACATGTCCAGCGTCACTGGGCCAGGGTTCAAGGGGTTCAAGGGGAGGCAGAGTTCCAGACCCTCACCTGACGTAGTATTTATGCAGCAGGCCCGGGTTCTCCTGGAACAGCCGCAGGTAGCTCTCCAAGGAGTTCTCGTTGAGCGCCAGGTACAGCCAGGCCCTGCCTGCACACGGAGGGCGGGAGTAATGGAAGGAAGGGCCGTCAGGGGGCGGCTCTCCGGGCCACGCGAGGGCAGGAAGGACAGCAAGAGCAGCTGAGGGGACCGAGCACTCTGCTAGCCCTCTCTCCTGTTGGGAGGGCCGGAACCCCTGAAACCTGTGGTTTTCTAGTCAGACCCTCGCTGGTGGTGGCCCAGCGAACTATGATGGAGAGCGCAGGCCGCGAACTCCAGGGAGGCTGAGAAGCTGAGGGACTGGGCACCCACCCTGCCAGCTACCAGCGGTCCCAGCTCAGGGAGAGAAGCCAGACTCCCCGTTCCGGGCTCGGGCCAGGATTCGACAGGAGTCGGGTTCTCCCCAGCACCACGCTGCCCTTCCCCCGGCCCTCGAAGCTCTGACCACCTGTCGGTGCAGGGCGCTGGCCCCTGAACGCCCCTCTGCCGTGGGACAGCACCTCTACCTCCTAGACCCGGGCTCCCCGCGCCATCACCCTGGGGCTACTCACTGCGCCCCAGGTTGGTGGCCACGTGCTGCAGCACCTCGATCTGTCGGACGGCCTCTCTCCGGGTGAAATGCACCACGAGCACCCAGTAGCCAGACGAGAGGTCCTGCAGTCTATGGAAACAGGACAGGGGCTGCCCTGACCTACACGGGCCGCCATGTAGGCCCAGCAGTCTGCGCGTCGGGCGCAAGCTCCGGGCTGAGAGCAACGGGCTCCCTGCGGGGCCCACGGGCAGGCACCGCGCCTTCACACCAGTGGCCCAGCTGCCGCTGATCCTGTCCACGGGTCATGTCCGGGGTCGGCTACCGACAGCCTGCGGTCCACCCGAGTGAGGCCCATCTCTTGCTGCTGAGACAGAGGCTCCCTGCGGCCGCAGCTGTGCCCGGGGCACCCTGGGGTCTGTCCGGAGGCCACCCCCGCCTTACCCATACAGCAGGGCGTGGTCCAGGTGCTCGCACAGACGCTGTAGGACTTTGTCGTGGTTCCGGATGGCGGGGGTCTCCTCTTCACATGCGGCGAAGTAGCTCTGCAACTGGAAGGAAAAGGAACCCACTCGAAATGAGAAACAGATAGAGGAGGAGGCTATAGCAGCTAGCCAAGACGGCCGGTCAGGGGGCGCCGGGCTGGCCCCATCGGTGGAGCCCGCGACGCTTATCTCGGGGTTGTAGGTTCGAGCCCCACGCTGGATGTTGAGATTATTTAAAAATAAAATATTAAAGGGCGCCTGGGTGACTCGGTTGGTTGGGCGACTGTCTTTGGCTCGGATCACGATCCTGGAGTCCCGGGATCCAGTCCCGCATCAGGCTCCCAGCTCCATGGGGAGTCTGCTTCTCCCTCTGACCTTCTCCCCTCTCTTTCACTCTCTCTCTCTCAAATAAATGGGTAAAATCTTAAATAAAATAAAATAAAATAAAATAAAATAAAATAAAATAAAATAAAATAAAATAAAATAAAATAAAATAAAATATTAAAGGGACACCTGGGTGGCTCAGTTGGTTAAATGTCTGCCTTCGGCTGAGGTCATGACCCCAAGGTCCTGGGATCGAGTCCCACATGGGGCTCTCTGCTCAGCGGGGAGCCTGCTTCTCTCTCTCCCTCCACCTGCCGCTCCCCCCTGCTTGTCCTCTTTTTGTCAAATAAATAACTAAATAAACAAAATCTTCTTTTTTTTTTTTAAGATTTTATTTATTTATTTAACAGAGAGAGAACACAAGCAGGCAGAGAGGCAGGCAGAGGCAGAGAGAGGAGCAGGCTTCCTGCGGAGCAAGGAGCCCGATGCGGGACTCGATCCCAGGACGCTGGGATCATGACCTGAGCCAAAGGCAGCTGCTTAACCAACTGAGCCACCCAGGCGTCCCATAAACAAAATCTTCTTAAAAATAAATACTTTAAAAAAACACACAAAAGAAAGAAAACCAGTCCAGTGATATCTCCGTGGTGACCACCAGCTGCTCACCCTGCAGGCTCCAGGGGGCAAAGGCCACAGCCGCAGAGCCCGGGCCCCGAGAGGCAGCCCGTGCGTGCTCTGCGCAGGGACAGCCCGAGGCTGGGAGGGACCTGCCGTCCGTGTGCAGGTCTCGGGTGGTACCGGGCTTTGAGCTGGGGCCGTGGAGCTACCCTCCCCAGGGGTAGGGATTAACAAGGTATTATCTGTCTAAATGTCCCCCAGTCTGGAGCCGAACAACACGCCGACTTGGAGCGGCCCCTCCGCACACACTGAGGGCTGACGGACCGGGCGCCGGCTCCAGAGGCTGATGTGGGACCCTGGCTTTGCCCAAGGAAACGGACAAGGTTGGGTAGGGCTCGGGGTCCACGCCAGCCTCATGTCCAGCCCTACCCCGAGAAGGACGCCTGTTTCCAGGCTGGGCGGATAACAGGAAGGGGGCAGCAGGCAAGATGAACTGCAGCCCCGAGCGAAGGCTGCAGAAGGAGAGGGCGGCTCTCTCTGGTTAGTTGAGGCTACGAAAGCAGGGGCCCTAGGAGACAAGTCTTTCCAACCTCGTTTTAGCCACACTCCGGTCTGCAGTTGCCCTTCGGATGGTCAGACAGACAGACATACAAGAACACTCATCTCAGGTTCGAGCTTGGCACGGGACAGATGTATTCTCAAATGTTTTCTGGAGGCCGCGGTCGAGATGGCAGCAGCAAGCCACACCCGCCACACCAACAAGCACGCGCTCCTGGCGCAAGGCCAACCATTCAGCGCCCACAACAAAAATAGCCTCTCTTCCCTGTGGTCCAGGATGAGCCCAGCAGTCCTGCTGGCCGGGGATAGACCCCAGTCCTGCGGGGTTGTCCTCCCTCCTGAGAGGCAGCAAAACAGGCCCGGGGGTGGGAGGGTTTCCAAAACCGAAAGAAGGCCAGGAGCCCAGGCTAACGGCCGAGCCCCTCCCAACGATGGCCGGAGGTTGTCTTGCTCCCTTCAGTACTGAGAACACGAGTGTCCGGCCTTTTCTTCTTTCTGAGATCAGAGATTTTCGAGATCCTGGTGAACTCCCTTATTAAGAAAGCAAAATGGGGGCGCCTGGGTGGCTCAGTTGTTAAGCGTCTGCCTTCAGCTCAGGTCACGATCCCCGGGTTCTGGGATCGAGCCCCGCATCGGGCTCCCTGCTCAGCAGGAAGCCTGCGTCTCCCTCTCCTACTCCCCCTGCTTGTGTTCCCTCTCTCGCTGTGCCTCTCTCTGTCAAATAAATAAATAAAATCTTTAAAAAGAGAGAGAGAAAGCAAAACAGACATTCATCTATTTTCTTGATTATAAAAGCAGCCACACCTACCACAACCCTGAGAGACACGGAAGAGCTTTAAGATTGTGTTTTGTTTAAACAGAGAAGGGGACTAAAACCAGTAGAGGTTAAGTTCTTCCCTGCGAGCGGCAGCTACCTGTGGGGGAGCCGAGCTGGGGCTCACGCTCCTTTCTCAGCTCGAGAGACCTTTACCACAGTTACCCCAAAAACAACATTTGCTCACCATAAAAACTCAAGCAAGATGGAAGTGCGTGTGAAATAGAAAGACCTCCTGGCCCCCGGTGCCCCTGTCAACAGCCCGTGTGTGTGTCCTCCCAACACGCTTCCTGCACACGCAGACTTAAAAAAAAAAAATGTTTAAAAAGCGAAACCGGGTCAGGCTATACTCATTGTTCCCAAACGTGCTTTTTCTTAACAATGCCCGAAGCGTCTATCTCCGTACCATTACACACCGAGCGACTGCATTTTTTCAGGGCCACACCGCACGCTAAAATAGGACGTTGTTAGCTAATGGCTGCTGTCTCCGCTTCTCTGATGCCACACATACCGCAGCGAACACCCGTGGGTCCCTGTGGGGGTGTTTCTGTGCGGTGAGTGCTTACAACAGACCTGCAGACCTTTGAAAAGGCCGGATCGATTTGCACTCTCACGGTGCCGGCTAACGCGGGTATAATTAGTCTAGTTCTTGGCAGTCCAGCTGGTGAAAGACAGTACCTAATTGTTTGGGTGCTTTTTTTTTTTTTTTTTAAGATTTTATTTTAAGCACTCTCCACGCCTAACGTGGGGCTGGGAGCTTACAACCCGAGATCAAGAGTCACATGCTCCTCTGACCGAGCCAGCCAGGCACCCCAGAACCTGATCGTTCTAAATTGGATTTCTCTCATCACTAGTGCAGCTGAGCGTTCTTTTTTTTTTTTTTTTTAAGATGTTATTTATGTATTAGAGAGAGAGAGAGAGAGAGCAGGGGGAGAGGGAGAGGGAGAAGTGGACTCCCTGCTGAGCAGAGAGCCCAACTCAGGGCTCGATCCCCACACCTCGGGATCATGACCTGAGCCAAAGGCAGATGCGTCACTGACTGAGCCACCCAGGGGTCCCCAGATGAACATTCTTCTTCGCCATTCTACCATCTCTATTTTTCCCCTGTGATCTGCCTGTTCAATCTGCTCGATCTTCTGTCTCCTCGGCTGTTTCCTGATGGTCTGTCATAGCTCTTTCTTGGTGGATTTAATCCCGTGTGTTGCTTTGGATCATTTATTAGTCTTGCCCCATGTCTACTGACCTTTAAATTTTGCTTATGGGGGGGGCGCCTGGGTGGCTCAGTGGGTTAAGCCTCTACCTTCATCTCGGATCGTGATCTCAGGGTCCTGGGATCGAGCCCCGCATCGGGCTCTCTGCTCAGCGGGGAGCCTGCTTCCCCCTCTCTCTCTGCCTGCCTCTCTGCCTACTTGTGATCTCTCTCTCTCTCTGTCAAATAAATAAATAAAATCTTTAATAAATAAATAAATTAATTTTGCTTATGATGTTTTTTATCCCATTGAGAAACTTCTATGTTTTAGGAAGTCAAATCTGTCAGCCTTGCCCTTCACGGCTTCCTGTTTTCCCCAGTCCAATACTGCAAAAGTACTTCTATCCCTCTATCGCTTTTGGGCTTTTTCGGTTTCTTTCTTCGCGTTCAGACCTTCACTTTGTAGGTGGTGTGAGGTAAGGATCAAGCCTTATTATTTTCTGGATGGAGAACTCCTTTCCATGTTTATTAACGGTCCCATACTGATTCATGATTTCATAGGCCTCCTGTCTAGATTATTTTAACCAGCCCATTGCCTATTCGTGAGCCAGTCTCTGGTTTTCGGTTATTTTCACTTTCTTCGTCATGTTGATATGGGCAGCACAAATACACCCCATCCCCCAACTACTCTTTTCCAAAATTGTTTTGACTATTCTGGCCCAATCTTTTAGAATCAAATTTAAGTACAGTTCCTTTTTGGATTTGGAGTAGAAGTATACTGAGTCCAGAGATGATCGGGGGGTGGGAGGCGGGTGTGGAGGGTGGGGAAACAGTATCTTTGCAGCACTAAGTCTTCCTGACCAGGGACATGGAATTTTCCCCCAGGTATGCAGGTCTCCTTCTCTATCATTCGGCAAATTCCACAGCTTTCTCTAGGTAGGTCTCGCCTATTGACTGCGAGGGGGGATGCACCCATATCAGTACCCTAGGATTTAGGGAACAGTCTGCTAACCAGGAAACTATCTCCTGCAGAAAGTACAACAGAAAAAGCATGTAACATGGTGGCGAAGAGTGGGGGCTGTGCACAGGAAGTGGGGGTCCAAAGAGTGGCTTTGCTTTGGTGGAGTGGAGTACCTTTGGGAAACTGCTCAACCGTCTAAACTCTCGTTGTTGTTGTTTTTTAAAGATTTTATTTATTTATTTGACAGAGAGAGAGAGATCACAAGTAGGCAGAGAGGCAGGCCGAGAGAGAGGGAGAAGCAGGCTCCCCGCTGAGCAGAGAGCCCAATGTGGGGCTCGATCCCAGGACCCCAAGATCATGACCTGAGCCGAAGGCAGAGGCTCTAACCCACTGAGCCACCCAGGAGCCCCTAAACTCTCATTTTTGCTCATCTGTGAAATGGGAGAGCTGGGCTGTCCAGTATGGCAGCCACTAGCTTTATGAGACTAGTTACATTTAAATTAATTAAAACTAGACACGATTAACAAGTCAGTCCTTCAGTGGTACTGCCCACATTTCAGATGGTCCACATAGGCCCCTGTGGTTGAATGAATGGCTACTGAACGAGACAGTCCAAATAGAGAACATTTCCCTCCTTGTGAAAGTTCTATTGGATGGTACTAGTTTGGGGGATGGAATGATATAATGCATGCAACAGGCTTACCATACGTTCTGGTAAGCAGCAAGCATTCAGTAAACATTAGTCAAGCTTATTAAGAATAATGAACCTGTATTCTTTTTTTTTTTTTAAGATTTATTTATTTAGGGGCGCCCGTGTAGCTCGGTTGGCTAAGTATCTGCCTTCAGCTCAGGTCACGATCCTGGGGTGCTGGGATAAGCCCCGTGTTGGGGTCCCTGCTCAGTGGAAAGCCTGCATGTCCCTCTCCCTCTGCCCCCACCTGCCTCCTGCTCTCTCTCAAATAAATAAATAAAAATCTTTTTTAAAAAAGATTTATTTATTTGAGAGAGAGACTGTGAATGGGGGAGGCAGAGAGAATCTCCATCAAACTCCCCACTGAGTGTGGAGCCTAACACAGGGCTCGATCCCATGATCCCGAGATCATGACCTGAGTTAAAATCAAGAGTCCAAAGCTCAACCGACCGAGCCACCCTGGTGCCCCAAACGCATATTCTTAGTCAAATGAGTACCATGGCATTAGGCTAACGCCAGGTGCAAATAAGACACAGCGAAGTGCTCTGCTCTTGAGAGTGACCATTCTGTTCACTGTGGGGACCCCGAAGCCTACTCTTTAAACACCTTTTCACGGCAGGTTGATAAAGATTTGCCATGATCTCGGGGGACAAGGGGTTCTCGATTCAGTGCTGCAGCCAGCATGGTTCCTAAGAGGGGGAGGAAGAAAGGGAATGTCTATGAACCAATGACGAAGAACTTCAGGACCTGCGTCCTCGGCCTGAGCTCGTGCTTGGGGAGCTGGGTCAGCAGAACGTGACATCAAGGTGAACGGCCGGGGAATTCTCCCTTCACCCTGGAGAGGCCACGGCCAGTAACCACACACCGCGCCAGTAAGATCAGCAGGCTTTGAAAGAACTGGGGAGTGGGAGGGAAGCACACGTCCCATCAGCACGGGCTCTGGGGCAGCAGAATGTAGGATAACGAGCGCACGGCGGCCTGGAAGCACGGTTGCCAGCCGGCATTCCCAAGGACTCGTCAGCCACCCGCGACACCTGCTGCCGGAGCGGACGCCAGGTGGGTTTGCACCAGCATTTACCGAGTGCTTATTACAGGCCCCGCGGGCGCAGAGTGGGTAGGAGGCGGGTTCTGGGGTCAGACAACCTGGGTCTGCACGTGGGCTCTGCTGCTCACTCACCGTGTGACGCTGGCGAGGTGCTTGCACCTCGCTAAACTCAGTGTCCGCAGCTGTGAAACGGGCTTAGCCACGGCATCTTCCCTATGGGCTGCTATCGGGGTTCAGATAATATGTACACTGTTTTTATCCAAGGGACGATGACACACTTTGCCAAGGCTGCGTAATCACCACGGCGATTGCATAAAGTAGGTCACAGAGCCAGTAAGTGGCAGAGCCAGACTCTCAATCCAGGTCTTTCCATCTGGGCTCAAGATCCCTGAATGAATAACGTGCATAAAATGTCATGCTCTGATCTAATGTGCTGCAGGAGAACCTTTTTGTGCAGTCTCTCTTTTTCAAGCCGCAGAACTAAGCTTTTTCGCCAGGAGGTGGAAATGAGCTCAGTGTCTTCTGCAGCAGCTCTTCTTGGGAGATGGACCAAGGAGAAATGCCAGGGCAAGCCTTTTTAAGAAGAAAGCGTGCCTCCGACTCTCGCCATCCTTTTGCTCTGCGCTCACGTCTTCCCTGTGGTGAGGAAGCGTACTGTCTGGCTAACACAAGCCGCAGTCGCTCCAGGAAGAGATCTTTCCCACTCCTGGGAAGCAATTCATCCTGCTGATGAGATTCCCAAGTAGTTCGGAGTATTTCCTTTCTGTCTATATAGATTTGGGGGAAAGGTGGAAAATGTCAGAGCAGGGGCCAACAAACTATGGCCAGTGGGTCTGCCTCCTATTTTTATAAATAAAGTTTTATTGGAACACAGCCATGTCATGTATTTCTGTATTATCTACCGCTGCCCTTTTTTTCCCCCTAAGTAATCTCTACACCCAATGTAGGGCTTGAACTCATGTCCCCGAGAGATCAAGAGTCACATGCTCTTCCAGCTGGGCCAGCTTGGCACCACGGTGGTAGCACCGAGTAGATGTCAGAGAGACTCTACGGCCCAAGGAACCTGAAATGTTATCTGGCCTTTTACGATAAAAGTTTGCTGACCCACCGTCTAGAGCCTTGAGAAGAGGTGGCAAGGCGTGCACATCTGTGAGGGTTAAAAAAGGCTGGTCCCGGGGCTCCACTTCCAGAATTTCTGCTTTCATTGATCTGGGAAGATGCCTGGTCGTGATTCTTTTCCTCCCGTTCCCGGGTGTCGTGCGGACTGGGTGAGGACCCCAGTCTCACATTGGCGTGCCCTGGCTCAGTGCTCAGGAGCGATGCTTCCCTCGCTCCCGGGGTGACCTTGTCCAACTCCACAGCTTTAAATACCTCCCCCTGGGGTACCTGGGGGGCTCAGTGGGTTAAGGCCTCTGCCTTCGGCTCAGGTCATGATCTCAGGGTCCTGGGATCGAGCCCTGCATCAGGCTCCCTGCTCGGTGGGGAGCTTGCTTCCCCCCCCTCTCTCTCTGCCTGCCTCTCTGCCTACTTGTGATCTCTCCCTCTCTGTCAAATAAATAAACAAAATCTTAAAAAAAAAAAAAAAACACCTCTCCCTGAGCTCCAGACCCATTTAGGCAGCCATCTCCTTGACATCTTCACTTAGAGGTCTGAGCCAGGTTTTGAACTTACTGTGTCCAGAGCAGAATTTCCCCCTGACCTGGAAATGGCACCCCCACACAGTTGCTCAGACCGAAAATCTTAGAATCTTCCTGGCACCTTCCTTGCTCTCAGACCCCACATCTAATCCATAAATAAATCCCTGGGGCACTACCTTCACATGAGATCTTGAACCTGACCCTTTCCCACTTCCACCACAGCCAGCTCCGAGCCTCTACTATCCATTGGTGATAGCCTCCCAACCAGTCTCCCTGCCCCTGCCGTGGCTTCCCAGTCTGTGTATACATGACACGGAAGTTACAGCAGCCTTGTAATGTATATATTGAACTATGGTAAGTCCCTGTTTTCAGCTTCCTGATAACTTCCCAACAAACAAACTGGTAATAAAATATGAAGTCCTTATTATGGCCCGTATGACACACACAGTGTGGCCCTTGGCTGCCCTCCGACCGCATCTCATACCTCTCATTATCACTTCCTGAGCTCCAGTCACACCTGTCTCCTTACTGTTGCCCCTGCCTCAGGACCTTCGCACCTACTGTCCCTCTAACAAGAATAATCCTCCCCCAGATGCCACAACAGTCATTACCTCAGCGAGATCTTCTCAGACCCAGTATTTATAACAGGGTCCCTAGACCCTGCATTTTCCTTTTTTAATCACATTTTTACTCCTGAACCTGATATTATATATATGCACATAGTTATCTCCATCAGCCACCAGAATGTAAGTTTTACAAGGGCAAGAACTTCTGTGTAAGATTAGTATCTGATATACATATAGTAGGTGCTCAGGAGATATTTGTTGAAATACCTGAATCTTCAAGGGTTGGACCTCCCCTCTGGCCACTGCTGAACTGAGCTTTGGGCAAGAGACACCTCTCAGCCCAGCCTTGCTGGGGGTGAGACTGGGGGTCCTCACCCAGTCTGCACGACACCTGGGAACGGGAGGAAAAGAATCATGACCAGGCACCTTCTCAGATCAATGAAAGTAGAAACTCTGGAAGTGGAGCCCAGGGACCAGCATTTTTTAACACTCTCCAGGTAATTTTAATGTCCAACCTGGGCTGAGGATCACTGCTTTAGGCTGAGAAGGTACAGCCAAAGAGGTAGATAGAAAATCTGGTCTGTGTGTGTTCCAGAAACCAAGTGAAGAAAGTTTCCCAAAGGAGGGAATGGTCCCTTCTTTTTTAAAGATGGTTTGTTTGTTTGTTTGTTTGTTTGTTTGTTTGTTTATATTTGACAGAGAAAGAGAGAGATCACAAGTAGGCAGAGGCAGGCAGAGAGAGAGGGGGAAGCAGTCTCCCTCCTGAGCAGAGGGCCCGATTTGGGGCTCAATCCCAGGACCCTGAGATCATGACCTGAGCTGAAGGCAAAGGCTTTAACCCACTGAGCCACGCAGGTGCCCCAGACTTTTTTTTTTTTTTAATTCTTCAGTAATCTCCATACCCAATGTGGGTCTCGAACTCGCAACCCGGAGATCAAGAGTCACATGCTCCTCCCACTGATCCAGCCAGATGCCCCAGGAATGATCCCTTCACTGGGGTCATATTCCCATGAAAAGGAAGGTGCTGAGAACCCAGATAAAGGCAATGCGAATGGGGTGCCTGGGTGGCTCAGTAGGTTGAGTGTCTGACTCTTGGTTTTGGCTAGGGTCACGATCTGAGGGTGGTGACATTGAGCTCCACGCTCAGGGCAGACGCTGCTTGGGATTCTTTTCCCCTCTCCCCCCCCCCCTCCGCTCTTTCTACCGCTTGCACGTGCGTGTGCTCTCTCGATCTCTCTCTCAAATAAATAAATTAAAAAAATGTTAAGGTGTGATAGTGGTATTAGGTTATGTGAGAAAAGAATCCTCACCTTTGAGCAATGTTTACTGAAAAACTTATGGATGTCTGGGATCTGCTTCAAAAATAACAGAGGGATACACCTGACACAAAACAGTCTCTGATATAAAGAGCTGTGCACGGACTTCAGTTCGCCTCACTGCCTACTATTAGCTGGAGGAAAGACAGAGGGGAAGGATGAGAAAGGAGGGAGGGAGGAGAGGAGACATTAATGCAGAAGACTTCTTTGACCAGTTTTGTCAAGAGTGGCAAGAAAATGGGAGTGGAGTGCAGGAGTGGAGTGCTGGAGCAGGGAAGACAGGATGGCACCCGGTGCCCCAGGGGAGGGTGGCAGGGCTGGGGGTCCAGACGAAGGTGGGCTGCTGTGCTCAAGGGCGGCAGGTCGAACTGTTCCGATCAGAAGGGAATTTTAAAATAAGCAAGGTCCTTAAGGATAGAGAACAAACTTAGGGTTGCTGGAGGGAGGTGGGTGGGAGAGGGGTTAGATGGCCGAAGGGCATTAAAGGAGGGCACTGGTTGTGACAAGCACTGCGTGCTGTATGTAAGTGATGAGTCACTGAATTCTACTCCTGAAACCACCATCGCACTGTATGTTAACTAACTAAAATTTAAATTAAAAATATATATAAAAACAAGCAAGGTCCGCTGAGAATGAAGAGGGGGATTAAGATTTAGCGTCATTTTTTTAAAAAGCTACGGTCTTCCTCAAGTCCTTTAAGTCAGGCATGTTCCCAGACCACACCCCGGATCGGCTCAGCTGCTCGCTGATTCTTGGGGTGCACCCAGGCACCAGCGCAGGGGAGTGCTGGGCTCGGCCCACCCACCCTCTCAAAGCCAGGAGGCCGGCAGGCCAGCACCCTGGGAAGACTGGCCATCACGAGGCCGCGCCAGCCCCCGTGACTGCTGGGAAATGTGGGTGGCGAGCTCCAGCAAGCCAAGAAATGCCTGACTCAGGGCATTTTAATTAGGGTTAGTCCCACTCTCTGCTCTGAGCTGCAGCCGGCCCTCTTTGTCTTCTCTCTCCCTTACAGACCCATAACCCAGAGACAATTTCTATTTCGGTGGCTGGTCCCGAGAACTCCTTCCGGAACTGGTCCCTGATAGGTTAACTCCAAGGTGGCTATGAAAGATTATAAACGGCCAGAGGAAAAGAAAGATGGTTCCAGAGGCCCTTCCTTCTTTCTCCCTGGTCAGTCAGGGGCACCGTGATGCTGCCCCGCAGAGAGACGGGAGGTCCGGACTCTAAGGGCTACCTGCTCACGGGCTGCGGGGGGCGGGGCAGGAGGAGGATGGCGGGAGGGTCCCCAGCCCTGTGTTTACGGAGCAGGATAAGTATGCCCGCCCCGACAACGGCAAGGGGGTCCACAGGGCAGGACAGACGCGGGGCGGCGAACGGCCTGACTCTGGGGGCTCCTCCCTGCAGAGTGCGGGGCACGCAGAGCGGTCAGGAGGGAGAGACCGGCTCCCCCACCCCCACCCTCGCCCGCCCCGCCCCGCTCCCACGGGGCAACGGCAGCAGGCCTGCGGACTCCATGGAGACCAGGTATATTTAGACCATAGGATGTTTAAAAGAGCCTCGCACTCCATGTCCGGGAGGTGGAAATCCAAAGGCAGGGAAACCCCACTGAACGAAGGGTGGGGTGCCACCTGTTTCCAAATCACCTCTTTTATTTTTTTTTATTTATTTATTAGAGAGAGAGACTGAGAATGAGAGGAGAGAAGGTCAGAGGGAGAAGCAGACTTCCCGCAGAGCCGGGAGTCCGATATGGGACTCGATCCCGGGACTCCGGGATCATGACCTGAGCCGAAGGCAGTCGCTTAACCAACTGAGCCACCCAGGTGCCCCCAAATCACCTCTTTTAGAAATGAAATCCACGACGGCCCTGGATTCAGGAGCTCAACTCCAACGCAGAGCCACCCTGAACTGCAGGACCCCGCAAGGCCCCCAAACCCCAAAGCTGCCTCTCCCTGCTGCTGCCGCTGCTGCTGGTACACTCTGGGGGAGGGACGAGCCTTGCAGAAAACGAGGGGGCCCTGCCTGCCTGGCCTTTGGAGTTCTAGTCACAGTGAGTCTGGCGGGGTCAGACTGGCCCTAGGAGTCTCAGCGACATTTGCTCTTCATTCCAAGGCAGAAACTCAGAGCAGAGGCAGAGGTCAAGCTACGTGCTACCATTTATCACCTTAGCTTTGGGGTTGGGAAGTCCCTAAACCCTGATTTCTGAACTCCACCGGGAGGGGACCCCACGATGGCGCCTCCATAGCAGAGAGCACTGGAAAGGAGTCAGCCTGCACTGGCTTCAGGCACAGACTTGTGGATTTGAGAAGGCCCGTGCTCACCGTCCAACCCCTCCCAAATAAACAAGTAAACAAACCACAAACAAGACAGGCCGGCTGGAGTCTTAAGTCTTAGCAAAACTTCTTAAGAATAATAATGTCTGGGGCGCCTGGGGGGCTCAGTGGGTTAAGCCCCTGCCTTCAGCTCAGGTCATGATCTCGGGGTCCTGGGATTGAGTCCCGCATCGGGCTCTCTGCTCGGCGGGGAGCCTGCTTCCCCCCTCTCTCTGCCTACTTGTGATCTCTCTCTCTGTCAAATAAAATCGTAAAAAAAAAAAAAAAATCCCTAACCTGAGATCCCGCCCCACCTTAGCCTGAAGAGCACTGCATTCCCGTGACAATTACAGTAGCTGATGGAACCAGAGATCACTGCTACATAAGATGCTGCAGCTCAGAAATGCGCGGCCTGGTTTCTTGGGAGGCCTGAAAATCCCTGTCCATCTGTCGGCTCCGCTGCCCAGGACAGGCTGGGGCCCAGGCTGGGTGGCATCCTGGGGCTGCCCGGCCCCTTACGTCGCATCACCGAGCGGGGTGTGCTATATGTTTACCACAAGCCTGCATTGCTTCGTAAGCAAGAGGAGTGAAATCAATGCTTCTTAACCATTTATTTGCTACTAAATACATCCAATTAGAATGGCTTTCTTTCCCACCGCCCAAATTGCTAACTCACTGGCCCCTTTGCTGGAGAGTTGGCAAGATCTCAGCTTTTTTGGCAGCTCTGTGGAAAGAGATGGGCGGGGGGGGGGGGGGGAGAAAAGGCTAAAAAAAGCAGGTACTTGAATTATCCACGGATTTCATTTTTTGTCTGTGCGCTTTCTTTGGGATGTTGGAACAGTGGTAGCAGAAGGGGGCAGGCCTAGCTGGGCACAGATTGTGGGGGTAATTTGATGGAATATGGTTTCCAAGAGCAGTTAAGTGCCTCTCTCTCCTAGAGAAGGAGGGTCCCAGCCACAAGGTACTGCAACCGTCCTGCCCTGGACCGTGGTACAGGGCTTGCCCCCTCATGGCGGGACGGAGGACTCCTTTCAAAATGGGAACGAAAATGGCAGGAGTCTCTGCTGGGAGGTGGCTGGGCAAACACCGGAGCCCCAGAAGCCAGCCAATGGCCCGGGGGGACACGCAGCCCACGCTCTATGCCACACTCTTGCCCCTGGGATGGAGGCAGGCCCTGTTTTCTCAGGGCCCGCATTCAGTGGCATGTGGGGCGCTCGCAGGAAGAGGAAAGGAGTTTTTCGAAGCCTCTTTCAGTCAGTCTTTCAAAGCCCGGGAGCCTCACTGGTTCTGCCTTCAGCTTTCACTTCCCCTCTCCTCAGCTGTACCTGCAACATGACCTCTCTAATGCGCCCCTCACCCGACGGCCATTTTGTTGCCCTGGAAAATGTCATCAGGTCACTGTCTAAATCAAAACACTGGGTTTTGGGGACCCCTGCTTCCACCCCGTGGTCCGTGCGATGCAGTCGGACGGAGGCTAACAATGTAAACACAGGGTCAGGAAGCACGGCAACAACTCCATGGGCTACACAGTCGAACTGGCCGTTGACGGACATGGGGGGCAGCTGGGGAGACGCCTAGCCCCCTGTGGGGCGCTGACCGCCGTCTCTTCTCGAGTGCCAGCCCCAGGGGGTGGGGGCTCGGTGGGCCTGTTCACTGGCGGTTCCCAGAGACTGGAGGAGTGTCCAGGACATCACTGTCACTCAGCCAACAGCCGCTCAATGAGCACGTGCTTTTGGGGAGGCCCGGCCCACATGACTGACCCGAGGATGGACGGCCGGTTGTCATTTCCAGACACACATCATGGGGATGGAGAAGGCCCAGAGCCTTCTGGGAAGAGCAACAGCCAGAAACATGGGTCAATTCCAGCTCTGCCCCTTACGGGCGTCAGAAGCTGGGTTCCTTCTCCAAACCTCATCCCGCGCGGGTATGAGATCGGGCTCACGGCCTAGCCTGCGAGTGTGCTGCGAGCCCGGCTCAGGAAATGTGTGGAACCAGCAGGTGCTGAAGAAACTCAGCGCACGGACTCGCCCGGTGCCATTACCCTGCTGCCTCTCGTGTACTCGCATTTCTCGCCTCGGTGGTCTGTGACACCAAAAATAAAGACTCTAGGGACAAAGTCTGAACGGAGGTTGACTACTTACTAAAATTAACTTTGGAGATTTTTGTGGATATCAAGGTTACACTAGTCCCTTCCTTGTTCTCATATATTACCGGGTTTCTTAGAATCTGTTAATATCCAGGGAGGAGAGGTGATTCTAGGATCTTTCCTTTCCTTCCTTCCTCCCTCCCCCATCCCTTATTTATTTCAGTAATCTCCACACCCAGGTGGGGCTCGAGCTCATGACCCTAAGATCAAGAGTTGCGTCTCCTGTGACTGAGCCAGTGCCTCTAATACTTCCTGATGTTTTTTGTTTTTGTTTGTTTTAAAGTTCATTTTATTTTATCTTATTCATTTGACAGAGACACAGAGAGAGAGGGAACATAAACGGGGGAGTCTGAGAGGGAGAAGCAGGCTTCCCACTGAGCAGGGAGCCTGATGCGGGGCTCGATCCCAGGACTCTGGGATCACGACCTGAGCCGAAGGCAGACGCTTAACGACTGAGCCACCCAGGTACATCCCGTTTTTTTGGTTTTTTGGATTTTTTTTGTTTTTTTTTGAGAGAGAGTGCGTGTGTGCGCACACGCACGGGCATTGGGGAGGGGTAAAGGGTGGGAGAGGATCTCCAGCAGACCCCGCACCTAGCGCAGAGCCTGATGCAGGGCTTGGTCTCACGACCCTAAAATCAGGCCCTGAGCCAAAATGAAGAGTCGGACCCTTAAGCACCTGAGCCAGGCGCCCCTCTCCTTATGTATTTCTACAATGCCCATGAAGCATTCGGGAAAAGGCAGAAAGGACAAGCTACCAATACATGCAGCAGGGGACAAGGGTTGTGTGGCAGGGCCGGCTGCAAGGTGGAGGAGGTACTCTCAGGACCCTGGACGGTCATAACCAACAGACTAATGACCTGAACTTCCAGCTCCAGCCAAAGGGACTCTCCCGGAAACTGGCCTTATTCTCCTGCCTCAAAGGGAAGTATTAGGATGTGCGTGCCTTAAGCGAGCAGCCATAGGACAGGGCTAGAAAGGAAAGCTCATCTGAACCAACCGGCCCCGCTGCCTCGTTCGGACCCCCTCAGCCCTGGAGAGCTGTGCACCCAGGTGTGGTTGCTCCCGCCGCATCGGGGGTCCCAAGCTCAGACACCTGCTGCACCGTTTCCCAGCCAGGCCATCTGGGAGAACCCCACTGCATTCCTCGGACAAAGGGCACCACCGGCTTCAGTAAAGAGAGGGCCCAGGGCGTGCTGCGATGGGCTGGATGGACCCACAACGTCACAAGGCTTCAAACAGAACCCTAACGTTACAGAAGCATTGTGTAAAAGGCAAGCCATGTCCTAAAACTGAATGGGTAGGCCTTGGAAAAGGCCGTGACAGCTTCTATCTCACGCTGGGCCTGGGTGGGGGTCACTCATGGGGTCAGGTGCACGTTCTCGTGCTTCCTGGCTGGGGGCCTTCAGGTCCCTCACGTCCCTCACTCGAAAGCCTCTATTCTGCGAGAGAGGGAAGGAGCACAGACTAGTTAGTGCTGACATTAGGACACAGGCAGGGGAGAGGGAGCGAGGAGAAGCAATCCTGACCCTTAGCACTTCAGTTTATAAAATGTGTGTGTAGGTGTTGTTTTCTTCAGAGCTCTACCACAGTGACTCGGGTCACTGGGGATTTTCAGAGCTCTTAAGATTTTGAAACTCTTAAGAGTTTTTCTATGAAGCCAGAGAGCACAAAACTATTGATTGAAACCCAATGGTCAATATACTTCCCACATATATATAAATACCAGGACCTCTCTAGAAATCAGCAACCCTAGCTAATTTTTAAGGAGCTCTCTGACCTAACCCATCTGAGGGATGGGAAAATGGTGGGGGGGGCCACCACCCTTGCCAGCCTCTTCAGCCGCCCTCATAGGCTCGGGCGACCAATACAGTTGTAGCTCCTTCGCCAGGGTGAGCAGACCCCGACCAGGAGACCCCAGCGTGGGGGGCCTGGCCAGAAACAGAACCTCACTCAGGGCCTAAGCTGGTGGGGCAGCATGTCTGTGCTGGGCAGGGGAGGGGAGGTTCTCCTGACCTAGGAACATACTTTTAATAAAGTAACCATTAAAACCCAGGGGTGCCTGGGGGGCTCAGTCTATGAAGCATCTGCCTTCGGCTCAGGTCATGATCTCAGGGTCCTGGGATCGAGCCCCGTGTTGTCAGGGTGCCCCACTCAGTGGGGAGTCTGCTTGTCCCTCTTCCCTCCCCCACTCATGATCTCTCCCTCTCAAATAAATAAAATCCTTTAAAAAAACCCCACTTATTCACCTTGTTTAAGGAGAGCCAAATTGGAGCTGAAGAGACAGCAGAGACCACTTACTTTTTACTTTACACATTTCTGAGTTCTTTGTGTGCTTTTAAAAACAACTACTCATTTTTTTTTTAAGATTTTATTTACTTATTTGACAGAGAGAAAGAGATCACAAGTGGGCTCTCCGCTGAGCAGAGCCTGATGCGGGGCTTGATCCAGGACCCTGAGATCGTGACCTGAGCCAAAGGCAGAGGCTTAACCCACTGAGCCACCCAGGCACACCCTTTTTTTTTTTTTTTTTAGTATTGTTTATTTGACAGAGAGCGTGAGCACGAGCAGGGGAGCAGCAGGCAGAGGGAGAGGGAGAAGCAGACTACCCACTAAGCAGGGAGCCCTGTGAGGGGCTTGAGGCTCGATCCCAGGACCCCGAGATCAGGACCCGAGCCAAAGGCAGACATGTAACCGGCCGGGCCACCCACGTGCCCCACTACTACTCATTTTCTTAGAATACTGTCTCGTTCTCTTCCCCTAGTCAGTGTCCTTTATTCGATGCAACATCACCTCCTTAGGCTGGTCGCCTCTGGTCACCTCCTCGATATAGCAGAATCCCCTGCCAACTCTCTATCCCAGTATGCTGCCATTATAGCGCCTTCATACCACTCACCAGGATCCGAAATCACCTCTGTCCTGGTTTGTCCACTAACTCGTCACTTGCGTCTCTCACTGAAATACCCACTCCGTGAGGGCAGGGACCTGACCCGCCTTGCTCCCTCCTAACCCCACCCTCCTAGGGCCTAGGACACCAGGGACATGTGGCGACGGGGGTGGCGCTCAGTAAATATTTTTGAAAAACGAAACATATGGACATGTGATGGGATTTACCAATGTCCATGTTCATTCCACGAACCTGATATAATACACAAAACACAGCTGCCATAGAGATTTGATTCCCTATAGGACCAGTCACACCAGGTGCTTGGAAGGTGACCCATAGCTTACCCCGACGAGGATTTTTTGGGTTTTTTTTAAAAGATCTTATTTATTTAGGGGTACCTGGGTGGCTCAGTGGGTTAAAGCCTCTGCCTTCGGCCTGGGTCATGGTCCCAGCGTCCCAGGATCGAGCCCCGCATCGGGCTCTCTGCTCGGCGGGGAGTCTGCTTTCCCCTCTCTCTCTGCCTACTTATGATCTCTCTCTCTCTCTCTCTCTCTCTCTCTCTCTGTTAAATAAATAAATAAATAAAATTTTTTTGAAAAGGTCTTATTTATTTATTTGACAGAGAGGGAGAGAGAGCACAAGCAGGGGGAGCAGCAGGCAGAGGGAGAAGCAGGCCCCCCGAGGAGCAGGGAGCCTGATGTGGGGCTTGAGCCCAGGATCCTGGGATCATGACCTGAGCAAAGGGGGTTGGTGAACCAACTGGGCCACCCGGCGCCCCATGAGGACTTCTGACCGCAGGCACGTACCGGAAGTACAGCCTGCCGCATGCAGCCCGCTCTTGTGTGTAGGGCGGGCGGGAGCGTAGCCGCTCTCCCATGTGGGCGGGTGGTCTGTGCTTGCGTGCGAGCTCCAAGGGCAGCATGGACTAGCTGCCGCAGAGGCCACATGGCATTTTATGGAAAAGTCTGGCAAAGCCGGAGCCTGAAGAAACCGCCAAGAGTGGTCCGAGGCTTTGACTGCAGGGCTCGCACAGGCGCCGGCCGGGCCGTAAGCCTAGCCGGTGTCTCATTCAGGCCTGGCCATGAGCTCCGCACTGCGCTAAGGGCTCGGACTGTGCTATGTCCTGTGACCTCAGGCTCAGACAACACTATCAGTAAGTTCTGACGGCGGAGGCTGGTGGAGGCGCAGCCACTTGCCGGGGTCACAGCCAGAATGCAAGGTCACACCCAAGGTCTGTGCCCCTCGGGAACCCGCACCTGTGTCCACTACATGGTATGGCTTCCACGCCACGCACTGTCCGGCTGCGTCCCCAGAACCCTGAGCACACTTAACACTGGTCTGTCGCCTCAGAAGACCGCCCGGATGTCCCCACGGCCTCGGGGAGGTTTTGGCTGGTCCTTCTATCCACAATGGCCGCTTCTGCTCCTTCTCAGTAGAAACCAATTTGTCAAGACTCAGTTAAGCTCTCCTTCTCTGGGGGCTTCTCCTTGTCTAGTGATTTTTTTTTTTTTTTGGAGATTTTATTTATTTATTTGACAGAGAAAGACACAGAGAGAGGGAACACAAGCAGGGGGAGTGGGAGAGGGAGAAGCAGGCTTCCTGCTGAGCAGGGAGCCCGATATGGGGCTCGACCCCAAGACTCTGGGATCATGAGCTGAGCTAAAGGCAGACGCTTAACGACTGAGCCACCCAGGCGCCCTGCTCTAGTGATTTTTTTAAAAAAATATTTTATTTATTTATTTGAGAGACAGAGAGTTCACACACAGAGGAGAGGGAGAGGGAGAAGCAGACATCTGGCTGAGCAGGGAGCCCCATATGGGGCTCGGTCCCAGGACCCCAAGATCATGATCTGAACCAAAGGCAGATGTTTAACCGACTGAGCCACCCAGGTGTCCCGCTTTAGTCATTTTTAAATTCTCCCTCCAACCATCACACAAACTGTTGGGGGACAGAGGCTGCTTCTTACTCATACTATGCGTGTCTGCGTCAAACACGCTCCTCAAAGACAAAACAGAAGTCTCGTAAAAACCACTGCCTTGGGGGCTCCTGGGTGGCTCAGTCATTAAGTGCCTGCCTTTGGCCCAGGTCGTGATCCCAGGGTTCTGGGATAGAGCCCTGCATGGGGATCTCTGCTCGGTGGGGAGTCTGCTTCTCCCTCTTCCTCTGCCCCTCCCCCTGCTTGTGCTCTCTCTCTCTCTCTCTCTCTCTGTGTCAAATAAACCAAACCAAACCATATCAAATCTTAAAAAACCATTGCGTTCCCTCCCCTGGAGAAGATACTATTTAGTAGAACCACAGGCCGATTCAAAATCCCAACCCGGTCTTTGACTTGGATAGCTCTCTGCAACTATTAACGAATCAGCAACCGCAGGCTTTATTAACTATACCTGGGATGTTTCTGCCTCCTCTCCCTTTGTAGAATCTATGGAACTTGCTTTTCATTCAACTGTGCTATTAAACTCTCCAATTCTCTCTAACCCCCTGAACCCTGTCTCCGTATCAAAACACAGGTTCCCCTGGGCGCCGGCAGGCTAACAGCCCTGTCACCTCTCCGGGATAAGACCATACTCCTTATCACACAACCCGTGAAAATGGTTGAACTCAACAAGACTCCTTGGGGAGAGTGGCTACACTTGGGGGTGTGGTTTCTGGGAGGGGGACAGAGGGGGCTTTTGGATGATGGTTATGTTGTTTCTCAATCTAGGCGCCAGATGTGTGCACATGTTCACTTTGTGAGAACTCATTCAGCTCTACACTTAGTGTAAGTATATTCTATTTTCTGTAGGCATGTTCTCTTTCAATAGAAAGTTCTAAAATACCCTTTGCCTGGGCACCTGGGTGGCTCAGCAGGTTAAGTGTCCGACTCTTGGTTTTGGCTCAAGTCACGATCTCAGGATCGTGGGATCAAGCCCCACATGGGCCTCTGCACTGGGCATGGGACCTGCTTGAGATTCTCTTTCCTGTCCCGCTGCCCCTCCCTCTGCTCTCTCTCTAAAAATAACGACATCTTTAAAATACCCTTTGCAAACAAAGTAATACACAATGGATCTTTCTTTGAAGAAGTATACATCTCATTCTCTTCAGGAAACAATCTTCTAAAAGGATTGGCAAGACCATTTTACTAGCAGCAGGATGAATGAAAGAAAAGGCAAAGCAACTCTCAAGGCGCTAAATAACAAATTCAGGGGAGACTGGTGTTCAAGGACAAATGTAACCCCAAGCCTGCCAGCCCTCAACGCCTATGGCTGGAGCCCATCCCATTCCCACTACGAGCAGATACTCTGATTTAGAAAACCAAATGCCCTTCATGATGCAAGAATACAAAACAGTTCCCTGAAACACGGCATACAAAGAAAGTGGGTAACAAGTCCAAATGATGTTGTATAACAACCCTTAGGTGGTAAGGCACTTAGCCATCTTCAGAACCTTGTAGAAGTGAGGAACTGGCTCTCCCACAAACAGAAAAAGCTACCGCTTGTGCTATGGACTGAATGTCTGTGTCCCTCCCCCCCCCCAAATTCACAGGCTGAAATCCTACCCTATGATGATGGTATTAGGAGGCGGGGCCTTTGGGAGGTGCTGAGGTCACGAGGGTGGAGCCCTCATGCTAGGGATTAATGCCCTAATAAAAGAGATCCGGGAGAGGTCCCTTCTGCTTCCCCCATGTGAGGACACAGGGGAAGTAAGCAGCCTGCAAGGGGAAGAGGGCCCTCATCAGAACCCAACCACGCCAGCCCCCTATTTTCAGACTCTCAGCATTCAGGACTGTGACTAATAAATACCTGCTGTTTATAAGCCACTCGGTCCTTGGGAGCTTGTTACAGCACCTGGAGCACACTCAGACAACTGAACTGAGACTGGGTCGAGCGCCCTGCTCAACGTTCTATATACGCTCTCCTTAAATTTTCACAGCCCTAATTTTATCCCTGCTTTTATAGACGAGAAAAATGAGGCATGGAGAGGTTAAGGAACCTACCTAAGGTTAAAGGGTTACGAATTGGCAGGGCTCGCAGCCACGCTCCAGGATCCATGTTCTTAACCGTGAAGCTAGAGTCATGCCTTTGGTTGTGATGCACCCAGGAATGGGTTTCTTCCAGCGTGCATTACAGCTCAATAAAACGTGCTTATCCGACGCGCACGATTACAGGAATCTCGACAAGCACACCCAACTCCTTCATAAATGGCCGCCTGATCTACAGTGTGAATCTCTGTCTTGAAAAGATTCATGCTGAAACAAATGACAGTGTCCATGTCTAACCCCTATCTACTAGAACTTTCCCATTTATTTGCTGGAAATCCAGAGACAAAGCGCTTGCCCTACCTGAAGCCATTATCAGCCCAGATTAGATTAGAAGTGTCAGCAGTCTCCCTTTCTCTTCCATGATGAAAGATCTATCGCTTTTTAACAAAGCATTTGCTTAACCTGAACTCCTTGAGTAAGCAAAAACTATATACCCCAATTGCATCAGCAAAGCTCAGGAAAAGTAAATAAACAAAACTTTTGTCCCGTGTCTGCAATGTTACTTTGAGTTGTGCTTTTAGAAGAACATTTCAGTAAGATCATTTTGGATCTACTTTCTTTTAAGCCACATCAATCTCAATGAAAGGTAAAATTGCCAGCCTATATTACTTTTGAGGAATTTAAGTATGTGTGTGTGGGGGGGTGCTATTTAACTATAATAGCTGATTTAATGAATTACCTTCATGTTGGTTTGTTGAATTAAAATTATCTGATGACCCTTTCCTCCCCCTCTAACTCATTCCCAGTTTCTAAGACTATCAGGTGAGCCAGGAACTCAAATTGGGGGTGGGGAGGGTGATACATATTTTCATTCAATTGCCTTCCTCAAATAACTGTCAATTCTAGTTTGGTTTTAAGAAAATGGGACCCTTTTCCAGATAAGCTGACTTCCTCACAGATACAGTGACATACTGTTAATAGGTAGTATTTTTTTCTACCTGGAATTGGGGCAATGATGTTGACTGCAGGGAGCCCCAGAAAGCAGGGTGTCTGTGTGCCACCAAGTTCCATGGGTCACTACCCAAACTGCAATCCCAATCCCCCAGGCACTCGGGGTTCTCACTCAAAGCCCTGAAACGACCTGCCACTGCCATCCTTGAGCAAGACCACGCAGGGGAACTTCCCGGAGCCAGAGGCGGCGTCACCTAGAACCCCAGAAGCCGCGGCTGCTTATGTCCCGCTGCCGCGCCCCGAGGGGCCGGCCACCAGGGACCCGTGGCCGGGGTGAGGGGACCGGCGGGTCGCGGCCCCATGGAGTGACGCAGGGCCCCCTCCAGCCCCGGGGGAGCTCCAGGGATGCTGACCCCAACTTTGTTCTTTACAAACAGCTCGGAGGCCGCCGCGCTCACGTGAGCCGCCCCGCTTCCCCCGCAGCGGTCCCTGGCTCCCGGGGTCGCGGAGGGGAAGGGCGGTGTCACCGAACCCCAGGGACAAGAGGGACACCCCCCCCCTCCCCGGCCCTGGCGAGCGACCCGCGGCAGGGGAAGGGGGTAAGGGGGACGCCGGATGCGGTCGCGGTGGGGGTTGGGGGTTCCGGGCGCGGGGAGCAGGCCACGCTCACCTTCTTCACCGACAGCGAGATGTTCTCCAGGATCCGGTCCTTCACCTCCCGCGGCTCCATGGCGCCGCCGCCGCCACCGCCGCCCCGCCGCCTCCGCTTCCCGCGCCGGGGGCCCGGGGCCGCCGCCAACCGCTGCCGCCGGCCGTGCGGGGGCTCCGTCGTGCCGGCCGCGGGGCCCGGCGCCCGCCGCCCGGCCCTCGCCTCGCCCGGCCCCTCGCTCCGCCGCGGCCCGGCGGCTCCGGAGCGCGGCCGGCGGGGAAGAGGCCGCGGGCTGTGCGCGGCGGCGGCGGCGGCGGCGGCAGCGGCGGCGGCGGCGGCGGCGGCGGCAGGAACTGATGTCAGGCGGGGCGGCGCCAAGGCCGGCGGTCGGGCAGGGGCGCCCGCGCCCCGAGACCCGCCGGACCTCCGGCTCCCGTCCCCGGGCCCGCCGGCGCCCGTCGGCCCCCAGCCCCTGCGGCCGGGGACCCCGGAGCCCCCCACAGAGCCGGGGCCGCCGAGCCCCAGCCCTTGTCGGCTCACGGCCGCTCGGGCCGGGGGCCGCGGAAGCCCCCGCAGCGCGCAGACCTCGGGGACCCCCAGATCCCCGCAGACTTTGGGCCCCTTCCCCTGCCCTTGCCAGCCCACACACCCAGGTCTCCCGACCCTCTTCAGCGACCCCGAGCCCCTGCACCCCCTCCGGCCCGGGACCTCGGAGGCCCCCACAGACCTCAGGGGTCCGGAGAAGCCGCCGACCCCGGCCTCGCCGGCCAGAGACATCCCCTCAGCCGGCGGAGCCCACCTGTACCTTCCCTGTCCTTGGCCCCGAGGCCCCTGCCATGCCCTGTCCTGAGACACCCCCCCCTCCCGTCAATGCACAGGCACCCGCTCTCCTCACCCCCGAGACCCCGGGCCCCTGGCTTTTGTCAGCATAGAGACGCGGGTACCCCCCACCCCGACGGACCCAGAGACCCCAGCCCTCTGGCCCTCACTGGTTGCCCTGGCCCTCACCAGCCCATGGAAGCCGGCCCCTCTCAGTTCCTTACCCTCCCGGCCCAGGCTTTAACTTTCAGGCCATTTCATGTCCACGGTGCTCCCTCCTCCCCACCTCCAAAACACACCCCCTGCACTTCCCCCTTGGAGCGCAACACCCACTCTGGTTCTTACCCATATGCAATTCTTCAATGGGTCCACTTATCCTGGGGACCCCCAACTCCCTCAGCCCTGCAACCTACGGTAACAATTCCCCTTATCCCCACATACACCCCTCTCCAAATTCCCCTAAAGCCACCTACACTTAAAGAGTTTTCTTTCTCCTGCCTGGCTCACTGAGCTCATTTGGCCCCCAGATACATCCTGATACATCCATTAGTCCTTCTTTTTTATTCTTAAAAAAAAAGTCAATATATATTCTTTTTTTTTTCACTTTATGAAACTGATATACATAACAGTTTCAGGTACATAACATAACAATTCGATTATTGTTATGTTGTATTGTTCGCAATTGTATATATTGCGAAATGATCAGTACTCTTTATTCTTAAGACACCCCAATTCCCAACTTTGACTTCCTATTTTCCCTCTTTTCTGCCAGCTACCCCTCCCCCAACCTCCCAGACCTGTCACCTCAGCGCTCTTAAGAAACACTGATTCTATTATCCTAGGTGAACCTCACCCCATACACAACCAAAAGATCCCTCTCCATCCCTCAGTTTCCCCAGGAAAGACCCAAGATGGGGGTAGTTATTTGTTTGTTTAAGATTTTATTTTCAAGTAATCTCTACACCCAGCGTGGGGTTCGAACTTAAAACCCCAAGATCAAGAGTCGCTCACTCCGCCGACTGCGCCAGCCAGGCACCCATCGTCTTGTTTTTATGTGACTGGATAGGCAGACAAGATTACGTGTCAATAAAAGGCAAGAGAAGAACTTGAGAGACTGCATTCTATCGCCACCTCAGAATCTGGGCCAAGAGTTTTCAATCCTGGCCCTGATGGTGGTGGTAAGTGTTGAGCACTGACGACGTGCCATGTGCTGCACTATACGTTTGTCTCATGTGTTCGCACACAATTCCTTACAGAGGATGGAAGCCATTTGCATCCTGAGTCAAAGATCCCTTTACGGGCGCCTGGGTGGCTCAGTTGGTTAAGCGACTGCCTTCAGCTCAGGTCATGATCCCGGAGTCCCGGGATCGAGTCCCATATCGGACTCCCGGCTCTGCGGGAAGTCTGCTTCTCCCTCTGACCTTCTCTCCTCTCATTCTCAGTCTTTCTCTCTAATAAATTAAAAAAAAAAAAAAATCTTAAAAAAAAAAAAAAGATCCCTTTACATTTCTCCATACTATTCTAGCAGGTGACCCCATAGGGGCTTGGGCTAACCCTTGAGGGAAAGAAGCAAAGTCTCTAAACTGAGGGCATTTCCTATTAGTACTGAGTTCAGGACAGTAAGAGAGGACAGCCTCCGTGGAGTCGGGCTAGGACACGATAGGTGGGGCAGAGGCTGCAGTCTCTGGGCGGGTAGAGAAAAGGCTGAGAACAGAGGACTCATTACTTTGAAGGAGGAAAGAAACAGTCACGTGTCCAACGGTGTCTGAGGGAGGAGGAGGAGGAAAGTTGTTCTGCCGCCCTCCCTGCCCACTGCGTCCAGGCTAGGCTGCCTACAGGCCCTGACCTGTCGGATGCAGCTCGGGCTCATGAGAATCCGTTCTGCCCAGAGTGGAACCAACTAGCTTTGTGATTCTTCCTCGCTGTTAACCAGGAAGACATCTTCTGGGCAGCATCTTCCGCTGGGTGCCACCTTCCTATGAATGGCTACTCATGCCTTGGGCACACGACAGCTTCCGCGAACGTTTGGATGGCTTGGCTACATACCTGTGATGTAAGGTGGTGGCATTTCTGCCCTACTGCCATCTTCACACCTCGGGGGATGGGCACATTCAACTTTTTACAACATTCAGGAGGAATATACGGCCTTACTGCCTACCAGATTCCTAAGGTGGGCGCCTGGGCGGCTCGGTAGGTTAAGTGTCTGCCTTCGGCTCAGGTCCTGATCCCAGGGTCCTGGGACTGAGTCCCATATCAGGGTCCCTGCTCAGCGGACCCTGATCCCAGGGTCCCTCTCCCTCTGCCTCTGCCCCCGCCCCCCTGCCAGGCTCATGATCTCTCTCTCAAATAAATAAATAAATTTTTTTAAAAAATTCCCAAGGTTTGCATGGATAAGTGGGTGGGAGAAGAGAGGCATCACAAGACTTCTTGCAGGGAACAGGAGGGGGCCAAGTGTGTGTTCATGTGCAGATAACTGCCCCATGCCCAGAGCTCAAATATGGAATTCATCCTTGCCTGTCAAAGACAAGGCAACTCAGGGGGCACCTGGGGGTAGAGCATGTGACTCTTTTTTTTTTTTAAAGATTTTATGTATTTATTTGACAGAGAGAGAGATAGTGAGAGAAGGAACACAAGCAGGGGGAGTGGGAGAGGGAGAAGCAGGCTTCCCACCAAGCAGGGAGCCCAACGCAGGGTTCAATCTCAGGACTCTGGGATCACAACCCAAGCCAAAAGCAGATGCTTAATGACTGAGCCACCCAGGTGCCCCGAGTATGTGACTCTTGATCTTGAAGTTGTGAGTTCGAGCCTCGGGTTGGGTGTAGAGATTACTTAAGAAAAAAAAGGAAGGGACACCTGGGTGACTCAATTAGTTAAGCAGCTGCCTTTGGCTCAGGTCATGATCCCTCGGTCCTGGGATCGAGCCTGACACTGGGCTATCTGCTCAGGGGAGAGCCTGCTTCTCTCTCTCCTTCTGCCTGCTTGTGCTCTCTCTCTCTCTCTCTGTCAAATAAATAAAGTCTTAAAAAATAATAAAGAAAAGAAAAGAAAAAGGGGTGCAACCCAGAAAAGAACAAAACTAAGAAGCCCCAGGATGCGTATCAGTCACTGGGAGTCACTGACGCTCATCTATCCGTTTATTGCACAAGACTTCTGATCATGTGCTAGTGCATGAGACTCTGAGGCATCAGGAGTCAAAGCCTCAGTTGACTCATGCTAAGCCTCGGGCACATCACTGTCTTAGTTTCCAAATCGGCGACACAGGAAAAACGACTTTGTTCTTCTTCTTCTTTTAAATATTATCCCGACCTGTCTCCCATCGCTCGACTCCATCAGGCGAGGGCTAAAGTCAGGGGAGAAGGCACCCCACGGACCTGGCCACCCACCGGTCTTCTTCCCTCTTCCAGAGATGTGTGCTGCCTCAGAGAGGAAAGGGATAGGAAAAAATTCTGGCAGATTTATCCTGCCACATCCTTAAAAGTTCATTGGACAGGATTATTTAAAAAAAAAGTGGGGGGCAGGGAACAGGGGAAAGGGTGAAATGGGTGATGGGTTACGGAGGGCACCTGTGATGAGCACTCGGCGTTGTCCGTAAGTGTTGAATCACTAAATTCTACACCTGAAACTAATATTACGCTCTGTTAGCTAACTGGAATTTACATGAACACTTGAGGGGGGGGAAAGGTGGAGGATAGTTTAAGAGACTAGTTCCTCCCTTGTCCCTTAATTCAAGGAACTGAATAGTTCCTTGATTACAAAAGTCATCAATTACAATTACAGTTACAAAGGTAAATGTATGTGTGCTTCTGGAGGAGGGAGTAAACATTTCCTTGACCATCAGGCTTGTGAAGCCGAACCCCATCTGAGAAGGGAGATAGTGGGGGCCAGTTTCATAGCACGGCAGTGCTCGGGATCCTATGGCTTAACTCCAGGGCCCACCAGTGCAGGCGTCTACAGCCCTAGGACTGGGTACGTCAAAACAAGGCAGCTTCACAACTTGGTGTTCACCCCAAAGATACAAATATAGTGATCCGAAGGGGCACCTGCACCCCAGTGTTTATAGCAGCAATGCCCACAATAGCCAAACATGCAAAGAGCCCAGATGTCCACCGACAGATGAATGGATAAAGAAGATGTGGTATAAATACATACATACATATATATATATATATATATAAAACTCAGCCATCAAAAAAAGAAATCTTGGGCCCCTGGGTGGCGCAGTTGGTTGAGCGACTGCCTTCAGCTCAGGTCATGATCCCGGAGTCCCGGGATCGAGTCCCACATCGGGCTCCCGGCTCCATGGGGAGTCCGCTTCTCACTCTGACCTTCTCCCTTCTCATGCTCTCTCTCACTCTCTCTCTTTCCTAATAAATAAATAAATTAAAAAAAAAAAAGAAATCTTGCCATTTACAACATGGTCGGAACTAGAGGGCATTATGCTAAGCGAAATAAGTCGACCAGAGAAAGCCAATTATCATATGATTTCACTCATGTGGAATTTAAGAAACAAAACGGAGGACAATAGGGGAGGAGAGGAAAAAAATAAAACAAGATGAAACCAGAGAGGGAGACAAAGCACAAGAGACTCTAAATTGTCCAGAGAACACTGAAGGTTGCTGGAGGGGGAGGAGGGAGTGGGGGGACGGGGTAACTGGGCGATGGGCACTGAGGGGAGCCCGCGATGGAATGAGCACCGAGTGGTATATGAGACTGATGCCTCACTGGCTCTACCTCGGAAACCAACGAAACAGTGTGTGTTAATTCACTGAATGTACATTTAAAAAAATAAAAACGAAAAACAAGGCAGCCTTAGCCAAGGTGATTTTATTTTATTATTATTTTTTAAAGATTTTTAAGTAATCTCCAGCCCCAGCATCGGGCTCGAACTCACAACTCCAAGATCAAGAGCTGCACCCTCCACTGACTAAGCCATCCAGGTGTGCCCAAGTGATTTTGTTTTAAAACTGTTGAACATTCAGGGGCGTCTGGCCGGCTCAGTCAGAAGAACACGTGGCTCTTGATTTCAGAGTTGTGAGTTCAAGACCCATATCGGGTGCAGAGATGACTTTAAAAATCATAATAAACTATTTTTAAAACATGTTGAACATCCAGTTCCTTCCTCATGACTGTCCAGTCAGCAAGATGGGCTGGGGAAAATTGGGAAGTCGTTCAACCCCTTAGTTTAAAAGCCTCCGACATCTTCGCATCGCTGCATCTGGAATGACGTCCTGACTCTTCGGTGGCCTCCGAGGCCATAGCGGATCCGATCCAACCTCTCTCCCTGACTTACCTCCCAAGCCTGGTGTGTGTCGGCTCCTCCGACCTTCCATTTCTCAAACGTGCCGGTGTGTTCATGTCTCAGGGCCTTGGCTGGGACACTCTTCCCTAGTGGGGCAGAGACCCCCACCTGCTCTCTCCCCAGGGACAGCATGAGAGCCGGGCACCGGGCGAGATGACATCTCCCAGCCTCCTTTGTGGTAGGAATGGCCGTATTATCAAGTGCTTCTAATGGAACATGAATAGAAATAGAGCGATCCGCTTCCGGGCCGGGCTTCGAAGCAAGTGGTACTCTTCCACGCTGTTCCTTTTCCACCAGGTGGGATGGAGCACCGGGGATGTCCGACTGGCAGTCGGGGAGCGGAGGTGCCCTTCAACCCGGAACACTTGTCTTGGACTGTAACATGATCAAGATGAAAAACTTCTTTTGAAACAAGTCATTGGAATTTTTGGCCTCTTTTTCCCTCAGTCTAGCCTAACATAATCTATCCCAAGTCCTGGGGTGCCTGGGTGGCTCAGTGGGTTAAAGCCTGTGCTTTTGGCTCAGGTCATGATCTCAGGGTCCTGGGATCGAGCCCCGAGTCAGGCTCTCTGCTCAGCAGGGAGCCTGCTTCCCCCTCTCTCTCTGCCTGCCTCTCTGCCTACTTGTGATCTATCTCTCTGTCAAATAAATAAATAAAATCTTTAAAATAAAAAAATCTATCCCAAGTCCTCACCTAATTGTCAATTAGGTCTCAATTTAAATATTAGCTTCTCACAAGAAGTTTCTCCTGGGTTGTTCAACATTAAGTAGCCTCTAGTCCTTCCCAGAATGTGAAACTACTGATTTTTTTTAAAAGATTTTGTTTATCTGAGAGAGAGAGAGTGAGCAGGGGGAGGGGCAGAGGGAGAAGCAGACTCCCCGCTGAGCAAGGAGCTCGACTTAGGATTCGATCCCAGGACCCTAGGATCAGGACCTGAGCCGAAGGCAATCACCCAGGTGCCCCCCAATTAATTCTTAATTCAATAGAGATGGAGAAAATCTTTGTAGTTGGCCATAGAAATAAAGGGACTGAAGAGAACTAGGACCCAATAGAAAGCTGCCTCTCTTTTTTTTTAATTTTTAAATTCTCTTTATTTTTTCTTTTTTTTTGACAGAGAGAGAGAGCAAGTAGGGGGAGAGCAGGCAGAGGGAGAGGGAGAAGGAGGCTGCTGCTGAGCAGAGAGCCCGACACGGGGCTCGATTCCAGGACCTGGGGATCATGACCTGAGTCGAAGGCAGATGCTTAACTGACTGAACCACCAAGGCACCCGAAAGCTGCCTCTGTTTACGCCTGGCTTGGGCCTTTCCATTGCAGAAGCTAAAGGTTGAAGAAGTATAGTTAAAGCCCATATGACCATTAACTGAGGGGAACTATTTGCCAACATCCCAAATTAGTTGTATATGTGGGAATACTAAAAGGTACTACTTTGCATGGAAGCCTGCAAACTTACTTAGGTCAGGATGTCAGCTTTTAAAATCTATGTTAAACTCGGGGTCCCTGGGTGGTTCAGATGGTTAAGCATCTGCCTTTGGCTCAGGTCATGATCCCAGGGATCCAGCCCTACGGCTGGCTCCTTGCTCAGGGGGAGCCTGCTTCTCCCCCTCCCTCCTGTTTGTGCTCTCTATCTTTCATGTCAAATAAATAAAACCTTTCAATTTTTTTTTAAGATTATTTATTTATTTATTTGACAGAAAGAGATCACAAGTAGGCAGAAAGGCAGGCGGGGTGGGGGGGGTGGGGGGGAAGCAGGCTCCCTGCTGAGCAGAGAACCCAACATGGGGCTCGATCCCAGGACCCTGAGATCATGGCGTGAGCCAAAGGCAGAGGCTTTAACCCACTGAGCCACCCAGGCGCCCCATAAAACCTTAAAAAAAAATCTATGTTAAACTCAAACTCAGCAGCCCTCCTGGGCTGGAATCGCTAAGTCTACAAACTGACCTCAGTGACCTCACTGAGCTCAGGCACAGTTCTGCTACGTCATCCCACTTTCGGAACAATCCCTTGGGACCTTGGAGATGAGAAACTGACGCAGCCTAATAGTGTTGATGGATTTACGAACTCCCAGCAATGACTGCCATGCACCAGGCACAGTTCTAGGCGCTGGGGATGTAGCAGTGAGAAGGGCGGGGATAAATCCCTACCCTGCTGGGGCTCACATTCGAACGGGAGAGAAAGACGGTCAACAGAAGTGTGCTGGGTGGTGTTTAGCGCTATGGAGAAAAATGAAGGGAAATGATGGAGAAGGGAACAGGTGGTTTGAATTTTAGGTAGAGTAGCCAGGGAAGGCCTTTATGGATGGAGGTGATATTTGCATAAAGACCCAAAGGAGGGCGCCTGGGTGGCTCAGTTGGTTGAGCGGCTGCCTTCGGCTCAGGTCATGATCCTTGAGTTCCGGGATCGAGTCCCACATCGGGCTCCCAGCTCCGGGGGGGAGTCTGCTTCTTCCTCTGACCTTCTCTCCTCTCATGCTCTCTCTCACTTTCTAAAAAAAAAAAAAAAAAAAAAAAAGACCCAAAGGACATGAGAGGAAAAGCCGTGAAGGTGTCTGAGGACAGGGCCTTCCAGGGGAAGGAAACAAGTGACACGGAGGCCATGACTGGGAAAGAGCGTGGTGAGCTCACAGAACATGGAGGGCCGGGCGGCTTAGGGATGAGTGAGGGGAAAGGAGCAGGAGGGGAAGGCAGGGAGGTGAATAGGTACCTCGGAGGCATTATGAGGATTTCTGCTTACTCTGAGTGGGATGGAGACCCGTTGAAGGATGCGAAGGAGAGGTGTGGTCTGATTTCCCGGAATCGTGCTGGATGTTGTCCCGCAGAAGAACAGAAGGTAGGTAGAGGGGCCTGGATGACAGTCAGTTGAGTGGGCGACTCTTGATTTCGGCTCGGGTTGTGATCTCCGGGTCCTGGGATCGAGCCCCGGGGGGGGGGGGGCGCTCATGCTCAGCAGGGAGTCTGCTTGAGGATTCTCCCTTTCCCTCTGGCCCTCCCCCCACCAAATAAATAAATAAATCTTAAAAAAAAAAAAAAAAAAAAAGAAGACTGCAGGTAGGCAGGGGCGGGAGCAGGGAGACCCAGGGGACAGATGATGGGGCCTAGGACCAGGGCTCTAGAAACGATCACATTTTTAAAAATTGGATTTTATTCATTTATTTGAGAGAGAGCACGAGCAGGGGAGGAGCAGAGGGAGAGGGACAAGCGGACTCCACACAAAGCGTGGGGCTCAATGCCTCGACCCCAAGATCATGCCCCAGGTGGAAATCAAGAGTTGGAGGCCTAGCAGGCTGAGGCGCCCCCAGGGATGATGGGATTTTGAATCTGTTTCGAAGGGCGGCCAGTGGGCTTTAGGATGGATGGGATGTAGGTCGTGAAGACGAGTCAAGGTCTTAGAGCGGGCAGCTGGAAGGGGGATGCCATTGATTTCTCAGGGAGGTTGGAGAGGAGCAGGTTTCGGGGGCCGTGGAGGGGGGGCAGTTCTGTCTCAGGCTCTGCAATTTCAAACACCTGGAGTCCAACTGGAAAAATGTTGACTTTGTGTAATTTTCTAGGAGGAACCAAACCACCCTTGCTCTAAATTTTTTTTTTTTTTGGACAAAATCCATAGGTAAGGATTGGTATAGTTGGTTATTCCCATTAGTAACACTGCTGGCCCTGAACAAGGAAGCAGTGTCTGGTGACAGTTTAGCCCTTTTATGTAAGATGGCAATAAGGTCTGCTTACGACGTATTTTGAAATTTAGAACTATGTTCTTTTTTTGAACTCTTATTTTTCTTCTATTTCTTTGTATTTCTGCTTTTGAACGAATATCCTACCCTTTTCTTACATTTTCCTCCCCCAAGCTATAGATAGATTCCTGTCACAAACTCGCAATGCATTTACTTCCCTGATACTTTTTTTAAAAGTTTATTTCTTTATTTTTTTAGTAATCTCTACACCCAACATGGGGCTCGAACCCACAACCTCAAGATCAAGAATCACAGGCTCTTCCAACTGAGCCAGCCAGTCGCCCCACTTCACTGATACCTTCAAAGTTTTGCTTTGTTCTGGTTTTCATAGAGATGCAGTGAATTCCCCTTTCTTTGTGCCAAGGACCCATAATTCTTTCCACTAATAACTAATTAATGTCTCACGATTTCCGTCACTCTGTTGAGCACTAGGAATTTCATTTTAAATGAAATGATTACCAAAGGATTGAGATCTGGAAAAGGGCAACAGAACTCTTACCTCGAACTAGAAGTAGTCTTTGCTCTCATCCTTTTTTTTTTTTTTTTTAAGATTTTATTTATTTTAGAGAGAGAGGGCTCTAGCGGACGGAGGGGCAAAGGAAGAGGGAGAGGGAGAGAAGCAGACTCCACGCTGAGCCTGGAGCCCAACGTGGAGCTCGATCCCACGAACTTGAGATCATGACCTGAGCTGAAACCAAGAGTCTTAACTGACTGAGCCTTCCAGGCATCCCTGCTCGCATCATTCTTATTAGATGGGTGAGGAACCCTAACAGAGCAAGGAGGGATATGTCTAAGGTCCTCCCCATATATACCAGCTTTTCCAGGTACATTGAAATCTTCTCAAGTAAACGCCCTACAATACAAACCATACACAAAGCAAGGACTCCACATTGGTCAACACCCTAAGGTGTTTCCAAGTCACTCATTAATCTTAAAATGGTCGATTTTAAGTCACTTAAAATTTTTTTAAGCCTAAGATTTCTTTTAGACAGAGACAGAGAGAGAGAGAGCACGCACTGAGAGGCAGAGGGGGAGGGAGGAGAGAAGCAGATGCCCCGCTGAGCGTGGAACCCAACATAGAGCTCCATCCCATGACCCGTGAGATCATATCATGACCTGAGCTGAGATCAAGAGTCAGACACTTAAAAAACTGAGCCACCCAGGTGCTCCAAGTCACTTAAATTAAAAAAAAAAAAAAAAAAAATTTTTTTTTTTTTTTTAAATGAAAACACACAGCATTTTCAAGCTTTAGGAGAGAAAAGAGATAGTCTTGATACCCTCAACAAGAAATCGACCCTCAGTAGTTCAGAATGAGGGGCCTCAATTTGTGAATATATAGAACTGGGAGTCAAGACAAGGCTCTGGCCCCACCAGACATTAGAAAACCGATATTCTTTAGGAGACAAAAACTGGGTTAGTTGATCTCTTCTTACTGAGCACGGAGCTACATTTCTCGGCCTCTCCTTCAGCTAGGTGTGGCCAGTTATTGTGGTTTTCACCGATTTTATGTGGGACATGAAATGTACTATTTCCAGGTCTCGCCTAAAAGAACCCCTTGAGCTTGATTCTCTCTTCCGTTATTTTCTGGTTGAATGTTGAAGGCCAGGGCGAGCATGGAAGCCAGGTGGAAATGGCAGAGCTGCTCCAAGCCTGTTTCCTGAATGACAGCGTGAAGAGTCCTCCTACCTCCACTGACTTGGACCCACAGTGGGCTGTTGGTGAAGGAGAAATAAGGTTCTGTTGTGTTAGGCAAACCTCAAAGAAGACCCTGTCTGGGTGGTCGAGAAGGAAACTGACATACGGAGGCTGGAAAAATGGAGGTGCTTCTCATCCAGGGGGTTAGAACTCTCCTGTGGCACCTTGCACCTTTGACTATATTAACTACATAGCCTGAAACTCAGGTCTACAAGGAAAGCTTGAAAAGTCAGGTTAGTGTGTTGACTTTTTTATATTAGGAGAAAGACCCAAGTTTAAGAAGGAATTGGCTTGTTGCGAGCAGAATTGAAAAGGAATGGGGCCAAGAAACTTGGGGACCTGAATTCGGGTCAAGTAAAGTTCCTTGATCTGGACTTCAGATAGTAAGAGCTAAGTTTGAACTACGCTTTGAATACCAAGGCCCAGTAAGAATCAGCTCTACAGCAAAAATCATACTAAGTTTTTCCCATCCTATTTCAGAGAAACTCTAGATGCCGCTGAGGGCAGACTGGAAGTGAGAAAGCAGAGCAGTGAATCAGGCTTGAGAACTGTGTTCGTGAAAGAACTCTTGAGTGTGGTTACTGGCAATGCGGGATTGATCAGAGCAAATAATCAGAAGCCCCCTAAGTGTTACTGAGCAAATTGTTTCGCCAAAGAAACTACAAATCCAGAGCTCAAAGGCCATGGACTCTTCCCCAAGTCCTAGGCAACCCCCGGTTCCCAGACGTGTGCCAGCAGGCAGCTGAGACAGCTGCCTAACTCCGCAAGAAGGACACGGAACACCTGCTTCAGGTGGGGCCGAGGACAATGGACAAGGGAGTTCCTTCCACAGGAGGGAACTAGTTTTAGCAGAGGAACTTTCCCAACCCCTTCATCATGGCTGCATTTCCCATTCTTTTTTCTGAATGGGATTTGCTATTGTGGCTATTCTGTCTGAGTCCACACTGTGTACGGGGCGGGAGCACAGAACTGATCTCGGGGCGGGTTTGCTGGACGTAAAGAGCCACAGCCAAGACCTGAAGGACCAGGTATCCCAGGAGATTCTGGACTGGTTGGCCGAGTGCCTGGATGGGATATGGGGCCGTGTCCTGGAGGGGGAGGGGGCCAAGGCACTGCTGGGTGACACCTCACTGTACCAGCCTGAGCACACGGGTAGATGGTTTCCCAGCCTCCCTTGCACTTTGGTCTGGCCGTGTGACTGAGTCCAGTCAGGGGAACGTGGGTAGGAAAGCGACACACGCCACTTCTAGGCCTGGTAGAGGAACTTCCGTGAAGAGCCCTCATTCTCTTCTGGTATGTCAGCGGGATGCTGGCGTCCAGGGTAATCTTGGAAGCCACGTGTGGAAGCAGAGCCCTGGCAGCCTAGGACCCTGAATGACTGACTGCATGGGGCGGAGCCACATCCCTCGGCTGGGATTGCCCAACTTCTGGCATAACCGCATTCAGCATTCTCAAATCCTTTACGTGACACGATGAATACTAGCTAACATCTAACGAGCACTTAGCATGGTGCCAGGTGCTGTGCTAAGCGCTTGACGTGTACTAGCTCGTTAACCGTCATCCCTACGACCAGCCAGACGGTCCCTATTTTGTAGATGAGACGGAGGCCCAGAAAGGTTAGGAAACTTACCCAAAGTCACAGAGCCACCAAGTGGCAAAGTGGCCTGACTCCGGAGGCTGGTCTAACCACAACACCCTATAACAACGTCTGTCACTGGGCACCGGCCGCCCACGCGGTCACGGACGCACGTCTCTGACACGAGCAGGTGGCCGTGCCCCTGCAGCGGGCATCTGGATGTCAACGTTAATGGCTTGGAGATACCCATTTCTTGTGAGGTACGGGCAGATTACAGGGGTACAGGTTACTTAAAGGGGCAGGGAGACAGGCAAGGACCAAAGTAACCATCTCAAAAGAAACTGATCAAACGAAGAGTCTTATGATAAAAACTTTATTGTCTTAAATATCAAATGTTTTACACATCACTTTTTTCTTCAGAAAGTTCCTATTAAAAAAAGAAAAATAAAGTGTTTCGATTATTTAGGGCTGACTTAACATTTCAGTATGTGACAAAAACTCAAACCCAAATGCATCTAGTTCACTCGGCTGCAGACAGGTCCTATGTCCAGCCCCTAAACCAAGGGCACAGTGCAGCCAACTGTGGGATTCCTGAGTTTGGTTCTCTTAAGTTCTCAGAGTTTTCCCAACTCTCAAAACCAAAGCGCTATGGGAGTGACTAAGCTACTGGCAAGCCTATTTTGCCAATCCGCCTAGTTTCTTAAAGATGCAGTAGTCTCAAAGCTTAAAGAAAAGTCAGAAAAGCAATACATGAGCAATTCCAAGAACAAAGGGGAAAAGAAGGGTTTCTATTTGCTAAGATTTGCCAAATATGGCTACAAAAACTGGTAAACAAACCTTACTCGAGAGCGAAGGTCATTAGCCCAACTTGCCATGAAGATGAGATTTTGAATAAAAACGAGCAAATCAATTTTCATTGTAGGTACACAGTGAAGAAAGCAATAGAATCAGTATGTTGAACTGCTCTGAGTGCATCACTATTGCAACAGGATGATCGAGAGAACAGAGAATGGAATATAATCATTCAGAGAGAGAGAGAGACCTCAGATAGGCGGCGTAAACTCAGAAAGCCGTGGGGCCTTCAGGGAAAGAAAAGAAGTCTGGTCAGTGTCAGGTAATCTCAGGCTGAAGGAACCTGGAAACCAACGGGCTGATCTGACCGCCTCTGAAAGGAGACTGAGAGAGGTCCCCTTCCAGCCACAGAGGCATCCACTCAAGGTTGTGTGTAAAGCAAGCTCCTGGTAAACACAATCTTTTCCCATCAGAGATGGATTTTCCCAGGGGAAAAATATCCAGCATGCCCCTTCCCAAGTCGGCTAATGAGAACCTTCTTACGGCACGGCACGTAGTTAAAGAAATACAGGTCTTTAAAAATTCTAATTTTGTGTTCTACGCCCCCACCCCAGGTCTTTTGTCATCTGCCTTTTTTAGGTAAAAGAAACATTCTCTAACTCCTACACCCTTGAACCATTTTCTCTGTAGATTTCATTCCTTAGGATTGTGCCCTGAAGCTTACCAGCTAGATCCCTCTCGCCGAGTACAGCCCCCAGAGGGTCTAGATTACCAATCACCAACATATATCTGATAAACTTGTGAGTTTTCTAATTGTAAGCCTCAGAAGTCACTAGTAGTCAGGTCCAGAAATTCTACCTATACGCCTCAGGGTTACAACATACGTGGTGACATTTTAAATAATGGGTTGAAGAACATCCTTGTGATGGAGCTAGCCTGTCAAAGATTTGGTAGAGCCTTGAATCCTCTTGTCAACAATCCTGCCCCCCCATCCGCTCCCACCACTCGCTACATCTTCTGCTCTAGATTCCCACTGCCACATCTCGTACTCAGCTGCTTTACAACGGCAAATCCTGCAGGATCCTCTGGTAAGACTTGTTGGCCCAGATGGTCAGCATCCCAGAGCAGCCGTGCTCAGAGGGCGAGTGGGGACTCCGCATTTCTACCCTGCGTGAAAGGGTGTCCTGATGGGAGGAAAAACTGACTGTCGCTGGTGCATATTTGGGCATCATCTCCCACTGAATCGCACATCTATCCTACCCACTTCCCCGTCCCCCAGCAGCATTTATACTGATTTCTTCAAATATTCCTATCAAATGTTAGAACTTTTTTTGTTGGTTTCGGATATTAAAAATAATAATAATTTTTAGAGCAGTTTTAGGCTCACACCATCTAATTCCATCTCGAGCCTGATTTTCCCAATCTCCTCTGACTTTGAACCAAATCACTCTAATATGACTTTGAAAATAAAACCATGCTAATAGGCAAAAACAGATCTTGCTTTTAAAGCTAAAGTTTGTTTCACGTCTCCTTACTAGACAGAACTTCACGAGGGCCGGCTTCCACTCTGGTTTAGTCACCCCTGTATTCCCAGTGCTCCCCAGTACTGGGCACACAGGCACTTAATGTTTGATGAATAAATCACTATACTTTTTTTTTTTTCCTTAAGTAAACTCTACCCCCAACACGGGGCTCAAACTCACAATCCCGAGATCGAGAGTTGCATGTTCAAACGAATGAGCCAGCCAGGCACCCTATGAATCAATGAAATCTTATTCAGAGACTCATACTGTATAGCCTTCGAGAGTACCAGCTAGATTTTCTCGAACTCCATCTTAACAACCACAATACAGACAGTGCAACAAAGAACATGATAAACATCTAGAAACCCAGTTTTTGGTAACTCCCGATGCAAAAAAGCCCTATTATATAATTCTTCTATCTAGGGAAGTCTATAAAGATTTGGTGCAGGATAGTTCTGAATTAACAATGAGGGTGAATCTTAGGAGCACTCCACGCATGGCCTCTATCTCTAGGAAGGCCATTTTCAAACTTTCCCCCCCCATACTTTCACTTTTATTTCCCACCAAAATGTGATGCTTCTGCTATTTGGAGAAACTAAGGCACAAGAAAAAATCAAGTACATCAAAGGCTCACCCCTAAATTATTTATTCAGTGAACTCCTAGGAACACCTAACACTGAGAGGCCTCTAAGGTATAGAACTGAAGCCATGATTTTACATTTCTAGTTCTCAAGGACACGCTTCGAATTTACTTCGTTGTTAAGAGGAACTGGAGTTTTTAATTATTTCAGAACAAAAGCTATTTTTATTTTATGGAACTCCTACCACAAAAGGTTAACATTCCATCTTCTGGGAAGGGAAACTCCCAATAACTTGTTTCTTTCTAGTTCAGCCGCAGACTATACTAAGTCACCAAATTCAAAGGAGAAATTTGGCTTTTTGGTATTTGTGCTAGAGAATGGATGAATGCATAATCTAATTAGCTTCTCTTAGGATACATAACTAGTGATAACAAGTTTGAAATACATTGCAGTTCAATTATCCTGCTTGCTCTCATTACAGGTGGCAAACAGGTAGGAAAAGGAAGTCAGAATGCACTGTAACTTTCCTGGTCAGTTATTTTCAAGGCTGTTTTTATATACATGGTGGGGAAAAAAGCCACCGTAAGTGGAGAATATACCTGTAGATACAAAAATTGTCTATGTAAAGTTAACTGTAGGATATTTGCCAATCATACATGTCTATATACACATGAGCTGATGGTTAAACCAACTAAGTTTTTATGGCTTTTCCTAGAGATAGAAAGCTGTGCTAAGGGAAGAACAGGCAGATTCCATTTTAACTAGTTATCATAAAATCGGTGACACAGAGTCTCATGTATCTTTCCATTTTTATGCAACCTTCTCTCACTGGAGAAATGCTTTGGGGGAAAAAACACATGGGTTGTGTCTTCCTTTAGTACATATGGAGACAAGGAGCTCTGGGATGTTTCACAGGCTCCAAGGCAGAACAATTTTAACACCCACCCACCATCTATCCAGTTCTCTTTGCCAAGCAACTGGTTATCTTTATATGTTAATGGCTAAGGCCCAAACTGTGGGATGAAGGCTACTGGCTGATGTCTGGAGGCCTAAACAGGTACAAATTTGGAAATCGTTTTTAACAGCTCCAATGGGCAAAATCTACAGCCTAGGCCTTAGCTGTCTGGTCACCAAGCACACTGCTATACACACGAACCGACTTAGAGTAAACTGCAGAATTCATACAGGACAATCTTCTCTCTTTAGTGAATAAACAGACCACCGTTGGAGGTGAGTGCTGACCACAGAACCGTCCATTACTGGTCGTGGCAAAGAAGTTGTCCAGTAAAGTGGCCCATTACTGTTTAGGGATGACCAGTATTAGTTTTGTTGGCAACCAGAGGAGCTCACAATGATTTTACCTTCTTTTACGAGAAGTTAATCTTGAATTTCTTCACTTTTCCAAAAAAAAGTTTAACTTTTTTTTTTTTTAAGTAATCTCTACACCCAGCGTGAGGCTTGAACTCACGACTCTGAGATCAAGAGTCGCATATTCTTCTGACTGAGCCAGCCAGGCACCCCAAATTTCTGCACTTTCAATAAAACTGACAATGAAGGTTCACTAGCGTCATGTTCCTTAATTCCCTTTGTGTTTTAAGAACTGCAAAATTTAAAAAATGATTCAAAATCCTAACAAGTCAACGACTTCCCTTTCATACAAATGATGGAACGGGAAATATGGTTTTAAAAATCGAAAGCAATTATATATTGAAAAATAAATGATGAAAAAGGACAAGGATATTCGGCAAGTGGGTTCAGCTCATTCATTCAAAGCACTCCTGACAAGAATACATGTACGACCATAGGCCTATTCAATTTTCTCCTCAAAATAAATATACATATGTAAAAAGCTATTATAATAAAACCTTTTCTGGGCTGATATTCTATATACCACCTGGGACCGATCCCCAAATCTCTGCACTGTGAAAATTGAGCGGCCAAGCCTCTGAGCAGTGCGCCGCTGCCCAGACAGAAGACTGTGAGGCCCATCTTCACACAGAGGGCTTTCTGGAGGGGTCTGTTGTCATTGATAACTTCCCCCACCTTACAACAACCCCACTTCGCGACCTTAAAGATTTATAAGCTTAGAATAAATTCCCAATTACCACCCACAAAGCAAATACAGGGGCCATTGCATTGCTACTAGATTTTGCTTCAATCATAGCACCAACTACTTAATTACAATCACAGCTCTAAGAGTCGGTTGACAGAAATCCTACACGCAGTTTCCTAGTGCATCTTACGTCTTTGGTGTGGGGTAGACAAAAGGGTCTGTAACATGTGATTGTCTAAAAGAACACATTAAAGACAACCTGGCCGACCCGCTGTTCTAAGCGCCCTCTTGAAAACAGTTAAACCACAACTCCTTCTGTCAACCATCTCCTAACTTCAGAGGGTCATGATGAGTCTATGTGACTTTCCATCACATCACTAAAGTCTCATAACACACACACAAACATCACAGCAAAGGAAAAGAAGATGGAATAGGGTAGAAGAGAAACGTCTCTAAGCGCCCCCAAATTAAAATTTAAAAACTCCTGAGATATGAGTCTCCATTTTGATTGTGCTCAATGACTCGAATTTTGATGGAAAGAATAAGCTTCCAGAGAGAGTAAGACTTTAGACAAAATCATTTAACCCTAAGTTCACGAATCACCCTTTCAAAACATCTGTTTCGAACACATTACGAACTAGAACTTGGAATCGGGAGTCATTCTCAAAATTGTTTTCAATAAAACCAAGATTTCGGATTCCTGCTAGGTACATAAGAGAGTTTATTTTCCACGAAAAACTACCTAAAATCTATCCAGTAGGATTATTGCACAGTGGGGCCCACAGGACAATGGTTTCCAAGGGCTAGTCCTCATATAAAAAAAGGCCACAATAAATACACACCTATCTACTATGCCCCACTCTACCTTGACATGGTAAACACAAATATGATGCATCTTGCTTTAAAAAAGAAACTCCTGAGGAAAGAAAGGGATGGAAATCTCTACCAAGGCCACTTGAGTCAGAAACTGCAGTTACTATTTCTGGTGCCATGAAGGACACTCAACAAAGAGACTGACCATTCCAAGCACCAAGATGAACCAGTGACGAGGTTATCCCATTTGACAATATTTCACTCAAATCACAGCTCAACCTGAGCTTTAGAAGAAGTTCCTAGTAGATGTGCTTCAAAAGGAAATCAACTGCTGGCGATCAACCCATGAGCAGATCTTTAAGTTCATCATAACCAGTAAGGGTTGAGATGTGATCAGTAAGATGCTAACAAACCCACTCTCTAGTCAATTCCAGTGTTTCGGCCATTTTTCAATCATAATTCTTGAAGAAGCATCACCAAGACATTTGCAAATGGAATTACAGACTCTTCCCTTTTCTATCTGGGTAGCACCATGTTTCACTCTGATGTTGACTCCCCCACCCCCCCCCGCCGTGTCCCACCCCAAACACTTGGCAATCCATGCAGCAGCCTATGATGCACAAAGCAGCCCAAGCTCTAAACCCTCCCACCGCATCCCATAAAAAGGTCAAATCCTAATCACACAAATAAAAACATACCACTCTAGGAAATATTATTCAATTATCCTTCAACTTCCTGTTGTAACTGACGAATCATCAATACACAGAGCACTAAGTGTAATTCCAAACAACAAACCGTGTGATCCAGTTTGTAAATGGACAGCCGAGCCAACAAGCCATACCTTGCCTACCGCACAGACCCAGGCAAAACGGGAAGTTGATCTGCTTTTAGCTGCTCGGGTGGTGGGATTTCTCATGGCTTCTGCTTTTTAAAGCATTCACTCTCATTCTAAAATGGTATGCTATACACAAAACCATCAGTTTTATTCCAGAATACATCATCTTAATGATAATAAAAGCTTTTGTATGCACATACTGCCGATACATTTAAAAAGGCCCAAATGTTAACAAAGAGAATAGACAAATTCATCAGACAAGAGATAAGTTACTTTGGCCGAAAAAAATCTTTAAAAAAAATCTGGCTCAACATTCTGCTTGCAGGTTTCTACATATATTGTATATGTGGTGAGTGTGAGTGTGAGTGTGTGTGTGTGTGTGTGTGTGTATAGCTTTTTTTCAGGGAATGGAGTACGGTCTAGCCCCCTTTTCCATGGTTATGTAGGAACTACAATGTTCTTTGCTAGCAAAACAAGAAGTGCAAGGTCTGCATTTCCACCAACTCGATGCAAAGCCCCAAGAGCTTCCTGCAAAGTGAAGCCGGCACGGAGAATGCGGTCAATGTCTGCGGCGGGAAAAACTAACGGTGAAAGAACGGAGGGACTTGATGATGGCTGGCCAGGAGGTGGTTCAAATTCAAGAAGCGGCGCTGCAGCTTCAGGACAGACATCTGCTCTGGTCTCGGGCCTGTCTGGCCCTGGCTTCTGTGTGCCCGGACCCAAATCTTCAACCAGTATGAAACTGGACAAGGACTTCGTTTGCTCACAAGTGTGACTGACTGCATCGTCCTCGCCTGCTAAGAGTTTGGGGGAAATGTCTACGCCTAAGGTGCAGTGTGGCTGATGAGACGTTTTAGCTGAGGCCAGAGTGGCAGAGCTGCTCTCCTTTCTGGATTCCTTAGGCTTGGGGTCACTTTCCTTATCTGTTACTAGGCCATCGCCCGGATCCCTAACGGTACTACTCTCTACCGCATCTACTCCAGCACCATCTGAAGCGTCTAGTAACTTCTCCGCCCTCACCAAAACAGATGTGGTCTGATGAAAGGTGACTTGGGAACGCTCTTCATTCTGGGTAACTGTAAGATGCTCACTTTGGGTCCATCTTTCCGAAAGGTCCTTAATAACTGCTTGGCTCTCAGTTACCATTTCGGACTGAGAGATAACCTCCCCGGATGTATTTTCTGAAGCTGGTTTACTACTAATGACCAGAAGTTCATGGAGTTCCTTCAAGGCTGCTGTTAGAGATGAGCCAGATTCCTCTGCTGACTCCACAGGGGGCTGACAACTGCCACAAAGACTTACAGAGTGGGAGCAATCCCCATCTTGGCCTGTTCCAGACATTTCGACATTACTGTCCGGGAGCTGTAAATCCTGAGTGCAAAGGGAATTACTCAAAATTTCAGATGAAGGGTTACATTTTGATGTTTCTACTTCCATCGAGGGATTATCTATGGTGAGAGCAGACGCACCGAGGTCCTTGACGCTGGCCTGCTGACCATCTGCGGAATTACGCAGAGCAACTAGGGACTCTTCAACTGTATCTACTTCCATAAGTGTTTCTGAATTCGAGCAGCCAAAGCATCCCGAAGGTAGAATAATTTCCTCTGTACCTGGAAGGCCCGTATTCTGTTGTAGCCTGTCTTCTTTCACTGTTGTTTCCAAATCAACACTTCTTTGTTGATTCTGTTGCCTTTCCCCAAGAAGCTCAAAGTCCTCTGTGTTACAGAGATGCTCTCGGTCGTTTAGAGCAGCATTCTGTTGTCCAACCCCGTGCTGTTCATTCCCTGGTTCTTTGTGCTGCTGAAGGCCATTCACCTGAGGCAGGTCCGGATTTTCTGGATGCCGACCCTTTTCACCTAGAAACCCCGGTGGTTCTTGCACCCTCGTAGTTGTGACAGGAACACTACCTTGCTGTCTTGTGTGGAGAGGAGATCTGAGGCCCTGGGTGCTTCTTGCAGCAGATTTCTCCATGTGATCGGCAGCAATGGCTTCTTCGGAGGAATTCTGCAGAGGTGTGGCTGGACTCTGGTCTGCGGGAGCGCTGTCTGCTGAAGAAGCACTGCCAGGAAGATCCTGCAGAGGAAGATGTTCTTTCTTTTCAGAAGTTATCTGGAATTCAGCTGAAGCCTTCAAAGCCTTCCCGGCTTCAGGTTCGATGCTGTCGGGGTCGCTGGGCTTGACAGGGCGGACTGAAGCAGAGACAGAGTGAGCACGACTCATAGGATTACCAATCTCAGGACTCTGTCCTGAAGGATGGGCTGGATGGTCAAATCCATCTGAAGTTGGTAAGGATGACATTCCCAGTGAGGTAGTTTCTTTACTGCTTTTCTCTAGATGGAACAAAAAGGAAAGGAGATTAATGAGCCGGTTACAAAGGCCACTGAATTATCAGATGATACAAATCTGAACAGGACAGAACAAAATCAGGTCCTTAAACTTGGGTCTGTCTTATACTCACAGACTTATACAAGAACCATTCTCACTGGGGTAGACAATTTAACATCACAGCATCAGAGTAAGAGGTAGGGACATTCTTAGTAAAACATGGGCACTTGAATTCAGTATTTTTCTTTAAGTATCATTAATAAACACTCACATAGTGGCTGGGTTGGTGCTCAAGACTGAGGGATACTGATACATCTTTACTCTCAGAGAGTTCAGAACTCTAGAACGTCTAGAGTGTTTCCAAGTGTGTTCTATCACTTGCCCTGAAATCACTGGGATGTCTGCTAAGCGTGTACATTCTGGGGCATCCATCCTTGGGAGTAAACCCAAGATTTACCCCATTTTCATGAATCTGCATTTTTCAATAAGCTCCTCAGGTGATTCTTAAGCATATTACAAATTTTGAGGATCTCTACACTGGGATGATTCTCATGTCAATACACTTCTGGTGTTTTCAATGTGAACAGGAAAGTTCTAAATGACAAGTCTAAATCCAGGTGTATCTGGAACAGAGCGGGAATCATAACGAGAAAGGAGACTATGCCTGGGAATCTCCAAAAGAGAGAGAAACATTCTATTTCATTCATTTCTATCCAAACTTCCTGAAAATCAGGACAAAAGTATGTCAGTGTGGAGTCAAAGAACAAAAATTAAGCTAAAGTTCAAACAGATTAAATCCAATCATCATCTTACCACATAGGGCAACTTTTGAAAGGATTATCAGTTACTTTATCACATTAACATAGTACAACTAAGTGAGAACATTTAAGTACTTTCAGGGCACGGTACGGGGTGGCGCTGGCAGTGGAGGGAGATAGGTCGGAACAGTTCTTCACCGGCAAGGACAATTTAGATGGACTGCAACTGACCGAAGGCTCCCGGGAAGGCAGGCGCAATCACCTCCTGACACCATTAATCATCAACTCCAACCGCCTTCCGCCACTGATCCAGTTCAACATCAACCTCTACGCAATTACTATAAGATCTTTAATTAAATGTCAAAGGCTGGTAACAAAAATTACTTCACAATACAATCTATTAGGGCAGATGTGACTCAAGTGCTTCATGCTGAGTAACATCCAATGTCGGGGTGGGGGGGGCTGATCTTAGGAAGTCATGAAGCAATCCAGTTAGGATTCAAACAGCCCTAGATCATTCTAATGTGACACTGGTTAACAGCACGAGAACATAAAGCACTAACTACGTCAGGAAGTTACTGACTTCTTGCAAAACAATCTTCTGGCTTAAAGGTAAACGGGAAAACAGTATTTAGTGCAAATTATATTTATTGGTGGCTAGAAACACAGTGATTAGTTTTATTTATCAATCTCTAAGGCTGACCCTGAAGGCGGTTCTATTGCGAGTTAACGCCAACAGAGAAGATGCGATACCGTGAAGTGCCCATTTGAGCGGCGCAGGGGATGTGCTGAGGGCCCTCTGGCACCGGCATGCCAGTGAGGACAACTGCGTGAGGTCAAGGACAACGTGGCCTCCAGGTGTCTGGTACTCACTGTCCTCCTGCAGCCGAGATGGTCGGTCTCACTGGCCTAAGTCCTAACTGTAGGGGAGCACTGGGTCAGTACTACAGGGTAGGAGAAGGATGAGGACAATGGATATTAAGACGAATTAAACCGTGCCTACTTTACCCCACCTTTGTAAAGAAAAAGGAAAAAGAAGAAATTGAGCGCTAGGTATCTAATTACAACCAGCCTGCAAACCCCTGTGAAGTCCCAGGTTGGTAGTTTAAGGAAAGACTGTCTTTCTTCCTCTTGAGAAATCAGCCGCTACGCTCAGGCTGCCGTCTCCCAGATTTACTCTCCAGGGAAACGGGGGGCAGAGTGCCTCCGGGAGAGAATCTGTTAGGCTAGGGAGAGACGGGAGAGCCAAGTGTCAGCTCTTCTTTCTGGGAGAATAAAACCTCAATCCTGCCCACGTTAGTGAACCTGTGTCCCTAGACAAGTCAGCTGGTCTAGGCTTCCATTTCTTCCTCAGTGGACTGGCAATTTCTGCCTGGGCTAACACCAGGTGGTTGTGCGCAGTGCTAGGAAAAAAGAGCTTCCAGGTTTTGAGAAGAAACGGACTCATGAAACCCCCGATGGTGTAGCTATCCCCAACGACAATGCGCTGCGGAGCTGACATTCTTGATTTGAAATATTCCCCACGGCCAGAAGGGCCCTGTTTTTCCTGGGATCTCCCTCCCCTCCTTGGACTGCTCCAATGGTTGAGAAGACTTTGCATAGGAAATTGTGCTCAGAGGTGTACGTGTGCCAACACACAGATGCATATACAGGCTAGTTGTAACCAGATTAAACAAGGTGAGATGGATGGCAGAAGCTAAATTCCAAAACTGCTGCAGATACAGAGACTTTCAGACCACAGACGGTAACTGGATGGAAGGCTTAACGTGGTGTCTATAAATACCTGGTCTGGGGCCCACTCCAGCTGCAGTACACACACACTACATGCATCATGGCTTCTGACGCTCTGTTTGAATTAGGAAACAGACAAGCAAACTTGGGTTAACAACGCAAACCACGCAGCATGCAGGGTTTTGTCTCCATTCCTCTGCCACCTTTACAATCAGGAACTGGTAGAGTCAAGCTTGGGGAATGTTTCCGTAGTCTGGTTGGTTTAATTCTCTCACAATACATAAAGCAATGTGTCAACTTCAACAGATTTTTCAATAGAACTTGGAAAGAAATGAACTTCACACACCCACACACATGGAATCCACGGGCAGACATGTGGGACGGGTGGAGAACAGCAGGCCCAGAGATGGAATCACACGGTATGGAAATCTTAAAAGGTGAGCGGACACTTGTAACAGTCACTTTCCAAATTTCCTTCTCAGTTGAGATTTATTTTTAGAAGAAAAACAAATCAAAATGGATTATCCTGGCTTATCCTTGAGCCAGTTTCTAGAAGATGTATTAGATACAGCTCCTATTCAGATTTATTTTTCCATTGATAGAAAAGATAAAGACACTCTGGTATAAGGTATCCACCAAAGAAACAGTTTTTAGCAAAAATACTTTCACCTACTATGTCCAGAGTTTTGATTTTGATGATATTGGGAAGTCAGTGTTCCAAACAAACAGGACCTGATGTAGAATTATTTCACTATTTAAACATTACAAAAATTAGCACGAGTTACATATCATCAGTAACAAAAAGGCACATGGGCACGAAACCCATTTCCTTTTAATCCTTTTAAAAAATGTTTTTATTTTTTTATTTTACTTTTAATGTCCTTACAGTAATCTCTAAGTCCAACATGGGGCTCAAACTCATGATCCCCAGATCAGGAGTCTCACGGTATACGGACCGGGCCAGCCAGGCACTCCTCCTCCTAGTCCTTTCGATTAGTACATTCCCTTCACTATGCCTGAAAACACCCATGGTTTCTATTTTAATTTCCTAAACTTTTTATTACAAGAAGTTAATTACCCAAGGAGGGTAACTGTTAGTAGGTTAGAAAGCATTGCTATCGTCAGCTAGTGCTTCTCAAATAAAAACACCAAACTGTGGGGGAAAAATAGAGATTTCACAAGATGGTAATGCACCTTCGTTTTATGAATACCCGGTATTATGACTAAACTGACAAGTTACTAAAAACAGGTAAAACCTTCTAAGTGGGTATGTCAAACTCAGGCAAGCTTGCCTTGCAGGGAAGATTAAAACTATTAATTTAGTCTCTGCCTGGTTGTTCAGAATTCTCCCCTTCCTGCAAAACAGTTAAGTCACAACCAAAGCTGTATTTTATATATAAAACTCAGAGGTGCCAAAAAGTGTGGTGTGGTGGAGTACATTGGGAACAAGGCCAGCTTGGAAAACTCTGTCTTGCTACCCACACCCATTTTAAAGAGGCTCAGGGTTAGAGCTTTGGGTGTTCTCTAAGTAAAAACACTGGCAAAATCTGGCTGCTTATTTTTTTAAAGATCCTATCTTTTTTGCCTTTAGGAGACAGCTACTCCCTGGACCTGTAGCTCTAATATATTTTACTATACCAGAAAACACAGCACGTGGTATTAGTCACTGATGAATAATTACAGCTCAAGACTTTAAAATAACCCCACCTTGAAAGTTAATTCTCTTCAGCTTCTAGAAAATGTATCCCAGAGTCACTGTTTTATAACAGATGGGGAAGAATTACGCCACGGAGATAGATTTCAGCAAAAATGTGTTCTTCCATTTAGCCCAGAAATCTTGGCTTGGTCTTTAGATTTAAACAAGCCACGACAATGGGAGACTTACGAAAAAATTATTATGTACCCCCGTGTCAACAGCTGACCTACTGTTCTAATTTGGCCCAAGGACACACTATGCAATCTCATTAACAGCATAAACACTGTAGTTTTGATTAGTGTTCAATTACGCGTCTTTATCGTCGGTTCCTCGGTCTATGGTGGCAGCACTTTCAGCAGATATTAAAAATGTCAGGACTGCTTAGTCACCACGACCCTTCAAAGGAAATGGGCCCAAGAAAAAGAAAATAAACTTTCAGGGAAACTGTAGAACTCTAGAGGAAATGTCTGCTTACTGTATTTTTTTCCTTTTTTAAAGTACTCCACACCCAGCATGAAGCCCAATGCGGGGCTTGAACTCACAACCCTGACATCAAGACCTGAGCTGAGATCAAGAGTCAGACGTTCATCCGACTGAGCCAGCCGGGTGCCCCTGTAGTGATTTTTGTTAGGAAAAAAGAAACAAGATTTTTTAGGAAGCCCACCAAAACGTGCTTCAGCAAATAACTCCCTGATGTACCTAGGAACACGGCAATGGATCTGTCGAAACACCGAGGTTTCCTTTGTTGGATTCAGAGGAGGAGGTGGTGAGAGGACAAGGAACACTTCCATGACAGGACGGTAACATGGATTAGAAACTGAAAAGCCCCATCCCCTCTGAAGCTCCAACCTCCCCTGCTCACCGATCAATAACAAGAAAAGTTATTCGAGAGCTTGGCCGCTGCAAATACCTGCATCCTCTACGGACTTTTGGAGAGCTTCCGCTAATTCTTGGTCTGCGATCTCCTCCGGCCGCACGTCCTCTCGCCCAGCCCCGTATGCCAATCGGGCACACTCTGGTAACTCCCCCTCGGGGAGGAAGGTGGTCTGAGAGCCTGTGGTGCCGATCACGAGCACGTTTTTCTTGAGGTCAATGGAACACTTGGAAGAAAGAAACCAAAGTTTACCATGACAGTGGCTAAAACACCATGCAGAAAAATTATCATGAATTTAAATATTTAAGTATTTCACATTTCAATATTTTTAAGTATTCAAGGCTTATAGCAGAATCATCTTCGAAGGATACAGTTTACACTTATTCATCTAACCCAAGCTCTATTCATTTCTGAACTTAAATGTAACACACGTTCATGGTAAAAATTTGGAAACATGCCAGGCATAATCAGCAGCCCCACTTTTTAGAAATATGTAAGTGACTTTTTTCTTATAAAACGGAGACATACTATTTATACATTCACATTTACATTACTATTTACACTTTGCTTACTGCATAAAGTACAACCTATATTTAAACTCTCTACCAATGGTCTCAAAAGTGGTATATGGGCAAGGCCATCTCTACAAAAGTATTCTTTACTTCGTACTTATGCTACCCTCCTTTTTTTGTATATCTTTCTATGTATTTGACATGGGGCAGTACACACCTCCTGGTTTTATATCTCTCGAGTTGGAGAGGCCTGGTCTCTACCATGACCAACAAGCAGAGAAAGATAGTGACAAGTTAGAAAATTGGGTTTTATTAATATATGCATTCACTCATCCCTTCTACTTAAAATTCTGCACCTTAATTAGAATATTAATGCGATATGTTTTATAGGACTTTGGTAATAAAAATCTTTTTATAGAGTATTAGTGACATAAAAATATTGACTAGATATGAAATCTTGCCGTGAAAAATCTCATTACCCAGTGGACACTAACTGCTTCTTCAATCAGAAGAGGTTATCTTTAAACAAATTATTAGGCCTCAGAGAGGAAATACAAATCTCACTGCAGGCGAATATAGTTACAAACCGTTCTCCCTGTACTAAATAAACATCTCCACTCACAACATCTCACGTACACCCCTCCTTAATTCTGCAGCGCTTCCTCCTGAGCGTCGTCTGCCTAGCTAGTAGGGATTTACTACACGTACACTTGCAGTAGTAAAATCACCATCATGGTAACCCCTGGGTGGCTCAGTCAGTTAAATGTCTGACTCTCGACTTCGGCTCAGGTCATGATCTCAGGGCTGTGAGATCAAGCCCTGCATCAGGCTCTGTGCTGGGCGTGGGGCCTGCTTAAGATTCTCTCTCCCCGGGGCGCCTGGGTGGCTCGGTGGGTTAAAGCCTCTGCCTTCGGCTCAGGTCATGATCTCAGGGTCCTGGGATCGAGCCCCGCATCGGGCTCTCTGCTCAGCAGGGAGCCTGCTTCCCTCTCTCTCTGCCTGCCTCTCTGCCTACTTGTCATCTCTTTCTCTCTGTCAAATAAATAAATAAAACCTTAAAAAAATACATATGTTTAAAAAAAAAAAAAAAAGATTCTCTCTCCCCTTCACCCCTTGCCCTTCCCCCACCTCTCAAAAAAAATCACCATCGTGTGTTGTCCAGATCCCTGCAAACCCATCAAAAATTACCTGAGTTCCCCATCAGAAACTAAAAATAATGCAAGAGAATAAAGTTACCCATTATAATCTCAAACAGATGGCAAGATTTAAAAGATTCAGAGAAGAAAAAAAAAAAGATTCAGAGATTTCACAAGAAGATATTCTACTTTTAGGGATACATAATTTCAAACCATGCATGATGACATCTTCAGTTCAGGACCTTTCCAGGTTGGAGAAGCCACGGCTTTTCAGTTTTCCAGGATACACAACCGAGGGAGACAATGTGCTGATAACCGTGTAACACACAAAATGCCGACGCCAAAAGGAAAGCAAAGCCCATGACTACCTGATGCCGCTTCAGCATGTCCAGTCCCAGAAGCATGTCCATGGGCTGCTCCTCAAGTATAGAGAACGAACACGCCAGGAAATCGCCTTCAATCTGAACCTGAGCTAAAGCACATTAAGAGAAGAGGTTATCGATTTTTATTTTAATCTATATTATTGATTTACTTATTTATTTAGAGTCACTGATTTTTGCTTCAAAAGCCTCATGCAAGCTTTGGAAATGTAGCTATCATTCTGTGCCTTGCTTCCTGTAATCAGTCAAGCCAAGGCAAAGCACGAGACAGGTGAGTTAAGTATGAAAATCCAGTAAGCCCAATGATCAGCTTGAAAGCCAATGAAGGCACCAGCCTGTAACGTGGACAGAGTGGAACCACACTACCCAGAACATCCGGCTTGACACGTGACACCATCAGGACACACGTTCAGCTGGGAAGGAGAGTGGCATTAAGGACGGCAGCCGGAATCGGTTCCTCTAACCTCTTGCTTCCTATACACTTACAAAAGGCTTTCTAAAAGGGAAATAAAATCTGTACACACGTTAACCTCCAAAAAGTAAACTGTTTATTATTGCCCGTTATAATCACGTTTCTATTTGCAAAAGTCGAGACAAACCAATGCCTATGTTTGCCTGGAGCCTCCTGCTTTTGCCGCTTTCCTTAATTAGTCCTCTTACTTTATGTACACACACACACACACACACACATACATATTTTAAATCACTTTGTTATTAAGTATATCTTCTTAAAAAAGATTTATTTAGTGACTTCTCCGACCTTCCCTACTATCCTGGGTTTTTTTATTCATCGTTCCCAGCTTTTTAAATAATCCTCGGGCACCTGGGTGGCTCAGTTGTTAAGCAACAGCCTTTGCCTCAGGTCATGGTCCTGGAGTCCCAGGATCGAGTCCCTCGTCGGGCTCCCTCCTCAGCGGGGAGTCTGCTTCTCCATCTGACCTCTTCCTCTCATGCTCCCTCTCTCTCTCTCAAATAAATAAAATAAAATAAAAATAAATAATCCTTACCAGTTCTATATGATTTCTAAGCAGCATTATTGCTCAACTTCGTGGGTTTTTTTTAAGATTTTATTTATTGAGGCGCCTGAGTGGCTCAGTGGGTTAAGCCTCTGCCTTCAGCTCAGGTCATGATCCTGGCGTCCTGGGATCGAGCCCCACATCGGGCTCCCTGCTCAGCGGGGCGCCTGCTTCCCCCCCTCTCTCTGCCTGCCTCTCTACTTGTGATCTCTCTCTCTGTCAAATAAATAAAATCTTAAAAAAAAAAAAAGATTTTATTTATTTACGTATACTGTATGTACATAATGTACACTGTATATACATACACAGTATATATATAGAGAAACTGAATACGTGTATGAATACACACACACACATATCATAGAAAATGGAATCATATGGGGGCGCCTGGGTGGCTCAGTGGGTTAAAACCTCTGCGTTCAGCTCAGGTCATGATCTCAGGGTCCTGGGATCGAGCCCTGCATCGGGCTCTTTGCTCAGAGAGCTTCCCCCTCTCTCTCTGCTTGCCTCTCTGCCTACTTGTGATCTGTCAAATAAATAAATAAAATCTTTGGAAAAAAAAAAAGAAAATGGAACCATAGAATTCTAGGGGATATAGGGCTCAACCTTGCTGAGTGATGCTGAATTATTTTCTAAAATGTTTTTAGCGGTGTATAAAACTTTCACTGTGCCACATTCTCACCAACACCTGGTATCACCAGATTTAAAATCTTGCTAATCTGGCAAGTAATGTTATATTTCCCTGATTAATAATGAACAAATTTTCATGTATTTAACCATTTGGGTTTCCTGTTCAATAGTGCCTGGGGGGCGCCTGGGTGGGTCAGCTGTTAAGCATCTGCCTCCGGCTCAGGCCATGATCCCAGGGTCCTGACATCGAGCCCCCCATCAGGCTCCCCGCTCAGCAGAAGGTCTGCCTCTGCTTCTCCCCCTCCCACTGCTTGTGTTCCCTCTCTCGCTGTCTCTGTCAAATAAATAAATAAAATCTTAAAAAAAAAAAAAGCATCTGACTTCAGCTCAGGTCACGGTCCCAGGGTCCCAGGGTCGTCGCATTAAGTCCCACATCAGGCTCCCACTTGGTGGGGAGTCTGCTTCTCCCACTGCCCCTCCCCTCTGCTCCTGCTCACTTTCTCTAATTAAAAAAAAGTAGTGCCCGTTCAGTCATTTCTTTTATTTTTTATAAACTTTTTCTTTTTTTTAAAGCAGTCTCCATGCCTAGTGTGGAGCTCAAAGCAGGCCTTGAAATCATGACCCTGAGACAAGACCTGAGCTGGGATCAAGTGTCCCAAAAATGGGACACTTAACTGAGCCACCCATGCACCCTATACTGTCATCCTCACTGAGTTGGAGGACAGACAGACAACACACAAAGAATGTACATATTCTGAATCTGAATCCTTTATTAGTCATAAGTGTTATAAACATTCTTTCCTACTTTGTGTTCAATTTCTTTATGCCTTTTGATGAAAATTTCTTAATCTTAATGTAGTCAAATATGTCAAGTAATTTCCTTCTTAACCTTTAAAGAACCCCTTCCCCATGCAAGATATTCTCTTATATTTTCTTCTAAAAGTTCTGACTTTGCCTTTCACATCAAGGTCTTTCATCAACCCTGAACCGACATTTGTGTGTGATGAGAGACAGGGTCCAATTTCCAATTAATTTTTCCACATGGATACCCACCCAGCTGTCTTAGCAGCTTTTTTGACAACTTCCCTGTGCTCTGTAAGATTTCCTCTCTCATTTATCAAGGTTCATGGGTCTTTCTGTTGTAGTACTTTGGTCCTGACATCTAGAAGGAGAAGTTACTCCTGAGTATCTCGCTTGTTCCTACAATTAATAGCCCATGTAAAATTTTAAGTTAGGACATCATGTCTCACACACACAAAAAAACAAAAACTCTACTGGGATCTTAATGGTGTTACAATGACTCTGCTGTTGACGAATGTGGGAGAATTACCACTTTTGACATCCTGAGTCCTTTTATCTGTGACACAGCTCCCCTTTACTTAGATTTCCTTATAATTGTAAGGTTTTCTTGCCCGTCCACAAGGTAGGACACGAGGGACTGGTACTTACTTTACTTCCTCCTACCATCTTCCTACTTACAACCAAAGAAATTCTGAGACTTCAGACTCAGAAACAACCACTGTGGGATAGTACGGGTCTACCGTGTATAGGGAAGTACACGCGAGGAAGGTGTTTAAACTATTCCTGAGTCTATACAAATCGACAAAAGAAAACACAGAAACTCTAATAGACAAATATATTACAAAAGAAAGAGAAAAATGGGCAGAAACTATCACTTGCAATACAAGAAAATGACAATTAAAAAACTTTTTAATCTGTACATTAAGGGAGTAAAAACTAATAATCCTTGATTGTATAAGGACCGCGAGATGAATACCGATTCAGCGCTGGAAAAGCCACTTTGGTACAAGTTAGAAATACATCAAGAGCTTTTAAGTATTCAAAACCTTTGATTCAGTAGCTTCACTTATGGGAATCTTGACTAAGAAAAAATTAAAATGTGCATAAAACTACACAAAAATCCACTACCATATTACGATAATAAAACACTGGGGAAAAATTTTATCCTAAAAGTTGACCATTAAACCCACACAAGAGAATGATACACATCTGAATGGTTCTTATGAAATACACAGTAATAGTGAGAAAATGTTATGAATGTTATTTTTTCCTGAAACATGGTATAAAATTCTATATGTTAAATGACCACTTTTTTGCAAGAATAAAATGCATGAAAAATAGGCCAGAAGATTAAGTCCAAATGGTACTTCGTGGTTGAGTCTCACTCAAAAGGATTTAAAGTAGTAAGAAAAAAAGCAATTTTGGTTAGAGGTGAAGGACTGAACACATGTATTTGTCTCCATTTACTCCTTAAAAATTCACAATAAAAGTTTGTTTTTTTAAGGTACAAATCACTAAGGATAAAAATAATGGAAGAGACAACTGAAACACAATTTTGGAACAGAATGCAGAGGACAGTAAGGAAAACAGGGAAGCAAGCCAGTTCACATCTCAGAACTCCCCTGAGGCCGATGAACAAGACCTGTGCAAACAGGGGCAGAGGTGGGTCCAAAGCAGGAAGACTGGATGAAGGTCCCCGTAGGAGGCACAGTTAGGGGTTCCCTCTGGCCCTCTGCTCAGTCAGGTGACTTACTCCCTTCACCCCGGGATTTATTTGGTCTACACAGTAGACCGAGGATTTATTTTGTCAAGAGGGTAATACAGAGGTGGGCACGGAGGAAGACAGAGACACAACAAGCATGTAACTGAAACCCAGGGGGATGAAGTTCAAGTTTACTGAGCCCCTTTTCTCCCTTCCAACCTCCAGATCACCCACAATTGCCATGACTGCCCACCCAAGTAATCTTCCAAATAGCCTTTTGGTGTCTCGGTCTTCAATACGAGCAGATGCCAAGGCTCACCAGAATCTGAGAAAACTGTCTAACGCAGAGGTCAAATAAATGCAAGACATAACAGAAAGGCTGGAAGGCAAGGTTAAGGAAATCTGGCAAACGAACACTTCCAGGACATGTGAAAGAGAGAAGGAGCAAAGAAAGAAAACTAGAAGACAAGTCCAGGGTGGGAGAGACTATTCCACCCGAGTAACAGACATGCTGGGGGGGGGGCCGCTGCAGGGGGAGGAAGTGAAAAGTATTCAGCGCAGTGGATGAGGACAGATCTACACCCGAGTACATCCCTGTGAAACTTCAGAACACTGAGGTCAAAGATGACTCTACAAGCTTTTTTCACATAAAGGATCAAGAATTGGGACAGCAGCCAGCTTCTCTACTGCAACACTGACAAAAACTGCGGAAAACAAAAATGATTTCCAACTTAGCCAGATTGGCAGAATACAGGGGGAAAAAGACAAGTTCTGATAAGGACTCAGTTTCCTCCCTTACACTTTTTCTCAGGAAGATACTGGAAGCTATACTCTAATAGGCTGAGGAGCAAAATTACAAAGAGTGAGAGGGGATACATGTAATCTGATCTAACACCAAGGGAAAAGGAGCCTTTGAGACCCAGGCAAGGGAACTTCTACAACAGCAGCTGTGAGGCAGCTCTGAGGCACCCGTCCAGCGTCTAGAAGAATCTTCGACAGGATGAAATGCATAAAGAAGATTTACACAACTAGGTAAGTGTTTGGGGATTGAGTAACACATAGAATCCCAAATGACCAAATCCCAAATGACCAAAATAAAACAATTATTACAAGAAAAACAATACTACACACAAAAGGAAAAGCAATCATTTTCAATTAGATGGCTCAGCTGTCAACAGGGTTTACATATCGGTAATGGCACAACACAGACGTTATTTTGAAATAGGGAGATAAGCACCAAAAGAAATGAGCTAAAACAGTTGAAAGGGATCTCTGGAGCAGGAGCACAGACACGCACAGTAACTGATTTTCTTATAACCAGCTAAAACACGTACACGTATAATTCAGACAGAACAGAGGATTTAAAATTTCTGGGGATTAGGCTTACTGGATCAGATATAGCTATGCAGAATAAATTTTTAAGAATCAGCTACTCTGAAAAGACTCCCACAGTCCCTTTGCTCACCTAGGTGTACCCTTCCAATAATCTTCTGGGTGCCCACTCCTTTGGCGATCCCTGCCCACCGACGGTCCACCAGCCTCATTATATTACACCTTTCTGCACAAGCTTGGCTCATAATAGTCATCTGGGCACCTGGAGGCGGAGGGAACATCAGAGAATAAAAACAAAGTCCACACCTGTGTTAAGTTTAAAAAATGCAGCCTGAGAACAGGGCAGAGGGCAAGTACACCCCCAGGCTTTTGTCTGAGTTCAGTAATTCACACCCCGCTTAATCTAGCCCTCAGTTGTCCGTCCCCGTCCCCCTCCCCCCGACCCGAACTTAATTCAACTTTCAGTTCCACCCTGGAGTCTGAAACCCGGCAGGGAGGGAAAGAATACTTTGTTTAGATGTAATAATTGGATGACATTTTAAAACTTTAGCCACAGAAAGCAAAACCACCTGGAGAGGACTTGCGGAGTCAAACCAGATGGAAACGCTGAGGTACGCACCACCTTACACTAGGTCCAGCTTCACCAAGTACCTCTAAACATCTCACCAGATTATTTTTACTTTACTTTGGGACAGTATAATTTACCAGAGAAAACCTGCAGTCCCTCAAACAAGTAAGAGCTGAACTCCCCATCTCGGCATCAACAATCACACCCTCTGGGCAGGAGGGCGGTTAGGGTCTTCTCGCGGGCATTCCCCTGTGTGGCCGCAGTGGCCTGTGCAGGGGACAGACACATCCGTTTCCCCTACAGTCCTAATCCTTCCCACGGACTCTAGTCCGCCGCCTGTGTGCTGGACATTTCCATCTCAAAGCCAACAGGTATAAAGTCCTTTCTCCCCCAAGTAATTCTCACTTGGGATTTTTCTCCTTACCAATGAAATTACTTTCTTGCAACATAAAACTTGGCACTCTTCACTTGTGACCCTTGTCTGTTAACCTTCTCCCCACTCTCAAACTCTGCTCCAACCCTGTGAGTAAGTTTTACGCAATTTCTATTTCTGACCTTCCTTCTTCCAACTATAGCAACCAGCTGAGCTCACACCCTATTCCCCTCGCTAGTGGACAATTTCTCTGGTTTCCAAACCACTCTGTGGAGGTATAATTTAAAACAAAGGGATAGTTCTGACCCTGAGGGATACAGAATTTTCCAGATCTGTCACTCTTTTCAGACTTCCTCAAATATGACCTTCTTCAGATCACTTATTCATCTGCTCAAAAATCCTTGATGGCTTCTCCTTTGTTTTATATATATATTTTTATTAACAAACATATAATGTATTTTTTGCCCCAGAGGTACAGGTCTGTGAATCCTCCGGCTTACACAATTCACAGCGCTCACCATAGCACATACCCTCCCCAGCGTCAACCTGTCCTTCCCTGTCCTATCCTTCCCCGCACCCCCCCACCAGCAACCCTCAGTTTGTTTCGTGAGATTAAGAGTCTCTTATGGTTTGTTCCCCCCCATCCCATCTTGTTTCATTTTTTCCTTCCCTAAACCCCCAGAATCCCCCGCCGTGCCTCTTAAACTCCTCATATCAGAGAGATCATATGATAATTGTCTTTCTCTGATTGACTTAGAGCTCCTCCTCTTTATAAGATTAGCTTCGCACCACCTGGCCACAGCGGCAGAGTCCACCTCATCCCGGCCAAACTGCTTCTGGCTGCTCCAGGCCGGATGTCTGTGTCCCTCCAAAGCTCCTATGAAACCATCACGCTCCTAATGTGACTGCATTAGCAGGTGGGACCTGTGGGAGGTGATGGGGTCACGGAGGTGAAACTCTCAGGAATGGGGTGAGCATCCTTACAGAAGAACCGCGGAGCACTCCCTCACTCTTTCTGCCACGTGAGGACACAGTGAGATGAACGTCCGTGACCTAGGCAGTGGGTCCGCAGCAGACACTGAACCTGCCTGCACCTTCGTCCTGAATTCCCCAGCCTCCAGAACCATGAGAAAGAAATCTGTGCTGTTTATAAGCCCCCCCGAGTCGATGGTATTCCTTTATAGCAGCCTGACCAGATGCAGCTATCGGCCTTTTAATCTGACTGTTCTAAACCCTTTCGCTTCGACAGAAGCAAGTTGTTCCCTCTGCCTTCCTCCGGCTGACTCTCCTGCAGAGTGCCCCCGCCTTCACTTTCTCTGAATTCCACTTACGCTGTAAGGCCCAGGTCAAATCCCGCCTTCTCTCCAGCTGACCGGCCTTGCGCAGTGATCTCCCCTCTCACTCAATTCCGACACTTCCTGTTCGCTTTACTCATTAGGCATCTTCCACTTTATGGGCACTAAAAGCTCTTGGCATTTGAGTAAGGTTAGATTCAAGAAGGCCCAGCAAAAATGAAGGAAAAGAAAACTGGAGAAGGCAATCTCTCTTTTTTTCCTCTCTCCCCACTCCACTCCACAAAAGCTACTTATTGTTGTAAAGTAAGTGAGCCCAAGACAAGAAGGGCCCCTCTCACCACTCTCCTGCCTTTTCTCAAGCCTTGGCTTGAAGCCCCTTCCTCTGCCCATATAGACAGGGCAGTTCAGATGCCCAGTCTGTGGGAAAGCCATGCCTGAGCACCCCGTCAGACGGAGAATGCGGTCTTGATGGCTACCCAACATGCATCTGATTTTTGCAGTCATTGAGTTATGGCATCAAACAGATCGGGGGCTGAATCCAAAGTCTGCTATTCATGAACTCTGTCTACCTAAAGAGCGACATCACCTCTCTTTAAGTTTTCTCACCTACAAAATACAGTTAATAGTTAAACATAGCTCACTGGAATAACCTGAGGATTAAGTGAAATTAAGATGATTCATATCAGGGCACCTGGGTGGCTCAATGGTTAAAGCCTCTGCCTTCGGCTCAGGTCATGATCTCAGGGTCCTGGGATCGAGCCCCGCATTGGGCTCTCTGCTCAGCGGGGAGCCTGCTTCCTCCTCTCTCTCTGCCTGCCTCTCTGCCTACTTGTCATCTCTCGCTCTGTCAAATAAATAAATAAATAAATAAATCTTTAAAAAAAAAGATGATTTACATCAAGCACTGAGTATGGGGCTTGGCACACAGTAAGGGCTCAGTAAATGTCGAGTGTCACTCTTAGGGTCTCTTACGTGCATATTTGTCTCTCTCACTCATATGAGCCCCATTAGCTCCAGTTAGTGAGTCTTACTCCAAAACACTCAGCACAAGTGCCCTGCCTACGGCATTCAATGCACATTTTTTAAACTGACTAATCAGCAAATGTGCTTCTCCCAGGAATGTATGAATCTCAAGATACAAACACCTAGTGAGAGCTGGAACCTAGCATGTGCTCAGATAATTGTGGATGAACAAATGGAGGAAAATATGACTTGAACAGGGCCTTTCACTACTCTAGGAACTCATCCTATCTTACAGTCTGAGTGAGCTACACAGAACTGAGACGCACAAGACCACTGGGCCACACCTACACGGTGCTCTGTGTGGTCGTACTAAAAAGCAGAGTTATGACTACGAGAAAAGGTGCTAGCCGGTACAGGTATTATTTACATCCTCAAGTGGGGAGCTCCCTGTCTCCGACCTGGCTGTTAAGTTGTTTAAGGGCAAGAGCCCTGATTCATACATGCTTCGATTCCTCATAGCTCCTGGCATAGTTGCCGCCACACAGACCATGCTGAGATATTTGTTTGACCCGTGCTCTACACAGCTGCTTCTTAGGGCTCCTTCTCCTGAACCCATTTACTCGCAAATTTCTTACGGAGGTATCCTACAATTTCAGGATGCCAAATAAGGGGGGGGGGTGTAGGAAGATAAAGGACATACTGCAAGATACAAAGCCAGTGAAGGAATGGCTAAGAAATAAACTTGTCACAAACAAAACGTTGGCAAGTGAAGTGACCCCAGGCTCGTTAGCAGTCTAGACTACTGCCTGCCTTCACAGGCACCAGGCCCCCGCCCGCCTTCTCCCTGTGTCAGGTCAGAATGTTGGACAGACGGAGAGATAAAGACAGAGACGTCACCTGAGTCAACAAAGGCTTTCACAGGATGTCCATTCACTTTGCAGTTAATATAAAGCATCACTACTTGGCCAAAACTTTCAGGAGCCTCTTCCATAGCTATTGTCATGTTTTCCTCAATGTTCTGTTGCCTGTAACAAACCAAAACCAAGTACAGTAAAATCATTATTTCCAGGAAGGGAAATCTGTTTCAAAGTCACAACATTAAAAACAGACTCGGCTTTCTCTTCAACGAGCGGCTGAGCGGCAGACACAGAGACGTCGATCTTTGCAAAGACCTTGGTGGGCACGACCATCACCCTCGAGGTTGAGCCCAGTGACACCAGTGACAACATCAAACCAAAATCCAAGACAAGGGGAGCATCCTGCCTGACCAGCAGTGTCTGATTTTTTCGGGCAAAGCGCTGAAGGACAGACGCACTCTCCGACGACAGCCCGAAGTCCACCCTGCACTAGGTGCTCTGCCTGCAGGGTAGCGCCATCGAGCCTTCCCTCGGCCAGTTGGCCCAGAAACACAACTGCGACAACATCATCTGCCTCCAGTGCTTTGCTTGCCCGCACCCCTGCCCGCAAGAAGCGCGGCCACACCAGCCCCCTGCGCCCCAAGAAGGAGGTCAAACATGGCCCCTCCTCCGGCTCTTCCTTTGCCTGCAGGGCAGCCTCCTGCCTGAGCCCCAAGGCCTTAGAGCCTCCACAGTTTCCCTGTCACTGACTGGGGGAAAAAAAACACCCAACAGATCTGTACACCTCTTTTGCCCCTATTAAAGCAGCTGAGTCATGGAAATGGAAACCAGTGCGCTCCTGCAGCAGGTGAGGCAGTGAGATGCAGCTGGCAGAAAATCTGAAGGCCTCCACGTGGCTTTCTCACGCAAAATAGTTCTGCTCCCTTTATGAGCTCAGAAACAGGAAGATAAACCTCTGGAGCGTAAAGGTCGTGACCTTTTAATTCCGTAGAAGGACAGAATTTCACAAATGCTTCCATTTTAACGGAGGATTGACTGGACATCTGGGTACATTTCCTATGTCCAGCACATTAGAAACAGCTGGCAAATATACTATATGGGTGTTAACGGTCTGCGCTATGTCTCGGCTTGACCCCAAGCCTGGGTTTTCTATCCGTGAGTGCGGGTGATGACTTCTACGGCGGTGCGGCTAGGGGGCGGAGAGCCTCTAGAACACACTGCTAACCGAAGAGCAGGGGCTCAGCACGTGCGCGCGTCTCTCTAGTTGGCCGCTATCACTTAGACGACCACACACGCAGCACGGTCCCCTTGGGCCATCAAGCCGCTTCTTCAAAGGCCAGATATACTCTAATCCCCACATTAAGAAGAGGCTATAAAAGGGGGTTCTAGCGCACTCCAACCTCATACCTTCATTCCCAACCTCCTTTTCAAAACATCATCAAACACACCAACATTAATGGGAACGAGGGCAGGGGCTGGGCAACGTACCTGCAGGCTGAGGCACAAACAGAACGGGGCCCAGACTGGGGGTAAACTACAAGTGCAGACCAGCGGTCTGCGCGAAAAGCCCGCACGGGGCGCAGCCGCCCTGCTCGTCTCCGGGCGGTGTATTAGGCACGGCCGCGCTGCTCCCACACTGGCATAAACGAGCCCTTGCGACACAGACAGTATTTACTGTCCGGCTCTCCGAGGAAAGTTTGCTGACCCCTGCTCTAACTTGCAGTGCCTGTCCTTTTTGTAGCAATACTTCACCTCAACGGAACTGATGATTTTAGCAGCCATTCTGTAATGATATATAAAACTTTTCAGAAAATCAAAGGCACCCTTGTTTAATTCAGACAGGGAAATATGCAAGCTATTATACCCCAGGGTACATACATTACCCCGAGTAATCACTGCTGCAGCGTACCAAAGAAAACTTCAGGAGGCAGTTGACGGAATTACACGGCTTTTCTCTTATGCCACATTCTTAAATTTAGAAATGAACTAAAATTAGTTGTACACTCCTGACCTTGCATTGACTCCAACCAAGATAAATTTCAGCAAAATCTGATTCTGAGATAATACCAGTCACTTTGGTTATTCTGGGCCCCGTATGTAGAGTCCCTTGAGAAGCACAAGGTCTTCTTTAAGAGAGTGTACACATCACCCCAGCTCCTTATCTCCCCTGGCCCCCCCACGAGACACACGAATAGGCCCCATCTCACTGCTACTCTGCCAACAGGGCAGTGTCAGGGTTTGGCCTCGATGTCTCCCCAGTCTCCCTCCCACCACTCCTGCTTCCTGCATTGAACATGTCTGGTCTTCAGAATTATGTCAGCTTCCCTTAGAGCTGCAACGGAGTCTAGTTCGGAGAACACACATTTCTTCCTATTTCTCTGGGCAGATTCAACTAGTGAGATGTTTTTTCAAAGATATTCATATACTAATATACTGACCCAATTAATGGGGGCACTTCATCAATAAGAACACACAAACGGCTTGGGGCTGTCAACTGATTCTGACATATAATTTAAATTTCCCTGATTTCAGATGTAGTTAGAGAAACAAGAAATAACCATTATTTGACTTCCAAACCAACAGTATAATATGATGACCAAGTTGGGCTTCATTCGAGTCACAAAAGACTATGACAACAAAGAACATAGTTCTTAATTATACAGCAATCCCCCTTCTCTGCAAGGGATACGGTCCATGACCCCCAGTGGACACCCGAAACCAACGAGTACCGAATCCTACACATATACCATGTTTTTTCCTGTGTACACATACCTATGATAAAGTTTCATTTATCAGTGAAGCATAGTGAGAAGCAACAATAGAAAAATTATAATATTCTGTAATAAACATATGAATGCGTCTCTCTCAAAATATCTTATTGTACTGTACTCACCCTTCTCATGACGGTGTGAGATGATAAAATGCCTACGTAATAAAATGGAGTGAGGTGAATGACATAGGTTTTGTGACGTATTAAGGCTACTACTGATCTTCTGGATCTACCTGCTTCCCGACTACAAGTTAACTGCAGAAAACCAAGACCACGGATAAGGCAGGGGAAAACTGAACTAAGGCCTTCATCATGTGCAACAAAAACTGAATGGGGGGCAGCTGTTCTTTCATTCTAAGGGACTGAGGTGCATCGTGCTCGTGACGAGTAATGCGACCAAGGCTGGCATCAGCATCGCCGTACCTGCTCTGGCCCCACCTCTTAAGATTCTGATCCATCAGATTTGAGGGTAGAGCACAAGCATCTGCGTTTTTAAAGCTTCGTGACTGTAACGCAGCCCCAGGTGAGGAGCACGGCATCAGGGAAGCTGGAGCTGGGAAAGCACCCGGCAGTCAGAGTGTCCACTGAGGCCAGTGTGAGAGCTGCAGGAGGAAAACAGACCTCGGACCACAGGGTTCCTCGGCCCAGAGCGCTCTCTCTAATCTAATCACGCTCGAGCCCAGGTTTAATTAGGGCTCACGCATTATGTCCAAGGACCGAGACCGCAGCCCACCAGCCTGCAGGGCCAGTGAACTGTCTCACCAAGCTGGGGCTCCTGCTCGGTGCCGGAGTCACCTACCTGCAGCTGCTCCGACAATGCGCTGTGGGCTAGTCCCGCAGTCCTCCCTCAAGGTTTAGAAGAGCACGTCGTTAAGTTAGGTCCCTGTCCCTCCGCTGAATCAACGTGTGAGGAAAACAGAATGCCCTAAAAGGCTGAAGCTGCTCTCTCAAATACAAAGACAAGGAGGCTGCTTCAGAGCAGATGCCCAACCGACACCAGGTCACCTGTCACTCAAGAACTCTGGACTCTCTAAAGCTCGCTCTTTAAGTAAAGGGTCATTACCTTATATCTTCTTCTATTTTTGCCTGAGCTTCAAGATCAAAAGGGTCAGCAGAAAAGAGACGAATCCTTTCTTGCTCTCTCCGGGCTCGGTCCTGCTGCTGCTCCACCAGGACCCTAGAAAATTTCTCTACAAAAATAAGGGGGAAAATCTTGAGTACCACTCTATTTCCATTCTTCATTAGTACTTTTCCAGATCAAATAGTTTCTCAAGCTACAACTGTAAAGAGATCCAGAAAGGATGTCTAAGAATTATTTTAAATGAGCAATTACATTTACTTGCTCTTTTCTGAGGCAAGACTACGTCACCTAAATCCAATATGAAGAAATTAAGTCTTTGCAAGAGTCATTTCTTCCTGTAAGAAGTTATCCATCAGACTTGTTTTTACCCCGAGATAACAATATTTCCATTGAAAGCAGTGGGAATGACTATCTGTGCGGCAGATAGAGGGCTGCCCTGCTCCCCACCCCGGCTGCCCTTATGAACCTATTACCCAGAAATAAAACAGAGCACGACAAGAGGGAATGTACTCAATGGTACTGTAACAGCGTTTGTGCGGTGACAAATGGTGCGCTTGCGGTGAACACAGCATAAGGCACAGACTTGATGAGTCACTGTGTTGTACACGTGAAACTAGGGTAACCTTGTGTTGTCAACTATACTTCGATTAAAAAACAAAAAACACCACCACCACCACCAACAACAACAATAACAAACAGTACACCACAACCCTGTTTTTCCTCTTCCAGTTTCTTTCCCTTTATAACACCCTCTGCCTTAAGCCAGGTAAGTTAAATGCAAACTACTGTTAGCCTACCTATCTGACCTGATGAATAATAGGCAGGAAAATGAGTGAAGAGGAAACACTGCTTGCTATAAATATATGTTACAAGAACCACCTTAATTTTGCTATTTCGTAAACGAGGATGCATATAAATGTATAAACTTAAACGTGCCATCATCATGATCTTTGGCGACTAGATCTGCTACATAAGAAATTAAAGATACCAAAATAATTGGCATATGAACTATTAACACACACAACATGAATGAATCTAAAACACATTAAGTTGAGCAAAAGAAGCCTGACGTGAGAGAGGACACAGTGTATGATTCCATTTACATGAAGATCAAAACACGATTATCAGAATGGCAGTAGCCCATAAAGGGAGGAAACTGACTTACACAGAGAATATACTGGAACTTCTGGAGTGAGAAAAATGTTCTGTATCTTGACTAGGGTGGTGGCTACAGGACTTTGCCAAAACTCAATGAACTGTATACTTAAAATCTGTGCACTTCTGTTAGGTAAGTATTACCTCGATTTACAAGATGGCCAGCTGAAGAATGAGCTATTGAGTGTCTATCATGTTTTAAAATTTAATCAGTACCGTTTCATAAGCCCAAGAATAAAACTAGAGAAATTTACAGAGAAAAACTTTATTCATGAAGCTGACTAAAAATAAACGTTCTATTTAATATAAGAATGGCTCAAATACAGCTCCAAACAAACTATTGGCAACAACCCCGCTCTCATTAAACCTGGGGCGGGAGAAGATAAAGGGGTTGCTTCCATTTTACCATACAGGCTGATGGCACCGGACGTGGTTTCCGTAACTAACGGCACTTCACCGGGCAGCAAGCTGGCTTACTGGTGCGCTCTCAAACTGAGGGTCTGACTAAACAGGTTAAAATTGGAGTACCTAGGTTATGCGCTGTGAAAATAACTTGAAAGAAAAAAAATGTCAACGGCGTAGGCTGGTCAAGCTGGGTTTCAGAACTCCATGCAGCTGTAGAACACTCTCGCTACTGCCGGCCAACTCGGCCTTTGATACGAGCGCGGATCTGCTTCTCCAAGAGCACCCAGTAGGTTCGGGAAATCACGGGACGCGGTGGCTTGAACACAGCAGTTGCCTGAGTTTCTCCACATGTGCTGCGACAGAACCACTCCCCCTCGGGTCACCTCGACAGCCTTCCATGTTTATAAGCTTACCAAGGTCTCCACTGAGCAGAGCATCTGCCAAGGGCGGATTGCGTTCCTTCAGCAAGGACAGCTCATGGGGGTTGGCCAGCAACATGTCTCGGAGCAAGGCTGGATTGTCCAAGCCCTGAGGAGATGAAGCTATGTCTCCAGGAGACGAGTGGGACTGCTGGGCCGGTGGACGCCGCTGGCGGGAGCCTGAGGAGCCAGGCACGGCTATGCTGCGGAAGTCTATGCGGGGTAAGTCTGTTGGGGAAAATCGGCTCAGAGTTTACTTCCATTGACTCCACAAACACAAGCATTTGAAGGGAACAGCATTTGCTGGTACACGGCGCGTAGTAAATGGTAACTGCAGACATCTGACCTTTCCCCTGCTCCCTCTCTCCACTGACTGAATACAAAGACTGCAGTCTGAGTGAACCCGTAGGCGAGAACAGAAAAGGGGGTGCCGACAGTAGTAATAACCCTAGATTTTTGGCTTACACAATATCCCAGAAGAGATGACAAGTTTTTACTTATTGGTGCCTTTAAAACATTAAAGCTAGTCTCAACAAACATAATCACCTAATTCGGGATGTAATTTTTGAGAAAAATCCCAGTCTGCTATGACATGTTTCAAAGAGCCTGCACACCTTGGGTCGAGAATACTATACAAACTAAGGGACCTGCACCCATTTTAAATGTAAAATTCTACAAGTCTCTGCTAAACATGTTTGTCCTTGGAATTTATGCTTTCATCTGTGCATCACTGCTAACTCTTACACCATTGAGGAGCTAGAGGTATAATTGTTTTACAGGAGAGACAAACAGAAGAAAAGGAATGTGCTCAGGTTCTCAGTGCTGAGGTCACCAAAAGATAGAACAGATTTAGAGGCTACAACTCCCAGGTTCTATAATCCAGGCTAAGCTGAGCTTATTAAAATGAAAGGAAAATAAAAGGGAGTCTTACACAAAGGACCCACATATTCTATGATTCCATTTATATGAAATGTCCAGAATAGGAAAATACACAGAGACAGAAAGTAGACTGATGGCTGCTTAGGGCCTGGAGGCTTGGAGGCAGATGAGGAATGACTGCTAATAGGTACAGTTTATTTCTAAGGTGATGAAAATGCGCTACAGTTGATTGTAGTGATGGCCGCACAACTTGGAATATACTAAACATCAATGAACTGTACGCTTTAAATGGGTGAACTGTATGGTGTATGAATGGTATCTCAACAAAGCTGTTACTTAAAAAGCAGTTTTACCTTAGCAAAGAAAAAGCAGGGCAGAGCCAGAATGGGGGGCTAGAACTAAGTGAATCTGCATCTCCTCAATCCCCAAAATGTATCTAATGGGCACTCCTGTCCCAAGTCTGAGGCCATCCTGAAGCTTATGGGACATCAATAGAAGAAGGGAATCCTTAAATTCCAGCCTCAGTTTCTCCTCTTAGCACGGGTTCAACTAGACACTTTCTTCAAACAGACCTCAGCGGGCAGCTAGTAAACATGTATGTGTGAGTGTACATGCACGAGGGGGTTAATCTATACCAACCAGCAAAACATAGGGGCGGGCCTTCTCTGTGGGCCAGGAAATTTTATCTCTAACCCTGTTACATTAATCTTGAGAGTCCATTCGCTTCAGAGTAATTTTGAGAAACCTGTTTACCTGATAGACGAGATCGCCTCCCCTCCCCCGCCTACTGGCTATCTTGTCCACGTGGGATAGTACAGAAAAAAAACAGTGAATCTCCAGAACTAACCATTTCACCAAATTAACCGAAGGCAGATTTGGTTTTTGCTGACCGGCACGTTCAAATGACAACTCTTTCTAAAGTTGAACAGTAGCCCCGAGGGACTCCTGCCGCCCCGATCTGGGAGAACAGTGCCTCACGGTCTCTTACAGCCCCAGTTTCAGGCTGAAAGGAAGCACTGTGCTCTGAGCTGGAGGTGCCATCATCACGCAGACGCCCCTCGCTGTCACCACAAACTATAAGACCAGCCCACCTAAAGACTGAACACTGTGTAAAATCTATCCGAAGACAGCAGGGAACGGAGAAGACTATGACATCAAACACCTCCATCTCGGAATCCTGTCAACTTTCTACAGAACATGAACCCCTTCGAGTATCTGAAGAAAGCTACAGACCCTCTCCCCATCAAATGCACGCATGCTCACAGCCACCCAATTCTATGATTATTTCAGGGACACAGAAACGTTCTAAATCCCAATGCACAGATTCCAGATTATAAACACCTAGTCTGGAAAGAACATCAAGAGAGACAACAGCTTCCTTTCACGTGATTAACGTGGCTGGTAGGAACAGAATTTGGTGGTCCGGCTGCTTAATGCTCATAAAGGTCAATATAATAGGAAAAAATACCACATTTTAATTCCCATGCCTTCACTTACTAGCTATATAACACTGAAGACATTACTTAAAATCAGAGCTTCATCTATTAGTGATGACAAATTATAAAGAGGAATCTCTTCCCCTACTATTCTCACGGCCACTCTCACAGCTGCTGATGGAACGGACGTAGGGAAGTTAACCCATCCGAGGTTACACAGCAACTGAAGGGCAGTCAGAGCCTGTACCCTGCACTCTGAACCCGAAGCTAGTCCACTGCTCTGGCCCAGCACGTTCCGCTCTCCCCTGATGCTGGTGTTGGGGATGTCTTACTTGGGAACTGCACTGGAGGTCGAGGGTCGGTGTTCTCCTTCTGTCGTAAAATCACAACGTCCCCATCTTTCAAGCCGTAGGAAGCCAGCGATCTGTGGTTGTCTGTAAGAGGTCTCTCAGCATAGACAATCTACAACCAGAAAAGATTGTATGGTAGAAGGCACTGAGAAGTAACATGGCACAAAGCAGGAAGACTATGTTCAGCGTCCCTTTTCATCAGACGTCAGTCCCTACTCAAAACCCCCCAATGGTTTCCTATCACACCCGGAATAAAAGCCCAAGTCCTTCCTCTTCGTTACTAGGCCCAAACCATCTGGTCCCTGGCTCTCCCTCTGACTTCATCTCATACTGTAATTGCCGTTCCCCAAATAACATGATCAATTTCCCCCTTGGGATTGTTTCACTTGCTCTTCTCTCTACCTAAGGAATGTTCTTTTCCCAGTCATCTCTTTTTTAAGTAGGCTCTATGCCCAATGTGGGGCTTGAACTCATGACCCTGAGATCAGGAGTTGCACGCTCTACCAACTGAGCCAGCCAGGCCCTCCCTAGTCATTCTTTTTTAAGGTCTCTGATCAAACATTACCTTTTCAGAGCCCTTCATGCATCACTCTAAAATGTACCCTCACCTCTCATATTATAAATCTATTTCTTTATTGTCTTTCTGCCCCACTAAAATGTAAGCTACTTGAGGACAGGATTTTGTTTTGCTCACCATATCTCAAATGCCGTGTGTGTGTGTGTGTGTGTGTGTGTGTGATAAGAACTTCTAACATTTACTCTCCTAGCAGTTTTCAAGTATGTGACACAGCACTGTTAATTACAGTCACCAAGCTGGATATCACGTCCCAGTGTGTCCACTTTTCAATGATCCTGCACACTGGCATGTCTACAAGTTTTCCAAATACCACCTGCTCTGCATCCCTCCTACCATTCCCAAAGTCTGGTCACACTTATGGCTGGAAGACAAAAGGGGAAAAAATTCAGAAAAGTACAACTAAACACACACAGATGGCAAAAAGGATCACGGATGTACTACTAATAAAAACATTTTTACAAGGTGCAAACACCGAAGAAAACCTGAGAGCAGAAATGCAGACGAAACACCGAGCTGCAGAAAGCCCAGGCACAAAGGGCACGGGGTAATTTTGCCACGAAGGCACATAAGACCTACCCCGCACTATCACATGCTCCAGAGGGGCATTCAGAATAAACTCAGGCTTTGAAAGGCTTTCTCTCCCTGATGATCTGCTCTGCACCAGGCCACATGCAAACTGAGGAGTCTGAGTCCCGTCCTGGCCCTGAGAGGGGCCGTGTCACTCAGGCGGTCCAGGCTTCACAGTCCCTGTTTGATAAGCAAGCAACTGGGGCTCGAGAATCACTACAGCTGTCCCTTCCACGTCTTTCTGCTCAGCTACCATTTTACGGCATTTCCTCATGTGTCCTCAAAGCTTTCATAGTAAGACCACCTGACACAGAATCTGAAAAATACAGGATTTAACTAGGAAAAATGATCTATCATATCTGCTCGCAGAATCTGCCCCGACGTGAGGAACAGAACTAACAGGAAACCGAATTTCCAAAACCAAATACTTCTGGGGATGCACAAAAAACTGATTTCAGAGTTTGTGGGGATGATGATACTTTATAAATTCTATACATGACTAGAAAACATAATGTTAGTTCGTACCCTCAACCTACAGAGTTCAAACATGATACAACAGACTATTCCATCCAGTCATTCGCACTCTTATTCTCGCACATAAGAGATGGTAAAGGTAGAGCAGAACCAACATAGACTGTTTGCAATACCACCTGAAAGTCGTATCATAATTTGTGGGATTGCTGGGAAAACTACCGGAAATCGGAAGTGACATCACGGGTCGGGGTGTGCACCAAGAAGAGGCTTGCCAAGAGAAACACCTCGCAGGCAGCTCTTACAAGGTGACGGTGACACTGTGAAGCCACCCCAAGAAAGGGACCAAGTGGTCCACGGCCCACTCCTTAATTTTCCAGGTTCAGAAACTCAACCATCAGTATATTTAGAGATACAGTCGGCTGACACATTCTAACTCTCCTTATTAAAGAACATTTACCTACAACAAGAAATCAAACTCAGGAGCATCAAAATGCTCCCGTCCATCAGGTCACTGGATTCTCTTCAGCCTGAGAAGCCACAATAAAGCACTACTGCTGTGTGCATTTCTGTCAGAATGGGTTCTCACGGTCTCCCACTTACCAACAACCTCTCATTAAAGTGTCAACCACTTTATGAATTGGGCTTTATTTGTCCCATTTTATGGACAGGAAAACAGATACAGAGTTCAGTGACCTGAGACTACACAGCAACTAGGATCGGAACCATGTCTGCCTGACGACAGAGCCCATAATCTTCCCTAAGGACCACGTACAACTTCCCCAGACCTAAGTCCAAAGTGGCCTAGGGAATCAACTGGTGACCTGAACGAGAGCTAGTAAGCCATCCACCAAGGGCCTAGCCTCACAGGGGATCCCAACCCTGTCCATGGCTCACTGCATCCCTGGCCCTGAACGCGAGAAAGAACACTAGCAACTCCTGCCTCTTTGGACTCCCACCTTGCGGACGCCGTACATCACTCCCCAGTGTTCAGTTTAACACAGTCTCTCCTCAGCAGACAATATAATTTTTTTTTTAAAGTAAGACAGCCTCATCTAACCATAAGATCCAGGTAACAACCACCACCAAACATATATGAAATGTGGAATATTGCTATCTGCCCCATTTCCTAAAACTACTAGACTGGAGAATGTGGGTGAGGAGCAAAGATCCTTCACACCGACAAAGCAGCAGGCGTATTCCATTTTAGTCAAGGACCCAAATGAGATAAACAAAAGCTTAGCTGAAATTGTAACTGCCACAAAGAACTGATTTCTTTTTGTTAAAACAGGTTTGAAAATCTAAGAAAGACAATTATTTTATAGTTCAAGTCCTAGAATAAATCCCAATGATCTTCTAGCTTAATAGGAGTATATGACACCAACGGTTTCAAAATTCTACCAGTCAAAACAAAATGAGTTTCAGTAATGGCACTGGTGATGCTTTCTACCATAACATTTGACTCAAAGGCCACAAAGCTAAAAATTCTAGTTTTGCCAGTTATGAGAACATAAAACAGGAAAACCGATACTGCTGCGAGTCTTTAGCTGCGGAATTGGCCCACCTGCGAGGACTTACTCCAGAGGGGCCCCCCTTGAGATGGAATTCTCCTCTTAACGAACATTCAACAATAGTACCATTAAAACAGCTCCAGGACCTTTAAGCATGATGTCAACATTTCCTGGTCTCTGAATGAGAGCCTTCAATTAACAGAAATCGTAACACGTTTCTAGCAGTTAAGGACCAGACACTGACCACAAAATCTTTGGACTCACATCTGAATGGCTACATAATAGTATCTACCAGTAACTGAAAGCCTACTGTTTGTGAAGTGATCTACATAAACTATTTCATGCAACAGCTTGATTTTTCCAACCCTGCTGGAAGACAATTTGGCAACAGTTACTAAAAGCCTTTCAAAAGACCTGGCAATTCCATATCTAAGAATATATCCTGAGAAAATAATCAGAAATGGGGACAAAGCCTTAATTATATAGATATCCATGGAAATGACACTCATGACTGCTTCCAATTTTCCCCAATTCAAATGATCAGCAATAAGGAAACTATTAAAGAAATTGTAGCACATCTATAGGATGGTATATGATATGGCCATTAAAAAATTGTAAGTTTGAAGAATTCGAAATGCGATGGGAAAATGCTGACAACGTAGTGCTGAGAGAACAAAGGAAGTTGAAACTGTTAGTACCTTTCAGGGCTTCGTGTTTAAAAGCTGCATATGTAAAAGGAACTAAGCTTAGAAAAAAAATACACTAAAAAGTAAACTGCAGGGGCG
>CM052798.1:9889749-9900794 GCA_028533885.1 Nasua narica | reverse complement strand
AAAAAAAATACATGAAAATTACCTGTGAAAATAAACATGTCAAAACCAGCTACGATAGAAAATGTCAGTTTCCACTGATTTAAAATAGTGTTTTACAAACCACAAGTCATGCTGTGTACAGAGCTACTTTTCCAGGATCATACAGTCGCTGCTGTTATTTGGTATTTAAATATGCCTTTCATTTGAGAGTCCTTACACATTCTGCACATGTCTTTACCACATGCCACCTACAGGGGTAAATTATAATGATGTTTCAAAAATACAAAGACATTAATTTAAAGTGAAGCTAAGTTCTGATAATTCTTTGAAGTCGGCCCAACCAAGTCTGCATCAAAGTATCAAACAGAGCCATGACTAGGCTCCAAGCCCACACTTGTATTAAGAGATGGAACATGCCCAGCTTTAATCACATGTACACGTAGAGATAGTTTCTAGTCTAAATTTGTTATCGTCACATTATAACTACTATAATCAGACTAGAGCTGTTAAAAATTAACACCTTTTCCAAGTGCATACTTATGCACTACTGAGGCTGATGTGGAAGACTGAATTCTAAACCAGTGATCCTCAATGCAGGGAAGGCATGCAAAGCAATTCTTTAAATATGAAAGAACAGTAAAATATTAGAACTTTCATTTCCACTTATTTTAGTTCATCCTTCCTTAAATTCTAACCTATGGCTGTTCATAATGTACATAATGTATCCCTTCATGTATATTACATAGCTGACGTTTCCAGTAATATACATATGTGTACATATATACAAAATGCATATCACATTCGTTCATAATGTTTATAATTTTTTATATATCACAAAGATGTATGTTCCAAACATTTTACGCAGCGGGATACATAACCAAAAAAGTTTGGAGATCAATGGTGGAGACCTTGACAGGAAAGAATAGTCAGGAACATTAAAAAAAATATATCCCTTTAAAAATGGAGGTGAAGGAATGAGAATGGAGAAGGTAAATAAGAGGAGAGAGAGAGGTAAAGAGACCAAGAGAACTGTGAGAGGAAGAAAGGGAAAATGAGTAATAGGGGAGAACTGAGGGAGATAAATGGGTGGGAGAGGGGGCCTCGAGTAAGTGATATTTTTGTAGGTAAGAACTATAATGATGCTTACTATTATGATTTGGTGAAGGGAAATGACTCAAGTGTCTAGGGTAGATCCTGTTCCTGCCTGATGGGCAAACAACTGAAGAGACAACCGACCACCAGACATCTTAAAATAGATCTGTGTTAGGTTACAATGGAGCCAACAGAACAAACTTGAAACACAGGAGCTGTTTACAGCTCTATAACACAGGGTTCACAGTACTTGGAGCCCAGGTTTGCATATGCTAATATGGTTTGGGAAGGAAGTATACGCCCAAATGTGACCTAAGGAATAAGAAAGAAATTTGGAGTTAGCCTAATTGTTCATTTACCAAGGTATTCCTCACATCCTGGGCTGTGTCAGTCTGACACACTCCTCACTCAAAAAGGGTAGGAATTGAGGCAATGTCAATCTTCATCTTCTCCCAAGTCCTAATAACAACAAAATCAACTTACATCTTAATTTTTTATTTCCCCCACCAGCTGGTGATTATAACCAGGGTAATAGAAAAGCCACCTTCAAATATTTAAGAGTTGAGTGTACCTCCCTACTTAAACTGTCCTTTCCTAGCTCTCCACTTGAGGGATTCACTGACAGGAACTGGTTCCTCAGTTTTTGTGGATTGGCTGTTTATAGAAAAAGGCTCAAATAATTTCTTTTACCAAGTTCTTTGTAACTTTCATCAGTCTGCCTATTTGAGTGACACTTTGCACCCTGAAACAAATTCTTTCTTGATATTCAGCTTTATGCCAAGGTTCTAAAGTTCACATACTGTAAAGAAATCATACTCACTTCTGAACAAAATATTGATGTATCTGCTTACCATAACACAGGGCAGAACACCCCGTAGTTGGGCAATAGTTTTTGGAACTATTTCATAAATGCAGTAGGAAATCAAGGTTTACATTCTGGGGCCTGGGAGGACTTCTATCATTTTCTTAATGTTTCGACCATGTCCTCCAAGGTCCACTTACCAAGTTAAGATTTAAATGTTCTAGCGTGAAGGCCAGAGTTATCGTCACCAATTCTGTTTGGGGGCAACCTCAAGTCATTTTGAGAATAAATTACTTTGCTTATTTGAAAGGTTAAGGGTAGCTGAACTTCCTTCCAGCAGGGTAGGGAAATGAAACAGGCCAATCACACCAGGAAGATACTAAGCCATTTTTACAAAAATATCCTCATAAAAAAAAATATATATATCCTCATAAAGCACTGAACTTTGAACCCACCCAAACTGAATTGTGGCCTGGAATAAAGAGGGATTCTGGTCTACTCCCTGCAAAGAAACCAGAGAAACAAACAACTTGAATTGAACTAATAACTGCCCTCTCTTTGGGGAGGGGGGAATCGCCTTTTTTTTTTTTTTTTTTAAGAATTTAACCAGAAATGCCATGTGGTAGGGAAAAGGGAACAGGGCATTTCCAACCGCCTCAAAACAAGGTAATGGAAGTCTCAAAACTTTTTCCTTCCCTTCGAGTGCAAATCTCTACATTTAAAGGTAAATTACGTTTGCTTAAGCAGGAGCCCTCTCCAAAAAAGCAGATGCACAACAACCTACCACAGTGATCCAAACTGGTATTTCTGGTTGGGGAAGCAGGATGTATGAATTCCTGCAAACCTCGAACTTCTGCTTCTATTCTTTGGTTGTTCATAATGTACACAGGTCCACAACATCCCAAACTAGGGATTATTAGGGGAGAAAGGGCCAAAGAGCCAGAAGGTGGGGCGGGCCGCCCAACTGTCCACGCGCCCCTCAGGCTGCAGTGGGTGCGTCTGCGGTCAGGTTCTCCGCTCCCTCCCATGGCACCCCACCCCACGCTCGGCGTGTGTGGGGGCAGCTAGCGATTCCAGCTCCCTCCCGGACGCGGGGGCGAGCTGGGAGAGGCCATCCTGCTCCCCCACCCCCAAATTCTCACCACTAGCAAAGGGAGGGCGTGAGACCCAAAGGCAGGAGGGTTAGCCCCGAAGGGAGACTCCGCTCGCTGCCCGGCATACCTGGCTCTCGGCTGCGGGGATGCCAGACTCGAGCTCGCACAGCGCGCGGAAGTTGTGCAGCTCGAAGTCGGCGTCGACCTGGAGGGAAAAGGTCACCTCGGAGAGGTCCCTCCGCACACAGTACACGGTGAGCAGCATGGCCCGGGCCCGACCCAGCTCGGCTCGGCCCGGCCTCGGCGCTGGGCTGCGGGGCGGCGGCGGGGCCTGGCTGGTGCTGCGGGCGAACGGCGCGGGCTGTTCGCTCGCCCGCTTGCTCCTTCCCTCCCTCACACACGCTCAGTGACTCACTCCCTCCCGCCCTCACTACCAAGCACGGCCGCCACCACCCGCCTGCGATTCCGTCTGCCTGCTTGCCGGCCTGCCTCCCACCGCTGCCGCCAAGCGCCCCAGCCGCCGGCGCCCCGCCCCGCCGCAACGCGGCTGCCGTAAAGCCCGCCTCGCCCTCTCTGCCTTCGCGACGCAGAGAAGGGGCGGGCCGGGAAGAGGAAGCGGGAAGCTAGGAGAGGATTGGAGGGACGGGAAGGCTTGGGAAGCCGGAGGGAGGAAGGGCGAGAAAAGGGGAGGGAAGGAAGGGAATGGGGGAAATCGAAGAGTGATTTAATAGCTGAAGTTGGTGGTGGACTCCACGATCTCATTCACCGAACTGAGGCATATATTAAGCGCCGACCACGTGTATACAAAAATGGCTAAAAACACAGGTCTTTCTTTGCCCTTAAGGAACTCTCACGCAACTAAGCAGAGACTTATAAAATGTATTACCAAGTAAAAAATTGAGGTTCAAAGAGATTAATTCACTTCCTGTCCCAATTATTTAGAGTTAAAACCGAAATCATGACCCTGTCTAGTGTATAGAACCGAGCTTACTCTCTGGCCCCTGCCTTCTTCTCCAGACCTACCTCCTGAGTCCTTCCTGCACTCTCCCCACCCAGTCACATTGGGCCCTTTGGTTCCTCCAAGGCTCCACTCCCCTGCCTTGTAAAGTTTTCTCTCTACTTGGGACTGTCTCCTTCCTAGACCTAGCATCCCCCCAGCGCCTACTGCAGAGCCTTTAGTGGGCACAGCTTAGAATCCACTGGATAAAGTATTTGCTACTTTATACTCCATGCTGATAAAGTATTTGCTACTATAATGGCCTACTTTAACACCGCCCAATTCCCCATCCGTGGAGTAGGGTCCCCTCTTCTTTTATAACAGGAGAGAAGAAGGAAACAGGATGGCTATGGATGCAGGTAAGTAGGTATTTTTGGTGGCAAGAAAGTCAATGACCATCTGAAGACTTCGCTCTGTAACGGATGGAAGTTCATCTGTGGAGAATAAAGAGAAAAAGTGGGGGAGCAGGGAGTGGAGAAGAGTGGTTGTATCCGCTACAGAAAGCCTATCAGTGATTTAAGCAAATAAAGGTTTATTTTTCTTACAGGATAGGAAGCCTGGAGGTAGACAACTGCATCTGTTCAGTGACTCAATGATACTGGGTCCTCTTTCTGTAAATATTTTGGCCTTTCCCAGAGGGTCACAATATGGCTGGCTGCCTCCACTCCATGCAGCATTTTCTTGTTTAAGACAAAAGCTTAGCCAGAAGTCCTGCAGCAGGTTTCTGCTTACATCTCCCTGGCTAAGACTATGCCACATAGATGCAAGCAAGGCTGGGAAAGTGAGTGTTGAGCTTTTCTTACCTCTTTAAAGGATATGGACAGGGGCACCTGGGTGGCTCAGTGGGTTAAAGCCTCTGCCTTTGGCTCGAGTCATGATCTCAGGGTCCTGGGATCGAGCCCTGCATCAGGCTCTCTGCTCAGCAGGGAGCCTGCTTCCCCATCTCTCTCTGCCTGCCTCTCTGCCTACTTGTGATCTCTCTCTGTCAAATAAATAAACAAAAAATCTTTAAAAAAAAATAAAGGACATGGACAGGAGAAAAAGGCTTGGGGAACATGTGTTAGGTGAGACCTACATAGTCTATGACTATCTACATAGACCGACTATGGCAGAGAATATTTGAAATAACTGTTGCAAATTGAAGCAAGTCGAACAGAGAAATGATGTAGAATTGTCAGGTGGTGTTGAGGATCCAGCTGAGGTTGGAATGACAACTTGATTAATTTTTCCACGTTACATCTTTTTTCTAGTGGTGCTCAGGTACACCAAAGATGGCCACGATATCTCCCATCTTATATGTTCTTCTTAAAATGTGATTGTAACATTCCTCCTATTAAGAGATGGGGTATATGCCCCTCCATTTGAATCATGGCTGATTGACTCTGGTATAAATGTCACTGTGTGACTTCTGAGGCTAGGTTATAAATGGCAATATAGCTTCTGCCTGGTTCTCTAGGAACACTTGGTCTTAGAACCCAGCAGCCATGCTGTGAGGAAACCCAAACGACATGGAGAGAACATGTGTGGATGTTCCAGGCAACAGCCTAGCTGGAATCAAAGTCAATTCCTAGGAAAACCACCAAAGACACTTGCAGTTGGTTTCAACCCCAGACATTGAGCCATCTCCAGCATCTGGGTCTTTTCAGCAGAGGTCTCAGACGCCATGGGCCATCTCCACTGTACTCTTTTTGAATCCTGACCCACAAATCTGTGAGCATAATACAATGATTATTTTGCATGACTAAGTTTTTTTGCATGACTAAGTTTGAGGTGGTTTGTTACAAAGCAACAATAAATGGTACACTGAATACAGTATATATGTATATGCATATATATGTATACACACAAGTATACACACACACACACACACACACACACACACATCTTTATCCATTCGTCTATCAATGGACACTTGGCTGCTTCCATAGTTTGGCTGTTGTGGTTTGTTTTTTTTTTTTTTAAGATTTTGTTTATTTGAGAGAGAGGAGAGAGAAAGACAGCATGAGCAGGAGGGGCAGGGGAAGAGGGAGAGAATCTCGAGCAAATTCCCCATTGAGTGTGGAGCTCAATGTGGGGCTCAATCCCAGGAGATCATGACCTGACCTGAAACCAAGAGTTAGATGCTTAACCAACTGTGCCACCCAGGTGCCCCCATAGTTTGGCTATTGTAAATGATGCTGCAACAAACACAGGGGTGCATGTATCCCTTTGAATTAGTGTTTTTGTATTTTGGGGGTAAACGCCTAGTTGTGTGATACCTGGATTGTAGGGTTTTTCTATTTTTCTTTTTGAGGAACCTCCATACCATTTTCCACAGTGGCTGCACCAGTTTGCATTCCCACCAACAGTGCAAGAAGGTTCCTTTTTCTCCACATCCTTGCTAACACTTATTTCTTGGGTTTTTTATTTTAGCCATTGTGACAAGTATGAGGTGATACCTCTTGTAGCTTTCATTTGCATTTCCCCAATGATGAGGGATGTTGAGCCTCTTTTCATGTGTCTTATTGGTCATGTGTATGTCTTCTTTGGAGACTTGACTTCTGCTCATGTTTTGATTGGGTTATTTGTTTTTTGGGTGTTGAGCTGTATCAGTCCTTTATATATTTTGGATACTAACCTTTATCAGATATGTCATTTGCAGACATTACTTATATAAATTAAAAAAAAAATGGTGAGAGAGAGGGGTGCCTAGGCGGCTCAGTCGGTTAAGTGTCTGCCTTCGGCTCAGGTTATGGTCTCCAGTTCCTGGGATCAAGCCTCATATCGGGCTCCCTGCTCTGCAAGGATCCTGCTTCTCACTCTCTCTCCACACATGCTCTCTCAAATAAAGAAATAAAATCTTAAGAAAAAAAAAAGTGGTGAGAGTGGACATCCTTGTCTTGTTACTGACCTTACGGGGAAAGCTCTTGGCTTTTTGCCACTGAGTATGATGTTGACTATGGGTTTTTCATATAGAACCCTTCTTATATCAAGGTATGGGCTTCACCCCTTTTGGACTCTGCTCAATTGCTTCTTGAGGTCTGGTTCAGAGTGTGGACTCTCACTTCTCTCATCACTCCATGAGACAGACTTTGCATCTCCATTACTCATGACCACAAATGGCTTGAGACATCTCAGGTCCATAATTCTAAGTGAGGATGGGTTAAGGTGGACCTTGAGAGAAAGCCTAGACAAGGATACCCTTGATTCCCATATATCAGTCAATGCTGTATGTCAAGAACCTTGCAAATAATTGCTAACATTTACTGAATGCTAACTAACTTTGTGCCAGGGACTCTTCTAAGAACTTTATGTGTTGAGTCACTGAATCCTCACAAAAATCCTATGAAGTATTATGTCCACTCTACAGATGAAGAAACTCAGGCATCAAAGGAGGTCAGTCTCTTGCCCTAGGACATACAAGTAATAAATGGCAGTTCCGGGATTGAAATCAGGCAATCTGATTTGAGTCCACACTTTTTTTTAAGTTTATTTATTTAGGTAATCTGTACACCCAACGTGGGGCTCGAACTCACGACCCAGAGATGGAGGGTTGCATGCTCTTTTCACTGAGCCAGCTAGGTGCCCCACAAGTCCACAGTCATAAGACCTCATTTCATCCTACTAAAAGCCCTCAGAGATAGGAACTTGCTATCTGAAAGTAGATGGTTCCTATGAAACCTTTTGTAAATTGAAATGGTGCAAAACGGGGCGCCTGGGTGGCTCGGTTGGTTGAGCGATTGCCTTTGGCTCAGGTCATGATCCCAGCATCCCGGGATCGAGTCCCACATCGGGCTCCCAGTTCCTCGGGGAGTCTGCTTCTCTCTCTGACCTTCTCTCCTCTCACGCGCTCTCTCAATCTCTCTCTCTCAAATAAACAAAATCTTTAAAAAAAAATGGTGCAAAACGAAGAAGTGACTATCATTTTCAAATCGAAAATCCTCTTCATATTTCTTTTGGTTTGTGAAAACAAGTACTAACGTAGGTCTTTTGTAAAATTGAAGTTTCATAAGGCAAACTTTTGGATGGCAGGGGAATCCTGTATTTGTATTCATTCCCATTTCATGGATAAGGAAATTGAGGTGTGGGAATTTTAACCAACTTACCCAGGTTCGCACAGCTAGTGTATTGCAGGTTCTCCAAGCTGTAAAAAACTTTAAGAACAAAAACATCTATTTCCAACAATTTAACTAGACACCAGCATTCTGCCTGCACACGACATGTGGAGACACCTGGCTGTGTTCCAAAACCCTTTCAACACCATATGGTCACCACCAGCAAAGTTTCTGCCTACTCCTAGGTTCTTGCCTAATACTAGGAAGAACAAATTGGTAAAGGCATTTACCCTAGTTGATTTTTAAAACTCCTACAATTGGTGGGCACCTGGGTGGCTCAGTCACTTAGGCATCTGCCTTTGGCTTGGGTCATGATCCCAGGGTCCTGGGATTGAGTCCCCGCATTGAGCTCCCTGCTCAGGAAGGAGTCTGCCTCTCCCTCTGCTCCTCCCTGCCCTTCTCTGCTCATGCTGGCTCGCTCTCTTATGCAGGCAAAAATAAATAAATAAAATCTTACAATAGGGACTAAATCCCCAAACACTCTAAGTACTCGTTTTTGTTTTTTTCAAGCAGTTACATATTGTTCTTTGAATTTCCCCCTTATCCTCAGTTCATGGTTGCTCAAAGAAGTCTCTCTTACCTTTCTGTTCCTGGCATGTCAACTGATAGTGGCTAGTGCTCTATTTTACTCATTTTACCTTAACACAAAAGCCCTTCTCATTCGGTTTCCTATTTCTTAGGCCAGGATCATGTGCAGATATATAATGCAATGCCTCCTCCCTTTCCTGCTTATCGTTCCTAAAATCTGATAGCATTTCAGCTTCACTATATTCTAGGTCAATTCTTCCTCTTCATTTCCAGCGTACCATGTACTCATTGGGTTATCAAAACATTGCAGGTAATTATGGTTATAATTTCAAGCACCATAATTTGCCTACTCAGAAGTTTGTAGCCAGAGATCAAAATGTACTTTGATTACCAGAGTCAGCCTGGGCAAAAGTACAAAACAGGCCAAAGTTTGTCCTTGGCAAACTCAACGTGATGCTCCTTCTTTGGCTCCCTTTCTCTCCACCTGTTCCTCTTAGTTCTCATGGGACCTACTTTCTTCACTTGCCTTTTTAAAACCTGCTCTCCAGAAAGGAGCTGGACCAATTCACACTAAGGCACTAATGATTGCTGAAACTCCGTATGGTCTCTCTTTAGGTAGTTGTGTTTTAATAGGGATAAAGGTATCAATCATCAGCTACATATTTCTAGGCTTCAGGGAATTTGGCGGGGAAGGCAGATTTTCCCAAGAACCTCTGGATTGACACAAACCTACTTTACCTATTCTGCTGACATCTGAGCAGGACTCTGTTGATCTATCCTTGATATACCTGGTTTAATACCCACCTTGGTAGTTAAATTGCTTTTCTATTTTTTCCCTTCAGGAAGCGCCTGATTTTTCACGAAAAATGTGTGTCTTTCTTCTTGGAACACCACATCAGAGTTGTGGAGGAATCTCAGGTATCATGGCTGAGAGTATAGAGCCAGCTTTTAGGATATAAAGTGGAAACAAAACATTCTCAGCAGGCACTGCCGAAGTGAGAATCATTACAATAGCAAGTATATGTTCAAAGGCTTTTAGCCCCTTGGAACAACTTTGGTTCACTCACCATAATCAGCAGTAGAACCATATTGGACATAGACCATTCATTAATTTCTTCAACAATTCTTAACACCTACTGAATGCCAGACATTGTTCTAGGCACAGCAGGGAACAAAACAAAGAGCCTATCTACATGGAGCTTACATTCTAGCCAGAGGTCCGAGAGAACATACAAAATTCGTCAGGTGGCGATAAATCATTTGTCAGGTGGCTTTAGAGGGGAAAAAAGGCAAGCAGATGATAGGGAGCATTGGGAAGAGGGGTGAGGAATTTGGGCATGTAGTGGTTGTTACATTACAGAGGGTGGTCAGGGAAAGTCTGTCTTAGAAGGTGATGTCTGAGCAGGATGAAGCAGAATGAAGGAGTAAATCATGTGGACATCCAAGAATACTCAGCGCAGGTAATAGCAGGTGCATAGACCTAAATATGGAAGCATACCTGCCTTGTTCCAGAAACAGAATGAAGAACACCACTTCCAGAAATCAATGAATGAGGAGGACAGTAGATAGGAACTAATGGGACCAGATTACGTCGCAAGTGATCGTAAGGACTTGTCTTTCACTGACTGAAACAGGAAGGCACTGAAGAGTTTTGAGCAGAGAAGTAACATGATGTAACGCGTGTGACAACAGATCACTTTGGCTGGAGCGCCTGGCGGGTTGGGTTGGTGGAGCATGTGACTGTTGATCTCGAGGTTTTGAGTTCGAGACCCAGGTTGGGTGCAGAACTTACTTAAAAGAAAAAAAAAATCACTTTGGCTGACTTGCAGAGGAAGGCGTTGGTGGATTAGTTAGAACCAGAATCAGAACAAGCAATAACCCTCGTGACAGACCATGGGGAATCTGACCAGGGTGCAGGTAGTGAGAAACTGTCATATTCTTTTTTTTTTGAAACTGTCATATTCTGAATTCATTTTGAAGGTAGAATCTATGGGACTCCGGACTCACTGACGCACTGAATACAAGGTGTGGAAGAAAAAGAATTCAAGGATGGCCACAATGTGTCAGTATTCCAGAGTATATGTAGCACTTTAAACTCCTCTGGTGGCTAGCGGGAAATTTATTAGAAGGAAAGAATAGTATTGCCAGCAGCCTCCTGGCAGTTTTAAAAAAGAGTTGGGCCGTCCCAGTTATCTCAAATCCCTTTCATATCAGACATTTTTTCGGCCAGGCCTCACAGGGTTGTCCCGGGGTCCCCCGAACCCTGGCCTGCATGGGGGTACCTAGAATTTATGAACTGACACGTGGATAACTAGGCTCTCAGAAGCTGGCTCAACTCTCCAAATTCACAGTGGAAGTTGTACCTTTCCAATAACTACCTCGGCGAGACAGTAACCCCCAATCCGCAAAGAGATGCCTCTTACCAGAGATGTAGGATCTCTCTTCTAGCCAGTGCTGAA
>CM052798.1:9841295-9889649 GCA_028533885.1 Nasua narica | reverse complement strand
GAGGCAGACTTCAGCATCTGACGAGTCTTAGTCTCAGGAAATGCTCCTGCACGAGGAAAAGAGCCTCACGACCGCATTTGGCACCGTTTTATCGAGTCACCGTCACTGGTGCGGAAAGGCCCCAGCTGCCCCTTCGGTCACCCTCTGACCACTCCATCTGCCGCCGCGGCCCAAACCCGAGGTAGCAGTCCTCCGGCCGCATCACCACCACTGTCCCAGAGCCCGGCGGAAACGCGCCTGCGCCGTATCAGTGTCTTAGGCGTAATCTTCGAGGGAGCGGGCGTCTAGTCACGTGGTACACGCAGGCCAATGCCTGGCGTCCGCTCTCTCCTGGTTGCCAGGCGACCCCCGCCCAGCTGCGGCGGCCTGGGTTTATCCCGGGGGTAGCGTCGGACGCCCCAGGCCGGCCGGGCTCTTGGAAGTGCAGCCGCCAGTGGGGACGTTTCGCGGCTGCCACCTTCTCTGTGGCGGAAGGCCAGGTGGCCGTGTCCCCTCCCGTGCGCCCTTCGGGGCTCCAGCCCGGGTGTCCCGGCGTCCGCGGTCGGGCGGCGGCCGAGAGGCCGAGGGGCGGCAGGGCCGCGCGGGTTAAGCCCGATCCACTCGCAGGCTCCCCGCCTCGGCCTGCTTCGGCTCGGGAGAACTGGCTCAGCTTCCAGCTGGGGCGGAGGTGTGCTTGGGGCAGTGGCTTTGGGAGAAACTGGTGCCTTCTGGAAGTCCCAGGCGTGGGTGGCTTCCTGCAGCTTCCTTGCGCCTTGTGTCAGGCTTGGGCTTGTCGCTTTACTAGAGGAAGGAAATGGGCCGTGGGCTCTGTGTACTGCCAATGCGTCTTGACCGAAAAGATTATGCCTTGAATAGTGGTAGGATAACAGATTTTCATTAAAACAGGAAAAAAAATTCGCAGAAGAGTCAAATACTTCTTTTAAAAAATTTTGTGGGGCGCCTGGCTGGCGCAGTCGGTGGAACATGCAACTCTTGATCTTCGGTGGGTCCTGACTTCCGGCCCCACATTGAATGTAGAAATTACTTTTTTAAAAAAAAGTTCATATATTTACTTTTTTTTTTTTTAAAGGCTTTGTCTTTGAGATTTCTAATAACAGTGGCAATCTTCTGCTGTTCAGCATTTTTCAATCCAGAAATACTTGTGGTGGACTTGGGAGTTGTATGTAGCTTGGTTCTAAAAGTTAATTTATAATCTTTTTTTATTTTTCCATGACTCTACTCAATATTTTAAAGATAGAGAATACAGTTATAATAATCGTTTTAATGTCTTTGCTAATTCTACCATCTGTGTCCCTTCCAGGTCAGTTTGTATTGATTGGTTTGTGTCCTCATGGGTCACATCTACCTTTCTCTCTATGTGCCTGGTAATTTATAATTGGATACCAGATATTGTGAATTTTACCTTGTTTAGTGCTGGATATTTTTGTGCTCCTGTAAATCTGGAACTTTGTTCTGGGGGTGCAGTAAGTTACTTGGAGATAGTTTGATTCTTTGGGGACTTGCTTTTAAGATTTGTTAGGACCACAGCAGTGCCAACTGTAGGGCTGATTATTCTCCCTGTGTCAAGACCTTTATGAACATTCTTCCCAATGCCCCGTAAATGAAGAGTTTTTCTAATCTGGCTGGTGGGAATAGGCTAAGCACCTTTCCCTCTAATCCTTTCAAGTAGTTCTTTTCCCAGGCTCACTCAGGTAGTTTTCTTACTTAAATGCCCTACGCAGGACTTAGTGAATACCAGAATAGGGCCCTCTACAGGTCCCTGGGGTTGGCTCTCTCCCTTTGTGTGTGTGTGTGTGTGTGTGTGTGTGTGTGTGTGTGTGTGCGCGCGCGCGCCCTCTCTGGTACTCTGTCCTGTAAACTCTAGCTACTTTGGTCACTCTGGACTCTCAGCTCTGTCTTCATAACTCAGGGACTCCACTGAGCTCTGCCTCAGTTTTCCTTCCTTGCGCTCTAGCCCATAAGCTCAAGGTAGTAAACCAGGGCAAGTATTAGGGCCCACCCTGCTTATTTTCCTTTTTTGGGGATTATTATCCTTCGTGGCTTTATGTCCAGTGTATTGAAAGCCATTGTTTCATATTTTTTGTCCTCTTTTGGCTGTTTTAGGTGGGAAAGGAGATCTGGTCCCTGTTTCTTTATCATGACTTCTGGAAGTGGAAGTCCAAATATCACACCCATCTGGAAAACTTTTATGTCTCAAAACCATTGAATCTTGAAACTCATAGGTTGCATACTATTGAACTCACAATCAATTTATTCCAGGAGAAGACCTCTATTATCTGTCTTTCTATCCCTACAGACTTAACCAACAGCCTACTACTTGGCTGACATGCAGTAGAAGCTGGAGTGGATGAATAAACTATTTTGAGCAAACAGCTGTCGGTCAGCTTATGGTGTTTTCTTCCAACATTTGTTGATGGGCCTTTGCAATTTCTTCTTGCCTGCCAGCAGCAAGTGAAAGCTAGGCAAAATGGAAATTTCTGGGACTTGTTATTCATGATTGTAATTATCCACAAAAATGCACCCTTTAAAAAAGCTTATTTGCAGGGATGAGGGAACTTTTAGGGATGAGGAATATGTTCTAAAACTGGGTTGTGATGGTTTCACAAGCTTACAAAAAATCATTGGATCGTACACTTAAAAATAGGTGAGTTTTATGGTAAATAAATTATACCTAAATAAAGCAGTTTTTGAAAAAAGACTATTTTAGAGAGAGAGTGTGTCTGTGCGTACGCGAGCAAGCAAGGGGAGGGGCAGAGGGAGAGGGAAAAGGAGAGAAGCAGACTCCCCCTGAGGGAAAGAGCCAGTCTCAGGGCTCAATCTCACGACCCTGAGATCATGACCTGAGCCGAAATCAAGAGTCTGGTGCCAAACTGACTGAGCCACCCAGGCACCCCTAAATAAAGCAGTTTTTAAAAAAGCTTATCTTGAAGATTTCCAAGGCATTTTAAGGTGAAAAAAGAAGTTACCAACCACTTTATATAAGCTAACCCCAGTTTTGATTTTTTTCAAAAGCCCTCTATGTGTTGAAATACAACCTTGATTAGGTGGACGTAGACCATGATGGACTCTCACTTTGTGCAATACTCATGTATCACTTCTGTAATCAGAAAAAACCAAATATTTTAAAAGGAAGGTTAAAATTTGAAAGAGAAAACCAAGTCAAGGGTGACACCAAGAGAAAAAGAGGTCAATTTGACTCACCCACAAGGCAGTGAACGGGATATTAGATTAGAAATCGGAAAGTCTGAATTCCATTCTCTTTCTGGTCTTTGAACTCTGAGCTAAGACAAATTAAGTAGCTGCTGGCTATTGTTCCAGAAACCAAGTTTGAGTAATGAAGTGAATATTTGGAGTCTGGATCTTAAGTGTCAGGAGTGGAACTCTGAAACAATTTCGATAGCAGCTATGGGAAGGAGGTCAATTCAGGGGGATTTTTTCTTATCCTCTTAACTGTCCAATAAATGATGAGACTCACTCCCTTCCTACCACTCTGACTGACACCTTTAACAGGTAAGACAGTCTCTAATCCTGGATCCTGGAGAGGAAGTGGCATTGCAATATACAGTCACATCACTGGCTTAGCACTCCAGTTTCCTTATCAAATATAAATGTTTTATTTATAGGATAATTGAAAAGACCAACGAGGTAAAATGCATCCAGTGTTGAATATAGAAAGAAATCGGGTTGGAAAAGTAAGTCATAATGAAACAGAACAAATACTTTATCATCCCAAATATTTTATGATACTGTAGGAAACACTGTATTATACCTGCTTTATTGTATGAGATCTCTCTCTGTACTTCAAGCATTGATCCTTATCCTCCAAACATGTATAATGATGTTCTCTTGGTTCGAATTGCCTAGCCTGAGTTGGCTTACAGATGGCTTTGTCTAAACAGCATTTCCCCATGTATCCCTGAGCTTCGTGTCACTCTGGAACCTCGGTTTTTAGCTATAGTCCCTTTGGTCCTCAATTATTGAGTATTCCGTCTCACTAGTAACGAGTCAGATCTATGACCCAGAGTGTATAGTTTACAGTTAATAATCAGCCCCTGCATTTATCTAATGCCGTTCCCACCAAGGACGGGGTTGACCTTTTGTGCTTTGAGCTGTGCGTCATCACCAGGAAGTCAGGAGAGGTTAGGTCCTCCAGTCTCCACTTTGCAGGCGAAGGAGAGCTACTCAGAAGCAGCTGACTTCCTGAGGGAGGCAAAGAGGACTGCCATCTAAAAGAAATGCAGAGGAAAACTGGCTCAGGCTTGAAGAAATCTGTGAACATTTTCTTCAAGAAAGAATTAAATGGTGCAAGATCCCATTAAGCTAGCCTACTGTATAATAAGATTGTTGTGGGCTTGAGCTCCTGGGTGGCTCAGTTGACTGAGCGTCCGACCCTTGATTTCAGCTCAGGTCGTGGTCTTGGTATTGTGAGATCCGGCCCAGAGACCCGCTCCGCACTCACTGCAGAGCCTGCAGGAGAGTTTCTCCCTCTGCCTCTGCCTCTCCCCCACGCTTGTGCTTGCGGGCACGGGGTCTCTAAATAAATAAATACAATCTTTTAAAAAAAAATTGTTGTGGTCTCATGAAGTCAGACCAACTAAATGACCTGGACTGTGCCCGTCACCTGATGGAAGATTGAAGGAGTGCTCTGTCCATTTCCTGAAGTTCCTCTTTCTTATTAGACAATCAGGCAGCAGTTTTCTGTGCCCTCTCCTGGCTGGACTTGGAAACTGCATGACAGTAATCTTTAAACTCCTCCTGGTGGAGTTTTCCTTAAATAAATTCATGCCCTCCCCTCCCTTTCTCTTCCCCCAGGAAGCATATTTGGACCAGAGAGAGACCGAGCAGGCCACTTATTTGGATAAAAGTGGTCGGATTAATCAGGCTCCAGACGTCCATCCGACAAGCGAACAGACCAAACGATCAATCTCGTGTTCAAATAGTATGTCTTATTTTCGAGGTTCAAAAATGATGCCATGGGGCGCTTGGGTGGCTCAGTCGGTTAAGTGTCTGCCTTTGGTTTTGGTTGTGATCCCAGGGTCCTGAGATCTTGTCCTGCATCAGGTTCCCCGATAGGTAGGAAGCCTGCTTCTCCCTCTTCCTCTGCCTGCTTGCCATTTCCCCTGCTTGTGCGTGCTCTCTCTCTCTCTGTCAAATAAAACAAACAAACAAACAAATAAATAAAATTCAAGAGAAAATGATGGCATTATTGGAAGTAACTCCATGTGAGTGTGTGAAGCCTTCTCTGATTCTCTGAAGCATTGTTGAGTGTGTAACTTTGTAAGTAAAAGAAAAAATGGGGAGTTTGGCAGACTTGGGAGAAAGTATTCTGCACCTGCTAAAAAATATCTACTTTTCTTTAGGGCCAGGGGACAAGGAAGTGTTACAGTGTAACCGTGTGACAGTGAGTAGACACCGGCCAGGTGTCTCGGGGAGGCTAGAGTTGAGGCAGGAGCATTTCCCAGCCTCTGCAAGCACAGACCAATTTGCTGACGCCTTCTGTGGAAGCCTTGTACCGTTCTTTGGGCCAAAGGGAATCCACCCAGACAGCCAAAATGTACGCAATGTCTTCCCCATGTTCTCTGGCTATCGCAGCTTTTTGGCTAAAACAGCAATCAGCTTAGAGCTGCCCTCTACACCTTCCAGAAGATCTACTAACTCACCCGCCAAACATTTATTCTGTTATTTGTTTTTTTTTTAAGATTTTATTTATTTATTTGACAGAGAGAGAGATCACAAGTAGGCAGAGAGGCAGGCAGAGAGTGAGAAGGAAGCAGGCTCCCTTCTGAGCAGAGAGCCCGATGTGGGGCTCAATCCCAGGACCCTGAGATCATGACCTGAGCCGAAGGCAGAGGCTTTAACCCATTAAGCCACCCAGGCACCCCATGTTACTTGTTTTATGAGGTACGGCAATTTAGAGGCTGGCCAAAAGGACGAAGTGCATATTGGGACTTAGAGTTTACTAGATTGGTGTTTTGGAATCTTTTTCCTGTCAGGGCACACACAGAAAAATCATACAATTTGTATGTCACAATCAGATAAAAGTGGATGGTGGGGAGAAGATTTAGGGATCTGTATGGGATTTGGTAAAAAATATATATATATTATATACTTATGATTTGGAAAATCAAATGAAAGTATTAGCATTAAATATTGAACTTATATACAATTTCCAAATAAAATATTTTCAAATTTTAGCTTTCCTCTGTGAATATGACTTTTTATTATCAGGTTTTATGTTTGAATTGGCTAGATGTAAAAACTACAAGACTTTTCAAGAAGGATCCCTTCAAGGGGCGCCTGGGTGGCCCAGTTAAGAGTCCAACTTTTGATTTCTTTTTGTTGTTATTGTTGTTGTTTTTTGTTTGTTTTTTTGTTTTCCAACTCTTGATTTCTACTCAGGTCATGATCTTGGGGTCATGAGATGGAGCCCTGCATTGGCAAGGAGTCTGCTTGAGATTCTCTCTGTCTCTTTCTGCCCCTCCCGTCACTTGCGTGCTCTTGCTCTCTAAAAATAAATAGATATTTTTTCATTTTTAAATATTTTATTTATTTATCTATTTATTTGAGATAGAGTGAGAGAGAGCATGAGCTGGGGGACAAAGGGAGAGGGAGAAACAAGCTACCCACTGAGCAGGGACCCTGACTTGGGGCTCAATCCCAGGTAACTGACTGAGCCACCCAGGTGCCCCAATAAATAAATCTTAAAAAAAAAAAAAAAAAGAAGGATCTCTTCAAGCTCTTGATAGCCACGAACAATTAGAAACTCAAGTAAGGGGTTCCTGGGTGGCTCAGTTGGTTGGGCGACTGCCTTCGGCTCGGGTCATGATCCTGGAGTCCAGGGATCGAGTCCCACGTCGGGCTCCCGGCTCCATGGGGAGTCTGCTTCTCCCTCTGACCTTCTCCCCTCTCATGCTCTCTCTCACTGTCTCTATCTCAAATAAATAAAGTCTTTAAAAAAAAACTCAAGTAAGTAATAAAAATTTAAAATTTTATTATTAAACACAGAAGTTAGATTTATAGAAGCGTCTTATTTTTCTTTCATTAGCTGTTGTACAATTGAAATTTCTTGCGATACCAATGGATTTTTAATCCAATCAAATGCTTCCCAGCAAGCTGTTTCAAACTAGTGACAGCTCTGATTTAAAGCACGTTTCTTCAGAACAAATACTTAAAATATCCACCTGGTATGAGCTGACATGCGTTGTCTATGACTAGCTGGCCTCTTCTGATTGGTCGGTGCCCGTGCCATTTCAGAGGTTAAATATTTTGAATACCACCCCGCCATCAGCATTGTTCAAGCAGTCACTCCGAAGTTAGCTTGGCCCGTGGTTGGACATCAGCCAAAAATGGACAGAGAGATTTGATGTGAAGTGAAGACGGATTTAGGGTCGGCCATCTGGGGCTGCTCTGGCCCAAACCTCCCAGTCAGTCCCTTCGCTCCTCCTCCCCTGACCCACCGCACCTTGCGTTGCTGCTCATCCTCCATGGGTCCCTAGCACCCAGCTCCTCCAGCGGGGCCGTGAGCCCTCCTCCCCGATGGACAGCAGTGCACTCTGCAGCTGGCCTTGGAGGTCGATGTCCAGGCAATGCCCGGCAAGCTGCAAATTCTGCTGATCCTGCTGCCTCCTTGTGGGGGTCACAGAGCAGGATGTCAGACTCCAAGGGGCTCTGCGTGGCCTGCACGCACCCAGCGGTGACTGGCCTTGCTGGCGGCCCCAAGGACCATGGAAACTATGTTATGTACGCTGCACCCCCCCACCCCCTCCTGCCCCTGCCTCGTAACCCAGCTGCAAACACTAGTGCCCTATGACCACTGGTTAGGAAACTCATCAGTAGAAAAAATAAAACGTGCAATGATGACATGACCTAGTATTTACCAACTGTTGGTTTCACAAAGCTCTTCACAGTGGACCTCGTTCAATCCTGATAAGAACAAACAGAAAGGTTTATCCTTCCATTTGGCAGAATAGGAGTAGGTTCAAAAGGTGAATTTTTCAGGTTGCCATTGCCAAGTCCGTGCTTCCCTGACCGGGTACCTCGGGGATGTACACGTGGGTGTGCTAGTTTCAACAACGTCAGTTACTGGAGTGACAGCTTCACTTAAAAATCTCGGGGGAGCAAACTGGTAAATAAGATCAAATGTTTTCCTGCTAATATAAGCATGTGTTATGAAACAGAAAGAAATGGCACAAATTTGCAAGACCAGGCATGAAACTTCAAAGAGACATTGTGCTGGACGCGGAACTGCTTTGAGCTGTTGTCCCAAACCCACAGGGGCTTTCTTGCTCGATACGTCGTTGACATACACGGAGGGTGAAGCTAGGACTTAACTTTTTTTCTGATCCCAGCTCCTCTACTTGTCTCTGGTTGAAAATGCTGAGAATTTTAAGAGTTTTAAGAGTTCCAGAGAGAGTAGTTTGAACGTGGGCTTCAGCAGAACATGGGGAAGGTGGAGGTGGGAGTCGTGCGAGAGAACATTCCAGGCGAGGAGATGACGTGAGCAAAGGACAGACAGGAGGCAAGGAAGTGAGGGCTGTGGAAGGTGAACAATGGCTCAAGGGACAAGTACACGAAAGTATATAATGGGAAACTGAATTAGAAACGTGGATTGGCTTCGGGAAGCATTACCTATCTGATGGGAGAGTGGAGACACCAAGTGGAAAGCTAGAGGTGGGAGACTGGAACCACAGTAACAGCAGAGGGAATGAGTCGGGGGCTTGCCTGCAGGAAACCACCCGGACTTACCAGAGGATGGGGCAGAGAGCAGGATCAAGAAGGAGGTGGAACTTCGCTGGCTGAGCCACAGGCCACCTGAGTTGCTGTCAGAGCATCCGGGTGGGGAGTTAGAAAATGGGCAATGGGAGCCTGTGCTGGGATTTGGTTAGTGAATTACCTGCATCCAGGTGAAAAATGTCACCTTGATAGTGAAAGAGACTTCCATCAGAGAGGGGGGGAGAGCAGGAGGGCACAGCTGATGCGAGGCGCATTCAGCAATAGGGAAAGATGGGAACAGGTTGGAGTAATTGTCACGCAGTCCGGCGCGCAGAAGGCACTCAAATATTTGTGAGAAGAATGAAATAAACCAGGGGCAAGAAAACGATACATCCAGGACAAACCATAGGAAAAAAAATTGTGATAGAATCTGCCCCTAGGGGTGTTAAGGGATTGTCACTTCTTTTTTTTTTTTTTTCCTGGAAAATGCTCTTCAGGCTCTTTCAACACTGACAATTAGGAAACTTTGCCCCCATTCTGCAGAGTGGAGGCTGGGGGGTATGGAATTTAAGGTGCGACTTTCCTGTAAAGGTTACAATTTAAAGCCAACTCAGGCCTTTTCCATTCAATCTCAGCTTCCAGAGATTGAAAATGTGTAATACCACTACCTGGCTCACATGACTTCATTACAAATCACTTTTTCGTTTCCCTGCTGGTTACTTCCCCTCTCCCCTTAGAAATAAAGAGGATTGCAGATAGGGACTTCCTGGCAGTGTGACCTTCACTAGGGGTGGTCTCTAAGTCCAAGAAGGTTATTTAGAAAGACTCCACTTCATAAAAATCTTACCCAACATTTTGTAATATACTATTTTTTAAAAAATGCATTTCCAGGGGGTGCCTGGGTGGCTCAGCCCCTTAAGTCTCCTACTCTTGATTTCAGCTCAGGTCATGTTCTCAGGGTCCTGAGATGGATCCCCCCCAATGGGCTCTGGGCTCAATGCAGAGCCCGCTTCTCTCTCCTTCTGCCTCTCTTCTTCCGTTCGCCCCCTCGCTCTCTTTCTAAAATAAATAAATCTTTTTAAAAAGTGCATTGCCGGGGCGCCTGGGTGGCTCAGTGGGTTAAAGCCTCTGCCTTCAGCTCAGGTCATGATCTCAGGGTCCTGGGATCGAGCCCCGAATCGGGCACTCTGCTTGGCGTGCGGGAGGGGGGGGGGAGCCTGCTTCCCCCCTCTCTCTCTGCCTGCCTCTCTGCCTACTCCTGATCTCTCTTCTGTCAAGTAAATAAATAAAATAAATAATTTTTAAAAAAGTGCATTGCCAATTTGTCTTCCTTAGAAAAAAGTTTTTTTTTTTCCTTTAAATCTTTTCGCTTTTAAAAACATTACTCTGAAAGGGAGAAGCAGGGGCTGAGGGACAGTTTTGGGGGCGGGGCGGTAGCCTGGAGTGGGGAGTCCTGGGCCTGGCTTTGTTTACCGAGCGAACCAGAGGCCAGAGTCCAGAGAGGAGGCGGGGAGAGAGAGGCCCCTCGCGCGCCCAGATCCCCAGGCCTCGGGCTTTCTGAGCGCGGGCTGTTCCGCGCCTGCACAGTCCGAGCGCGGGCCTGGTGCTGTGGGGACCCGGCGGGCGGCATGCTGCGGAGGATTGCGTCCCTGGGCGCCCGGGGCCTGGGGGTCGGCGGGGGCGCGCATCCTGCGGTGGGGCTCTGCCACCCTGGCCGCAGCTCCAGCAGCCTGTCCTCCGATGCACCCCGGAACCAGCCCCCCAGCTCCGAGTTCGTGGCCCGGTCGGTGGGCGTCTGCTCCATGATGCGGCTGCCGGTGCAGACTTCTCCCGAGGGGCTGGACGCCGCCTTCATCGGGGTGCCGCTGGACATTGGGACCTCCAACCGGCCCGGGGCCAGGTAAGGTCCGAAGGATTAGGACTGATGGCCCCATGGCCACTGGGCGTGAAAGACAAAAGGACGGGCACCTCGGCTCACTTAGGGTGGGGTTGGAGCTCCCAGTCAAGACCCTTGATTTCCCTCTTCCCGGGTCAAGCAATGGTGAGGGCTGGTCGTGTGTGCCATCCATTGGTGACCGGAGCCTTCTCCACACAAGGCTTCCTGAGCCTGGCTGGGATGGTGGCTGTGGGGCTTATGGGGACAGGGGACATTATTTCTGAGAACAGAAGAAACTGGATTCCCCTTCCCCAAACCTCCAGATGTCACGTGATCAAGAATTGCTCAAATACCAGGCTTTTTTTTTTTTTGACAGAGAGAGAGAGAGAGAGAGAGAGATCACAAGCAGGCAGAAAGAGAGGGGAAGCAGGCTCCCTGCTGAGCAGAGAGCCCGATGCGGGGCTCGATCCCAGGACCCTGAGATCATGACCTGAGCCGAAGGCAGAGGCTTTAACCCACTGAGCCATCCAGGCGCCCCAAATACAAGGCTTTTTTTTTTTAATACATTTTATTATTTTTAATCTCTCTACCCAATGTGTGGCTGGAATTTAAAACCCCAAGATCAGGAGTCCCACCCTCTACCTCTACCACCTGAGCCTGCTGAGAACCCCAAGGAATTTTTTCTAAGAGCAAGGCAGTGGAAATAAAATCTATTTTCCTAGTTAGTGAGCATCAGCTATTTCTGATTTAGTCACCACTTTACAGCTAATAATCTCAAGTATGGATGCCACCATTTATTAAATGTCTCCTAAATGCAAGGTGCTTTGCATAGATGACCAGCTCACTTCCTCCAACAACACAATACGGTAAATATCATTATTTTACAGATTAAGAAATTGAGGCTCATGGAGATTAAGAAATTATCTAATGTCATTTCGTAAATTTGTGATGGGTGGTTTCCTAAATTCGTGCCTTTAATGTCTTCCAGTATACAGCCTGGGGGGCACCTGGGGGGCTCAGTCGTGTCTGCCTTTGGCTCAGGTCATGATCTCAGGGTCCTGGGATTGAGCCCCACATCTGGCTCTCTGCTCAGCGGGGAGCCTGCTTCTCCCTCTTCCCCTCCCCCTGCTTGTGTTCTCTCTCTCACTGTCTCTTTCTATCAAATTAATAAATAAAATCTTAAAAAAAAAAGCAAATAGCCTCGATCAGGGGTGATTTTGCCCCCAGGGGACATTCGGTGATGTCTGGAGGTCTTTTTAGTTATCCCAACTCGCTACTGGCACCTAGTAGGTTACAGATCAAGGCAAATATTCTACAAGGCACTGGATGCCCCCCCCACCCATCAAAGATTCATCCAGCCCCAAATGTCAGCAGTGCAGAGGCTGAGAAATCCTGGCCTAGGCAGGACCTCAGACCTTTTTGGGGTGGTTCACAGGATGATTCTTCCTTCTCCAGATTTGGACCCCGGCGGATCCGGGAAGAATCAGTGCTGCTTCGGACAGCCAACCCTAGCACGGGGGCCCTCCCCTTCCAGTCCCTCATGGTTGCAGACCTAGGCGATGTGAACATCAATCTTTACAACCTCCAGGACAGCTGCCGTCTAATTCGAGAGGCCTATGAGAAAATTGTCGCAGTGGGCTGTATTCCTCTGACCTTGGGTAATGGTGTCTGCGGGGACCCGTGCCGCTCTTTGGGCTGGGAGTTCATGTATCTCGGGCTTGGGCGTAGCTGCTCCTTCAGGGCAAGCCACTGTGAATATGGAGACAGTCGGAAAGAGCATGTTTTTAATTCATGTGTTTTGACCCCTGGGGAGAGGCTGTTTACATTTTTGGACTCATATGACTGACGGGGATGGACTAGGGTGAGGCAAGTGAGGCATTCACCTTGGGGGCTTGCCAAAAAGTCAACAATAAATATGGTCGACTTTTCCCTTTTGCCTCAGGCTCCAATATGGTTCAGAATAGCACTGTTACTGATCCTGTCTTTTTAAAAAATTTATCATGGAGGGGCGCCTGGGTGGCTCAGTCGGTTGGGCATCCGACTCTTGGTTTCCCTTCAGGTCGTGACCTCAGGGTCCTGGGATGGAGCCACGAGTCTGGCTCCGGGCTCAGTGCGGAGTCTGCTTGTCCCTCTTCCCCTGCTCCTTCCCCTCTCCACCCGTGCTCGCTCTCTCTCAAATAAATAAATAAATCTAAAAAATTTTTTTATCCTGGATTTTTTTTGCATTGACCTTGATTTTTAAAAATATTACATCAAAAGAGTATTGATCTTAATGACTCAGTTTTTTGGTGTCCCTTAAATTTTGCATCCCAGCAAGTGGCTCTACCTACCTCCACTTTGTCCTACCCCTGATTCCAGGCTTCGGGAAGGCTCCCAACAGGAGCTTACTCTGTTGTGGCTTTTTACTATTTCAAGGACATGCTTTTCTTTTTCCATTTTCACTTCCCTTTTCCCTTCCTTCCTTCCTTCCTTCCTTCCTTTTTTTTTTTTTTGGAAGAGAAAGAGAGAGAGCGTAAAAGAGCGTGCACCCCCATGAGCGGGGGTAGGGGCGGAAGGGGCAGAGGGAGAGTGAGAGAGAATCTTACGTAGGCTCAACACCCAGTACGGCCCCCACTCGGGGCTGATTTCATAACCCTGAGATCGAGACCTGAGCCGAAATCAAGAGTTGGACACCGAACCAACTGAGCCACCCGGGTGTCTCCTGGGGACATACTTTTAAGGACTTTATTTGAGAGAGGACTGCAAAGGGGTATTTCTTCCTCATCGGGGTCTCTGTCAGCCTATAGAGCAGCTTTCCCCTTGTCTCCCCTGAGCTCTCCCCTGACTTCCATTTCTTTCTCTTCCAGTTCCCAAATAGTTAAAATGACACGGGCCTTTTTCTAAACATCCAAATGTATTTTTGCCAAACGAGAGGGCTGAGCCTGCAGAACATGGCGGTGCAGAGTGTGGCTTCTGGATGCCACGGTTTGAAAATCTCAGCTTCACCTCTCACTAGCTATTTATGCTTCATTTCCTCACTTGTGAGATGGGAATCACTCCCAGCATCTCCCTCACTGTTTCGCGTGAGGGGCGTATGCTCAAAGTGCATATAACGCGTCCGGCATCGTGACTCCCATATTTTAAGCTTCGACAAATGTTAGCTATTGTTGTTCTTAATAGGGGTCCATAGTAATACTTTTCTAGGCCCCAGCTGTCCTGTACGGTAGCCACAGATGGTTATTAAAGTTACAACTAATTACCATGAGATAAAACAGAAAAGGCAGTTCCTTCGGGCATGAGCTATATTCCAGGAGGCACGTGTGGCTAGTGACCATCACGCTGTCCAGGACAGAGAGAGAACATGCCCATCGCTGCACAAGTTCTATGGAACGTCTTTGCAGAAAGTTCCTATGCAAAAAAGTTCTTTGTTTCCTCTTTTATTGTTTAGATTTATTAATTAATTTATTTTAAAAGATTTTATTTATTTATTTGATAGAGAGACAGAATGAGAGCACAAGTAGGCATGGTGGCAGGCAGAGGGAGAGAGAGAAGCAGGCTCCCCGCTGAGCAGGGAGCCCGACATAGGGCTTGATCCCAGGACCCTGGGATCATGACCTGAGCCAAAGGCAGACATCTAACTGACTGAGCCACCCAGGCGCCCCATTTCCTCTTTTTAAAGGACAATGTGATCCCAAACATCCAGTGGTCATTTTCCCACCGCTGAACAAGACCTCGTGTTAGCTGAGATTATAGCTCTTCGGTCTATCTAATCAAAAAGGTGGCACAATGAGGGAAATTGCAGATGGCGGTTTATAGTACACGGTCCTCTCCTCTTACCTATGTTGCAGATGTTTTCTTATTCCCCTCGGCAGGTGGAGACCACACAATCACATATCCGATATTGCAAGCAATGGCAAAAAAGTAAGTCCCAAGCGTCTGGGCACGCACAAGGGTTTCAAGATTCAGGAGCTGGGAAATGAGTTTTTGCCGCTAGACAGTATCAAGTGACCTCTGCTGGCTCAGGTTATTTGGGGTCATGGGAAATTCCCGACTGAGTCCCTTCTGTGGATCAAAATGAAGGTCGAGCTCCCGGTGTCTCTGTCAGTTACCCTCTGGGAGCCAAGACAATTTGTTATTAACACTTGTGGCTGCGCTCGCTTGCCCTAGGTCTGCTCTGGTACTCGTGCTCAGCGTTTGTCTCCGGTTTTGGAAGATGGGCCCCTCATGAAATACACAACCCCTGTTAACTTCAGTTTCTCTTTGGCTTCAAAGGCCAAATCCGCAGCGGTGTTGGCTACTGAGGAGAGGCCCCTTTTGTTCCTGAGAGGGCCCTTCCCCCAGAGACTGAGCAAATGGATTTTCCGGTCGTGGAAGTCTACCAGGGATGAACTAACTTTGGTTAATTAGTTTGAAAAAGAGGCAGAAGGGCCAAAGCGGTGGCAGCTCCAGAATTCATATTTGGGAAGGATATGTGGGTAGCATCCTCGGTGGTGGTGGGCGGGTGTAAGTCTTTTCTGGAAGCTCTGCTTGCCTAGCATTGATTTAGATTGTATGATGCTTCGGGGGGGCCAGCAGGGTTGTCAGAGATGATGGAGAGAGGGCCGGGTTGAAGCTGCTTCTTGGTGCCAAGGTTGGAGAAAGGGCAGCTCTGATGAGCTCTGCCAAGCTCACCTGAGCCTCCATAGTTCATTCTTCTCCGTCTGGGCCTCTCCTTCTCTAAGTGAGGAACATTCTGGGTGATAGGTAGGTAGTTCGTTGCAGCTAAAGCAATGTACATGTCTGTCTTCTGCCAGACCTCTCTGAGCTGCTGATTCTGAGGTGCTAAGCGATTGGAAGACAGAAACCAGGTGCAAGGCTGGTCATTGATGCCAGGTCGCCCGGGGCTATGAACGGTCAAGTGCAGAAGTGCGTGGGCCCCGGAGCGTGGCCGTGCTCAGGCCCCAGAAGGAGGCCCGGCCTCTGAGCCACCTCTTGTCATCAGGTATGGCCCCGTGGGGCTGCTGCACGTGGATGCTCACATGGACACGGCGGACAAAGCCCTCGGAGAGAAGCTCTACCACGGGACGCCCTTCCGCCGCTGCGTGGACGAGGGTCTCCTGGACTGTAAGCGCGTGGTGCAGATCGGCATCCGGGGCTCCGCCATGACCTTGGATCCTTTCGGATACAGCCGGAGCCAGGTGACCAGCCCCTTCCTCTGCCCCCAGCCTGCAAAGTGCATTTCTCTCTGGTGCCCATTCGGTGGTGGCTGTGAATTCCACAGGGGTTTTAATAACCCAATTCAGAAAAGCGGGAATGCAGGCCGAGTTTGCACCAGGAGGGGCGTGTGGAGCAGAGGGGAGAGAGGATGTGAGTGCATGAGGCACGGGGGGGCCTCTCATCGACGGGGTGGGGAGAGAAGCAGAAACACACCAACCTCGGCGCTGTGGCTGGCTCCGGAAGGAGCGGAGGAGGGCTGAACCCAAGGCCAGCGGCCATCTTTCTAGTTCTCGTCCCCTCCCCCACTGGCCAGAGGTAAACACGAATGACAAGAGCCCAACAGGAAAGACCAAGTCCCCTGCTTTTAGAGTGTGCAAGGGCCAGTCTTCTGCACGGAGCCCTTCAGGAGGTGCTGAGTTTCTCACTCTTGCTCTAGCCTCGCTTCTCTGTGATCCCATGTCCCCAGGTCAGCTTTGACTTACTTCCTGCTGCTTCAGCGCTGTCGCGCCTCCCTTCCTCACCAGTGAAATGGGGATGACAGTTCCCTCTTCGGGAAGACTGGGGGTCTGATGTCATGTGTACAGAAGCGCTCCGCGCGGGGTTGGCACCTAAGAAATGCCCGGTAAACGACGCTGTGCAGAGGGCTCGACATCCTGCTCTTGACTTCCCCAGGGCTTCCGGGTGGTCCCGGCCGAAGACTGTTGGATGAAGTCCCTGGTTCCTCTGATGGGGGAGGTGAGGCAGCAGATGGGAGGCAAACCCATTTATGTCAGCTTTGACATCGACGGCTTGGATCCTGCCTATGCCCCGGGGACGGGCACACCTGAGATTGCCGGTCTCACCCCGAGTCAGGTAAGGAGCTTCCGCCAGGGACAGTGTCTAGGGGAGAGGGGGGTCAGGAGGATGAGGGGGGTGAGGATTCTTAACTCCCCACTTTCCTGGGACTTGCGGTGAGTCTTCAGGATCAGGACAGGATTTTAAAAAACTTGGGGGGGGGGTTAGGGCTTTAACTGTTCTCGGGGCTGCCCGAAGGTTGGACCCTCTTGTGGAGTGAGGAGTGGGCTGACTTTGGCGAGGGCCCTCATTTCCTCTCTGGGATAGAATAGTCTGTTCTTTGAGCTCTCTGCCTCTGATCCACCTGTAGTTGGTTTGTGGGGACATATGCTAGTGTCCCCTCTTAAAAAACACTAAGCTTATCTTTCTGGGGTTCCATTTAAAAAATGGTTATGGTGGGATTAACCCGCCGACAAATGGACGTTCGAAAGTTTTAGAAACACCCAAGTAAAGCTCTCTCCAGGTGGGCTGAGTGTAAACTGACGCAGGAGGCAGAAAAGGAGCATGGTTTTAATTAGGAGGAGAGCTCCAGGACGATTGGGCTGTTACTTTGTGAGCTCCCCGTCCTTAGAGTCCAGAACGGTGCCTGACGGAAGGAGGAGACACTCGTAGATACCTGCGTGAAGGAGTGAGGACCACTCACACCTGAGCTGTTACCTTACCTCTAAGAGAGGGACCCGTGAGCAACTACCTCTCAAAGCCATTCTCTATCAGTTCCCCTCAGAGATTTCTAAAGCACAGTCCTCATTCCTCAGCTTCTCATTCTGTGCTTTTCACCGGCAGAATGGAAACTCTTTTAGACAAAGCAACCTCTTCCTACCGTCCCCTTCACTTATCCCGTCTGCTGGCCACATCTAACTACTGGTATTTCTTCCCATCTTGGTGTCTTTGCATGTGTCTTTCTGTCTGGGCCGCACTGCCCCTACCTAGCTGCTTGGTCGATTCCTTGGGCTAAGTGTTTCCACCGCTGGGGAGGCCTTCCCCCAGCTCTTCGGGCTGTTTCGTGTTACACTTTCCTGTGCTTGCTTTTTTTTTTTTTTTTTTAAGATTTTATTTTCTGAAGTAATCTCTACGCCCAATACAGGACTCGAACTCACAACCCCGAGATCAAAGGTTGCATGCTCTACTGACTCAGCTGGCCAGGTGCCCCTACGCTGGCTTTTCTTGAAGCCTTTAATGCATGACGTTGAAATGATTGGTCTGCTTGTGGGTATTCTGTCGCCCAATGGACCCCTCGGAGCCTGGGCTGTGTCTGGGCCATTTGTGTCCCCGTGATGCCCACCAGCGTGCCTGGCCGTCAATAAATGCTTACTGTGGGAAAGAGATAGTTCCAAGGCAAAGGGTGGGCATGCGCTGGGAGAGATTCACTGGGACCTCTATGGTTGCTTTTCACCGTGAGTGGTTACTACTGTGGACAACTCGGGCTTGGTCTTGGACAGGCGCTGGAAATCATCCGGGGTTGTCAAGGCCTGAACGTGGTGGGTTGCGATCTTGTGGAAGTTTCGCCGCCCTATGATCCTTTTGGTGAGTAAACGAGAATGCTATGATCTGTAGGCAGCTGCTGGTTTAAATTGCATTAATCTACTTAATAAGTAGAAGATGGATGGGCCCTTTTGTATAACTCGGGAACCTGCTGAGTATGTGTTGCAGCGAAGAAAATGAACCTATTACTGCACACCTTACAAACACGAGCTAATTAACACAACTCCTGGGAGGTGCCTATTATTGGCCTGGACAGCAGAAGAGAAAGAAACCAGCTGGCAGTTTATGGATAGGGTGGCACAGTTCTATCCTTCTTTGATAGTTCATTGAGAAGCGAATTCTCAAGGCATAAGTAATATTTAGTAATATTAAAAAACTGGGCGGTTAGCTGGCTTAGAGGAGAGAGATTCAAAGCAGATGCCATCCCAATAATTTCAACTTAGAGAAGCTTCTAGACTTCGGCCTGTTAGCCTCAGAGGGTAGGGGATAAATACAATAGACACTATTATTATAGGTTTTCCTTGGGGGTGGGGGGAGTCTGTTCTCAGAATAAACAACGAACTGTCTAAAATTCAGAATGTTCTTTCTGAATGATGCTTGATGGAGCAGAGTGCCAGGGAAAGCATGTCCCCAGGGTGGCTGGGCAGCCCAGAGAAGAGCGTGGAAGTGTGGAGGGCAGGGTAGATCTGGAAAGGCCGCCCAAAGGGAAGGGGGCGGCGTACCGAGAGGCTCGGCCTTGGGGGCGGCCTGCCTGGTGTGTTCACCTTCGGTTTTGTCTCTTTGTAGGAAACACGGCCCTCCTGGCGGCTAACCTGCTGTTTGAGATGCTCTGTGCTCTCCCCAAGGTGACGGTCGTCTGAACCTCACGCTCTTCAAGATGCAACAGGTTGTGCTGATGACAATTCTTAAGAATTTATGCACAAGGGATCTGAGTACTGGAGAGTCCAAGCCACTAAAACTTTCCACTAAAGAGCATCCCCGGAGGCTTTAAAATCAGGGCATTCGGTACAAGCCTAATCCAACAGCTAATATTTCTGTGGAGTTCGAGCAAACTAAAACCAGAGAAGCACTCTACCGTTTTGGTGAAAGACACTGGGGGATTAAGGGGAAAAGGGAGCCAAGGAGCCTTTGGTTCAGGATGATCTAAAAATTGCATAAGTGAAATAAAAAATACGACATAATACCGTATAAACACCCCGTATTTCTCTAGCTTCTTTCCTTACACTGTGGCTCCTCCTGAGGAACTCAGGGCTGCATCTGGGTTTTAGGACCATTGTGAACATAAACTAAAAGTTTGAATGAAAGTAACATGAAGATTCTAATTAAAAAACTTCCCACTCAAAAGCCCAGGAGGGTGCACAGAACGTCTTTTTAGCTAGACACCAGGTGGCCTCCAAAGAGTCTTTGGTGACACTTCCTTAACCGGCTCCCTGCCTCAGTTTTGCATTATCTGCCCTTGGAGCTGATGCACCCTCCGTGACAGCAACTCCCGAAACCGGCAGTGACGATTCACGCTGTGGGTTGGGTTAGGCGCCAACTCGGTTTTCGTCGCTAATGTGTCCCCGAGCAGATCGTCATCTCCCAATGCAAGAGCGACCCATAATCATCACACATTAAAATAGTTTATTTCTGTTTCCAGTCTGTAATATTCTCAAAACAAAAATAACATCAGCTTCAGTGCCTGTTCACAATACAAAACGAAAACAACATAAAAAAGACACCATTTGCCAAATAAGTTATTTGTTCCTAAGAGTATCAAAAGTGCAAAATATTCACCTTCTTTTCAGATCAGTCTCTAAAGTTCCATCCGCCTCCCTGATAAACGGAATGGACACTTTCAGCAGCTGCCACACTGCAGTTTGTTTTCAAGGGACAAGATCAGGCATTTGGGTGTGAGCGACATTTCATCTGCAAAGGTATTTTGCATCAGCTTTTAAGGAATTTTAGTTGGGAAGAAGGATTGAGTATTTGCTTCTAATCTCTTGTTCCCAAACAGAGCAAATCACTTAAAAAAAAAATACATTCAGGTTTCATTTTCATTTTTTAAATCAGAAAAGCGTTCATGTACTGAATGAGGAGGAAATCAGCCTATTAATTTGAAAAATACGACCACATTTTCATGGTTGGTATGTGATGGCAAAGAGAGAGAGAGAAAGAGAGAAAGAGAGAGAGAGAGAGACCATGGTGCCCAGCAGAAGTCAGAGCTCACTGAAATGCCACTGCTGACTCAGGGCTGACAATCTCTTAGACAAATTATGCCACCAGCACCTGGATGATAAAAAAATATTTGTAAGTAGGTGCATATTCTACAAAGACTTGTTTTAGGCCCAGCTGCTAAACAGGATGCATAGGCTCAGAAAAGCCTACTTCTAAAAACAAAACAATGTTGTCAGTTTCAAGATATTCAAAGACCGTGAAATTAACTTAAAACCAAAATTAGGTCTGTGCGAATTCGCACGAGAAGGAAAAATGGTGGCATTGGCTGAGCGTGACAAGGGCTCATACATCTGACACAAAAGTAAACAAATTCGTGGAAACATTCGTGAGGAAAGGTTTGGGTGGTCAAGGGCAAAGTTCAATTTAAAGTACAGCCTTCCTAGCGTCCTCTTGGGGGACGTATCTTCCAACCCCAAACAGACCGGTGAAATGATTTTTGGACTGAAAAATTCACCAGGAATGTTTTTTAATCCTATCTATTCTCACTTTGCTTGCTTCATACAAATGGAGGGTGCAGCTGTCCGTCTAAAGGTGCTTTTCATTTTAACGAGAAACATTTTAAAAAGGAACAAATCTGGGGAGGTTTTGGTTTTCAGAAATTAAGGTCAGGGATCCATCCCATTAGAACCAGAAATTAAAAACCCACCACTGAACCAGAACACGACTCCCATCGGCAACGTGGCCAGAAAAGACCCAGAAAATAATTTTGAGGCTGGTGCATCAAGGAACCAAACGAATCCCTTAATCACGCCTGCCTGGGCCAGGTGCCAGGAGATGCAGCAATCAGAGTAAGTATCCAATTTTTAGAGGATCATGTGGGGGAAAAAAAAAAAAAGCCTGGCAGTGATTTTTTTCTTTCTTTTTTAAAATAAAGCTATGGACTCCATGGAAACGACAGGAATTCCCGGCCTTAAATAATTTATTACTTGGCCACTGTAGCTCAATGTTCAAATTATTCAGGATCCAAATGGCTTTAGTTTAAATTAACAATGATGATTAAAGAAATACTAACCGAGTAAACGTCCCGTCACTGATTCTGACACTTCGCTTTACAAAAGGGCCTTTTGCTCTGACGTCTGAACTGATCACTCTCTGAGGCTATTCAAACTCCACTGGTGGTTTTGCCTTAAAAACAAAAAAAGCCCCAAAGACCCCGCAAACGCTCTAACTGGGGGGTGACATCCACCGAGTGATCTGTGTGATCCACAGAGCACACTGGAGCGCGGGAAGCCGGGGTGCCGATGGTGGGGCGGACCCTAGCCCTGCTGAAGCAGTTGTGAGTTGAGAGTGAAAGCAATGGAGAGACCACCATAGAGGCCAGAAGCTCAAAGTAAGCCTTTTGCCAAACAGGAGTCTAGAACAAGTCCTGGCTCACTTGTCACAACAGAGGGCTCGAAGTTATAGCACTTTCGGGGGGAACAGTGTTCAAAATACAATTGTTGAGAAATCTTTAAGTTCCTTGATACAAAGACGTGTCTGGTATTTTACTAAAGAGACACCTCCGGAGTGAAGAGGTTCCCCGGCCTGACGCCTGTCAGGCGGGCATAAGGTAGGTGTCTTCAGTTTAACATCTACTGGCTTATAGCAGCTTATCTCTACGTCCAGAGAACAAGATTACAAGTTATGGCTCCTAAGATTCATACCCTAGAACTGACAGAGGCAGAAAGGCGTGTGAAACAGACATGGAAATGGCTCAAAGTCATTACAGTACTTCTTGCCGTGCAGATCCCTCCCCGGCTACGCTGAGCGCCGGGAGGCGGCGGATGGGGACGCCCCAAGGGGTCACTTCCGTCACTGCTCAGCCCTCCCTTCTCCTGTCTCGGGAAGGAAACCAAACTCACATGCAGGACCCCCGGTTACCCCTAGCCTTGTAAAACCGTGGCAGACAAGCTGCTGCAGGGGATACCCCCCGAATACACTGTTAGCCACTGACTACCGGAAAAACGATCAAGTGTGAGATTGCTTGGAAGCAGGCCTCTTTCAGGATGCAGGGCCTGGAAGCTGCTGCGGGCTGTCTATCCCGCCGATAACAGCATGCGCCGGGGCGGGAGCACAGCGAGGGCGGCGGGTAGGGGACCTGGCCAGCGCTCCAGGCTCGCGGGGTTCTGTCCAGGGCCTACTGCCGGCTGGAGCCCTGTGCTTCTCCCCCAGCACAGAGGCAGGACAGGGGAGGGCGGTGTGAGCAAAGGACAGGGATGACAAAGGAAGAGGGGATGAGCAGTCTACTTTAAATAGTGCGGCATTCAAACGGGGAAAAAAAACCCAAAGCAAAATATTTTGATCTAGGGAATTCAACTTGAGGTGTTTTTCACTCCTAGGGTAGAACAGGACAAAGGAAAGATTCTTCTAGCCATTGTTCCGGAAGAATAATCTAGAATCTATTCTCTGTCCGTGGTGATAGGTGGGAGTCCTGAAAAGACCTGTTCCAAGGGCCTATTAAAAAGCCGCAAGCGTTGAAGTCTCTCTCGAGCTCCCTCAGTCTAGCTCAGGCCACGACGGGATATAAAACCTCTGCAAGGAGCCTTCGAGCAGGCGCTCCATCCACAAGGACAACTTGCTCAATTTCCCTTTGATGGGCCTGGGTCCGAGGCCATAGGACGATTTCCCTCGAGATTCGCCCAGATGGAGGGAAGAGTCAAGATCACTGCAGGACCCCATGGCCTCCTCCTCTTCCACTGCCTTCTGGGGCTTGAAGAGGCAGAAGTACTTCTTGTGGCCATTTAGAGCCAGCACGTAACCCGTGTAGTCACGTTCCATGAAATGCTTGTCGTATTGGTTTGGGATCGGGGCTGCGTCCTGCGCAAATTCTAGCAAATATTCCAGCCATTCTCTGTGTTTATCTAGACTCAGGAAGGAGAAGTGCAGGCAGCTGCTCCTGGCGGAAGGACACAGTGAACGTTTAGCGTACAATCCGACAAAGTAACTGCAGGGACCACAAGTACCTGCGTCAGATCTCAAGTACTAGGAGGCCGCTCTGTGCTGGACGGGGCCCCAACATGGAAGGGACGGAGGATTCCCGTGGCATGAGAGGGGCTCTGCCACAGCTGTGACAGTCCGCTGGCCTAGCTCCCTCCCGGCCCCTTGCTGGGTGCCACTTAATCCCTCTCGGTGCCTGGCTTCAGGAAAACACACAAGAGCTAGAGGACAGAGGCTGAGGTCAAGCTCCTTGGTTTAGAAGCATTAGGACACGAAGTCGAGGGGAGAAAGGTCCCCTCGTGATGGCTTAGATTTCTGGGCTCGAAAGGTTACAGCCAACATCTCACCATGTGCATAGAGCGCCTCATAGCCAAAGAGTAAAGGATGACCTTCTCCTCTGGTCCCCTCGTCCCCCTTCCTGTCCCTCGCTCCCACACGTGCTTACCCAGTGAATGTGTAGACCTCCAAAGCGAATTTCTGCAGCAGGCTGGTCTTGGTGGAATTGGACAGGATGAGGACCACGTTCATGTGGCCCGGCCTCAGGCGGACCAGGTTGCTGGTGTAGGTCACATCCGTGAGCTCAGTCACCTCCACGAAGCCTTTTTTAGGAATCTTGCTGTGGAGAAATAGTGAGGAATGAGGATGTTATCAGGACAGGAGAATGCCATTACTTTGAAAAGAAACAAGAGGAAGAAAATGCTACATTCCAACCAGACTAAGTGTGTCATTTAATGTTCTGGAGCCTGGCATGTCGGCAGGATGGGGACGGTCCCCGCTGGGCGGTGCCGGGCCTACAGAGGGCCTTTCAGACGCTGCCGTTCGGCTGGAGGAGAAGCAGCTTTAAGGACAGGATAAAGGGGTTCCACACGGTATGGTGACGCATAGTTCTCTATTTTTGGGTCATCTAGCAACTGGGACCTGCTTTGCTTCTTGCCCCCGTTCTTACGTTTGAGACGGAGAGCCTGAAGGCACTGAGTGGAATCTAAGTAGGTCCTGTGTCTGACGGTCTCAGGGGTTTCAGTAAACGCTACCCAGCAGGTGACTCTTCCCTGCATTCCCATCTCACGGTGACACAGAAAGCCGACAGGTAATAGGTGCCCGACACCGCGCTATCAGGCTCTGCGGCCTGTGGCCCTCCTGCCCGGGGTGGGTGGGTCTGGTGTCCGGTTAGAGAACCTGCTGTTTTCTTTGGTGAAGCTTGGCTCGGTCTTCCCGGCCTTCTCATGGGTCTCCTCTTTGTCTGGAGGGCTGGACTCTCGCTCATCGTTTGAGTCGCTAAAGTAAGAAACAAGGAGTTTTACGAAACAAACAGTACCTACAACCCCGGGGTTTGGGGCCCACCCTTGAGAAATCGGGCTGAGAAGCCACGGAGGCATTTACCTGAAAGCCTGGACGATGACGGTGCCGAAGAGGATGAAGAGGGCAGAGAAGACCAGGGACAGGAGAGGCATCATTTCCCGCCTGAAATGAAGTTCATGAACTCTGGTTAGCTCTAGATGGGTTGCTGAGCTCTGCCCGTGAATGATATTAGGTTTCTTTTCTTTGGCTCAGACGAAACCAAAAGAACCCCAAACCAAAGGCTTTCAAATCAATACGCCCTTCCTGGTTTCATACAAATAAAGTTTGTTTTTTTTCGGAGGGTGAGCATGGGGGTGTGGAAAACAAGATTTTCCCCTCACCGTTTTAATTCAGATTGCTTGTTCTGAGAGTTTGATTATGTTGTCTTAAGAGAATAGGCTGTGCTTAGTAAGTTCTGCAGAAGGAAATAACAGGATTTATGCTGTGAATGTGGAAGAACATTCTGATGTCAAGGGTGGGGACTAGAAAGTCTTAGAATTATTTCATCTTGGTTTTTTTTGTTTTTTTTTTTCTGGCGGGAGTAATTCAGATGTGGGCCAGAGGGGTGGAGGAGGAAGAAAACGTTGACCTTTCACGACGTTCTCTAGGACTGGTGCTCTAAAATTTTATTCACCCACAAACACTCCTCAAAGGCGTGCCATTTTTCAGAAGCTGTGCTGGGTGCCAGGAATCACAAACATGAATGAGATCTGCCCTTTAGGAGCTCACAGTATTACTGAGGGTGGAAGGAGGACAGCCCTTCCCTCTCCGGTTAACTCACTGACTGGCTTGTACATCTCTACACTGGCCTCCACGTGTATTGGGCCCTGGCTGGGCACCAGGGGTGCCCTGATGTAGAGGACAGGCCCAGTGGTTAAGAGACAATCAGCAAATAGGTATCCCTCTGCCTGCTGTTCCTCCTGCTTGTGCTCTCTGTCAAATGAATGAATGAAATCTTTATTTATTTATTTTTTAAAAGATTTTATTTATTTATTTGACAGAGAGAGAGAGATCACAAGCAGGCAGAGAGGCAGGCAGAGAGTGAAGGGGAAGCAGGCTCCCTGCTGAGCAGAGAGCCCGATGCGGGGCTCGATCCCAGGACCCCGAGATCACAATCTGAGCCGAAGGCAGAGACTTTAACCCACTGAGCACCCTGAAATCTTTATCTTTAAAAAAACTTTTATTTATTTAAGAGAGAGAGAGAGAACATAATTAAGGGGAGTGGGAAAGGGAGAAGCAGCTCACCGCTGAGCAGGGAGCCGGATGTGGGATTTGATCCCAGGATCCCTGGGATCATGACGTGAGCCGAAGGCCAGCGCTTAACAACTGAGCCACCCAGGCCGCCCAATAAATAAAATCTTTAAAAAAAAAAAGAAAAAAGAAAAAGGGAACAGTCACTGAAAATGTATAAACATTCTTCCACTTGCCTGTACTGAGTATACATTGAAATTAAAGAAAGATAGATTCGGGGCACCTGGGTGGCTCAGTGGGTTAAAGCTTCTGCCTTCGGCTCAGGTCATGATCTCAGGGTCCTGGGATCGAGCCCTGCATCGGGCTCTCTGCTCAGCGGGGAGCCTGCTTCCCCCTCTTTCTGCCTGCCTCTCTGCCTACTTGTGATCTCTCTCTCTGTCAAATAAATAAAATCTTTTTTTAAAAAAAGGATAGATTCAAGAGAAAAACAGTGATTCTACTATCGATGGAGAAAAAGAAATTCAATTTAGCAATCCTCCTACCAGTTGTTGTGAAATATGCTGTCCCAGCAGTCTGAGATGTAGTCAGAAGCAGAGTAGAACCACCGGAGAAGAAAGATCTACGGACAGAGAAAATGTGTGATGGTCAGGACTGAGCCTCCGAGCCCGGGTGGAGAGGTCCTCGCCCAGCACAGCATGCTGCCGGACTCTGCTCCAGCTCTGGGAGCTTGCCAGCCCTGCCCGGTGGCCCCTCTCCCCCGCACGTGCTTACGGGGGCCAGCTCGTCTGTCAGGTCCGGGAGTACAGCTTCCGAGGACAGCAGAGCGGGGTCTCGGCGCAGCTGGTCAAGGTAGCCCAAGAGCATGAATTTATCGCTCTCACTCCCTGTCCAGGGTGCCTCCAGGGTTTTATACACCACCCTTCCTCCCGTGGTACGCCTCTCCAAGATAGACACCTGGGGGAAAAGAGAGGGAGCCATTAGAAGTCTTCAAGTTAAAAAAAAAAAAAGAAGAAGAAGAAGAAGTCTTCAAGTTTGTTTGTTTTTCAGGGAGGATGGAAAAAAGGATCCAGGGGCACCTGGGTGGCTCGGTGGGTTAAGCCTCTGCCTTCGGCTCCGGTCGTGATCTCAGGGTCCTGGGATTGAGCCCCACATCGGGCTCTCTGCTCAGTGGGGAGCCTGCTTCCCCCTCTCTCTGCCTGCCTACTTGTGATCTCTCTCTATGTATCAAATAGATAAATAAAATATTTGGAAAAAAAAAGGATCCAGTGAAGTCAGCGATAAGCTCGAACATGAATATGGATGGGTATAAAATATGTGCATGAGATTTAAGTTCTTTCCGACAAAGGACACCATGTTTATGGTGACTTTCCAAAGCTTCTGCTAAAAGTTAAAGCTCTTCTGAGTAGACTTTTTCCTGTAACTTCTGACTTAAAAGTATAATAAGGAACTTTAGTTAGTTTTTTTTAAAGTATTTTCTTTTATTTTTTTTTTAAAGATTTTATTTATTTATTTGACAGAGAGAGATCACAAGTAGGCAGAGAGGCAGGCAGAGGGAGAGGGGGAAGCTGGCTCCCCGCCAAGCAGAGAGTCCAATGCGGTCCTCAATCCCAGGACCGTGAGATCATGACCTGAGCCTAAGGCAGAGGCTTTAACACCCTTTAGTTTTTTAGAGCGATTTTCCATGGTTATCAAAATGATGACAAAGACAGGGAAGAATTTAATGCTTCTGTAGAGTGATGACAAAGGAGGAGAAGGGAAGAGAGAGATCAATTAAAATGAAAGAGGCAGAAAGAGGGAGATTTTACTGCCTAAGGAAGATTTTACAAACTAGGTATTCTATTTTTTTTTTTAAGCAGTGGACGTGGACCTCAACATAGGGCTTGAACTCAAGACCCAGAGATCAAGAGTTGGATGCTTAACCAACCGAGCCCTTACAAACTAGGGACTCTAAGACTACACCTGCCATGGGGAAAAAAGAACTGGTGAAAAGAACTGATGCTCCTGAACCTTTACTCATAAGAAAGACGCTTTCCGTGAAGCTCTAATGCTGAAAATCTAGGAGGTGAAATCACTAAGGGTAAAAGGCTGTTTCAAGAGTAGGCTTTCAAAACAGGTTCAGAGGTTTCTGGATTTCCTGGAATCTGTATTCAAAACTCCCAAAGAAGGGAGAAACAGAGTTCAGGTGCCGCGAGCGTGTCAAGAGCTTGGCTTAAGAAGAGAATCCTTGACTCACCGCTGATTTTCCTTGAAACATATCGCGGTCTGGTAGTAAGGTATGGGCAAACTCCTGTTGCCGATTGCTGTAGACGTGCACGAACCTCACTGTGTCTTGTGTGTTTGCCAGGGCAAAGGACAGGAAAGCCTCAAAGGGCTTACTCAACTTGGTAGCCTCGGGGGTCAGTAAAACCACACAGTACCTGCACGACAGAAGAGAAGACTTATAATCCGTGTCCGAGGCTGAGGCTAGAACAAGAGAAGGTGAAGAAGAGGCGCACTCATTTTACAGAAGTGAGTACATTTTACTAATGGAAACTGTACGTCCAAAGTCTCTAAGGAGAGACGATTCCCAAGCCATCAGCGACCTGCTTCTCTTCCAGACTGGTGACAGCTTCCCCAAACCAAATGTTATCACACTTAGGAATTTCTTTTATGGCAAGGGCCTCAGAATCCTTCCAGAAGCCAGCTGTTCAAGTGTCTCCACCACAGGCAGGGCTGGTCAAATCTGTCTCTGGCCATTAGCTGGATTGCTCAGGGACACGTCACCTCTCGGAGGTGAGCAAAGAACCGAACGGGCTGTGCTGTACAGGAAAAGGGGTCAGGGTGCTCCAGGCAGAGAGAATCACGAGTGCAAAGACCCCTGGATGGAGAGAGATTGGACCCAGCGCACAGTTCCAGAAGATCACTGGCTGCTGTGTGGAGAACTGCCTGGAAGGCACAGAGGGGAATGGGTTGGAGGCAGCGCCTGGTCAGGAGGCGAGCACGGCACGCCTCTCTAGAGGTGGCCGTGGTAAAAAAGGTAAGAGGTGCGTGAATCTGGGATAGTTTCTGAAGGCCGTGTACACAGTCCTTAGAGGCCACGATATTCTTCTTTCTGTCAAGTTCAAGTCTTTCTTCTCCCTTAGTCTTATAAAGGAATCAGAAATACCTAGAAAGATAGGGAAGTTTTCTCACTTTAAGCAATATTGTAGTTGTTCAAATATGATGACCAGAATGTTTTCCTTCCTTCCATATCTAGACTCGTTGCACGATGAAATAGTCCTACATTTAAAGCCACAGATGCATTTATCTGAAAGGTATCTAATATATATTTCCTTTGTATTTCCAGACCTTTTAGATACTCTGTATGAGTAAGTATGCCTCAGCCTTCCCATTCCCAGCTAACTCTCCGAACATTTCCTCAGTGTCCCGTGCTTCCCAAAAGTTAGCGTTTTCCCAGCTCCAACCCCTCCCACTCCCCCACCCCCAGCCTCCGAAGGCTCGCCCTGCATGGGACCTCCTACTAGGAACAGCGAGATACTCATATCCAGACTTCTGCAGAGTGACCCAGCCTCTCCCTCATGGCTGGCTAAAGTCTACTCATCCTTTTGGCCTCGGCTAACGGGTTATGAGTTAGGGAGATCTTCTCTGACCCCCCAGAGCCAAGCTGGGACCCTGGATTAACACACCCCACTACTAACATACAGAGTAAGTTCTGACGTCACAGGTAGATGTTTAACTGCCCGGTAGAGAAATGCGACGTCGCCCCTCTCTTGTGGCGACAAGCAGAGGCAAAGCCTGGCGTCCTTACTTCCTTTGTCGGTGAGACCGCTTCACGGGGCAGAGCTCATGGAAGAACTTCTGGCTGGTGAGCCGGGCTGCCAGCAGATACTTGTTTTGGGTGATGAAGTCATCAATGACCTGTTTCTTCATACCTCGGGCCTGCAGAAAACCCAAGAAACAGTTGATTTTTATGCCCTTTTCTCACTGCCAATGGGCTTTAAAGCTTAAAAAAAATGTGGCTGACCCATGATACTGTGACGGCGGGAACGGTGACAGACGGTAGCCACACTCATGGTGAGCACAGCATACAGAGAAGCTCAATTGCTTTCTTGTTGACGTGAGACTAACGTTACACTGTCTGTAAACTATACTCCAGGAAAAAAATTAAGAAAAAAAAAAGACCTGGAAAAACAATGTGGCCAACCTGGGCTAACGTAATACATCAAATAAGATGGAGCTATTTGAGTAAATAAACATCGATCTATTTCGACGGTGCAGGGTTGGAAGCTATGAAGGAGCTATTTCAGGTCAAAGGAAAATCAAGTGCCCTTTCCACTGAAGAATTTTTGTATATGGTCATATGCTGGCAGATTTAAAAAGTCTTTTTTTTTTTTTAAGATTTTTATTTATTTATTTGACACAGAGAGAGATCACAAGTAGGCAGAGAGGCAGGCAGAGAGAGAAGGGGAAGCAGGCTCCCTGCTGAGCACAGAGCCCGTTGCGGGGCTCGATCCCAGGACCCTGAGATCATGACCTGAGCCGAAGGCAGAGGCTTTAACACACTGAGCCACCCAGGCGCCCCTAAAGATTTTATTTTTAAGTAGGCTCCACACCCAGTGTTTGAACTCATGGAGATTCAGTGTCACACACTCTACCAACCCAGCCAGCCAGGTGCCCCTTACAGGTCATTCTGAATTCTAGGCAAACTGACTTCCATTTAAGATGGAGAGCAAACTGAACAATTAAAAATGAACTCCAAAGTTACTAATTATAAAAGGCAGACTACAAAACTGTATGATGGCCCCTTTGTTATTACTAATTTTTGTGCATTTCGGAGGATTGGAATTATATATCCAGCAGGTAGTCCGACCACAATCTAGAAATCCATATAAAAGGTCAACAAGAAAATCCCTACATGTTAAGGAACACACTCGAATCACCTGCTTACCTAAGAAGAGCCTATCAGATATTAAGAAAATACTTTGAATTTTTAAAAAATATTATTTGAGAGAGAGAGAGAGAAAAAAAAAGAATGAGTGGAGGGAGCAGAAAAGGAGGGAGAGAGAATCTTAAGCAGACTCTGCACCGAGCGTGGAGCCCGATGCGGGGCTTGATCCCATGACCCTGAGATCAGAACCTGAGCCAAAACCCAGAGTCAGACACTTAAACAACTGTGCCACCCAGAAGCCCCATGTATCTGAATGACTCATGAAAGTACTATTTATAAACCCTGGGGTGCAGATAAAGTCATACTTGGAGGATAATGTTACAATGAATAAAAGAGAAAAGAAATTGATGCCCATACGAAGAAGTTAAAAATAAAAACAGCAAAAAATATGAAAGGGGAAAGAGGAAATAATAAAGATAAAAATAGAGATCCACGAAGCAAAACAAACATAGAAAAAGGAGAAGAAGCAAAGAATTAACAAAGCCAAAGTTCGCTCTTGGGAGTGCTAATAAAATTGACAAATTTCTGGTAAATCCTATCTTGCAAATGAGGAAGCACAAATAACATTATCAAGGATGACAAGGAGGAATCGCTCCTTATGTTATAAAAGTTAAAAGAAAAAGTTACTTAAATTTAAAAATTTAGACGAGATAGAAAAATTTTCTAGAAAAATCCAGCAGTATCTGAAAAAATAGAAAGCTTAAATAGTTGTGTAACCGTTAAAAAAGGTGAACCGGTGGCAGTCAGAGATCTTTCCTTAAACACAAACTCAAGGCCCAGATGGTGTTACAGATGGTTTTGATGAAACTTTCAAGAGGACAATCCAATCTTACATAAAGTCTTCCTGAGAATAGAAAAAGGGATAATGCACCCACCTCACTTCATGAGGCAAAGTCTCACATAGGCATCAGGAGAAAGAAAAGTCAGAAGTCAACCTCATTTCTGAACACAAATGCAAAAACCCTCCACAAAATATTAGCAAACTGAATCCAGCAATACATTAAAAACATAATACAAGTCGTGATCTTGTTGGACTTATCTGATGAACTCGTTAGGTTTAACTTTAGAAAATGAATTAATGTATTTAGCACATTTTACAAGATGAAAGATTAAAGAAAGAAGAAAAATTGGGATAATCTCAACCGTGGTGGAAAAATCCATTTGGTAAAAACTAATACCATTCAGGTCAGCAGTGAATAGAAGGGAACTTCCTTAACCTGATGAGGGTAGCTACAAAAACCTTTTGCAAACATCATACTTACTGGGGACATGGAGATCAAGAACAAGGATGCCCTCATCACTAGATTTTTCCTTTTTTAAAAGATTTTATCTATCTATCTATGTTTCTGTGTACTTATGTATCTATCTATCTATTTATTTTGGGTGAGGGGAGAGAGAGAATCTCCAGCAGATTCCCTGCTGAGCGTGGAGCCTGACATGGGGCTCAATCCCAGGACTCCGAGATCATGCCCTGAGCCAAAAGCAAGAGTCAGATGCTCAACTGACTGAGCTACCCAGGCCCTCCCTCCATCACTGCATTTCTTTCTTTCTTTTAAAGATTTTATTTATTTGAGAGAGAGAGCTAGCGAGAGAGAGCACAGAGGGAGAGGCAGAAGGAGAAGCAGACTCCCCGCTGAGCAGAAAGACCGATGCGGGGCTGGATCTCAGGAACCCAGGAGCATGACCTGAACTGAAGGCAGGTGCTTAACTGACTGAGCCACCCGGTGCCCCTACTATATTTCTATTCTGTGTCACACCAGAGGTCAGCAGTAAAATAAGAAAAAGAAATAAATAAGGGCTGGATAAGAAAGAAGTAAAACCGCCATTAATCTCAGGTGATATGATTATGTATTTAGCAAGCCCAAAAGATGGTACAGATAAATTACTTCAATCAGGAAGAGAGTTCAGCAAGGTTGCTGGACACAAAGTCGATGTTTAAAAATCAATTGTCTCGGGCTTCCTGGGTGGCTTGATTTCGGCACAGGTCATGATCTCAGGGTCGTAGGAATCAGCCTGTGGGACTCTGTGCTCAGGTGGCAGTCTGCTGGTGATTCTCTCTCGGTCTCCCTCTGCCCCTCCCCCCACTCATAAGCACACTCTAAAAATTAATCTTTAAAAAAATCAATCATATTACTTAATACCAGCAAACAGAAAACGTAATAAAAAAGATACCTTTTAAATTTAAAAAAATTTTTTTTAAAGATTTTATTTATTTATTTGATAGAGGGAGAGAGATCACAAGTAGGCAGAGAGGCAGGCAAGGGGGAGGGGAAGCAGGCTCCCTGCTGAGCAGAGAGCCCGATGCGGGGCTCGATCCCAGGACCCCGGGATCATGACCTGAGCCGAAGGCAGAGGCCTCAAACCACTGAGCCACTCAGGCACCCCAAAGATACCCTTTTTAATAGCATAAAAAATACAAGATACCGGGGCACCTGGGTGGCTCAGCCCTTAAGCGGCTGCCTTCGGCTGGGGTCATGATCCCAGGGTCCTGGGATCGAGCCCCGCATCAGGCTCCCTGCTCGGGGGGGAAGCCTGCTTCTCCCTCTCTCATTCCCCCTGCTTGTGTTCCCTCTCTCGCTGTGTCTCTCTCTGTCAAATAATAAAAATCTTTAAAAAAAAAAATAAAAGGTACCTAGGAATAAACTGGAATAAAAGTGTGATCTTTATAGAGAAAATTACAAAAATTATAAAAGCTTACAGAGGTATTTTACCTAAACAAATGAAAACAGATATATGATACTCACAGGTTGGAAGGCTCAATTTTGTCAAGATGTGTATTCTCCCCTAATTTGTATTTAATTAATTTTTTAAAAAAGATTATTTATTTATTTATTTATTTGACACAGAGAGAGCACAAGTAGGCAGAGAGGCAGGCAGAGAGAGAGGGGGAAGCAGGCTCCCTGCTGAGCAGAGAGCCCGATGCGGGGCTCGATCCCAGGACCCCGGGATCATGACCTGAGCCGAAGGCAGAGGCCTCAACCCACTGAGCCACTCAGGCACCCCAAAGATACCCTTTTTAATAGCATAAAAAATACAAGATACCGGGACATCTGGGTGGCTCAGCCCTTAAGCGGCGACGCTGAGATCATGACCTGAGCTGAAGGCAGAGGTTTTAACCCATTGAGCCACCCAGGTGCCCCTGTATTTAATTAATTTTTTTTAAAAAAGATTTCCTTTACTTATTTGACAGAGAGAGACACAGCAAGAGGGAACACAAGCAGGGGAGTGGGAGAGGGAGAAGGAGGCTTCCTGCCGAGCAGGGAGCCTGATGTGGGGCTCGAGCCCAAGACCCTGGAATCATGACCTGAGCTGAAGGCAGATGCTTTAACCACTGAGCCACCCAAGCACCCCTCTTCAAACTGATTTAAAGAGTCAATACAAACCCTGTAAAATTCCAACAGGTTTGTTTTTCTGATGGAACTTGACAGAATGTAATGTGTATATAAAACGTACAAAAGACCAAGAATAGCCAAGATGCTTTTGAAGAAACTCCCCCATCCTCTCCTAAAATCCAAAAAACAAAGTGGGAGGATCTGCTCTGTGAATTATCAAGACTATTTCCAAATGGCTAATACCTAAGTATGAAAGGCAAACTATAAAGCTTTTAGAGGCTCTGTGAAGGGATTATTTTTATTATCTTGATGTAGGGGAAGATGTCTTAAATGGTAAACAAACAACCAATCAATCATAAAGGAAAATGCTGAGAGGAGTGAATATGTTAAAAGTAAGAACGTATGTTCATCAAAAAGACACCAAATGAGGGGCGCCTCGGTGGGTTAAAGCCTCTGCCTTTGGCTCAGGTCATGGTCCCGGGGTCCTGGGATCGAGCCCCGCATCGGGATCTCTGCTCGGCGGGGAGCCTGCTTCCCCCTCTCTCTCTGCCTGTCTCTCTGCCTACTTGTGATCTCTCTCTGTCAAATAAATGAAATGTTTAAAAAAAAGAAAAAAAAAAAAGACACCAAATGCAAGAATACGGTCATCGCGGCACTGATCAATATCACTAAAAACTGGGAAAAGCCAGACGTCTGTCAGCAGCAGCCAGGACAGAGACCCTGTAGGACACTCACGCCAGGCTCCAGAGACAACAGGTCTGAACCTCACAAAATAAGCTGACAAAAGCCAGACACAAGAGGTATACGCTGCATGATCACTGGCTACAGATCATTAGCAAAAAGGCAGACAATTCAATAGGAAAAAAATGGGTAAAACACTTGATATGCCACAAAAGAGGAAATCCAAAAGGCCCGTCATCAGGTTCCTCATGATCAAGGGAAATGCATGGCACAATCACAACGAGACACTGTTAATCAGTCAACTCGAGAAATTATGCTGAACCGATGTTGACAAGGATGTGGCGCAATGAAACTTTCACATGGGATTGGCGGAAATGTAAATTGGTAACATAACTTTGGAAAACACATCACTTAGAAAAGCTGGAGATATGCAGACCCCAGGACCTAGCAATTTTGCAACCAGATATACCCAGGAAGAAACAGTTTTCAAAATTTTTTGGTCCCAGAAAGCCTCTATGCTTTTTTTTTAGGCTCCATGCCCAACATGGGGCTTGAACTCATGACCCTGAGATCAAGAGTCACAGGCTCTACCGAGCTAGCCGGGAGCCCCTGGATTCAGTGAGCTTTTAATACTTTGTTAAATTTAAATTCACTGATCACCCTGCACTTAAAATGGATCTTTTACTCAGGCAAGATTTTTAAACATCACGCATTGGCCATTTGGAAAATATTGATTCACTGATCTTCCGAATGCTGATGAATTTTATTATACATATATATAAAAAAAGTGCAACATGCCGATGAACCAATCTCATCAGAAAGTTTTGAGAAGCTCATAATGACTGATGAAATTTGTCAAAATTCAAATGTTCTTGGGAAGCCTGAATTTTATCATCGGCAACAAATACTGTCAGTTGCTTCCCTTGAAGTGCTAGGCTCACAGTGTTCAGTTTTTAGGAAATATCTGCCCCAAACCCAAGTCTGAATAATCCGAGTTGTCTGTCAGTTATTCTTTCAAGTAAAAATAATGCTCCATTACCACAGGGGCTAGCTCAAAACTGAGTGACAGACGCTCACCCTGCAGACGACCACCTTTACACTTTCACACGCAGCGTGTTTTCTGTACACTTCCCATTTTGTCACACAGAACGTTAAAAACACCCAAAGAGGTGTACTCGAAGGTCAATCTATTTATTAATAAAATTAATATCTGTTACTGCCTCATCAAGGGTATTAAGTGATAAACGAGTGTCGTTTCTGTTTTTTATGGTGAGTGCTTAGGAGTGAAAAACAGATGCTTACTGGTGCTCTAGGGCCCAGGCCTGGGTTTGTGCACTGGGCTGGGACTTGGCTTATGCCCTGGGTCGCGCACGGGGTCGCGCACGGGGTTGCGCACGGGGCCACGCATGGGGGGGGGGGGTCGCGCCCGGGTCGCGCACGGGGGGTCGCGCACGGGGCCGCGCACAGGGCCGCGCGCTGGCAGTTTCACCCACTGTGGCTCTCATACCATCAGCGTAAGTGTCAACACAGAGAAGATGGACAAATTACGTCTCTGTGTTATTATGAAGACTGTTCTGATCTCAGACTTCTCAAACCCAGAAAGACTGAGATACACATGATGTTCATGGAAACACAGCTCCTAAAGCCCCAAAATGCCCATCGAGGGAAGAATGAATCCAAAAATTACCATGTGGCCATAAATACTGCAGATCAAATACAACAAATTCAGTGGCGCTCCATGAAACAGGTGGTGCTGCCAGCGTCACCTACTAAGTGACCTGCCATGGGGAGGCACCGTTTTTATACCCACGGGAGCAAACGGGTAAAGCGTGCATTGTGCCGCTATGTTTTTAGAGAGTGAGAGCGCGAGCATATGTGTGTGCACAGGAGGAGGGAGGGGCAGAGGGCGAGGGCTAGAGAGAATCTTAAACAGGAGCGTGGAGCCTGGTGCGGGGCTCAATCTCACCACCCTGAGATCCTGACCTGAACTGAGATCAAGAGTTGGATGCTTAGGGGCGCCTGGGTGGCTCAGAGGGTTAAGCCTCTGCCTTCGGCTCAGGTCATGATCTCAGGGTCCTGGGATCGAGCCCCACATCGGGCTCTCTGCTCAGCAGGGAGCCTGCTTCCCCCTCTCCCTCTGCCTGCTTCTCTGCCTACTTGTGATCTCTGTCAAATAAATAAATAAAATCTTTAAAAAAAAAAAAAAAAGAGTTGGAGGCTTAACCGACTGAGCCCCCCAGGTACCCCTGTGCCAGTAATTCTGTAGCGTATTTGAGTTACAGTTTCCCCCAAGGGATAAATGAATCATGCTCAAGAGTAGAAGCTATTACTGAAAAGCAATTTAGGAAGTCTTCAGAGATTCATCTTGACTTGAGAAGTTCTTTCCCTTTTTTCACCACCAGCATGTTTTCTTCCTGACACTCCCAGCTCCTCGGCTGCCATGGGCCAGGGCACCGCCTTTTTAACTGCCTGTGGTTGTCCAGAAATTTGTCCCTGGCCCCTTCTCTCTGCCTCACCTGCTGCGTATGCCTGGGCGATCGCTTCACGCTGGGGACTTTACCTCTCACCACTCACAGAGGAGCTCCAGACCCATCTCCCCAGCTCCCTAAGACCTGGATCCCTCCACCCCGCTGTCCGATGGACGCCTCCCCTCAGACTTCCCGAGGGCAGCTTGCATTCTGTACGCCCACAACTTTACCTTCTTCGAAACCTGCCCTTCTCTCCTCACTGGCCCCTTCCCCCATCTGCCTCACACCACGTCCTTCCCTTAGTCCCAGCCTGAAGTGCCCTTCCTCCATGTTCACATCTGAGTGAGTCACCCAGGCCGGTGGATGGAAAGTGCCTTCAGGGCTCTCTCCTCCCACTGAGCCGTGAGGACAAAGGCTAACTCCGGATGTACCTCCTCTGTATTTTCTCCACAGCAGGCAGGCAACAAAATGTTTACTGAGTGAAGGAAATAAAGGATTTTATAGAACTTCTCATTCTAGTTTCTTTTAAGAGAGGATGAGTCAAAGGGTTCTTATTGCTCTTTTTAAAAAAATAGGGGTGCCTGGCTGGCTCAGTCGGTAGAGAATGCTGACTCTTGATCTGAGGGTGGCAGGTTCAAGCCCCATGTTGGGTGTAGAGATTTGGTGGGGAAAAAATGTTAAAAAAATTTTTTTTAAAATAACATTAAAGAAATAAAGTAATACATGATCATGATAGGGATTTTTGAAAACCCAAATATTAGGATAATATGTAATTTTGCCATCAAGAGATGCATTTATTTCTGGCTTTTTCCTATGTGTACGCAAGCACATACACACACACACACACACACACGTATACACACATCACAAAACCAAGATCAGTGTTTAGACATAGAATTGATATCTATTGAGATCCTTTGGTCTGTGCTTCATCTACTTCAATTTTCAGTCTCTTACAGACTTCATCTAAATGATTTTGTCTGAGTTATTAGTTTACTATGGAACTCGGGTCTGAGATGACCACAGAGAGGGTTCAGACCTGCTACAGACTTGTACCTCAATTTTGCATCCTGCTTGCTCTTTTTCATATTACGTTACGAAAACTGTCCCCATCAGTGTGTTCTAGAACTGCCATTTTTTTTAAAGATTTATTTACTTATTTATTTGACAGAGAGAGAGAGATCATAAGTAGGCAGATAGGCAGGCAGAGAGAGGGGAAAGCAGGCTCCCCCCTAAGCAGACAGCTCGATGCGGGGCTCGATCCCAGGACCCTGAGATCATGACCTGAGCAGAGGGCAGAGGCTTTAACCCACTGAGCCACCCAGGCGCCCCTAGAACTGCCGTTTTAATAGTCCCTATTTGGTGTATACCAATAATTAGCCTACTGTTGGCCGCTTATATTTTTTCCCCCCAGTGAAACCGGTTGCAAATGATAATGTCTCTGTAATTTTGGCCTGAATTCCTTTTCCTTGAGGACAGAGTCCTAAAAGGTAATCTCATCTCCCTTATGTATTTATGCAAGCCTCCTGTTAGTGAGGCCCTTCTTGGTCACTCTACCTTAAAAAATGTGAACCTGCTCTCCCGACTCCACATTCCCTTTTCCTGCTTTATTTTTCCCCTTAAGCGCTTCTCCCCTATGACACGCCACCATGGAATATGTTATGCCCATTTTCTGTCATCCCCGCTAGAACACAGGGCAGATCTTGAAACAAGGAATTCAGGTGGCTTTGTTCAGGGGCTTTGTCCCCAGGGCGGGGCAGTGTTTGGCCCACAGGAGGTACTCAGGGGTATTCCTCTCTCCCCTTCCCTCTCCCTTCCCCTCCAAGATGCCAAGCAATTGGCCTATTATCATCTAAATTGCTTTTCTGAAAACTTCTGAAGCTTCCTCCAGCTCCGCAAAACAAAAGAGGGCCTGTTTCTCTCCACTCCCAACTGAGTATCTTCTCTTTGACAATCTTTACCAATGTGATGAGAGGAGAAAACGTTAAACTGGCTTTTCTTGATTAGTGCGATTTAATTTTTAAAAGCGACTATTAGTTACCTGAATCTCTTCTCAGAATTTTATTCATATTCTCAGCCTACCCTTCTTGGAAAGTTTTATTAAAATATTTTTTATTGAGGTGAAATTCATATAACATAAAATTAGCTATTTTAAATTATCACTCCGTGACATTTTGTACATTCACAGTGTTGTGTTACAATCACCTCTCTCTAGTCCCAAACATTTCCATCACCCTGAAAGAAAACTCTACACTCGTTAAGCAATCACTTTCGGGAAGTTTTGTGTTGATCTCTGATTAGAAGAAGCTCCTGAAAAACTAAAGATAATCTTTTTTAGACTGGTTGTAAATATTTTCCTTATCTTATTGTTTAACTTAAAACTTTTTAAAAAAATTAAAAAAAAATTTTTTTAAAGATTTTATTTATTTTTTGACAGAGAGAGAGAGAGAGAGAGAGATAGATCACAAGTAGGCAGAGAGACAGGCAGAGAGAGAGGCGGAAGCAGACAGCTCGATGTGGGGCTTGATCCCAGGACCCTGAGATCATGACCTGAGCTGAAGGCAGAGGCTTTAACCTACTGAGCCACCGAGGCACCTCAACTTAAAACTTTTTAAGTATTTATATACAAATTTTAAACTTATACATAAGTTTTTTCAGTAAGAGTTCTTAGCTCTTCTTTATCTTTTTTTTTTTTTAAAGATTTCATTTATTCATTTGACAGAGAGAGAGAGAGAGAGAGAGAGTGAGAGAGCGAACACAAGCAGGGGGAGTGGGAGAGGGAAAGGGAGCTAATGTGGGGCTCGATCCCAGGACCCTGGGACCATGACCTGAGCTGAAGGCAGATGCCTAATGACTGAGACACCCAGGCACCCTGAGCCCTTCTTAACCTTAAGATCAGATATTCCCTTATATGTTCTCTGAGTTAGTTTACAGTTTTCTTTCATTCCTTTTTATTGTTGTTTTATATTTAACTTTTAAATTTATTTTTGTAATTTATTTTAGAATAAGATTACTGATTTTTTGACAGGACCACTTTAGAGATGAAAGGTGATGATTGTTTCTTATTTTATTAAAAAAAATTTTTTTAAAGATTTTATTTTTAAGTAATCTGTATACCCAACATGGGGCTTGAACCTACAACCCGGAGATAGAAGAGTCTATTCTATCAATGTTACACAACAATGTGAATGCTCTGTCTAAGCCAGCCAGGGGCCCTCCTTATTTTATTTTTGTGGCAAAATAAATATAACATAAAGGAACCATTTTAACCATTTCCATGTGCATAATTCTGTGGCATTAAGTACATTCACATTGTTGTGCAATTATCACCGCCGTCCACCTTCGGAACCTTTCTATCTTCCCAGATGGAAAGTGTCCCATGAAACACTAACTCCCCCTATCTTCTTCCCTCAGCCCGTGGCATCACCACCATCCTATTTTCTGTCAAAAGATAATTTTCTGAGGAAAAGAGACCCAAACTGGATGAAAACCAAACTTGTTTTCAAATTTCACCTCTGAAGGAAGAAACGAAAAACGAATTTCTCCTTCTCACTTGCTCTGTTCAGGGTTGCTGTTCATTTCTAAAGGCCCCAGATACGAAGTGAGGGTGATTTCAAAACCTCTCTCACATACCTGGATAACATCGGCAGGCTTGTTTATGTGTTCTTTAAAGATCAAGATGGCGGGGGCGTACATGTTGACATTGTACTGTCTTGTCATCTCTTCCGCCCCTCTCACACCGACGTGTACATATCCAAATGACAAGTAATCTTTGTATGCAAAAGCAGTCAACTATTCGGGTGTAAGAGAGAGGAGGAAATTAAATTGGTAGTGGGATCACACAGACCAAGAGTGACCAGTTCACGCCAGCGGGGGAGATGAATGCTAGCTTGTATAGCCCCACTCGGGCCACTAGAGGAGGAATTCTATGGTGTTCCACGCCTGAAAACTGTACCCACAAAGCTAAACACAGTGAATTTTATTTTTTTTTTCACAGATGGAAAAAAATATTCAATTCCCTGAGATCTACACTGGGTTGGAGGCATGGAGTGTTTGAGGAATCACCTCAGTCATGGAGGACGGCAGTGAGGGTGAGAGAGGTTAAGTGGGGCACTTTGCTCTCCCGTCTCATGTCACAGGGCTAACCAGAGGGGGAGCCCGAAGTGCTGTGGAGGGTGGGAATCACACAGTCACCAGCGGCGTAAGTTATACAACCTCTCGGAGCTTCGGTGTCTTGGTCTATAAAACAGGGAAGCTATCTACATCCCTGGGCTCTTCCGAAGATTCCAGACTATTACGTGTGTGGAACGCACTAGCACAGTAATGGCATCAGGACGAGCTCCCTGGGGTGATTAAGGCAAACTTCTGGTCTTCCAACATTTCTCTTTGGGTAAGCTCTTACTCACAAAAAGGACAAGCAGGTCACAAGTTCCTTCCACCAAAAAAAGAGCCAATATTCCCCCAGCATCTAATATACCTTGTACAGCAGGGGTACGACAGGCATCTGGTCAAACAGAAGCACGTGAGGTTTATTCTCTTGCTGCCAGCCAGAGAGGAATCGGACGTAATTTTTATTTGTAACCTTAAATGGAAGAGCAGAAGTTAGTTTCAGTAGTCAATTCTTAATAAGCGCATTAAAATGTAGTCAGGAGATAATGAAACAAAATCAAGTAAGGGTAAAAGATGGTTTCGTAAGAAATAAAAAATGCAGACCACTAATTTTTTGTCTTTGTTTGGCTAAGATGGTTTAAAAGAACAGTTACGCATTCGTATTTTCATGTTCCCAGTCTTACAGATCGAAATCACAATCTTTTCTAGAATAGTTACTAAGCACGTTATTAAAAAAATTGAGCTTCTGAATTATAGACATGCTTCTTAATCTGTTAGACTGTCTTTTTAATCTATTAACCTGCGGAAGATAATGGCGTGACTGCTCTTTTAAAATGACTTAAAAGAATAAGGGGACCCACCTGGGTCTACGTGTATACAATTTCATTTATTACCATGTGACTTGCTACTTTTGTGCTTCCCTGTTTAGGCCTCAAATAATCCTACCGAGAATATAAAAAACGTTAAAATTTTACTTAGAAATTTTTCGTGGTTAAAAAGGTTTATCTTTCCATTCTGCTTCCACGATGATCTCTGTTAAACCTCAATCTGGTCATTTCATTCTCTGCTCAGCCCCCTTCAGTCCCTCCAGCACTCACAAACCGTGGCCCGAGTTCCTGACCAGGGCGGGTGGGCTCTCGGAGGCCCTGGCAGCAAAATGCCTCTCATCTCACACTCTCCTGCTAACTAGTGACTACCTCACGCAGAGCTGATTGCTTCACATCCTGGGCCTCTGCCTGCCCACAACTCATTCCCCCTCTCTCTCCTCACCTGGCGAACTCAGGGCAGGGGCTGTTTCTGCCAAGAAGCCTTTTCCAGCTCTCTCAGGCGGCCTCTCAGCAGATCAGGTAGAAATAATCACCCACTAGACTGGGAGCCCCTTGAAAAGTGTCCTCAACACTTACAGTGACTAGCAGAGAATAGATATTTCATAAATGTTTGAGGACGCATCCGGACAACCTGTGCTCGTTCTAGGAGCCTGTCATGCTCTCTGCTAGCTCCAACAAATATTTCTTCTGTGGATAATGATCCTGGTGGGATAGTCTATGCACGGTACATGTGGAAATAGGATGGAATTCTTGGTATGTTCACTCTCCCTGGTAGAGTTAAAGGAATGAATCGCTTAAAGCAAACAAGAATCCTGTTCTAGCTCCTTTGATCCCCAATCTAAGATACTGGAAGAAAAATGCTGAAGTATAAAGATCATGCGCCTGGCTCCTTTAGTGCAATTCTTGTTTGTGAAATTTACTCATCCTTGCATTACTCTAAGTTCTGAAAGTTGCAAAAGCAATTGACTTCCTGGAATCTTGTGTTTTCCACGACGTGACTGTTAACTATATAGCCCAATGTAACTTAATTTGAATCCTTTCATAAGACAAATGCCTTCAAATTAAAAAACGCACGAGTCAGAAAGAAATCCTTCATCCTACGTTGTGACCTCATTTTTGGTTTAGAAAACGAGAATCACTGTCATTTCAAGCTCCAATCCCCAGCACCGTGTAAATGTGCCCAGTGGTTACTAACAGGGAGGGAGTCCCCCAGTTTTTCCACCTTGTTTCAATCTTCGGTCTCCTAAAGATTTGATTTAAATGATTTTGGTTGAGTGATTAATTAACATACATCTTGCCTTGTTCAAAACAACGCTCAGGTCTGAGACAACCACAGACAGAGTTCAGGGCCGCCAGAGGTCCCAGGCATCTGGTAAACTGCTGTTCAGCCAGGTACTTACTTTCTCCACCAAGTTCCCTGGAAGAAGATTCTCTACAAACTGTCGCAGGTTCTCACGCACGACTGCATTATGGAAGAAGGAGATTTTCCCATTTATGATTCCCAGGATGGAGGGAGTGCTGTGTGCTCCCAGGTGATGGGCCAGGCGTCTCTCGTACCCAGCGTGGACCACACCGATTCCTACACCTGCAAAGTGTGGAAGACCTACATGAGGCTTTTTTATGCTCTCGTGGTAGATGAAGAAATGCTGCTAAGTGATTTTTTGGTGTGCAACTGAAATCCTGACCTTAGAGGGGAGGAAATCTTTCCTAATAGACTAATGAGCATTTTTTTATTTTACTTTTCTCTTGGCTTTTTTTTTTTCATTGCTGACATTCTAAATCGGTTCAGTTGTCCTACTGCAGAATAATCTGGCAATAGTTAAGAGTTACAAATCTTTGTATCTTTTAGTCCCCGTTATTTCGAATTTTGGGAGATTGTGAGAAAATACTTCAAAAGAAAAGAAAGCAATCTCCTCATGGTGCTTCTATTCACAAGGAAAAAAATCTGTAAACAATCCAAGGGTTCAAGAACTCGGCAATGATTGGAAAAATAACTACGATTTATCGAGAGAAGTCAGTCTTCTCACTCTTCAGAGCAATTCTCCCTTTTATATAAATTACTTTGTAGAGACAGATATTGGAAAGCACACATTCTCAAAAGGAGAGAGAAATTAAGTTAAAATCACTCAGAAGTCAAGTCCCATATAACTACAGTTAATAATTTGGTATCTGTACCTTTTCTTACACAGACAGGTATGTGGACACACACACACCTATGTATACAACAAAATAGGAACATCTGATACTCATTTCATTTAATACTTGAATTCCTTGTTCCTTCCTTCAATCAGCATATCTGGAGAGCCAGCTCCTCTGCTAAACACTGGAGGTATGTGGAATATTCATAGCCAGCAAGGACTAGTCTTCTCTTGGATTCCCAACAGAATTCTCAGGCTTAACATTTCCCAAACCCAACTCCTGCTCTCCTCCCCCAGGCCCATCCCACACAGGCCTCTGCTGGTCACCCACAGGGCTCCTTCCTTCCTATCATGTGGATGGAAGACCAGAGTCATTTTCCACCTCTCGCCGCTCACACCCCACGTCCAATCTGTCAGCAAGTTCTGTTGGTTTCGTTTTCAAAATACGCCTGGAATCTGCTGGTCTCCACTTTCTTTAGATTCTTCTTTGAGTCACCGTCTCCCTTCCCTGGTTGTGCAACACCCACCTAACGTTCCTGTCTCTCCTGGCCTCCCCGTGGCCTGTTCTCAACATCCTAACCACCCTGTCTCCTCTAACACATAAACACGGATCGTGGCCCGCTTCTGTCCAAACCCTGCAAAGACTTCCCGTTTCACTCCGAATAAAAGACGATCTACACAAAATCCAACAAGGCCCTTTGTCATCTGGTCCCTAGTCCCCTTCTGACCTCGTTCTCCTCCTCTTCCTCATTTATCTTGCTTCAGCACCCAGCATCCTTCTCTTCCTCAAGCACGCTGGCATGTTCCTGCCTTAGGGCCCCGGCACCGCTGTTCCTTCCGCCTGGGGTGTGTATCCTCCCTGACATCCGTGTAGCCGAGTACCCCCTTCGCCAACTCCAAGTCCTTCTCCATGAGGCCCACCCGGCTACCATGTTTGAAACCATACTCCCCACACATGGGATCCCCCTCGACCTGTTCACTTTCCCTTTTTCCACAGCACTTCCCACCATCTAACAAATCACACACTTTGCTTATTTCTGTCAATTGTTTGTCTGTCTGCCCCTGGTAGGACGTAAGGCAGGGAGCCTGGTTCGGTTCCCGGGTGAATCCCAGGCACCAGACCAGAGCGTGGGACCCAGCAGGAGCTCACGGAAACCCGGCCATCAGTCTGTTTCAATACTGAAGCTGCTTGTGACTATTACAAGGAATATTTTAATGGGTATCCTCGTATATCTTTGTGTACATATCTTTGTGCACGTGTGTGATTTCCTAATTAAATTCCAAAAGTGGAAATGCTCGGGAAATGGCAGGGATCACAAGCTTAATGAATTAATGAAAGATGAAACAAATCCATCTACAGGGTACTTGACTATGACCCTTGGAGGATCTCAAGGGCAGATAAGGAGGAACCGCGGACCGTCACACGGTCCACCTCCTCATGTTACAGACCAGGAGCGAACTTCGGAGAGATTATGTGATCCCAGTTCGCAGAGCCGGCAGCGCAGCAGAACCAGAGCCCGAGCTGGATGTTCTAGAGCCAAACCCAGTACGTGACGTCACACCACACTACAGGTACTACAGATAACGATGGAAGAGCGTCAACGAATGGAAGTGCGCGTGGAAACTCTGCGAGCAGCAGAAAGAGCAAGAACATGGCAGGCACATACACTGAGAGGTTCGGTCTTACGTGAAGTCAGAAGAGACATCCCCTAGGGACGTCAAGTGGCCACAGAGGAAAGGCCCAAGGGTGGGATGACCACGTCTCCAACGCTTTCTAAGTGAGGCAGCACGGCGAGAGCGCTACAGACGTTATCACTTTCCTACTTGCCGACATCCCCAGTGGTCAGTGCTTTATCTCCATGTTCCCCGGGCCTGGGAGCAGATGACAACTGAGCCGGCATCACAGTTAGCATGCGGTGGAACCGGGATCTGAACCCAGGCCCACATGAGGGCACAGCCTGGCTCCTTCCTGGCTTGGAAGGCTGACCTCTTCCACCCCAGGTTCCGAATACTGGAGGGATCAATTTCTTAGAGACTGACTCACCCTTAATGACCTTATACAGACCAGACGCCAATTTATTATCTGATCCCGGGGAGCACACCTTTCTAGTAACTGTGCCATTCAGGGTGCCCTCCACCACGTTTCAGAACACACAGGGGCCAGAATTAGCAATCAAAACGGTGGCTGGTGGGCCTGGAGTCGGGGGACGAGAGATGCAGGCAGTCCTGGAGAGCAAAGGGAAACTGAAAAGATCTGCACTTGCTGTTCACTCTACTCTTCTCCCAGACACCCCCCGTGGGCTGCCTCCTCAGCCAGGGCCCCCTTGTCTGCCCAGTTTCAGCCTGTAACCCCGTCCTGGCGTTCTCTGGTACCCGCCCTCCTTCACCAGGCTACAGAGCCCTTTGTTGGGCTCTGTGATTTACTTAGTGGTGTGTACTCAATAAAACACAAGCTCTAGGAGTGCTGGGAATTTTGCTTATTTTGTTTACTGCTGCATCCCTAATATCTAGAACAGTTCCTGGCACTTAATAAGCATGCAGTTAAAAAAAAAAAAAAAAGACACAATGAATTACAAATCAGTATTCACACTCATATCCAGATTCAAGCCTGGCTCTGCTCCCCTTTAGCTGTGTGATTTCAGGCAAGTCATTTCACCTCTCTGTGTCTCTGTCTTCATTTGTAAAATGAAAATAAGTTGTTCTGTTGGGACTCAATCACATAACATAAAACAGAACCTAACCCTGAGCCTGGAATACAAGAGGTGCCTACTTAATCACAAATGTTATTATTCAGTATTATTTCATCTAGACCATGGTGAAGCCTGAGACCCAGACTGTGTCTGTGGGGGTGGGATTTTCACCTCGAGGAGCTGGTCTCCTCCTGCAGAATGGGATACACACGGCAAACCCTCACTCTCTGCCGTCCTCCCTTCCCATCACTACTGCTTCTTTCCCGGTTAGAACAGAATACAAGTGGGTAGGCTTCGTTTCTTTTCTTTAAATCACTGTCGAGTCCTTACATACATCCCCTTTGTTAAATGTGTTTCCCAATCTATAATGGCTATTTTCTTGGATCATTCCTACAAAGGACTTTGATTGTTGCTGTCATAATCCCACTTCTAAATTCTGGAGGAATTCTACCTCTCTTCTATAGATTAACTAGTATATGGATAAGAATAGAATAAAGAATGATAGATATTTGGTGTTTTAATTGGTGGCATTTTTTCCCCCTGAGAAGATATTTAATAAGAATTCAGATCGAGGGGGCGCCTGGGTGGCTCAGTTGGTTAAGCGTCTGCCTTTGGCTCAGGTCATGATCCCAGAGTCCTGGGATCGAGTCCTGCATTGGGTTTCCTGCTCAGCACGGAATCTGCTTCTCCCTCTCCTTCCGCCCCTCCCCACCACTGTTTCGTGCATGTGCTCTCTCTCTCTCTCATTAGTAAATAAAATGTTAAAAAGAAAAAAGAATTCAGATCTAACCCTCCACACTTACCACCCAAACTAGGAAGGAAGAGTGAGAAAAGCTGGGAGGGACGTTATCTCAGAGACTCCGGTTCAGAAATGACCGGTGATGGCTGGTGACTCGGGGTCTCTGGGTCACAGAGAACAACACAGTCTCCACTGTCTCCTCCTTTGCCTTTGAATTTCCTATACTTCAAAGTTCAGGGTCCATAAAGCGAGCTCAGCTAGGCCAATAGCAAGTTAAAATCCGTGCATTCTTTTTTTTTTTTTTTTTAAGATTTTATTATTTGACAGAGAGAGACACAGTGAGAGAGGAAACACAAGCAGGGGGAGTGGGAGACGGAAAGTAGGCTTCCTGCTGAGCAGGGAGCCCAATTCGGGGCTTGATCCCAGGACCCTGGGATCATGACCTGAGCCGAAGGCAGACGCTTAACCACTGAGCCACCCAGGTGCCCAAAACTCCATGTATTCTTTTTTTTTTTTTTTTAAAGATTTTATTTATTCATTTAACAGAGAGAGAACACAAGCAGGCAGAGAGGCAGGCAGAGGCAGAGAGAGGAGCAGGCTCCCTGCGGAGCAAGGAGCCCGATGCGGGACTCGATCCCAAGACGCTGGGATCATGACCTGAGCCAAAGGCAGTTGCTCAACCAACTGAGCCACCCAGGCGT
>CM052798.1:9787055-9840795 GCA_028533885.1 Nasua narica | reverse complement strand
CTTGACTTACTATGATCAAACAGCACGACAACCCAAAAGAATAGCAAGACCTTCCAACATCAAAGATTGAAGGGCATTGGGCATTCAAAGGCGGTACGGCGTGGTGTGCAATGCACGGACCTAGGGCCACACTACCGGTGTTCAAATCCCAGCTTTGAACATCAACCGTGGGACCCTGACATGGTCCCCAAAATGAGCTATGTGTCTGTAAAAGACAATGACAACAGCACCTGCCTTAAGAGGCTGTTGTTTAATATGAGCCGATACTTAGTTGTGCTTGGCGTAAATTCTCCATACATATGAGCTAATATTACTCTTTGCCTGTCATCACGCGCTGTACGTGCAAACGTAGTTACTATTTAGAACAGTTTACCAAATCCAGCTCTCTAACCCTAACCCTGCATTGTCTCCCCATCCACTGGCTCAAGTCAGAATGCAGAGTCAATCTTGACTCCCTCGCTCCCTTCTTCCTCGTTTCTCACCTTCAGACGGTCTCTAGGAGCCAGGTCCTTCCAGATTCCCACGATCCTACCTCTCAAATATCTTATGCTTGTCCACCTCTCTATTCCTTCTGTTGCTAGTCTGGGCCAGGGGCTGCTGTCTTGCCAGGGCTGATGACCTCCCTGTCCCTTTTCCGGCCTTCTTCAGTCTGTCCTTTAAGCAGCTCTAACAGCTTTCTAAAGCATAGATGTGGTTAAATCACAACGCCATGTGACAATTTTTCTTGGCTTATTACATACTGTAAAATAAAGTCCAGCTTCTTGGGCCTGGACTTTAAGGCTCCTTACTCCCTGATCCCAGCATGCTCGTCCTGCTTCCTCCCCCTCAGCTACACCCGAGTTGCACCCTGCAACTACCTCCCCCATGGACACTCTTTGCTTCTCTGGCTGCCCTGTTCCCTCTGCCTGGAACATTTCTCCTTGGTTTCCTGCCCATTCAGCTTCTAAGTACCTTGTGAGACTTGGCGAAACATAAGTCAAAAGTCGTGCCTGCTAGTCAGTGAGTTGAAGGAAGCAGACTCATGTATTTGAGAACAATTTTTTAAAAATCTATAAAATAGGTGTTTTAAAAAATTTTACTTTGGTAAACCAGAAAACCTGCTTTGTCAGAAACTCCCTAAGGCTCATTTTATATTTGTGCTTAATATATATTAGAAATTTAATAGAGGGGCGCCTGGGTGGCTCAGTGGGTTAAAGCCTCTGCCTTTGGCTCGGGTCACGATCTCAGGGTCCTGGGATTGAGCCCCGCATGGGGCTCTCTGCTCAGCGGGGAGCCTGCTCCCTGCCCCCCTGCCTACTTATGATCTCTCTATATCAAATAAATAAATAAAATCTTTAAAAAAAAAAGAAAGAAAGAAAAAGAAACTTAATAGATATTTTTCTCATTTAATCTTTGTATCAGTCCTGGTTTGACATTATTACATCCATTTTAGAGATGAAGAAACTTGTGTTAAGTAATTTGTCCAAGGACACACAGATAGAGAATGACAGAGCTCAGATGTGAACCTTGGTTCGCCAGGGGCTCGCTGCAGCGGCACGTAAACTGCCACTGGTCCGTGTGGCCCCAGAGCCCGGGGATGGTACACAGGTAACCCCTGCGCTTCGCTCCCTCACACTGTTCCCTGGCACGTTTACAAGGGGACGTTGGCTCTGATCTGATTTCGGTGCAGGCATGCTACTATCCTAACTCACGCAGCGGTTTAACATTTCTGTTCGGCTCCCGGGGCTGCATGTCGGCGCCCAGCCGATCGAGGTTAAAGGGGTGTCAGTGTACCAGCTATCGTGGCATAAAATGCCACTATGCTTTCTGACGAAGAAGCTGTTCAACCCAGGGGCTTCCAGCTGATCTTGGCCTCTTGTTCACTCATTATGCGCCACCAGCAAACGTCTGCTGGCTGCCCACCACGTGCATGACACTGCGCTAAACGTACTGCCTCATCTTCTTCCCAGAACTTCTTTACTCAATCTCACGAAAGCATTTTGGCAAATAGGAGTACTTCTGAACCACAGGCTGAAAATCTCTGTTTTGGGATAAATGAACTGATGGTTTTCACAGGTACATTCTCTCCAGTGACATCTAGGCCCTTGGTCCCTACGATTGAGTTTGGCCTTTTTTAGTTACTCAAGAAGAGGTCTGCTAATGCCTATAAAACACAACACACACACACACACACACACACACACACACACGCTTCAGTAATTCCAACTTTTAAGAGTCGTTAAAATAAACACCCTGCCGGGATCGCTGGCATTTTCCCAGCACTAAGTGGTAACTATGAACATAGGAAGGGCTGATCTGTGATCCAGACTAGTAACCCATGACCATCACTGTCATGGACGGAGCCGTGCCCCTCAGCCCAAATCTGTGTGTTAAGTCCTAACCCCCAGTACTTCAGTATGTGACCGTTCTTAGAGATAGGGCCTTTAAGGAACTAATTAAATAAAAATGAGGTCATTAGCGTGGGCCCTGATCCCAATATGACTGGTGTCCTTGCAAGAAGAGACGAGGACACAGAAAGAGAGAGAGACCAGACACGTGCACAGAGAGACACGACCACGTGGGCATGCGGGGAGAAGGCGGCTATCTGCAAGCCATGGAGGGAGGCCTCAGAGATAAACCAAACCTGCCAACACCTTGATCTTGGACTTCTAACCTTGACAACTGTGAGAAACACATTTCTGTTGGTTTGTGGTATTTTGTTATGGCAGCTCTAGCAACTTCCAGCATCGAAACTAATGTCTGAGGGCTGCTTTGTTCAACCAATAATTTTTAAACTTCTCCTACGTATTTAGTCTCCCCCAACTAGATGTTAGGAAATTATACAGATAAGGCTTCAAATTAGTAGTGCAAAATGAGAATGGCTGACACATTTCTTTCCCAGAAAAAGTGAAAGTGTCCTTGGAAAAACCCCAGTCACATGAACTCGTGAAGAGAAATCTCACTGTTCCTTCTCCCCAGGAGCCCATAAAATTCAAGATACAAATGTTACCTTCTTCTATACAGACACCTTCCAGCAAATGAAATTATCTTACCCAATCCTTCCAGTTCTTGAACTACTTCTTTCCAAACAGGCTCGATGTGGATACAGCTAAAGCACCAATCTGAGGTGATCTTGATGAGGTAGGGTTTCTTGAAGCTATCTGGAACCACTTCGTTCACGTAGTGTGAGAAGTGCAATAGATACTTCTCATCAATGGAGTCCCGCCGCTCAGAATTGAAAGGGAAGTGAAAAAAGGATTCATCAAAGTAAAAATTCTCATGGAAATGGCGGAAGCGATACTCTCGCTGTTGCTGCTGCTTCTGGTAGCCCTGGTTCTCTCCAGCGTCTCCATAGTGATCATAATTGGATCTCTTTTCTTCATTGGAAAGAATCTATAAGGAGAGAAAAAAAAATAGGAAATCTGTGAAATGGAAAAAGTTTCACCCAAAGGACTATCCTGTGAGGAGTACGGGAAGGCACAGGAAGAAAAGAAACATAGAGCTGTAGCACGGTTAGACATTCCGAGAGCAGTCTCAACATACCAGCAAGCCTCTCTCTCAAAAGAAACATTCAGTATTTCAAGACCAAAAGGCCTCAGTCCTTCAGATACTCGTGTTCATCTTGGCTTTAGAGATTTTGCGTCATCATAGTACTCGACACACCCGGTAAAGCAAATAAAACTTAACATAATGTTGATCACAAAAAAAGGGACTAAGTCACGCCACTCAAGTCAGAATAACTCAAACGAGGATAGGACAAGCTGCAAACACCAAAAAGTCGCCACAGAATTGAATGCAGTGTCTTGTATGTTAGCTTTGTTTTACTTAGAGGCAACTCTGAAGTCCAAAATTCGAGAAGCTGTTTTAGGATGATGTTCTATTCTATGAGCCAAGCTCTGTCTTTTAAAGAATATTACCCTACACAAATCAAGGAAGCCGCGGCCTTATCTTTTGTGCACATTCCAGACCAAGCTACTTAAGCTGACATGTGGGAAAATTGTTGAAAATGTTGTGTTTCCATGTACTTGTAACCTTTTGCTACTTTAATAAATACAGGCCCATCAGTCTTTCTTTAATATAAGCTCTAGTATATATGCTGCTGAGGTGAGCATGTGATAAAAGTTTCTACAAAGGAAATAGAGACCTACATTTAGGAATTCTGAGAATTCTGCAATTCCAATTAAAGCCTTTAAAATAGGCCAGGTTTTTTTTTTTTTAATTTTTTTTTTTAAGAGCTGAAGTATTCAGGCACCAATTTCAACATATTGGATGTGGCTAAATATGCTTTCTCTACCGCCATCTAGAAACTAGGTCAAGGGCACTGGGCGTGTGCCCTTTCGGAGAGGTCGTTACAAAACTGGCCACTTAAAGAGCATTTTATCAGAGCCAAGGGATGCATCACAAGTTTGGCACGATACCTCATAAGCCTTGCTAATTTGGATGAACTTGTCTTCTGCTCCAGGATCTCGGTTTTTGTCAGGATGCCTGAAACACAAATGGGCAGGCAGTGAGCGTGGATTTAACGTTTTACACACAACTAACATCTTGTACACACAGTTCACTACGTCAGAGGCGAATGGAAGGCCATTTTGTTAGGACAGTTTCTCAAAAATAAATGGTAGAAGCAATCCGTGGCCTCACATGACCATCAAAATTACGTGAAACTTTGGAACAGGCTGTTTCTACCCAAAACACTTCAGTGGGGCACAATCTCAAAGCACCAGGGAGTTCGGCAGCGTCCCACAGAGGAAAGGTGTGCTGTAGGCACATCTTTACCTGGTTCCTAAACACTGAAGCTGGTTCCAGGCTAATGTCATTGAGCCCAAGAACAGACTTTTCCTCCCAGGAGAGTGGCAATTCATCCCGACGTTAGAATGTTATCCAGGAAGGGATGTCTGTTGGCAATCCAGGTAGACACGGGAAATGGCTTTTCCGATCCACTATGAATTCGTTTAGTGACAACCATGTTCCAGACAGCATTTGGCTGCTGATGTTCCAATGGGAACGCTTCGGGTTCGTTATTGCTCTGCTTGTCCCTTTTTGCCTAAGGTGGCCTTTTGCCTATAAATGGCTAATGATTTCCAGGCCTCATGTTTTAAGAGGTGAGAAGAATCTACAGTTTATGCAAAGTGATTTCAACTTCTGTTAGAACTAATGTTTGCTATTTTACATAGCTGGCAATCAACTGTATCCATTTGCAATCATACGTTACTCTGTCATTCTATAATCTGCCCGTGTTTATGCCAATTTCAGCTCTGGAGATTTTTTTTAAAGTCCTGAAGGTAGGGGCTAGGTTTTACTTCCTTACGATCCCCCAAAACCCAAGTCAGTGTTTTATACCCACTGATTTTTCAATGATCTTTTTGTTAAGAGACTCTAATACAGAGTGTTTCTTTATGTAATCACTTCGGCTAACTTTGAGTAAATTTCCTCTAGCAAGGGTTCAGGAAAGAGAAACCATCCACCAGGAAGCAAATGACTACTAAAAAAAGCACCAAGTACATTAGAATAAAGAAAATTTATAACTTGATCAGCTTATTCTGGCAGGAATATATTTGAATGAATTATACCACATATTCTGATTTCTCTAAAAATACACTGCAAAGGGCTAGCTGTTGGATTTAGACATCATTCCTCCCTTAACTAGTTCTTATTATGGATATTAGTGGGAAAAAAATGTCAGCTGGGTGTAATGAAAACAGTATGACTTAAGGAAACAAGATGGTGGTTCCAAAGCGTGTTTTCTGGATGACCAAAAAAAAAAAGTGTTTTAATATTCAAACTTAGGCTAAAGGCTGAAGAGAGAAAAATGATGCAATCACACAAATGAAGATTTAACATACAGAATGTGGCAGGGGAAGAAGGATTGGAAGGGGCTTTTGAGGAGACCGAACCAAGGAGAGGCCTGTGAGGGCGGCTGGGTTAGAACCACAGATCCTGACGCAGACAAAACCAAGGCCAGAGAACAGGGAGGAAACCACAAGACAGTTTCAGGTTATAAGGAATATTTTCCTAATGGTAGGACACTACCACGAGGTGGCAAACATGCAGAGAAGGATAAATCCAGCTCTAGGAAAGAACTGCCCAATACTATTTTCAGTGTGTGGGGAAACATCTCACCAACCACAAAATGATACCTGTCCCTTAAACCCGGAAGTGAAGAAAATACTGTACTTGGTTATCTCCTGGCTATAGAAAAAGTAATACGGAAAAATCGCAGACAAACCGTTTTCCTGTTCCAGTGACTGACCATGTTAATACTCATTTGCTTCCGATCAAATTTTAGGGCGCCTTTTTCTTGGGGTGTGAGGGTGTTTATTCTGCCAGTGTAGATGGTGAAAGGGAAAGCAGCTATGTTAAAACTTAATTATTAGGAGAGAAACGTAGTTTTCCTTAGAGGAAAAAGTGACTTGAAATGATTTCACCAAGGAAGGGGAAAGCTCTTGAGAAGCTTCAGACACATTACTTAGTAGTAAAACCTAGCAGAGGAAAGTCACAAACCCAATTCAATGATTAGCGGCTTGCCCCAGCTGCTTTCATTCGGAAAAGTCAAACTGGGAAGTATGGTTAATTTCAGCGCACATGAAGCCATCATGAAATGAAACCAACGATTTTAGGGACAAAACAGTGCCATTACCAAAACAGCAACAAGGAATAACACAGTGAAAAGACAAAGGTGAAATAAAATTTTAGACTTTCCCTGGATGATACTCTCTATACTTCTAAGGTGATGAATGACTCCTAGAGAGAATCTAATTAAGGAAGAGAATGAGCATATGACTCATTTAATTAATAGCATAACACCCTTTTCAGCTCTGGAAGACAGAAAAGTCAAAGTTGTACATTTTAACAAATCCCACATACTCAAGGGATCATTTCTGCTTTTAAAATGTTGCCAAAGGCCAGTACCCTGTCCAAAAGAATGTTGCTACCTTATGAATTTATTGCAGATTTATGTATTTTGCTTTAAATATAAAGAGGCAAGAGTTTGAAACGATGTGGAAAGCAATTCTGCTGTAAAGAGAGTCCTTGGAAAGAGGCCACACATAATCAGATTGTGTTTTTAGTATCAAATTCTGTATTCTCTGTGATTGGAGTTTGGTTTAAAATATAATGTATTCAAAACACTGCATTTTAAACTATATTTTACCTTTATCGCAACCAGTTTAAAACTAAGCTCCTTCTTTCACTGAAGAATAATGGTGTCAGGCAGAATCACACACAGCCTGCAATGTCATCTGCATGTGGCAGTTTTGCTCCCGCATAACTTCCTGCCCGCCCCAACACTAACCCACTCACTCTTACGTCTGCTCAGACGGGTAAGGGATTAAAAAGTAAAAAAAGCAATAAACTACCTACTGGCACAGAAGGTCAAGCTACAGAGCCCAGACCTAATACTTAGTAACAGCGAGCCTAGATTTCCCCACAGGTAAAAGAGGGACAGCATGCCTCTCTCATAGGGTAATTATAAGGTGTAAATAAGATAAAAAGCACAGAACCTGGAGCCTAGCATGCAGTAGGTGCACGGTGATCATTCCCATCCCAAACCTGCTTTTATATCTATGACTGGCTCCCCCAGCTTCCACTCACCTGTGCCCTTACCATCCTTTCCCCTCTTGCTGCTCCATAATCCAGATACTTCTACTTCTTTGGCATGTCCAAAGCATTCGTGGAAAAAACTGATGACGCCTGTCTGTAAGTTTTAAGTTTATTGCTATCCTGCTAATTCACATACACACTTTAGCAAATGGGAAACCTATCTAGGTAAAATTTTGATTTCTCTATAGGATGATTTTTAAGAGTAACGTACTCGGTTCCTGAATATTGTAAAACCGAGGGCAAAAAGCTCTCACTCTAACTTTTCTTGAAAGCTTAAAATTAATAATTTAGAAAACAGGATTGGAGGGTGTTCCCTTCAGCAATGACACTCATAAAGAGTTACTTTATGAATGAGACATCGTGGGGACGGTTAGCTGATCCACGGTTGATTACATATACATTTTAAAACTAAAGCTCCCTTCTACTTTAACATTAAATAAGCTAGCAGCGTCTAGGGTAATCTTTTACGCCAAAGAATTCTTAAAAGGGGGTTTCCCAGCAACGCAGGCTTTGGATCTCATCACTACAAAGTAGAGAATAACATGAACATGAGTTCTCCCCAATAAAATATTTTAGACAGGTATATATTTATTGAACATAGAAACAGAGACAAGTAAAAGCTAACCATAATTTAGGCTCCATTCCCCTACTACAACTGCTTAGCTTATATTAAACCGCTATTTCTTTGTTTCACCTACCATTCCCGGGCGAGCTTCTTATAAGCCTTTTTAATATCAGCCTGACTGGCTGTCCGGCTGACCCCTAGGACTCTGTATGGGTCAAAATCCAACGCAGACAGAATGTGCAGGATCAGAACCAGAACTATCAAGAACTGCCAGGAAATGCTCAACTTTTTCACTTCCATTTCTCTTCCTTTCCAGAGCTGAAATGATTGAAGAGGCAATAAGTTTCAGCGGTAGGAACCTGGACAGTCTTGCTTTTTAGGTAAAGGGATAAGATATATAGATGAAAAACAAAACAAACAAAAGCTCTTTGGCAGGATAAGTGTCAATCTGTTTGGCCACGTCTTTTAAAATCAACCACCTTGCTGCTACTTTTGAATACATCACACATAAGAACTATTATAGATGAAAAGATGAGCAATAAGAATTAACAGCAACTTTCCAGACTCCTTGGATTAGAAAAGCTTTAGAAATGACTGAAAATGAATGCGATGAAGAAATAATAAGCAAATGTGGGAAAACATACATAGGAAAATCAAGGCAACCACATCTCAAATACACTGTTTCACTTAGTCTGACAATAATACTTTAAACTTAAAAAATAAGTGGCTTAAGAACACTTCACTGAGTACATGCTAAATAAATTCACGAGCTCCTAAGATTTGCCAGGTGCAAAACTATGAAACTCAATTGCTGTGACATTCTTGGGGTTAAATAAGTACAAGGAGGAAAGTGAGACACTCTAAAAACAAAACAAAACAAAAACTGGTTATGACATTGTGTACCCCAATTCTATTCTTTCTCACCACACCCACTGGACCAAGAAAACAGGGAGGATGCTCTTTAACCACGAGCAATATGGTTATCATAAACAGAGACCAAAGATGAGGAAAAACTGGTGAGAAAAAATTTCGTTTTCTGCGTGAAGGAAGATTAATGGCAAAAGCTGTAGACCAGGCAGGGTCTTCAAATGTTAAAGATCCATGTCTGGTGAGTGCGGTAACTGAATTCACTGTGGGTTCAGAAGTAATCCTGGTTGGTTGATGAACAAGGTAGTGCTGTATTGCACGGACATTTACAGTCCTGAACTATGATCTGTGTACTATCAATCGGTGAGTTTTCAAGGGTCACATTTATCTTGACTTCTCACGAATTACTCAAGTTTTACGGTTCAAGCGTCTAATGTGACACCTTACTTCAGGAAGACAAAGCTGTAACAGTGGTGGATTTTGACAAGCGTAAGTCTAAATAGTGCTTGGGAGTGCTCACGAAGTTGACTCGTTTGATGGCCAATTTTTAGGACTGCATGCATGATGAACAAAAAATCCTAAAACAAATCAGTCTCTTTCTTGTTAAGGCAACCTATAACCGATCCTGTCCTATAAAACACGTACAGAGCGCTAAAACTCGGGAAGGTGAGGTAGCTATTGGTTAAGCACACAAGTTCTGGAAACAGACTCATATTGGGATCTGTCCTCCACCACTTTATGACCTTGGGCAAGTTACTTAAACTTTCTAAGCCTCAGTGTCATTCATAAATGGAAGTGAATAATACCACCTTGAAAGGATCAGCAAGGGAGTTAAATGTACGTAAAGGATTTACTGAACATAGGGTCAACAGTCAGAAAGTGATACTTATTATTTTTCCTATCACGCAGTGCAATCGCTGCCTTATTCCACCGTGTCAGTCGCCTCCAGGGAGCAGCCCAAGAGGCGGGGGGCTGTGAAGTTCTTTGGCTGGCAGTCTCGAGCTCTACTGTGCCGGCCTCGAGGCAGGAAGCCACCTGCCCAACAGGTAGGCTACCGCCTACGGGCACTATCCCCTAGTCCAGGCAGCGGCTCCAGGAGGCATGCTCCAGGTCTGAGCTTCCGCCGGAGGTCGCAACCCTCCAGGAGACGGCCGCCTCCCCCGCCGCCCACCGAGAGCCCTGGGCCGGGCCCTGTCGGCTCCCAGTTTCCCCCGGGCCCGGGGAACCCGGAACGAGGAGGAACTGACGGGAGATCCCCGAGCCTGCCCGGCCCCACCGCGTCCGCGGCTCCGCGCGTCACGCCGGGAAGGAGTTACCGGGAAAGGGCACCGGCCCAACCGGCTGCAGCGTCGGTGCTCCAGTTAGTCCGCCGGGCCGGGAGCCTCCGGTCCGCACCAGCGCTAGCCCGGACCTGGGGAGGGGAGAGGGGCGGGGACGAGCGGGAGGGGTCACGTGACACTTAAAGGCTCGGCTCAGCAAAGGCACGGACTGAACGGGTCGACGACTTCTACTTTGCTAATCTGTTTTGACCCTTGCTACCCGCCGTCTGAGCGTGGACCTGGCGCGGTTGCCATAGGAACGAGGCGCGCTCTTTGGCTGGATCCAAAGGGATGACCGTGACCAAAGAGGCCAAAACGTGCTTCCTAGAGAGACAAAGTTGCGATGCATGATGGGATGCTCCAAAGACCTCCCTGATTCGGGGAGGAGTTTCCATTCCTACCAGGAGATGGCCCTCGTCTAGCAACGGTTGCTAGGATGGGGAAGCAATGGCTGGTCCCTGTTCTCTTTAACCCTATTCATAGAATCCTAGAGCGTCAGAGTTGGACGGGACCTTAGGGAACCTTTCTAGTCCGACTCCTCCTTATACTGATGCGGAGACTGAGGCCCAGAGAGGGGTAGGGACTTGCCCAAGGCCTAGAATCCAGACTCCCAAACTTATTTACCAAAGCGAGCTCCGCCATAGAATGTGCCAGAGACTGCCCTCAGTACGGGAAAGAGATGTGTGTGTGTGTGTGTGTGTGTGTGTGTGTGTGTGTGTGTGTGTGTGTGTGTGTGTGTGTGGCGGGGAGGGAGAGGGAAAGTCACAGGTGAATGAGGTAAACTTTCATTGAGCCAATGATATAGGTTCCTTGGGGATATAAAGAAAGAGATTTCATATCCCCCCGCCCTGTTTTTGTTAAAATTTTTTTCTTTGCATTTATCACCAACACACTGTATCTTTTATTTCTTTAGATTATCTTTTTATATTTCTTATATTTGTTTATATTGTCATCGTCTGTCTCCTCCCACTGGAATGTAAGCTTCTAAGGGTAGGGCCTTTTATTTTGTTCACCTAGATCTTCTCGGTGCCTGCGTATACCTCAGCACAGGCAGGATTTTAAATATTTGTGGAATAAGTGAATGAATGGGGCTGAGGTTTTGATGCTCGGGAGAATGGATGCTAAGGTGGACTTGAGTCAGGTTCAGGTTTAAATTTTGACTGCCTCGTGCCTCTTACTACCTCTGGGACCTTGAACGGAGACTACTTCCTTGAGCCCCATCTGCAAGATGCGGGAAAGGAACACTTTTTGGTATTCCTTTGGTAGGATTGTAGTCAAGAATACGTGAGATAACGCAACGTAAAGTGACTAGCACAGTGGCTGAGACTTGGCAAATGCTCAATAAACAGGAGCAATTATTTTTGAAATGTGGAAGTGAGCTGTACAAACTGGGAGTTCAGAGAGATTTCTGCCAGGTTTTTTTTTTTTTTTTTTTCTTTGTAGGAGGTACTAGGGTGGGAGGGAGGGCAGAGGGGGATTTAAGACCTTGGTTGGATGAGACAGGCGAGTTTGGAACAGTAAACGAGGACATCTGGGCACGGGACTGGAACAGGAGAATTACAGTTTTATCACAGGTGGGGAGGGGGCTAGAGTACACCATACCCGCGAGAGGCTTGAATGGGGCGTGGCAGACCTTGACTCCAGGCATAGGTGTCCCTCTTACCAGCAGTGTAACCGCCTCCCGAGTTTTTGTAAAGGCGGAGTGGTGGTGCCTTCTGGCTAGGGGTTGGCGGCACGGACTAGGGGTGCGATCTGGGGGCGGGGTGGTGATTCGGGGTAGTCCTGGGAGAGGGGCGGGGACCTGGAGTGCTCTTTGGGGGCGGGGCAGCGACGCAGGGTACGCCCTGAGGGCGGGGCGGCGACGTTGGGTGAGTCCTAGGGGCGGGGCGCGGAGGCAGGGCAGCTAGGGCTGTGGTTGTGCAGTGGCCGGGCCTGGGGGGCGGGACCCGAGGGCAAAGGGGCGATGCGGGGGCGGGACTCAACGCTGTGTTGGGTCCCGAGGCTGGTGCTGGGCGGCGGGCGGGGCGCCACGGCAGAGGCCCGGAAGCCGACCGAGGCCAACCGGGTCCCCGCCGTCTGGCTGCCATGGACGAGGCGGACCGGCAGGTCCTGCGGCGGTGCCGGGTACAGCTGGTTAAAGAGCTGCAGGTGGCCTCGCTCTGGGACGTTCTGCTGACCCGCCAGCTCTTCACGCCCGCCATGATCGAGGACATTCAGGTGCGCCCAGTTGCCCGCGCCGCGCGCAGATTTCACCCAGTTGGGGTCCGCGAGGCCGTGCGGAGAGGGTTGCTGAAGCCACAGCACAACTTAAAGGCCAAGCTCCCGCTCTCCCCTTCCGATCTGTGCTCCCAGTACCCATCCCCTTTGGGGAACCACCGTGTAGGGAACCCCCTTTTCCCTCGCGGCGTTGAGCCCACTGGCTCGTCCAGCGGGACCGTGCTCTTCCAGGGTTGGCTAGAGAGGTTCCCCGCCCTGCACCGCCAGCAGGCACCGTTGGCTGCTAAAGGGCTGTGTTTCTGCCGCGAACGAGGCCTGTGTTTGTTCTTCTAGCGTGGAGGTTCAGGGCACCCAGCTGGAGATCCCCAGGGCCACACTGCCTGACTGTGTCCCTGGCTAAGTCCTGATCGTTTTTAAACCTTAGTTTCCTGGACTCTGAACTGGGGACAGCGGTAGTAGTGTGCAAAACAAATGAGCTAATGGATGTGGGAGTGTAAGGTCAGGCGCAGAGTCAGGGCCTAGCTGGCTGTGCCCTCCCCCCTTTGGCCAGCCCCTCCTGTGCTAAGTTTATGTTTCCTAAGGGGTTTTGGAGGTGAGGGGGCCTGATGCAGGTAATGAAGAAAATAAACATGTGAGGTTCTCTTTGAAAGCAGGAGGGATCCAGGAGGTACTTCCTATCAGGAGGTGTGGGGCTTTCTGGAGGCCCCTGGTCACTGCCCTGGGGGCTGCTTGCAGACCGAGTGTCCTTTTCCTCCATCATCTGGGAGCTTGGCCTGACCTAGTGAGGAAGTCTTTAATAGGATAAAGGTCATATGAAAAATTATCAATGAGTAATAATATTAAACAAAGTCTCAGGGCACCTGGGTGTCTCAGTGGGTTAAAGCCAGGTCATGATCTCAGGGTCCTGGGATCGAGCCCCACATCGGGCTCTCTGCTCAGCAGGGAGCCTGCTTCCCCCCTCCTCTCTGCCTACCTCTCAGCCTACTTGTCATCTCTCTCTCTATGTCAAATAAATACATAAAATCTTAAAAAATATATATTAAAGTCTCATGGTGTCTGCTCTGTGGCCTGCACTAAAGAGTGGAAATGATTTGAGGCCATCTCTGTGCCTTCAGATACAGATTCAAATGCCCACAGAGGCCCAATGGGTGGGCACTGCGGTGGGCAGCCCTTCAGCTCCAGCTCAGTGTGGTCGTTCCAGAATGCTGGCCCTGTGTTGCCAGATTTTTAAAGAGAAGCTGAAAGTCCTGATTTTGATGTTAAATTCCCTGGTTTTAAATGGTAGCGACAAATTCAGATTTTTAAAAGAACGTCACCGGAACGACAAGGCCGCCATTTTGCCACACCTAGTTTGGCTGAGCCACATGGAGCTGGGTCCTCATCCTGGCTTTGTTACATATTAGCAAGTTGCATGCCTTTCTGGGACTCAGTTTCCCTCATCTGTAAAGTGGGGATAATTATAATTTAACCCCTTAAGATTGTTGAGGGGGACTAGATGAAATGATGCTTTTAACACAGTGTCTTACTGTGAGTGTTCTGTAAATGTTGAGAGAAAGGTCCGTGGCTACCTGTTAGCGAGGATTATCTTTTCAGTGACCTTATAGGTCTGTGCTGTTCAGTATAGTAGCCATTAGCCATGTGTGGCTAGTTAAGTGTAAATCTGAAGTAACTAATATTAAATAAAATAGAAAATTTGGTTCCTCAGTTGTTGGGACCCCAGTGCTCAATAGCCATGTTGGTTAACGCCTGCCATCTTGGTCAGCACAGGTGAAGACCATTTCCATCATCAGAGAAAGTTCCCTTCGACAGTGCTGCTGTAGGATATTGGAGCCCAGGGTGGGGTCTTTTCCCTGTGGATCCTGAGGAACTTGGCCAGAGCTGGGTCTCAAAGGACAAGGAGCAGATAAACTCGTTCCTTCTTTTCCCTGGGTCAGTGACCAGCCCCACCATCCTGACACCCATTAACCTCAACCCTTCCTGCACCTTACAATCTCCCTGATGAGTGCCCAAATCCTGTGCGTTCTCCTTGATTTTTCTGGTCTGTCCACTCACTTCCCTGTTCCTGCGGCACCATCTTTGCCACCACCCGACCTGGCTGTGCTCACTCCCTTTAGTTGTCCACCCTGCCCCTAGGATGATTTTTCTAAAAGGCAGATCTGACCGTCACTTTCTTGAAACTCCTTAGTGGCTCCTTACAGCTTTCTTGGCATGACCACACAGAGGCCTCATCCCGCACGACTGTTTCCCATTCCAGCTTACATTTCTCATTTCTCTGAATTCACTCTTCACTTCTTAATGTTCCCTGGGGTCTCAGCAAAGACATTCCCTCCTGGAGGCCTCCCTGGCTCCCCAAGTCTGAGCTGGATTCCCCTGGATCCTCCTAGGCCCAGGTGCTTTCCTACCTGACACTTCTCTCTTTGGTGTGTCACTTTTGATTTGTTGTTTGCAACCCCCACTAGACGTCTGCTTCTTGAGGCCTGATAATGTTCACTGCCATATTTTCAGCACTTAGCACAGTGCTGGGTTCACAGGAGATGCCTCCAAAATAATGAATAAATGAGCTCAGGCTGGCAGGTGGCACACACTCAGTGTAACTGCAGGCTCAAGTTTTGCCCACCTGCCTGATTGTTTAGACTTATACTAGATGGGAAATGGCGGGGGGGAGGGAGGGGGACAAAGTGAGAGACACGGGACCTTGTATGGATAATAGTGCCATGTCTTTCTTTCCAAACAGCATGCAGGCTCAGGGTCTCGGAGCGATCAGGCCAGGCAGCTGGTCATAGATCTAGAGACCCGAGGGAGTCAGGCCCTTCCTTTGTTCATCTCCTGCTTAGAGGACACAGACCAGAATGAACTGGCTTCTGTCCTGAGAGCGTGTCGGCAAGCAGACAAGCAGAATCCAGAGGTTGTCAGACCCTGGAACCCCATACCTGTGGTGCTTGGACCAATGCGCCTCACACCAGAGGATCTCAGAGGGAAGCAGGGTCCATTAAAGCCGACTCCGGGAAAACTTTCTCCAGTGGTGCTGGGGCCTGAGCAGCTCTGGCCAGCCAAGCTCAAGCCAGAGGTTCTCAGACCAGAGGTGCCGAGGCCAGTGGACAGTGGTCCTGGACGATTCAGTGATGTCTGTGAGTACCAAGAGAGTGGTTGGTGGGTAGTTGGACCTATGAGGTTAATGACCTTGTCTATCCAGATCTCTCCCCACGTGTGGGAAGTTCTCAGCCATTATTTTTCTAAATAAGCTTGCTGCCCCTTTCTCCCTCTCTTCCTTCTTCTAGGACCCCAATAACGCATAGATGTTTATTTTCAAGATAACCCATAGTTCATGCAGGCTTTCTTCATCTTCTTTTCTTTTTGTTCTCTGCTGATAATTTAAAGGACTTGTCTTCTACTTTGCAGATTCTTTCTTCTGCATGATCGAGTCTGATGTTGATGCTCTCTGTTGCATTTTTTTTTTTTTTTTTAATGTGATTCATGGCATCCTTTAGCTCCAGAATTTGTTTGGTTCTTTTTTTTATGATTTCTATCTCTTTAGTTCATGTGTTGTTTTCCTGATGTTGTTGAATTGTCTTTGTGCACACTCTTGTAGCTTACTGAGCTTCCTTGAGACAGCGATTTTGAATTCTTTGTCAGGCACATGGCAGGTTTCTATCCTTAGGGATAAGTTTCTGGAAAATTATTGTGCTCCTTTGGTGGTGCCCTATTTCCATGATTTCCTCATGTCTCTTGAGGTCATTTGTTGGCTTTGCATTTGAAGGAGTCTTCATCTCCAGTCCTTGCTGACTGGCTTCTTCAGTGAATCCAATCTTGGATTATTTTGCACCAGCAGTGTTTTGGAACGTCTCTGCTCGATTCCCACACCTCCACAAAGGCAGTCTCACTTGTGGATGATGGTCAAAATTGGTGTTCATTGTTGGGGGAGGCGGTAGAAAACTCTTATTTGTGCCATTTTGATGATGTCCCTCTCTCACTTTGTGAATCAATACCACTGATTTGGGGAATGAAAGAATTCTTCAGTTGTGGACAATAGTTATATTGTTGGCGTGCAGCAGGATTTTGGAAATGAGCAATAATGCCAGATTTAAGGCTGTGAACTATAGGATTCTTCAGGCAGGTAAAACCATTTCCAGTTAAAAAATGGGACGTGAATGCTTTTCTGGCATGGCTTTAAAACTCTTAAGAGAATGGTTCCCAGCGAGGGGTCCCAGCCCTCTGTGAGCAGTGAATGGCACAACTGTGGGATCACAAGAATAGGTTCCAATACAGCTCACCTTGCATGGCAACTAGAGCTAGCCACCTAGTTCTCTTTGTTTAAGAAAAAGAAAAGTCCTGCTACCTTATAGGCTGGTGGTCAGTGGACTTCTTGCTAATCAAAATGAAAACTCATCTGACACTGAAGGAAAAATGATCGCCTTTACTCATATATTCATCGTGTAAATATTTGCTGAGGACTTTTTGGGTGCTGGACTCCATGGGTTCTACAGAAGGAAGCGTCCACTCTCCTAGAGCTTCCCTTATGCCTTTCTGTTTTAGAATTTCACGTGAGTGGAATCACGTCCTGTGTATTTTCTGGCTTCTTTCCTTGGCATAACAACACGGCATTGTACATGTCCGTACCTTGTTCCTTTTCGAGCTGTGGAGCTTTCTCGCATATGGCTTTTTTCGTAAATTATTTATCCATCAACTTGGTGATGAACATCTGGATCGTTTCTAGTTCTGGGCATTACGACTGAGGCTTTAGGGGCAGTGGCTCAGTCGGTTAAGCATCTGTCTTCAGCTCAGGTCATGATCCCAGAGTCCTGGGATCGAGTCTTGCATCGGGCTCCCTGCTCAGTGGGGAGCCTGCTTCTCCCTCTCCCTCTGCCTGCTGCTCGCCTACTTGTGAACTCTCTCTCTGTCAAATAAATAAAATCTTTAAAAAAAAGAAAAGAATAATACTTTAGTGGGATTGCCTGGGTGGCTCAGTCGGTTAAGCACCTGACTTCAGCTTAGGTCGTGATCTTGGAGTTCTGAGGTCAAGCTTTGCTTCGGGCTCTGCACTCAGCAGGGAGTCTGCTTCCCCCTCTCCCGCTCCCACTGTTCCTCCTCCCCGCTTGTGCGCGTGTGCCCTCTCTGTCTCAAATAAATAAATAGAAACTTTATGGAAGAAAAAGAATAAGGTTTCAGTGATCATGCACAGCAGGTTTTTTCGTGCTCACCCACTCATTTCTCTTGGGTCTGTTCCTGGGAATGGAATTGCTGGTCAGAGGGTTGGTGTGTGTTTAACTTCACTAGAGATTTCTGAGCAGTTCTGCAAGGTGGCCTTGCCCCTGATCTCCCACCAGCACTGCCTGATGTTTCCCAAATTCTTGCTCTTCTGTATTCAAAGACCTTTGCCCTGCCCCTGTTGGGCCAGGCATTCATGTCTTCTCTCTCTCTCTCTCTCTCTCTCTCTTTCTCTCTGTCTCTCCAGGTGCTCAGGAGATTTCCAAGCAAAATGCTGATTTGGTGAGTCTTCCTGTGACTTGGGGCCAGCTGCTTTGGCTTTGGGCTCTTCTGCTGTGCATGTCCCAGGTCCTTCCCTCTGCAGCCGTGCTGGGAGCCCCGGGAACTGAGCCTAGGTGGCGGGAGGGTCCCAGGCCCCCTGCAGCTCCCCGACGCTGGCACAGCTCTTCCTGGAGCAGACCGTCCAAGCCTCCCTGCTCTTCCCTTGTCCGTGAAGTCAGGCGCTGAGACCTCACGTGAGGCGGCCATCAGAATCGGCTGTGGGACCGAGTCGCTCCCTCTCCTTCACAGTGTTTGTTGTGTGACTCCTGCGTGCCAGTTCTGGGCTCATGCCGGGATCCTGGGAGCAGACCGCTTGTGTTTCTAGTCCTTGTGCTAGACCGTCAGCCTAGCAGAAGCTAGTTACACAAAGAAATAACCTCAATCTAAATAGTGTTAAGTACTGTGACAAAAAGGACCGGCTGCTATGAGAGAGGGTTCCAGGGGCCCCGGGGAGCCCGGCTGGGAGGTGGTGTCCGTGCTCTGAGGGTGGGCCGGGCCACGAGTCTATTTGCTGCCAGAGCTACCCACACGGTTCTCAGGGCCTCCCCTGGGTGGACAATCTGTCAGGTCATTTTGGGGCAAATGCCCCTGGGTGTTGGACTTCCAAGCTGAGTGCTGCTGTGGGAACTGGTCTTCTCTCCCAGGTTAAGCTCTCTGTGTGTCCTACCATGCACGCTCACAAACCGTCTGTGTGCTTTTGCCCCCGAATGCCGAGTGTAGACGCTGCTGCCCCATCAGAGAGAGGGCAGACCCACTTTTCTGTCCCCTCTCTCCAGATGGCTGCTGCATGCACGAAGACCAGGGGCTCGCCTTCTGCCCTGAGGGGGGCAGCGAGCCCCCGGCTGATTCTGGTCCCTTGTGCATGGGCAGGCATACGCCCTGAACGCAGACCCCTGCGGCCACTGCCTCATCATCAACAATGTGAACTTCTGCCTCGAGTCGAGGCTCAGGGCCCGCACCGGCTCCAACATCGACTGCGAGAAGCTGCGGCGACGCTTCCACTTGCTGCATTTCACAGTGGAGGTGAAGTGCGACCTGACAGCCACGGTAGGGTCGCGGTCTGTGGGGAGAGGTGGGGGCGGGGTGGGGCAGGGTCCCGGGACCCACCTGACGACGGCCAGTGGCTCCTCGAGATGAGCCCTGAGGACTGGAGCACCAGCAGAGGCAGCATGGATCTGGGAGGGAGGGGTGTCCCAGGTCGGGTCTCAAACTCCGGGCGACCTGGTTGAAGACGGGGTTTCTCGTACGTCTCCTGAGCCTTAGCTTCCTTGTCCAGACAGCAGGAAGGGGGCTCACCTCCTCGGGTCACTGTGAGGGGTGAATGAGCCGTGCCTGAGCCCAGCACCTTGTCCCCAGGATCGGTGGCTCTTGTGACTGTCGGGGCGGTCCTTACTGCAGCGTTGGCCCCGGGGGCAAGGGAGGTGCTCTGCCCAGGCGGGCCCAGCGCAGGGAGCCGATCCATCCGTGCTCTGGCTCATCTGCCACCTTCCCCCGCAGCAAATGGTCCAGGCTTTGGTGGAGTTGGCGCAGCGGGACCACAGTGCCCTGGACTGCTGCGTGGTGGTCGTCCTCTCCCACGGCTGTCAGGTAGGCGACGGCTTTTTGGCCAGCAGCCCCGAGGTGCTGAGCTGAGAGGCCATGATGGAGCCCCATCCCTTCCTGGGTCCTGGCTTTGTGGGAAGAGCAGTGGGGCCCTGTCTGTCCGCCTTGGTCCTCCTGGGAGCCATCTGGCCCTCTGAGGAGTTGGAATCTCCTCCTGGGGCATGTTCCCGGGAGAAGCCATCTGGGAGAGGGAGAGAGGAGGTTCTGCTCACCAGAGCTCCTACCCTGGATTTCGTTCAGAGCTGGGCACAGCACACAGGACCTCTTAGCTCCTGCCTCCGTCCTGCTCGCTATTGTCCCAAGCCCTTTGCTGCTGGCTGGGTGTCAGGACCCTGGGACCCACTCTGGGTTTGGCCAGTAATGTGCTGGGTCATTGTGGCCCAGCCCCTCCCACTGCCTGGGCCTCAGGTCTCTCATCTTTTCACGTGAGGGTTGGACAGATCAGAAGGGAGGCCCGTAGTCCTGCTGGGGGTGGCATAGTGTTTTCAAAACTGGCAACTTTCTCACAGAAATCAGGATTTTCCAGCTTTTCTTGGAAAAACCACAGTGGTCTGGTCTTACTAGGCCACATCCGCACAGAGCGGAACTCTGGCCTAGAGCTGGGCAAGGACTACCCTCTTTTTGTTCATGGTGTGACCCCTGGACCGGCAGCACGGGCTTCACCAGGAACTTGTGAGAAATTCAGACTCTTAGGCCTTGCTCTGAACCTCTTCATGGAGAGCCTGTGCTTTGACAGGGCCCCATACTCAGAAAGTCCGAGAAGAAGAGAGCAGTGGTTCTCAATGCTTAGCTGCATCAGAGGCTCCTGAAAGACCCTATTGCTGGTCCCCACCACTGGGTTTTGAGTTTGGTCTGGGGGGTGCCCAGGAATCAGCAGGCCTTATGGGTTCCCAGGTTATGCTGATGCCACTGGTCCAGAGACCACACTTTGAGAACCACCGATCTAGAAGAAGCTGGCCAGCACTCTCCAGTTAGTCCGTTTTAGGCACATGAGTCTGAGACCTCTGGAACAGAGATTGCCTAGGACCATCCAGAACCAACCTCTGTCTAAATCAGGCTTGTGCCCTGGCTGGGACCTTCTAAATGCTTGGCCCCACAAAGCCCCTGAAGAGCGTGTTGGATTCCTACCCCAGCTTCTTGGTTTTGTAACCATGATTCTTGATCTCCTAGGCCAGCCACCGCCAGTTCCCAGGGGCTGTTTATGGCACAGATGGATGTCCCGTGCCCATCGAGAGAATTGTGAACATCTTCAATGGAGCTGGCTGCCCCAGCTTGAGGGGGAAGCCCAAGCTTTTCTTCATCCAGGCCTGCGGTGGGGGTAAGCAGGTCCTCAGTCTCCCTGCCGGTGACTCTGGTGGGAGGAGCCACCCCAACTTCCTCTCTCTCCAGCCCCTCCCGATGCCCAAGGGGTCTGTCTGGGCAGTCAGAGGGTCCCCGACATGGCCCCTTTGCCCGAATGGCGGCACCTGCCTCTGTCTAGATAGGCCTCAGCTTTGTCCGGCCTGTAGAGGTTAGAACCTTCCAGCTCATGGTGCAGGAGCCTCTGGGGCTCCTTCAGCTCCGGGAGCTTCAACTCCGGAGACTTGGCAATGACAGAGCAGAGGAGAGAAAACAACCCTCTTTCATTTTCCTTATCATTCCTCAGACCTGCCTCAATGAGTCCCTCTTTTACTATCCCAGAGAAAGGGAGGCCAGAGCCAAATCATTAGAATTCCCAAGGGCCTAGGTACTGGAGATTTCAGTAATATTATGTATATGTGTATATATATATATTTTTTTGTTTTGTTTTTTGTTTTTTTTTAAGAAAGAGAGCATGAGGGGGGTTGGGCAGGGGCAGAGGGAGAGGGAGAGAGAATCCCAAGCAGGCTCCATGCTCAGTGCAGAGCCTGATGCAGGGTTCATTCCCAGGACCCTGAGATCATAACCTGTAGCATATTCTTTTTTATTTTTATTTTTTTTATTTTAGAGAGAGAGAGCGTGCACACGTGGGGGTGGTGGCGAGGGACAGAGAGAGAGGAAGACAAGCAGACTCCCTGCTGAGTGGGGAGCCGGATGTGGGGCTCGATCCCAGGGCCCTGAGATCACGACCTGAGCCGAAACCGAGAGTTGGTCGCTTGCTGAGCCGGCCAAGCCACCCAGGTGCCCCGGCAGCACCTCCCTCTGAATGTGTTCATCTGTCCCATATTGTTCCACGTTGGCGGGGGTCCGGTGAGGGTCGTGGCTTGTCTAGGGAAGCAGGCTCTGGTCACGTGACATCTGATAAGTATTTATTGAGTATCTGCTGTATACAGCCGGCTGTGTGTTGGGTACTGGGGATACAGGATAGAAGGGGTCTCTGCCCCCTAGAATGTATAATTCGGCTGGAATTGCATCAGGTCGCTGTCGTGACCCGTGCCCATGACTTGGCCATGAACGACTGGGAACACCAGGTTCAGTCTGGGTGGCTACTTACTTCCTGCACAAACGTGGGCCAGTTAATCTCCAGAAGTCTTGGCAAGTGGGGACAAGAACGGAAGCTACCTCCTAGCGTCGCCATGAAATATCTCGCATATTACAGCACTTAACACAGTGCCTGGTTCATTCTTATGGCTGCCGACCTGGGCTCTCCCCGTCCCCCTGACCCCAGAGGACCCGTGTCTCATAGGAACCCCCTGCCCCCCGTCCTCAGCACAGTTACCTCAGAGTTATGATAAGAGGAAGGTGGAAAGGCTGCTGCTCTTGGGGTTGTAGAAATCCGCTCCAACTCATCGTTTTTAGTACGATCCCAGATGTAGTCGGGAGATGTTACCCCGAAGCAAATGGTTCTTCTTTCTTGTGTGACGAGAATGAAAGGCGAAGTGGGCAAGGGGCCTGTGGATAAGGCTGAGCTGGGACACCGGCTTGCTGGGAAAGTTACGGCGAGCTTGTCTTCCGGCTCAGTGCCTCCTCATTGTCCGTCCTCAGCTGCACGGTCACTCTCTGGACTCCTTAGCGGGCCCACGAGGCCTGAAGCCTCAGTTCTTCCCTCATGGCACTTTGTCCTCGTACTAAGATGGCCTCATGCCCCGGTCAGCTCTCCCGGGGCAGGGCCAGGCCTGTCTGCCCCTCAGCCGGGTCCCCCCGGCCTGGCACAGAGCTCACAGGAAGTTGCATCTTCTGTGGGTTCTAATTATTTGATTCTGAAATAGAACCATATAAAATTTACTGTGAGCAAAATTTTAAATAGATTCCCGCCCACTAAAAAACAAAAAAGCAAAAACCCAACTCCATGGGAACAGCAAGATTTCAGAGCTGGAATGCTGGGATTATGATGGTGCCTTTGGAACTGTGGTCCCTGCTCTGCCCCAGGCGGCTGTCAATCTTGTGTGTAAGGCGGTGGCCACATGGGGGCGGTAGTGGGGCTGAGAACAGAGATGCCGACCTGCCCGCAACCCACATCCACGACCCTTGGGGGTTTTTTTGGTTTTGTTTTTTAAAGATTTATTTGACAGAGACACAGAGAGACGGAACACAAGCAGGGGGAGTGCGAGAGGGAGAAGCAGGCTTCCTGCCGAGCAGGGAGCCCGATGCAGGGCTCGAACCCAGGACCCTAGGATCATGCCCTGAGCCCAAGGCAGACACTTAAAAACTGAGCCACCCAGGCGCCCCCTCCTCTTGGTTACAGGCGTCTGAACATCTGCCCTGGATTTTGGTGGCTCTTGGGTCGCTTTTGCAAAATTCACTGTTGTTACAATTTCAAACAGTTTTAAAATCCTTTGACAAGACGCGCCCCAAGGCAGAGACCCGTGCCTCCAAGTTGGTAGCGCTGTGGGTCTGTCTGTGAGTAGGCAGCGCCATACAGCGTGACCCAGCCCCGTGCCCTTGGCCGGAGCCGAGCGGCGACCGCGAGGCTGAGCTGTTCATTTGGGGGCCCCCCCTCTTCAGACTTCCCGGGCTCACGCTGAGAAGGCAGAAGGAAGCACTGTGTGCTGCGGGGGTTGTGGGTTTTCGGGGCTGAGGACTCACCTCCTCCTCCCGCTGTGTGTTTATTCTTATGGGGAAGTGAGTCTGCCTTAATGGGAGGTTTTGAATTCGAGAATCCCCTCAAGAACACAGCTGTGCGTAAGATACGTAACCCGTGGGCGAGGCTTTCACCTCAGAGCTGTCGGATGAGGACGACACATGAATGGAGATGGGGTTCGCGTCCCCCGTCTGACTTGCTCCCTCTGTCTTTCTCTCATATTCCCCACTCAGATCCCACTGTGTCTTCTCCACTTTCCCCAGGCGGTCCCTCTGCCCCTGCCCCCCTGTCTCCTTAGGCCATTCCTACGGCTTCCCCCACTGCAGTGTCCCCGACCCCGGCCACCCACATCTCAGGTCCCAGCCTTGGTTCCACTTCAAGTCGATCCTAGACACCCAGGGCGGATTCTGGAATCTCGGTCAAGAAAACAAGTGGAAGCAGGGACCTGAGGAAGCAGGGGAACAGCCTGGCTCTTACAGGTCTCAGAAGCCCTGGCTTTGCAGGCTTGGGGGTCTCCATGGAAGAGGTAACACGTGTAGGGCAGAATCCTGGTCCCTGAAGGTCACCTGTGAGAACAAAGACAAAGACAAAGGCGAGAGATGTTGGGGCTATTATATGGAGTCGCCAGACCCATCTTCGTCTCGTCTCTGCCCCTGCAGATGGGACCCCAGCTTCCCTGGGTGAACTGTGACTTCCTTCCCTCCTTGCTGTTTCCCACCACAGATGCAGCCACACAGACCCGCCTGCTCTCCCGCCCAGGGTCTGCCTGTCCTGTTTCTCCCACCAGGACAGTTCCCTCTCCCATCGGAGCCTGGGTCACAGTCACCTGCCCCAGAAACCATTCCCTAAGGAACCCTGTGGGCCACTCTGCCCTCTGTCTTTTTTTTTTTAATTTTTTATTAACATATAATGTATTATTTGCCCCGGGGTACGTGTCTGTGAATCATCAGGCTTACCCATTTCACAGCATTTGCCATAGCACATACCCTCCCCCATGTCCATATCCCTACCCCCCCACCTCCCAGCCACCCTCAGTTTGTTTTGTGAGTTTAGGAGTCTCTATGGTTTGTCTCCTTCCCCATCCCATCTCGTTTCATTTCTCTGCCCCACCCCCCCACGACCCCCTGCCCTGCCTCTCAAGTTCTTCATATCAGGGCGATCATGGGATAATTGTCTTTCTCTGACTGACTTATTTCCTCTGTCTGCTTTCGCTGATGCTCTTCGTAGCTGCTCTCTCTCTCTCGAGTAGCCCATCGTGCCCCGCGGTGATTCCCTGGAGCTCATCCCGGGAGACCTCCCGCCGTGTCACCACCTCGATGGCTCTGCGGTGGAGCCGTGTGTGGCCGGAGTCCTGCCCTCACCCCTCTGGTTTCCAGGTCTGCCACAGCTTTGTGGGGAGGGCGGATTTTGAAACCGATAAGACAGAAAACGTGAGTGTAGAAATCTAGGATCTCGCGAGCCTGACACAGCAGTCTCATTTCCGCCTTTCGCCTGTGGATGGTGGCCCGTGGGCACAGCCTGCTTTTTCTCATCCTGCATTAGCCTGTGAGCATTTCTTCACATCGCCACGGTCCTCATCACCACTGGTTCAAATGGCTTTATAATGTTCCATTTTAGTGATCTGCGCTCGCTAATCCATTTCCCTAATGCCAGCCGTTGAGGTGATAGCCAGTTTGGGGGGCTTCCGTGACCACAAATGTCTTTGCGCAGAGGGTGTTGTCATCACTTCGATTCTTTCCTGGGGAAAGTACAGGGTCAGAGGGTGGCAACGTTTCCACAGATCCCTTGACCTGTGGTTTGCTGCCTTCTTTGATTTCCTGCAAGGGTCTGAGATAGCTTCGCGAGTGCAAGTAATATAGTAGAACAAAATAACGAGGGAAGGGAGACACAAGGATAGGAGAAGAGTAAGACCCACTCAGCAGACATATGATGGACAGAGAGATGGGAGATGTCTGGAAGGAAACACACCAGTTAACAGAGGCCACGCCCCCTGCCCCCGAGAACAAGACGGAATAGTGCCGCCTGTTTTTTAATGACATAAAGTCAATCATTTTAACCATTTTAAAGTAGTTTGGTGAGTATACAGTAAGTATGTGAGCACACATCCCCCCCTACCTAATTCTAGAACCTCCTCATCGCCCCGAGCAGAAGCTGCCTACCCATCAGCACTCAGTCCCCATGCCCGCCTCCTCTCGGTCCCTGGCAACGACTTGCCTGCTTGCTCCTCCGTGAATCTGCCCGTCCTGGGTCCTTCCTGTACACGGAACCCGCTGCGTGGCCTTCGGCATCTGCTGCTTGCGCTGGGCCCGTTTCCAGCGCCGTCCACGGTGCCCCCGGGGCCAGTGCTTCACTCCTTTCCACGCCAGAATGAAATTCCGCAGCCCATTCTGTTTGTATATCCGTCTGTCGTGGACACAGCTTGTCTCCACCTGTGGCCGGTTGTGAATGATGCCGCCAGGAACGTTGCTGTGCAAGCTGTTGTTTGATCACCTTTTCAGTTCTCCTGGGTGTTAGTTTGTAACTTGTTTTTATAGCTTTTTAAAAAAAGTCCTGCACCCCACCCCATCCCCCCAATTTTACCTAATGAATGTGTAAAACTTTTGTCATAGTAAAAAGTAAAGGTTTGGGGGCACCTGGGTGGCTCGGTCGGTTAAGCATCTGACTCTTGATTTCGGCTCAGGTCATGATCTCCAGGTCGCAGGATGGAGCCCTGCATGGGGCGTCCACGCTCAGTGGGGAGTCTGCTTGAGATTCTCTTCATTTCCTTCTGCCCCTCCCCTGCTCGCCCATGCTCTCTCTCTCTCTCAAATAATCTTTAAAAAAAGAAGAAAAAAAAAAAAAAAGAAAGGCAAAGCTTCAGTTTCTGTTTGTTGCTGAGGTTTGCTTAGCCCTGGAACCCTGGCTCCAGAGGCAATCAGGCGATCTCAGGGCGGGCCAGATGTCACCAGGAAGTGAGGAGCAAAAGCTTTGGTCTGTGTGAGTCACTGATGAGTGGTGTGTCTGTCTTTGGTTCCTGCAGAGCAGAAAGACCGCGGGTTTGAGGTGGCCTCCGCTTCCCCCGAAGACAGGACCCCTGGCAGTGACCCTGAGTCAGATGCTGTCCCGTTCCAGGAAGGCCCCGGCCCCTTTGACCAGCCGGATGCCGTGTCTAGTTTGCCCACACCCAGTGACATCTTTGTGTCCTACTCCACATTCCCAGGTGAGTGCATCCAGAGAGAGCCTCCTCCCGGCCGGCAGGTCCCCTGGTCTGCCCCAGAAGCAGCTGTGTGGGGAAGGAGAGACGTGGGTGTGAGGCTTGCCTCTGCCTCTTGCCGTCTGTGGGACCCCGAGCGAGTTACGTGGCCTCTCTGAGCCCCAGCTCGGGGCGACGCAGGCCAAGCACTGAGGAGGCAGAATTTAAGGGGGCACCTGCTCTTGGGTTTGCATGCCTCACTCGCCTCACCCTTGTCTTGGTCCCGCCTCGGTCCTCTCATCTTTAAAATGGGAATAACAGTCGCACTTCGGGGGGCGTCCTGGGGATTCGCGAGGTGTTTAGTGCATCACCGAGAATGGTGCCTGGCTCGTAGCAGGTGTGAAAGCGTTAGTCTCCTTCCTTTCTTAGCCCTTGGGTGAGTCACGTGACTTCTCGGAGCCTTGCTCTCCTTGCTGGGAAAGCAGCAATCACGACCACCGTCCCAAGGTGGTGGGGAGGGTGAGGTAAGGCCCTGCCCGGGACAGAGCGCCGCGATGTGCGCCGCTCCTGCTGCCTGTGTGAGGGGGCCCAGGTCCAGAGGCGGCTCCGGCCTGCACGTGGGGGGTGGCTCGTGGCTCCCCGATAAAGCTCAGCCTCTCCGCGTCCGCAGGCTTTGTGTCCTGGAGGGATACCAAGAGCGGCTCCTGGTACGTGGAGACCTTGGATGGTGTTTTTGAGCAGTGGGCTCACTCCGAAGACTTGCAGACCCTCCTGCTCAGGGTGAGCGTGGCCCCCCTCTGGGGGAGGAGAGGGAAGCCTGCTGGGGGGGTCGAGCGGGGCCCCGGGACCATACCCACCGGAGGGTCCTTGTGCACCTTGGCTTGCCGTGAGGGTCGGTGCTTCTGCTTCTCGTGATCGCGCGGTGCTACTGTCACAGTGACGTGGCCCGTTGTTCAGAGGGTGCCTTCCTGGTTCCTCTGAGGTCCCAGGCTGACACTGGGATCCCCGCGGGCAGCGGCGGTCCTCAGCGGGGACAGGATGGCGCGGCCGCCGGAGCCCAGCGCTCCTGACGGCAGGTCATGGGGCCTGCACCTTCTCCCCACTGTGTAGTCTTCCACGCTTGACCCCCAAGAATTATGATTTCTTCAGTATATGCCCTTCTCGGGGGGGGGTCCCCGTGAGAGAGCGGGAGCATGGCCTGATGGGGCCCCAGCCTCTCTCCGTGGAATCCCGCTCAGAGCAGCTGCTTCCTCCACGGGTCTCAGAGCTCACATGGGCCTCTTCCTCTTGCCTCAGATGTTTTGTGTCGTCAGAAGGGTCTACAAGGGCCGGGACCGTGCCTTCCTTCTGGGGTGGCCATGGCTTTGTGCTTTGCAGAGCAGAGCTGAGGAGAAAGGAAAAGCAAGTGAAGGACTCGAGGGGGCCCCATGTGCCGTGGCTCTGGGTCGGCGACCTCAAAGGCAACCGGGGGCCATGCAGGGTCGGGCTGGGAGTGCGTCGGGGCCAAGCAGTGACTCGGCTCCTGGACCTGATCTCCTCTCTCAACTCTTCCTCAAGCGAACCCCTTGATCTGATTGGAACTTTGTGAATTTTTGAAGTTTGCAATTTTTTTTTAAAGATTTTTTATTTATTTATTAGAGAGAGAGACTGAGAATGAGAGGAGAGAAGGTCAGAGGGAGAAGCAGACTTCCCGCAGAGCCGGGAGTCCGATATGGGACTCGATCCCGGGACTCCGGGATCATGACCTGAGCCGAAGGCAGTCGCTTAACCAACTGAGCCACCCAGGCGCCCGAAGTTTGCAATTTTGAATTTTGAGTTTTCTAAACTTAGAATGGAGATACTTTTCTTTAAACGCCCTTCCTCCCAACTCCAGGAGGCTGCAGGTTTTTTAAATAGTTCTAAGCTATTATGTATGGATGTGTGTATTTACTGAGGTGTAGTTGACCTATGTGGTGACATTAGGTGAGTTTCAGACGTACGACACGGTGAGCTGACCATTCTGTGGGTCATGCCGTGCTCATCATGATATAGCCGCACACTGTCACCATACACAGCTATTACAATATTGTGGCCTATATTCTCTATGCCATATTTTTCATGCCCGGACGTTTGTACCTCTTGATCCCCTTCGCCTATTTTGCCCATCCCCCACCGCCTGGCCCTGGAACGTCGTTTACAAGAGCCGAGATTCGGAAGCAGCCTAAGCATCCATCCACAGATGCGTGGATAAAGAAAACGAGGTGCAGATACACAATGGAATATTGCGCAGCCGTAGAAAAGGACGAGAGCTCACCGTTTGTGACAGCACAGATGGAGCTAGAGAGTTTTACGCCACGTGAAATAAGTCAGACAGAGAAAGACAGACACACTATGGTTTCACTCATGCGTGGAATCTAAAAGACAAAACCAACAGACAGAAACAGACTCCTAGACACAGAGGACAAGCTAGTGCTGAGACAGGGCTCGCTCAGCGGCCATTCCCCCCCCCCGCCGCCCCCAACCCCCTCCCTGGCTGCCTTACTTCCATCGAGAGCACTCACAGACCTCCCCCTGCTCGTGTTTTCACAGGTCGCTAATGCTGTTTCGCAGAAAGGGATTTACAAACAGATTCCCGGTTGTTTCAATTTCCTCCGGAAAAAACTCTTTTTTAAAATGTGATGAGGGGGACGCCTGGGTGGCGCAGTTGGTTAAGCAGCTGCCTTTGGCTCAGGTCATGATCCCAGCGTCTTGGGATCGAGTCCCGCATCGGGCTCCTTGCTCCGCAGGGAGCCTGCTCCTCTCTCTGCCTCTGCCTGCCTCTCTGCCTGCTTGTGTTCTCTCTCTGTTAAATAAATAAAAAATATATATATATAAAAAAAAATAAAAATAAAATGTGATGAGGGCCAGGGCCCCTCCCCCGCTCACCCTGCGTTACCGTTCGCCCCAAAACCTTCCTGCTCTGGGTCCACGGCAGCTGAGGCCCAGTCTGTCCTACAGCTGCGACTGTCATTCCTTAAAGGGGTCTGTGGCCTGTCGTGGGTCTGCTCTTTCCCCACCGCTGGCCGACAGGCTCTCGGCAGCTTCTACATTGGAGACGAATGACCGGCGACGGAGGAAGAGGAGCAGAAGACTACAAGGACACCACAGGGCTCTTCCCAGGGGCCCTTTCTCCAGCCAGTGGCTGGGGCCTGTCACCCCACTGCTGTCTCTGGGGAAAGGCTTCTCAGCCTCAGTACTGTTGACGTTTGGGGCCAGATAATCCTGTGTTGTGGGGCATCCCTGGTCTTTGCCTGTAGACGCCTGTACCTCACTCCCCGAGTCGCGACAACCAAAAATGTCGTCAGACACAGGTGTCCCCTGGAGGGACCCCACTTGAGAACCACTGATCCGTAGGAAATTTTGGTTACAAACAAACTAGCGTCTCTCTTAGACCAGCAAGTTTGGGGCCCCTGGAGTCTGGACAGCTGGAGTCTGCGAATCCTAAATGAAGTTTTAAGTTACCAATTTTTCTTACGTTCCAGTATTCTTAAAAAAAATCTTAGGTGAATGTGGACACTTTTTTTTTTTTTTTTTTTTTGCCTATTTCCCCTCTCATTTTGTTCTAACTGCTTGTTTTTCCTTATAAAGGAGATTTTTGCTTTTTTATTTTTTATTTTTTTTAAAGGTTTATTTGAGAGAGAGCGCACGCACATGCAGAGAGGGGAGGGGCAGAGGGAGAGAAAGTCCCCAGCAGACTCCGCCCTGAGTGGGGAGCCCAACTCCAGGCTCGATCCCACGACCCTGAGATCACGAGCCGAAATCAGGAGTCAGACGCTCAACCAACCGCGCCACCCAGGCGCCCCAGATTTTTGCTTTTTAAAAAACACCTCCCCATCTCTTACTTTATTTGAATCCCACTGGATCTCAGGAGGGTGACTGGGCTGGGGGTTGTGTCCTCAGGGCAGTGAGGTCCCAGGTCCAGGGGAGCACAGGTGAGGTCCCATCCCTGAGGTCTTGTAAGCTCTCTGGACCCTGGCCAATTTGTAGCTCTCAGGGCATGGGTATGAGGCTTGTTTGCTGAGACTCACCAAGATGGGATTCATGCGGTTGTCACCTCATTATTATTTTCCTGTGACCCTCCCAAGTCTGCTCTAGTCACCAGGACTTCTGGCGGTAACATACGAGCAGGTAATCAAGTTGGCCCATAGGGCAGAGCGGGGCTTGGCAGTTTCCTGGCTTTCTCCCTCCAGAAATTCCTGCGAATCAGGTGGCCCTCACATGGGGAGCCCTAGTGACCTCCAGGAGAACGAGAAGTTACCCCAGCGCTTCACGGACCTGCTGGGGGTACTCAGCCTGAGGTGCTGTTTGGGCTTCAGGGCAGCGGGCCTACGAACGCCTAGAAACCAGGTGCCCAATGTGTGGATGGACAGGTGTCTAGATTTCATTTGCTTCTCAGAGGGATCAGCAGCCCCGAAAGGGTTAAGCCAGCGGCGGTGTATCTGCAAGGCGCTCTCCTGCGTTGCTTTCGGAGGCCGGTTAGCAGTATCTGCCGAACCTTTTCCTGGGCCGACTCTGTCATTCAGTGATGCTGCCGGAACTCCACAGCTCTTGTGCGAGAGTGTGTGCCTAGCGGGTGGTGGGGGTCGCCGCCGCCCCAGGAGAGGGGACAATAGGGGACGGATGACAGCGTCACTCGTTACGGTCGTAATTTGGAATATTACTGAGCTGTCCCAAAAGATGACCTGGAGGGACGGACTGATCCGTAAGATGGGAAACCGTGTTCAGTGAAAAGACTGTCATGGGACAGTGTGAAAAGTGAAATGCTATTTTTGGCTAGAAGATACTCTACATGAATGTACACAGATATTTGATCAAGCTTATAAGTAAAATCCGGAAGACCATCCACCATACTGTTAACAGGGATTATCTCTGGAAGGTGGGACTGGAGACGTAAAACGAGGGGGAACTTTCCTGTTTTACTGGGTCCACCCCGCCGGGTTCTTCTAATATCCAGCCAAAGACTGTGTATTACCTTCTCGAATAAAAATAAACATTCAGCTTGTGGCTGCTGAAGATGCCTGTGTTGCCGTCATTCCATGAACATTTGTTGAAAGGATGAATGCCCTTGGCCACCTGTCCCCTGTCACCTCCCTATTTGTGCTGGCAGGTGCCCCCGGCTGCGCACGGCACGCCCCGGGCTGGGAGCTCGGCGAGGCTTCAGCGGGGCCCTCTGCAGCTGCCGGGCAGCCTCCACCAGAAGTCAGCTGCCTGCTCGAATGTGCCAGTCGCGGAGCCCGTTACTGGGCATGTGTACCTGCCCCGGCTGCTGTCCCGCGAGAGGGGGGGCCTCTGCCCAGCCGCCTCCCCAGGCTCGCCTTCCCTGTTGATCCCCTCCGACATATGGCCCTGGCCTGCTCTGTGGTGCCTCTGTCTGTGGCTTGGAACAGCTGATGCTGGGACAATAAGGGACAGTTGCCCCCAGCCCCTGCTTTGGGTCCCCAAGGTGCTGCCAGGAGCAGCTGCTCGGTGGTGGTGACTCACGCAGCAGCTGGGGCTGGAAAGGGCCCCCCGGCTTTGACTGGGGAAGCGTCTGAAGCTCACCTTCCCTCCAGCCAGTCTTGGGCAGGGCTCCTTTGAAATGCTGTGGAAGCCTCCAGTCCCGCCCTCGGATTTTGCTTTGCTCTCGGGAATCCCGGCTCCCCTCACACCTCCCCAGCTGAGCAAACATAAACCTCGGTGAATTAACACCCACACCCTTCTTGATTTTACGTTTTTCCCCAACAAACTTTTCTGGAATCTCCGGCACCCGTGAGCCCTTGATGGCAAAGGGCCGCCAGCAGACAGACAAATGGACAGAGAGCCCGTGTCCGGTGATGAGACCGGGAGGCGTGGCCGCTCATTCGATGGTACCCGTTTGATCGCGTAGCTTCCCCCCTGCGACCACATGCCCATGGCTGCGGTTTCACACTGGATTTTAAAACGAGCGTCGGTTTGATTCAGTTGAACAATTCTTTGCGAAATAAACTTAATAGGCTGAAATCACAAGCCAGCTCTCCCTTGCTTCGGGGCGCTGTCACGAACACCGCACGCAACTCCCCCTTGTTTTAGGCTTCTACAAAATTGCGGAGGGGGTCCCCGTCTGGTTCAAGTCCATTTTATAGAGCAGCAAACCGAGGCGGTGGCCATGCCAGGAGGTGGGTGGAAAAAATGGCCCCGATCAGCAGGGAGCCCTTCTGATCCCTCCCAGCAGCCACCACCGCACCCATGTCCGCTCCTGCCTCCCCCGGGCACCCCCAGGCACCCCTCCCAGGCCTGCCTTTCTCGGGAAGTCTCCCTTCCACCTCCTGCTGACTGTATCTGTGGCTGCTCCCCAGATGGGTGCCAGGTTTTGCGGGTTGTTCTTTTTTTTTTTTTAGTAATTAATTTTTATGGTTTTCTTTACACACAGATGTGTGTCCATTGTGTACAAAAATAGGGACGGAGCTGGCGTGGTATCTTAGGAGGCGCTGGTCTTGAGCTCACAGGAGACCACTCTCTGGGGACACACTCGTAACAACCCTGGGACGGACCTGGTCTCTCCCAGTCTAAAAGCGGAAATTCTGCATCCCGGGCGACTGCGGAGTAGTTGGGGGACCCTTTAGAGGGAATCATTTCCGATCGTTAATGGTGCGGAGGTCTCAAATGATCAGGTTTGGGGCTTTGCAGATAAACATATTTATAGCATTGGATGGTAGGACCTACCTACAGAAAGAAGCAAAAATAAGATAAAATACTCTCCTAGTCCTAAGGAAGCCACTCCTAATGCCTGAGGAGTGTCCTTTATTTCCAAACTCTCTGGACAAGGCCACCCTCAAGGCCCCTTTGACTTCCAGAGATTGTGGGGGTCCAAGGAGGGAAGCCCAGCTAGGGTTGCCTAGGTTGTCAGCCTCCCCCAGGGGGCTCCTGCCTAGCTCTCAGGAGGAAGGAGGGGGTTCTCGGGCCCTAGGAGGGTACTGTTCTTGTGGGGCCAGGTGAGCGGGACGTGGCCCAGGAGGTTCTCGCTGAATGGAACCACTCCATGTAGACGGAGAGCCTTGTGAAAACAAGACGGGGGGGGGGGGGGGCTTGCGGTATTCATTGCAGCGGAGGGAGGCCCCGAAGCCGACCACGCCATACACTTCCCCCGGCCATACACCCCTGGCCGTTGGGTGGCCTGCCATGGTCTCCCTGTCAGGAGGAACCCGGGAGCTTTCGTAGGGCCATTGGAGGGGAAGGGGCTGCCCATGAGAGCCCCGTGTTTCCCATATTTGCAATTAATTTATATACTATTCTACCCTGGGGTATCATGTTCCCTGAGGCCAGCCCGCATGGTCACCGCTCAAGGCGACGCCATCATGACCAGAGGCTAACATTGGTTCCCTCTTTGTGCCTGGAACGGAGCTTGCCACTTTATATGCTTTATCTCACTTAACTGTCACAAGAACCTAGGAGGTTAGTATTGTGAGCAAACCTTTGTCACTGAAGAGGAAAAACATGCCCTCAGAGGTTGTGACTTGCCAGAGGCTGGTCAGGCACTAAGTGAAGGATCCCCAGGTTGGGAAGGATGTTCCAGTGAGGTGAAAGCAAGCTTTCCCAGTGGCCCCAATGACACTGTCACCCTCACCTCCATTACGAGTACCGCTGCTACGAATGACGGGATTAGTAGTATCGTAATTCTCCACTTGAACTTTAGTAGGCTTTTTATAATGTGCTAATCCTCATAGCAAATATTTATTCCTCCTTGACAGATGGGGCACTGAAGCCGAGAGAAGTCTCAGGACTTATCCAGGACCACTCTAATGAATAAATTACAGGTATAATATTTTACCAAGTAAAAAGCATTTTCACATCTCTTTGGTCATCTCTTTTAGTCTTTACCAACTGTCTTTCCATTTTATAGACAAGGAAACTGAGGCTGTAAGGTGGCTTGCGCAGGGTTACGTAGCTCGTGGTCAACAGCTGGGACTAGAAGCCGAACGTTTGGACCCTTCCCTGGCTCTTGCTGCCTCTGAGGAAACATTTTCTGTCCCCGTGCTTTCTGCATAAATGAGCAAATGTGCTTGTATGCTTGTATCTTGATAAAGCCCGAGACACCTTCCCCACTTCTCACTTCTGCTGAGTTTCCATGTGTCTTTGGTTTTGTGGATAAGCTAGTCAAAGAGGGTGATATTAATTTATTTGTATGCATGCATGTGGATATACTTCTGGGAAAGTCTGATGATTTTGCGAGAGAAGGGAAGGTCCTCTATTCCTTCTTGGTGGCCTACCGTCATTGGATTTCTGATGGTTAGAGGGTTTGATTGTTTTGTTTTGTTTTGTTTTGTTTTGTTTTTAGAGAGGTGGGGAAGGAACAGAGGTGGAGGGAGAGCGAAAATCTTAAGCAGGCTCCCTGCTCAGGGTGGAGCTCGACGTGGGGCTCGATCTCACAACCCTGAGATCATGACCTGAGCCGAAATCAAGAGTCAGGTGCTTAACTGACTGAGCCACCCCAGGCGTCGCTGATGGAGTTTATGTCAAAAGGAGACTTAACACTGAGTGAGATCGGGTGGCACATGAGACAGGTACGTTTTCGGGTTGGGAGTGGAGCATCTAATGAGGGTTCTGGGGGTCTTTGCGGAGGTCATCAGGTGAATGCTGTTTCGGATTCTAACCTTGGGCCATATAGAGGGACTTCTCTGCCTGATGTCATGTGGTCCTTATAACCCTCATTTTACCTTAGTCGCCCTGACAACAGCAAACACAGGGCAACTACTAGGTACCAGGCACTGGTCTAAGTGCTTCCCGTGGATTCTCTCCTTTAATTCTCTTGCACGCTTTTATAATCCCCATTTCACCACGAGGAATCTGCGTCGTGGACCGATGCTAAGTAACATGCCCACAGTCGCACAGCTAGGAAGGGGACGAGCTGGGATTTGAACCTGGGCAGTTTGACTTCTTACCAGTCTCTGCTCTCCTGCCTCTCCTAGGCAGCCACCACTTCTTCCCGACGCCCCGGGGTGTCGTCCCAAGACGTCCAGAGAGGTGAACGTCCAGAGAGCCCGTGACTGGACAGTGGTGACCTGGCCTCCTTTCCCTCCCGAGCCTTGGACTCCCAGCGACCACTCACTCCGCTGGCCTCCCCAGGCGGTGAGGTAGCAGGCGTCGTCGTTGGGGGACAAAACAGCCCAGCTGGCTCTTGTTGGCCAGGGTTGGCCAGTTTGAGCTGGGCAGTGTCGTTCCTGGGTCGGTAAAGAGGCAGAGCACAAAGAGTTGACTGCTCCTGCCTCCATTTTCTTTCTTTCTTTTTTTTTTTTTTAAAGATTTTATTTATTCATTTAACAGAGAGAGAACACAAGCAGGCAGAGAGGCAGGCAGAGGTAGAGAGAGGAGCAGGCTCCCTGTGGAGCAAGACGCCCAATGCGGGACTCGATCCCAAGACGCTGGGATCATGACCTGAGCCAAAGGCAGTTGCTTAACCAACTGAGCCACCCAGGCGTCCCCCCATTTTATTTCTGATCTAGCCCTAGCTGGTACCACCGAACCCCTCTCCTCGGCCAGGCTGATTGCAAATCTTCCTTCTGCTGGGGCTACAGGGGATCGAACCCCAGGACTGCATTTTGTCCCCGGCGGAGCTTGTAGCCCTGGATCCCTCCACGTCTTCTCATGGGGCTGCTCAGAAGTGGAGGTCTGGACAACAGCCGCAGCGGGCCCTCCTCCTGGCCCCGTCGGTGAGGGAGGAAACCTTGCAGACGATGTAGCCCAGCCACCACCCTGTGTCTGTTACCTCACCGGAGACCTAGAGTGAGTACCGCCCAATTGAGCCCATTCAGTTTTTTTTTTTAAGATTTTATTTATTTATTTTACAGAGAGAGAGAGAGAGAGATCACGAATAGGCAGAGAGGCAGACAGAGAGAGAGGGGGAAGCAGGCTTTCCACTGAGCAGAGAGCCCGATGCAGGGCTCGATCCCAGGACCCTGAGATCATGACCTGAGCCGAAGGCAGAGGCTTTAACCCACTGAGCCCTGAGTTTTAAGTCATTAAGTTTTGGGGTGATTTGTTACCCAGCAATAGGTACCCAGGAGGGTGACACGGGTGGCTAGGACAGATAGTGACCGTCCTTAGTGCTGATAGGCTTCTCAGTTTTGTTTCGTTTTAAGATTTTGTTCATTTATGAGAGAGAGAGAGAGAGAGAGCACACAAGCAGGGGGCTCAGGAGAGGGAGAGGGAGAAGCAGGCTCCCCACTGAGCAGGGAGCCTAACGCGGGGCTCGATCCTGGCATCATGACCCAAGCCCAACGCAGGCAGATGCTCAACTGATTGAGCCACCGAGGGGCTTCTCAGTTCTAAAGCTCATTCTCAGCCATCCCTCCCCCAGTGACACTGTAACCTCTATTCCCGCTGGATGGCTCTGCTCGCTGCCCCAGGACCATGGTCCCTGCTATGACCAGTCCCCTGTCTGGGCAGTCCTCCTGACCTGTAGAGCCCCCTCTCCACTCCCTGCCCCACACCCCCTCCCCATCTCTCAAGGCCTTCTCTGACACACGCCTCGTCATTTCATAGCATTCCAGGGTCTTGTCTATGTGTGTCTTACTGCTTGAGGGCAGCAGCCGGCTCATGTCTCAGGGACCCCTGTACCGCCCGGGAGCCATCGTGAGTGCTGGATCGCAGCAGGCTGACTCGACCAAGGACGCGGAGGGTTCCGGCCGCAGGGCGTCCTCCTGCTCCCCGTGGGTCTGTGATGAGGCGTCTTCTGGGAGATCCGGCAGAGCGGGCTCTCTGGGCAGCCATTCACGAGTGGCCCCATGGACGGCACAAGAGGCTGTGCGTGTGGCTGAATCACGCAGACTTGAAGGGACGGCTGGAGGCCCTTCTGGAACTGTAGACTCGTTTTCTGGACTGGGAGCACAGGCGTCACAGGTCCCTCTGGGTTCCGGGAAGGGGATGTGGGGAAGCAGGGGAAAGGGATGATGCTGAAAGGCACAGAAGGCCCGCTGAGATCAGGCTCTCCTCCAGGTACATCACACCTCACCTAAGGCTCCCTTCTACATCTGTAGCCTCTCTAGGTCACGGTTTCCTCGCGTGTGAAATGGGGGTAATACTAGTGCCCCTGCCTAAGTGTGCTTGCGGAGTAAGTACACTGCTTTACTAAGACGGTGCCTGGCCCAGGGGAAGTGCTGAGTGTTAGTGTGTGTTCTCGACAGAGAACTCACCGGAAAGGCATCCTGGACTGCAAGGTTTCTGGAGGGTTGGCGGCGCCCCAACATTCCCGTCTATCCCAATGGAAGATTTTGGCTGGGCACAGACGCCAAGGTCACAGGGGCGTGGGAGTTGAAAGGGGCGTTCCCTTGAGCTGTAGCGAGCTGCTCAGGTTTAGGGGTGACCCTAAACTCACAGGGCTGGGGGCCTTGTGTGTCTCCCTCACTGATATTTCCCTGGTGCCTAGTACGGGGCCCGGCACACAGTGGGTGCTCAACTGCTGTCTGCAGAATGAAGGCGAGAATAGACCCGCATTTTGTTTAGTGCCACCTGGATCTCAGGACTAGTGATCACGGAGGAAGCCTGATGGGCCAGCAAACGTCCCTTGGCCCTACTACGTGCCCCTCCCTGGGCTGAGTCAGGCACAGCCCAGTCCCTGCGGAGTCCTGGCTGCATCTCTAGTGCGGCGAGCCAGGTGCCTCAATGGGGCTTGTACCGTGACAGCGGGAAAGGGCACGAGTGAGTGGTTGATTCTGCCCAAACTCTCTCTTGGGCAGAGGACATTTCCCCTTCTCCCTTTCCCTCCTTTTCCCCACTTCCTGGGGCCATTGCTCACTGTCTCGATGGCTCAAAAGGACACCCCCCCCCAGCGCCCACACACCTGCACTGCTCTTACGGCACCTGCGCCCGCTCCTGGGGGGGCTTCTGTGACTCCCAGGCCTCTTTCCAAGTGCTTTACCTACGCCACTCCACCACTCCTCACGACCCCCCTGGAGGCAGGAACTGCTGTCACCCTCGTTTTACAGAAGAGGAAACTGGGACACGGAGTGGCGAGGAAGTCACGTGGGGCCATGCAGTCATTATTTGTAGCTAAGGCACCAGGCTCCAGGAGCTCAGCCGCTAACCACGACCCTGCACTGCCTGATGGCCACACTTCCGTCCACGAGCTCCCCGTGGGCTGGCGGGGTGTCCCGTGCATCTCTGTGTGTCCAGCACCCACCAGGGCAAATGGTCCATGGGGCGGTCCTCGAAGGTGCAGGGTGAGCACAGGGTGGTATGCGCTTATCTCCCGGGAGAGGTGGGGGGGAGGGGCTCTCGAGGTTTCCCCGGGGGCGGGGACTACTTGCTGGGAGGCCTCTGAGGGGTCTCAGACGCTAGCCATCCTCCTGTGCACATTACCCCAGGGTGTCCCTGCAGGCCATTAGGGAATCTTTGACAGTGTAATAGTCTTGTTGGGAGAGATCCCTGGGTGGGCAAGGCAGGAGGGACCGTGTCCTCCTCCACCTACAGCTGTGGGGATTGCAGATACATCCCTGTGTCCCCGGGTCTTGGCGTGGAATAGATACGCAGTCAGTGCGTGCCTCGGGTGAGAGGGGGCCTGCAGACTCAGCCGGCAGGAGGCTCGGGGGGCTCTGACAGTCTTTGCCTCTCGCTCTCCTGGTTCCCGTCCCCACTCCCATTCCAGGCATCTTTGGGGCTGACTCTGCCTCCAAGGGGTCAGAGCTCCTTCCCTCTCCCTACAGAAGAAGCAAAGGAGGGCAAGGGGTTACGCTCACTGCCTCCTGCAAGAAGTGCCCGCCTCCCCCAGCCTCTCCTCTCCGGTCTGTGCTCTTGTCAACCTAACCTGCGGGTGCGCTCAGACGGAAGGTACCCTTTGCAGAGCTGGCGGCAGTTCCAGTCTTCTGAACACTGCAAGCTTGGGAACCTTAGTGCCAGCGAGCTGGGCTCATCAGTGGAGAGGCTGTGCCTGCCCAGCACCATGGGGTGGGGCCCGGAAGAGCTGGGAGAAAGCACCCGAGCGACAGGCTCAGCTCCCGTGGTCCTTTGCTCTCTCTGCTCCCCCCCGCCCGACCCCCCAGGGGCAGGGACACTCCTGAGACCTGGCTTTGGACAATGTTGGGTTGGACCCAAGTAGGCCTGGGAATTTTTCTTCCCCAGGGACAATCAGTTCATTATGACATAATAACTCTAGCTACATAATAATTATAACCACATCATACTAACTATACACTATAACAGAAAATAAAAGCTACAATAATATAAACTCTCTGCTATTATGGGGAAATGAATTGGACACAAAGAAAATAGGAGTCATTTGCCCTCAGGGACATTTTCTTTCTTTCTTTTTTTTTTAAGATTTTATTTATTTATTTGACAGAGAGAGATCACAAGTAGGCAGAGAGGCAGGCAGAGAAAGAGAAGGAAGCAGGCTCTCTGCCAAGCAGAGAGCCCAAAGCGAGGCTCGATCCCAGGACCCTGAGATCATTACCTGAGCTGAAGGTAGAGGCTTTAACCCACTGAGCCACCCAGGCGCTCCTCATGGACATTTTCTAAAGGTTTTTTTTTTTTTTTTTATTAGAGAGAGAGAGACTGAGAATGAGAGGGGAGAAGGTCAGAGGGAGAAGCAGACCTCCCGCAGAGCCGGGAGTCCGATATGGGACTCGATCCCGGGACTCTGGGATCATGACCTGAGCCGAAGGCAGTTGCTCAACCAACTGAGCCACCCAGGCACCCCGGACATTTTCTAATTGAATCTCCCACCTATCATTTTAAGGGGGAACCTGAGGCTCAGAGAGGAGTAACTGGTCCAGAGTCTCACAGCTACTTAGTGAGAACTAGAAGCCAGGAGTCCTGACTCCCGGCCTCTATTCTTTCCCCACCCCCTTTCCCAGAACTCATAAATTAGGTGGGGAGAAGGGGCAACCCTGGCAGTCGGGGGGGTCCCACTGACGTGGGTAAGCAGAAGTCATGGGGGAGGAGGACAGGTGAACAATGAATGTCACAGAATCTTTTCTTTCCATTTTGGGTCTTTTTTTTCTTTTCTTTCTTTTTTTTAAGATTTTTTTTATTTGTTTATTTTAGAGATTGAGAGAGAGAGTACAAGCAGGAGGATGGAGAGGGACAAGCAGAGTCTGTGGTGAGCACAGAGCCCTATGCGGGGCTGGATCTCACGACCCTGAGATCATGACCTGACCTGAAATCAAGAGTCAGATGCTTAACTGACAGAGCCACCTAGGCGCCCCCCCTCATCCTTGTGGGTCTTTGTAACGGTGACCACTTACTTTCATTGAGCCCTTACTAAGTGCCAGGCCCTTTAATGCATCATCTCACTTAATCCACACTCAATTATTGGCTTTTTTTTTTTTTTTTTGGCCAGGGATGACATTGAGGCTTGGAGAAGTCATTCAAGTCGATCCAGAGACCATATTCAGGACCCGCAAGAGGACGGGACATGGGTCTCCTCCTAGTTCCCTCAGTGCCCTGACCAGGCTCCAACGTGCAGAGATGCGCACTGACCAGCGGGACGATCGGGCCGGTGTCTGGGGAATAGCGGCCACCTGATGCGGCGAGCAGCTGTCAGGGGCCAGCTGTTGGCTGCCCGAGACCCTGGGCAGGTGCCACACTCCTGCCACTGAGCTGAACTGCAGGTGCTCTGGCAGCCCCAGGGGGCCTCTCAGCTCATTGCAAAAGATATTATTTGTGGGCAGCAAAGTGTGGCCAAAAGAGCAAGGATTGAACCAAATGTAAAGCCCCACTTTCCCTCAGGCTAACTGGGGGGTTGGGAGGCATTTATATAACCTTTCCGAGCCCTCGTTACCTTATTTGGAGAATGGAGCCTGACACCCACTGTCCAGGGCTCTCAGGATGATTAGTAATCAAGGCTAACGCTTTGTCTCACCATTTGAGCACATACTTCCCATGTAGGAGACCCTGTTCTGAGCTCAGGATGTGGATCCCCTCACATCATCATTGCAGCAATTCCGGGAGGCACGATGATTGTTCCCATTTCACAGACGAGTAAACTAAGGCAACCCACAAAAATTTGCACAATATGGTCCATGCTATAAAGGCTATTAGATATTTTTAATATAACCCTCTGAGAAAGTTAAACTGAGTTGCTCCTGGTCACATGGCTGGTATGTGGTGGAGGAGGGATTCGAGCCCAGGTCATCCGGCTCCAGAAATGTGGTTTGGAAACTATACATCTTACTTTAAGTTCTAAAGCACCTACCACTTCTTTTCGAGTGCCTGGTGGATTGTAACCTGGGGCCACAATCTTGGGTGATTGTAGAATAGAGAGGCCCCTCAGAAACTGCTGAACCAAGTTATATGAATCCTGGCTTTGTTTAAAATTTTGGTATTTTGTTCATCATGGGGTGTTTTTTTTGCATTAAATTTGATTTAAAAATTACATTAATATAGTATTCATTTTGGTTAGTGTGGTAACCAAACCCTTAAATTGTGCCCCAAAGTGAGTATCTTGCTTGTCTCATCCTCGTCCCCACCCTGCTTGACCTGCCCACCCAGCCCAGTAAAAAAAAAAAAAACTTCCAGGGCAGCAGAATCAGGAAATAGAGACTCTTCCAAGACTAATTGGTTCCCAAGGCAAAGATTCATTTGTATGAGCCGTGCCAACTGGTCCAGATGGTGGGGCAGTATTTTCCTAGGCAGTACTGCTTGGCTCTCAGCACAAAGGTGATCTCTGCTATGGGGCTGGTGGGACAGGTAGATGGCTCCTCTTCCAACTTCCCAGACAAAAGTTACTGCGGGAGCCTGAGAAAAGGAGGAGCGCTGGCACACACACAGAGCCAAGTTCTGCATTGTGAAATATCAGCCCTCATTCTGTGGCTGAAGCTCTCTTAATTGAGAGGCAGGCGTGGAGGTGGTCCACTCACTCCCTTTTGGCTCCTTTGTTCCCAAAGGGCTCACACTGTCATTATGTAAATTGATTAAGCATGTAGCCAATGAAATGGGAGTTCAAAAAAGTGAGTTGTGATTTATGCAGAAACGAAGTGAAACGCTTGGAAGAGACAGGGTAACCGTGACCTTAAAAAATTGCTATGGGATTAGGTGTCTGTGAGAAGGCTGAAAGTCAGGTAGAAAGGTCGTAAAAATCTGGAACGGCTCATGCAGATTGCTTCGTAAGTGTCTCAAAGTCATGGTGCTACTTTAAAGAAATGGAATTATGGGTGATATATGATGGCAGTGGTTTATAGAAGACAGAAAGTGAAGAACTCAAAGGATTGGCGGACACATCTATTTACGAGTTGTTTTTGTTTTTGTTTTTAAGATTTTATTTATTTATTTGACAGAGAGAGAGATTACAAGTAGGCAGAGGCAGGCATAGAGAGGGGAAGCAGGCTCCCTGCTGAGCAGAGAGCCTGATGCCTGGCTTGATCCCAGGACCCTGAGGTCATGACCTGAGCCAAAGGCAGAGGCTTTAACCCTCTGAGCTACCCAGGTGCCCCGATTTACGAGTTTTAAGTTAAAATAAAATGTTTAAAGAATATGTGTGATTTGTAATAATTTCTCTCTAGCCAACTTTTCACTTAAGCAGTCCCAATCACATCCGATAAGAGAGCTTTTCCTATATTTGTTTATGTCAATGTGAGCCTCCATATACCCTTTGGGAGTCCCACCACTAATAGGTTTTAGTAACTTGTGTCTGTGCCACACCCAGCATTTCCGTGTCAATATCAGGGCGATTATTTCAGGGCAAGGAAACATTTATGTTCATTGGTTTAACATCAGTTAGCCTGTGGTTGAGAAGGCATTTGCATAAGCAGCAGTGATTGGTTCCTTAAAACAAGGGATATTTGCATAGGTGGCCTGAATGGTTCGTAGGCTAACAGTACATTTGTAAGCCAGCCTGTGGTTGGTCACCAGGGTAAGACTCTATTTGTGAATTTGTGAGTTTTGGGTAGTGGAGTGGGGCAGTTCCTTACTTACCCAAGCTGGAGAATGCATCTCTCCCTCCAACTCCAAAGCTGACAAAGGCCACAGAAATGTATTTTATGGGTGAATTTTCCTGATCTTTGCCAGTGCCATAGACCCCGTGGTGGGGGCACAAAGGGGTGATGTGAGGTAGTTAAGTGCAGTGTGGGGAGAAGTGGAGTGTGGGTTTCCTCACCTTCAGGGCCAGCTGTTAGGATTCCCACCTTCATTTCCAACCCCCCCAGGCAGTTGGGGTCTCTAAGTGGGGAACCACAGCTGAGAGTTCTAAGAAGAGAAAAGGTTTTGGGTTTAGGAAGTAGTGACCCATTCAAATAATATAACCTACACTTCCTCCATTCCCATACCCCAAAGAACAAAGTCCTTGTTCTGGAAGGATCCCAAGAAGTCATAGAGTCTTGCCCTTCGCTCTACTGCTTTGAAACTTCCATCCAGCTTTCTTATAACCACAGGACTGAGTGCAGTGTGGGCAGGGAAGGCCCCGATCACCTGGGGACTGGAAAAGTGCCTCTGGGTGATAGGGGTTACCTTCAGCCACCAATGCAGTCGGCCCTGATCATTGTGTGTCTGTAGGGGTCCGGTAAGTGTGGCTCGGTCTCAGGCTCTGGCTTTATGAGTGGGCTTACAGGCCAGAGATATACTGAGAATTCAGAAGTTGGGGATTTTCTCAAAGCCAAGTGGAACAAAGGGCTTGTGTGCAATTTTTCCCCCCATTTCTCTTCCCACCTGTCATCCTGGAAAATACTTTGAAAAAGATGCCAAAGTTGGATATTGAAATACAGGTTCTATTTGCTTTTAAGAGATTATGTTACGTGTTAAAGTAAGAGGGAAAATGTTGGTTGTCAGTCCTTGGAGTTTTGTTTTGTTTTTTTTAAGAAATCAGGTTTGCATGCCGAAGAAATAGCACTCGAGGTGATTCCCAGTGGGGCTGACATTCCTGGCCAGGGGACATGTGGCCATGTCTGGGACATTCTCAGTTGTCATGGCGGGGCCTGGGGCACTACTGGCATTTAGCGGGTAGAGATGAGAGAGGCCCACAATGCACAGGGCAGCCCCTCACAAGGAACTATCCCGCCTCCAATGTCAATGGTACCAAGGTTGAGGATTCTGTTCTGGGCTGTGCCATGGCTCGCCGTGTGACCTTGTATGAGTCCCGGAGGACTGGGCCCAGGGTCTGCCCATGGGTGAAACAGGGAGAGAAACATTGCAACATTGTGGCAAGGATTTGAAAAACACAGGGAGGGTGCTTACAGGAGAGGAACCCAAGGTAGATCTGCACAATTGGGGGTTGGCAGCACCAGCCATGGGGTGAAAGAGAGAGTCCTGGCAAAGGAGGGCTTGGTTGGGGTAGATCAAAGCATGTTTTACCATCTGCTCCCAAGACGACAGCTCCTTCTCTGAAAACTTCATCTTCCAAATGGGGCCAAAGCAAGACCTTCCTAGAAAGGGGGCTGACACTTGTCAAACACCACATACGTGTCAGATGTACTTGCGTGTCTTATTTAAGCTTTACAAAACCCTGCAAGAGGGTTCCATATATGAGACGAAGATGCCGAGGTTCAGAGAGGTAAAGTGACTTGCCCAAGATCACACAGCTCCTAAGGCAGAACAGGAATGCCAACCTAGGTTGATCTGTTTTCCAAGTCCCATTACTTGATGCCAGTGGTGATGGCTTTCTGAATCTCGTCCTGCAGCAAGCCCTTTGTTTTTGGTGGGGGAAGGGTGGAGAAGATGAAGGGTGTCCTCACTCTTCGACCCTCAGTCTCCTTGCTTGTAGTCAGAGCCCGGTGCCAGGCAGGCCGGTGACCACAGCCGGAAAGGCACTGAAGAAAGCAGACGTCAGCAGTGAAGACCTGGGCTTGAGTCCTCACTGAGTCAGATTTGAACATTCTATCTTGGAAAATTCACTCATCTTATGGGCCTGAGTTTCCTCAGTCATCATCTGGGTCCTGTCACCGGTATGAGACCCCTTGACCCTCTGAGCTCAGAATGGATCCTCTTAACTTGGGAATGACCTCCTGAGCTCAGAAAAGTACTAGAAGCTTCCACCTGTCCATATCATCTTTTAGAAACCAACTAATGAATTGCAGGAACAGGAAAAGAAATGGTTGGTGACCACACCTGCCCAGATGAATCAGAAATTCCCAGACAATTACCTCAGCTTCCTTAGAATCTTAAAACCCCCTCTGAATATTCATCTCAAGCCCTAATAAAAGGAACCTGCTGGGGAGTCCTGGCTTTGGAAACTATTCCCCAGGGACCTCCTCGTTTGTACAAATAAAGTGACCTCTGCCTGGTGTAGTATCGCACCACGGAATGGGCCGCCTAGGGTCCAGCAACCGCCCCGACTGCAGGATTGCCCTAAGGCTGAGAAAACCCCTGTGGAGTTTTGTCATCAGCAAGGGTCACTTGAAGGTGAGGGAGGCTGGGGTGCAGAATCCTACCGGATGGGAAATCAGAACACCGGGGTTCTAGTTCCAACGCTACCCCTAACTCCTATCAAAACTCCAGGCTTCTGGAGAGGGATTGGAAGTTAGACCAGCGGAGAATAAGTGACCCCACAGCCCACTTTCCCCTCTGAGGGTTAGTTCCTTATTTACGAGTTGGACAACAAGGAAATCCGGAAACTTCTGAACTGGGCTGGGTCCTTGAGGTCTCCGTGTGGGCAGGGAGATGCAGCGGTGAACTTCTCATGGGGCTTATGACTCATTCAAAAGGATTCCTCTGAGAAGCCATATCATTCCGTGGTCAGGGGCTCGGGTTTACATCCCCTGTGCTTCTGTGTCCTGACTCCGTGTTTGGATCCTTGCTCCTCGGAGAGGGTGGTCTGGACCAGCAGCAGCAGCAGCAGCAGCAGCGTAGTTTAGGATCTGGTGAGAAATGCAGACTGCCCCCCCAAGACCTGCCTATTCCACACCTGCCGTTTCTTGAACAAAACACCCAGGGGGTTCTGCGTGTTGAAATGTGGGACGAACCAGGTTGGGGCAAGTAAGTGTGTGCTAAAATGTTCACTCTTTAAGATTTTATGATTTATTTATTATTTATTTGAGAGAGAGCGTGCGAGCGAATGGGGGGAGGGGAGGGGGAGAGAGAATCTCAAGCAGGCTCCGCTCTAACTTTGGAGGCTGATGTGGGGCTCCATCTCACGACCCTGAGATCACGATCTGAGCAGAAATCGAGAGGCTTCGCCGACTGTTCACTCTTAAATTCTATTAAATGAATTTTAATGTTCACTCTTAAATTCTATTAAAATAGCAGAGCATTCTTCAAACTTTTCCATCAAAGAATCCTAGTAAATCGAGGTTGGCAAACTTTTCCTGCAAAGGACCAGATAGTAAATATTTTAGGCTCTCGGACCATACGGTCTCTGCTGCAAGCAGTCGGCTGTGTTGTGGGGGAAAGCAGCCATATGGTGTAGCTGTGTTCCAATAAAACTTTATTTACAAAACATACTTGGTTTGCAGGCTCTCGTCAGCGGTGGAACAAGGATTTGGCGCCTAGCACTCAGCTGTCATGTCGCAAAAGGTCTCAGAAATCTCGTCTCTCATCCGAAAAGCTGAATCTGAATTTTATAGCATGCTTCGTAGCATAGCTGGGTTTAATATATATATATATTTTTTCCTTCCTGCCCAATCTTCATAGGAAATTGATGCTTTAGGAAGAGGCTTTGCGTTCATTCTCTGCCTTTACACCCCGCACCCCAGGCTGCCACCAAGCGAAACTTCGTAGACACCGTCCCCACAGGCCTGCTGGGAATGAGGCTCTGTCTCCTAAGGAACGAAAGCAAGAGGGAAGAGTTGCTTATAGGGCCCAGGTGTGAGGTCAATAGTACTAATGACGCTTATCACAAGCCTCGGTTATTTTATTGGCTCTTGACGAGGAAGAAGGGCAGAGGCCCATTTTACAGATAGGGAAACTGAGGCTCTGGGAGATTAAGTGACTCGGCCACTGGCCCTCCTTGTCAGTGGTGGTGGAGTTCAGAGCTCCGGCCCAGTGAGCGCCCTTCCTTCTTCCCTGTCGTAGTTTGTGCTCTTAATTTGTGCCAGAGATGACGTGGATGGGCTGGATTGCCACCGTGGGCCTGGTTCTTCAGCCTTCCCTGTACCCACGGCTTTGGCCTTGTCACTCTGCCGTGTCCTTCTGGGAGGAGGGGGAGAGACACGCAGAGCCGAGCTGCCCCAGCCAGACCAGCGGAGCGGCAGCAGAGCCCGGGCTAGGAGTGATTCCGGCCAGAGTCACCAGGGCCACCTAACTGACCCCCAGCTGACCTCAGATATGTGAACAAGGGACGCTTGTCATCGGGTGCCACGGAGGGTCTGTGGTTGGTCGGTCGGTCTCGAGGGGCGGTCGTTCACGCCAGCACTAGCTGATATGTGCGTGTAAGCTGCTTGTGAACACCTGCTTGTGAACACCTGCGAGCGATTCTCCTCTCGAGGGGACACCTGGGGGCTCAGCCAGTTAAGTGTCTGCCTTCCGCTCAGGTCATGATCGCGGGGTCCTGGGATCAAGCCCCGCATGGGGCTCCCTGCTGAGCGGGGAATCTGCCCCTCTCTCTGCCTCTGCCCTGCTCGTGGGCACGGGCGCATGCGCTCGAGTGCTCTCTCTCTCAAAGAAGAATAAAAAAAAATCTTTAAAAAAATTCTCCTCTCGGTTTTCCGTCTATCTGGACTCACTGCCAGCTTCCCTGAGTCTTGTCAGCACACCCACGCTGCACCTGTCCCTGGCAGGGCCACCAGGAGACTGCGCCGTGCAGGGGTGGGGGGTGGTCCTTAAGGTTTGGGGATTAATGGCGGAATAACATATTTGTTAGCCACACAGGCTGGGCTTAGGTCGTGGTGCCCGTTACTCGCTGTGTGGCCTTGGGGGAGTTTTTTAAACCTCTCTGAGCCTCAATTCCCTCACCTGTAAAGGGGATAATAATCAGGGTTGTCGTGATTATTAAGAGATTGCGCACTTGAAGCCCTTGGGTGGTGCCTGGTGCACAGAGCACCAAGGCTCAATACTGCATTATGCTCCCAGGAGCACTCAGTGGTCACTGGCATTTGGGGCTCTGGGCCCCCGGCCAGGGGTTCCTCTGCCAAGGCGCAAGGTGCAGGTGGGAGGGTCAGCGTCTCAGTGCCCCCTTTCCCTCGCTTCCAGCCATTGGTTTGTGACCTCTCGACAAAGGCCCCTGATCCTTGCTGTCACCCAGGGGAGTCCCTCATGACCCCTCCCTTCCCTCTGCCTACACTCCCACGGCATACTCTAGATTTTGCCAGAAGAGAGGAGGGACGGTGTAGTTATTTCCTATTGCTGCTTTAATAAATCACCGCAAATGCAGTGGCCTAAAACACGTAGAATCTTAAAACGCATAGGATCTTACAGCTCTGGAGGCCAGAGGTCCACAGTCAGTCTCAAATGGGCTACAGCAGCACTCGTTCAATCTGGAAGCTCTTGGGGAGAACCCCTTTCCCAGTCTTTTCCATCCTCTAGAGGCCGCTTGCCTTCTTTGGCTTGTGACCCCTTCCTCCATCGGCAAAGCCAGCAGTGGAACATCTTCAAATCACCATCTGACTCTGACCCCTGCTTCCGCCCTTATCCCCCCTCTGCCTCCAAACTGCCTGTGTCCCTTGTGACGACATAGGGCTCAGCCGGGTAATGCAGGATACTCTCCCCATCCCGAGGCCACAATCAGTCACGTCTGCCAAATCCCTTTTGCAACACAAGGTAACACAGTCGCAGGTCCTGTAGATCAGGACGTGAATATCTCGGGAAGGCTGTTAACTCTGTTTGCCACAGATAGGCGTGGAACCGGGCCGTGGCTCTCGTCCCCGAGTATGAGAATTTCACATTCTCGTTGAATGAACAGAGCCGTGGCTTATGTTTTATCCTCGATTAGCTAATAAAAAGTAATTTGGATAATTCAAACACATTCACGAAAGTTTTTATGGATTTGAGATGGGAGGGGGCAGCTCGGCAACACAACACAGACGCCTCTTAAATAAGTACTGAATTTTTACTGAGCTCAGTACTGATTACTGAGCTCAGCTACTGAACCCCTCTTTCCATCACTGCCTAGGTCAGGCCATGTTGATTTTGTCCTTGTTCATTGCAGTAGCCTTCCGGTTGGCCTCTACTCTTGCCTGCTCCAAATCACCCTGCATACAGCTGTCAGATCCATGCTTTGGAGGTACCTATCTGAACCCAGGAGTCCCTTCTCTATCTACAACCTTTCTCTGGCTCTCTACTGCCCTCAGGATAAAGTCCCAACAGTCCTCTGCCACAGCACAAGGCTGTCTTGAAGGGCCTTCGTTCACTTTCCAGACACATCTCTTGCCCTTCTCACATCTCTTGCCTCTTGCTTGGATGGCCAACCATCCCAGTTTGCCTGGGACTGTCCAAGTCTTAGCTCTGAAAGTCCCTATATCCTGGAAAACTACTCAGTACCAGGATCGTTGGTCCCTCTATCCCTGCCCCACACTTTATGCTCTAGTAACACCTGTTGCTTGGCAATGTCTTCCAAGTAGCTGCCGTGACTTAGCTCATGCCCTTCTCTCAGTCAGGAAAGCCAACCCTTATGTTATCCCCCCAGGTACCAGCGAGGGGTGTGCCAAACTGCAGGTAACTGAAAAGTGATTACGATGGTTAAAACTGATGCATATTTATTATTTTTTTTCACATAATAAGATATTTGGAGCCTGGTTGCTGGCATTGGATCTGCAGCTTGGTGATGGTGGAGCTCATGGCTGCAGTTCTCTTTGCTACAAAATGGCTGCTTCAGCTCCGTGCATCACATCCATAATCATATTCTTGCAGGGCAGTAGAGTGTGGTGGTCAAGAGCATGGGTTCTGGAGCCAGATTACCAATGTCTGGATCCCAGCCCCATCACCTCCTAGTTAAATCACCTTGGGAAGACACCAGCCCTCTCTAGCCTCAATTTTCTCATTGGTAAAACACCTCATAGGGTCATTTTGGAGATTCGGGGAGATAATACATGCAAAAACTTTTAGAATAGTGCCCAGCACATAGTAAATGCTCAATATGTGTTAGCTTTTATTTTATTACTATAGCCTCAAGGGACCTGAGGACAGCAAGTATTTAGTGTTTGTAATCTCTAACAGACATGGAGATAGGCACAAAAGGAGGCGGCTGGGAATGAAGCTTGGGTCAAGCCACCAGCAGCATCTTCTATACTTGGGTACCTTCTATTCACATTTTAAGACTCAAAGTGGGCATCACCACCTCCAGGAAGCCATCCTAGACTCTTCATGCCAACCGACACTGATTGCAGTGGTTTGTACTCCTGGTTTGTACTCTCCAACCTCCATACTCGCACCAGGGAATTCAGGAATCTATGGGTCTGTTTCCTGCAGAACAGAGATCTTGTCTGGACCATCCCTGGATTTCCAGGACCGAGCAGATGCCAGGCTGCTTGAGGGCCTCTTCGCTTGTTAAGTAACTAAAATCTTTCCTGAGACTCTCCTTGGCCTAGTAAGGTATGGGAGGTGTGTCTGGTCCCCACCTCCAGGAGCCAAACTCTGATGGGGGCAAGCTGATGGCTCAAGACCAACCAGAGGCTGCCGTAGCTGGGGACTCTCCCAGCAGGAGTCCAGACCTAGGGTGGGAGCACTCGCTCCATAGATGAGTGCATTCTCAGGAATACCACGGTCAAGGGTCGGGGGCCCTACTTGGACACTGGATCACCATCTTTTTTGGCCCCGCTCGCCCTCTTGTTGGCCTCAGGAGGGCTTCCTTCCCTGAGCCTCTGTGGCTCCTGCATTACTGGTCTTCCCGACCTAGCCGAGATCTCTCGTCTCTCTGGGTCTCAATTTCCCTGCCCATCTGATACAGTGCAAGTTTTCCAGCTCTGACCTGCTGGGATTAGGTGTGGAAATCATGGTTTTCCTCAAACCTGTGCCCCCCGAGGGAGGCGCTGTCCACCTCACTGTGCCCAGCACAGGGCGGGCATAAGGTCGGGGCTCATGGAACACTTCTTGGCTCAGAGAGCCCAGAATGACAGCAGCTATGGGGTCTGGGGCTTCCTGGGGAGCCTCTTTCTCAGGGACCCAGTGCAAGGGGCATTCTCCCATGGTCATCATTTCCAGGCTGGGGAGCTGCTCCTGGGGAGACCCCATCCTTCACCTACAGCTGGGGGCCTGAGGACCCACCAGACTCCTCTGTGGTGGAAGGATGGGGAAGGCGGTGATCTGATTCGGCCAACTGTGATTCACAGCCTGTGAGAAGTCTTGGGCTACCATGGGGCTTTCTGAGATTCCCCTTCTGCTAGCACCCCACCAGCTTCCCCCACAGTCTAACCAGGCTGGCGGAGGGGGGGCTCTCTTTGCATCCCTGGTGTGGCGAGGGGCAGCCCCCACAGAGCCCTGGATCCCACAGGGGAGACACACATCAAGAATGCAGGCAGCTTGAGTGGGGAAGGAGGTTTATTGGGGTCGCAGGCTCCCAAGGACGAATCACTGCTGTATTTTCTGGAAGAGCAGAGAACAGAGTGAGGGACTTGGTGGGGATGTGTGTGTGCGCCCCCTTCGGGAGAGAACACTGCCCTGGAGTAAGGGAACAGGGGTGCACGGCAAGCAGCCATGTCTCGCCTCTGCCCAACGGGTCTGAGCCACCCTCGGCCCTTCAGACCACTGGGCAAATGGGGCTCAGAACACACCCTGCCCCCCCATACTAGGCCCGGAGCCCAGGGCGACCCCTCTCCCCGGCTGGGCCCTGCTCTCATGGGGCTGCGTTTCCCTCTGGGGCCACGGGTGTGGTGCCTGGGATGGGGCCATAAGGAATTCCTAAGCCAGCGGATGGACGGATGACCTTGGTGACTGTGCCCCTCACCGCCCCCCACTCAGCACCCGGCGCTTCTGGGAGGGGCGCGTGAAAGCGTAAGCGCATGCGTGAACCGGTGGGGGCAGGCGTGGCTGCGTGGGGGAGGGGCGGGGGCCGGAAGAAGGGCTTGGGGACAGACTCCCACCTCGTTGATCCAGTCGATGTAGGCGGACACGCGGGTGAAGACCGTGGGCTTCTTGAGAGTGTTGCAGCCGAGGCCGGAGCCGAAGCTGACGATGCCCCGCACCTCCCAGAAACCGTTCTCAGCCTGGCAGTTCAGCGGGCCACCGGAGTCCCCCTGTGCCAGAGGGGCGGTCGTCAGCCACGGGGCCTCCCCCACAAGCAGGCTTGGGAGGCAGGGGCGGGCGGGTCACGGTGCGGGATACGGGCCGGTGCCCCCTGTTTTGGCCTCAGTCTGTCCATGCTGAGGGAGGCAGAGGAGATGTGGCTTGGGGGTGCCAGACTAGCTCTCAATTTGCTGTGCGGTCTTGGGATAACAATAACCCTGTCTGTGCCTCGGTTTCCCTAGTTGTTCAGGTCACCGTGTCTAAGGCTCTGCGAGCTGCCCAGAGAGACGCTGGAGACCTGAGAAAGTGAGGAAGGTGGGAGTGGGGAAAGGGGCTGTGTGTTTGGAAAAAAGGAGTTTCTTGATTGTTCTGGATGTTTCTGTGTCAGACTCGCTAAGTCCTCTGCCTTCCTGGATCGATGGAGCTGATGGGGTGCAGGAGCATGGCTTGTCAGACTCAGTCCCCACACCAGCCCTGTGCCCACTGCGTCTCTGTTTTATAGACGGGAAAATTGAGGGACAGAGAGGGCGAGCCGTCTCTGCACGAGATGGCACAGCTGTCAAGTGGTGGGACTGGGACTCCAGCTCGGATACCCTTGCTCCTCGGATACTCCTGCCCTCGCCGCAGTGCTGAGGGGTGGGGGTGACAAGTTGCCCCTTAGCCTCCTGGGCCCAGCCAGGGGACAGGGCTTCCTCGTGTGGGTCACCCACTCCCTCCCCCCTTTGTCCTCACTGCCCCCTTCCGCTCGGCCACCTGGAGGAGGGAGGGACGGGGCGCAGGGCCCGGACACTCACGTTGCAAGCTGAGATGACGCCGTCACCCCCGGCACACACCATCGTGTTCTTCACCATGCTGCCCCACCAGTCCCTCTGGGTGCACGTGGCGTGATCCACCACGGGCTGTAGGCCCTGCTGCAGCTCGTCGGC
>CM052798.1:9750813-9786555 GCA_028533885.1 Nasua narica | reverse complement strand
GTCCCCGGCACATTGGGGGTGCGCAATAAATTCTGATTGAATGAATGAGTGCCCAACTAAGTTACTGGATGTGAGTCGCTTATTTAGCCCAGGGCCTGGAGCGCGTAGTAGGTGCTCAATAAAAGCAGCTTCTCAGGCTCCCCCTGAGGGCGACGGCGGGGCCCCTGGGCGCCAGCCCCGCTCACCTGATGCAATGGGCAGCTGTGAGCACGTAGCTCTCGGAAATCAGGGTGCCGCCGCAGGTATGTCTCCACTCGCCGTTCCTGAGGTACTGGAGAGAGATCTGGAGCAAGGCGCGGGAGGGCCACGCGTCAGCCCTGGGACCTGCACCCCGCCACCCTCTCCAGCCCGCCTCCCACCCCTGCAGCGGTGTGCTTACCTGCCAGGGCCAGCTGTGGGGCCGGGCATTGTCTCCTCCCACCACTCGGCCCGACAGGTTGGGCTGGAAGGTGGGGACCCCGCAGCTGGAGGCTGGAGGATCCGGGAGAGGAAGCACACAGGTGAGAGGGCTCCCCCCACCCCACCGCCCCCGCATCCCCAGTGGGGGAGGGGCAGGTGGAAAGAGCACAGGCTTTGGGGGCGGGGCGGACATAGGTTCAGGTTTTACTGCACGACTTTGGGGAAGCTGTCCTGCTCTCTGGGCCTCAGCTTCCCTTTCTGTGAAATGGGAAGAATGACGTTACCCTGGTGTCTGTCCCGAGGACTAAAATTAGACGATGCGAGGAAGAGTTTAGTGTTTAACACCTTGAAGGAAATATAAAAGCAGGGGTGTGTGCACGCGCCCTGGTCCACCTGCACCCTTCACCCCTACCCTGTGGTCTGTTTTTAGACCATAGCGTAACGGGGGTATGAGAGCGCTGAATCCAGGGGTCCAGATGGTCGTAGCTGGGCAGCTGTGTGGAGAGGTCAAGAGCAAGTGCTCTGCACGGAGAGAGACCCAGACTCAAACTCCAGCTCGACCACTAACCAGTCCTGTGATCTTAGGCAAGATACCGAGCCTCACTGAGCCTCGTGCCTATCTGTGAAATGGAGATACTGACTGCCTCTCAAGGATCATGTCAGCTCCGCTGTGGAAAGGGCTTAACACCGTGCCTGGCACATAGTAACCATACAAAAAACAGGCGCTGCTATTATTATTCATGAGTGTTGTTGTTGTTGGCTGGAAGGACTCTTAGTCGAGTGCTCTCATGTGTCAAAAGAGCCAGGAGGATTTAGAGAGAGGCTTGTCAAGGTCCCGCTGAGAGTAAGTTCAAGCCAATCAAGTTCCTCGATTCCTGTCTGGGAGAAGGCCCGGAGGCAGAGATGCCAACACTGGGAAAGTCGGGTCGTTATGGTCCCTGCGGGGAGCCCAGGTGGGCAGTTACGGTGTCCCCAGGCCACCTCCTCAGCCCCGTTCTGCAGATGTGGAAGCAGAATTGCCGAGCACGTAAGAGTCTTGTCGGACAGGCTTGTCTGGTCACCCCAAAACTCCTTTCCGGGGCCCCCTGATCCCCTCCTTGTCCCCGGGAGACAGCAGGCTGCAGCCGGTCCCCACCCCACAGCTTACCACAGGCCAGGAGCGCGGCGAGGACAGTGACACCCAGCATGCTGCTAGTGGGAGCGGCTGAGGAGCGAGTGGCTGTTGAGGCTGGTGGGGACGCACTTATAGGCAGGTGGGGGGGTGGGCGCCCCTGCTCAAGGCTGAGCCGCCCCTTGGGCAGCAACCTGCTCTGACAAGGTCCTTTCCCTGACCTTGGGTGGTTACTGTTTAATTTGGGCAGGAGCTGGGGTTGGCGCAGAGGCTTGGATTTCCCACCTCTCCTGAGACAGCAAATTCTGAGGCTTACGGGTTTGGGGGACCCCCACCCCACCACCTCTCTGCCCGGAGCCTGTTCTCACCTTCTCTCCCTAACTCAGTCTCTTTACTTATCATCTATTGGGCCTCGTGCCTGGTACTTCCTGCAGTCACTCAATTGTTCCGACACCACGAAGGCGACACTTTTGTCCACTCGAGGAGGAGGGGGAAGCCGGGCCTCAGAGGGGCAGCACTGCCCAGGGGCACACAGTGGGGCAGCACCAGAGCCGAGGGCTGAAGTCAGGACTCCTGACACCGGGCTGGGGTCCGTCCTGCGGTGAAACGCTGCTTCCTTCTCTCTCTTCCTCTCTTCTTTCTCCCTCATTCGACTACTACTCTCTGGTCCTGGGGTATCGCCTGCCTTCCTGCCCCGGGTGGAGGCTGGGGTCTCGGCAGCCCCTGGAAGGTGCCCAGTTGGCCAAATTTCTCCTCAGAGCCACCCAGTCAGAGGCTGCTCTCCCCCCGCCCCCTTCTACTCATCCGATGCTCCTCGGAAGTCGTTTTTTCAACGGAGCCCACCGCTCACCTTAGGAATTATTTTCTAATAAAGCAATTCAGGAAACTCTACACTCTGCTGTTAACTATGGGTTTCTGAGAGTAGGAAAGGATTCTGACAATGTAATTTATACAGCTTAGATTCTTTTTAAAAAAACAAGCATGCATTACTTTGGTAATATAAAAATCAAGACAATTTTGATAAAAAGAGACATAAAGACAGGGAGTGTCAGGGTCTGGATAAGGGGGTCTGATCTCAGGGCCCGGGCCTGGGGTGTTGGGATCTCAGGCTGCGGGGAACTTTCTGTTGCATTCGAGAGGCCGGTCCTGACAGCGGGGTCAGTGGCTACTGCCGACTCACCTCAGACCCAGAGCAGATGGTGGCCAAGCTCTGGAAAGGGTCCCCTGGCCTGCGGACTGATGTTGGACATGGAGATGGGGACCAAGCTTCGTGGCAGATTTGGGGGTGACAGGGCTCGGGCAGCTGAAGAGGTGTCTCCTGATTTCTGGCTTACTTAGGGACCTGGATCTTGGGCAAGCTCTTTGGGCCTCAGTTTCTCTCTCTTGCTCTCTGTTTTTTAAAGATTTTATTTATTTGCCAGAGAGAGAGAGCGAGCGAGCGCATAAGCAGGGGGAGCGGCAGAGGGAGAGGGAAAAGCAGACTCCCACCTGAGGAGGGAGCCTGGTGCGGGGCCCGATCCCAGGACCCTGAGATCATGACCTGAACCAAAGGCAGATGCTTAACCCGCTGAGCCACCCAAGCGCCCCTGGGCCTCAGTTTCTCTCGAGCAACCTGGGGAAATGATGACCCTGTCTTCCACGTGTGGGAGTTTGCTAGTTTCCACTCGGAGAAACAGCGATCTCTCGGTGCCCACCTCAGTCACGTGAGGAGACTGCGCGTGCCCGGACTTTCACAAGCACCCGGGGAGAGGCAGACAGACAGACACATGCGCACACCAGCCCCTCCTTATCCACAGACGCGCACGCACCGGGGTCATACGCAGGGAGCACTCACGCACACACAGACGCATGAGAGCCACATGCCCCGCGTTCAGACGCGGACCCAGACGTAGAAACAGCCGCAAATGCCCAGGCGCTCGAGGAGGGAGGTACCGGAGGAAGAGTTGTTGACTTTTTTTCTTTTTTTGGAATGTTCTCAGAGAAACTGACCCTTTTGGGGGGGGGGGAGGGAAGTTGCTGGCTGCTCCGAAGGCATAGATAGCACCAGCTTTGACCTTCACCAGGTGGACCCTTGACATAAGGTGGTACCAACAATGGCCCTTGGAGAAAACCCAGGTCTCCTTAATCTGCCCCACATGCTGAAGATGGGATGTTGTGTGCTTTGCCTGCTGTTGGGCGGGGAAAACCTGTCCTGGCTGTGTGACCTTGTGTCAGTGACTCAACCTCTCTGTGCTTCCGTGCCCTCATCGACAAAATGGGGGGAGTGCCTGGCATACGGCAAACCCTATGTAAGTGCTGGCTGCGGTTCCTGCGAGAGAGCTTGAGTCTGGGCTCCACTGGGCTCTTTGCCCTTCGTGGGCCCCTTCCTCCGTCAAAAAATATTTATAAAGCGTGTTTTCTGACTGCATAGGTATAAAGGCTAATATAATTCAAGCTGGTATAATATCCGTTGTATCCGTTCTTTTCCTGCTGATTTTATAAGAACCTGCAGAATTTTTGTGGGCCCTAGCGTGTTGTGGGCTCCAGCACTGCGGCCAGTGTGGCTGGACCAGCCAGCCCTGGCCATGACCCCTCCTTATGTCAGGTCATGTGCGACTGAGCGACGGAATGAGACTTTGGGGGATGTTCTGTGGATCACCGGGACCTTTTCTGGGCCTTGGAGGTGCTTCGAGCTGTGCCTTGGGGTAGCCAGGGAGAAAATCGTGTTCTCACTGAGACGGCTGGGCAGCGGTGGGGGCTAGCGCCAGCCCCTGCGGACTTGGCCTTGATGCAGGGAGCCCTGGGCCGGGGATGCCATTATTCCAGTGGTCCAAGCTGCCTAAGTTACAGTGCTGACGTGTGGGCGGCTGACCCGATTTGCTGGCCTTGGTAGGTAAAGCTAAAGAAGCCGCCATGGGCCGGGAGTTGGGGCGGGGGGTTGTGAATTTCAGCAGAGGGGAGCCCCGTGGAGGGGATTTCCTGGATTAACTTGTTTAAAGACTTGACTGTTTTGTTTGCCCAGACTGTGAGGTGCGGACCTACTGTGGACCCAGAAACCATCCACCTGTCCGTCCATCCATCCCTTCCTCACTCCCGAATCCACAGAGACCGCGTGCTCAGGCTGGAGCCGCAGAGGTGAGACCCCGGCTCAGCGCCGCCGGCCACCCTCCCCCCACCCCCCGCCCCGGGCAGGGCAGTAAGGGTTCCTCCCAGTGGTCTGGGCCAAGGGCTGGGAGCCCTGAACAAAAAGAGGCTCGTTTGCGCTGGGAGCTCCGTGGGGTGCAGATTGAGAAAGGATTACTTCTAGACAGATTCCGTGTCCAAAAAGAACCAGAGGACTTGAGGGTGTGAGAAGTCCAGAGTCCCCATTCTCATCCCCTTGAACTCTGTGCCTTCCGGGCCCCGGACTGGGGCCTCCCCGCGCCTGGGCTCCAGTCTTCAGGGCACTCAGGGCCAGACTGTCCTGGAAACACAATCAAGGGTGACTTGGCAGAGGCAGAGCTGCTGGAGGGGGGAGCTCAGGAGAAGCGGTGCCAAGGTTGGGAGCGCGGGTTTGGAAAGAGCCTGAGAAACAGGGCAGGTGCCGCTGACGGGGCCCATGGTTTCCAGCGGCTGGGACAGGACTGTCAGGTGGCAGCTGTTTCTTGGGTGAGAGGCACTAAGGGGCCAGCGGGGGGGGGGGGGCGGGGAGGAGGGGCTGGCACTGCTTCTCCTCAGAACCAGATGGAAGTATTGGGGGTTCAGAGGAGGTCTGGGGGCTCACTGAGGGGTTTCAACATTTTGCAGTGGGGCCCAGAGGATGGGACCTGGGAGGGGACCAAGGAACCATACACTTTCGCACCCCTGGACCCCGAGGCACCCTGGGCCTCTTCATTCGGCAGCCTGCTTCCTCTGTTGGAGTGGGGATGTCATGCAGACTGGGACCTGGTGGTGTGGCGGAGGGTCCTGGCATGGGACAGCTTGCCGGTGTCTCGTGCACTGGGGGGGCTCGGGGTCCACATCCATCACGGGGACAGCTGGAAGGCGGGGCTGGAGAGCTTGAATTTTAGTCCTTCCCGGTCAGTGTCTTCTATCCCTTTGTCTTAAGACCCTCTGAGCTCGGACGTCAGGGGTTCTGACGTCCTTCCCTCAGGGAAGGGGTGCCCAAAGACGGTGCTTAACCGAACATGCTGTGTTAATGATGGTTGACGGTTTAGGCATTGGGTGGCACGAGGGCGGGAGGCATTCCCAGGAAACACGCCCAGGACGCTCGCTCGCGGTCCCCACATGGGGCAGGTGAGGGAGCCAGTGGCTGCTGCAGTACCACCCATGTCCACCTGGGGGCAGCGGTGCCCAGCCTAATCCCACACTCTCACTCCAAAACCCAGGTTGCTCCCTGGACCTGGAAAGTGCTGGGCTGGGACGACCCTAGAGACCCTAGCCCACCCTTGCTTCGAGCAGACGGGGAGACTGAGACCCAATAAGAGCCTGATCTGTCCCATGCCACACAGGGAGCACCCCGGGTCCTTCTTCATCATGCTACCACCCAAGCCTGTCTTGTGCGCATGGTGAGGGGGGGAGGCTTGAGGGGTCTCAGCGTGGGGGCGAATCTTGGGGTGCTCTTGGGTGCATCCATCGAGAATGCCCACAGTGGTCCTACCACTTCCGGTGCATGCCCTGCTCTGAACTTGCCTGGGGGGGTGACTGGATGGGGAGGGGGACGGGCTGTGGGCTGAGGTCCTGGGTCTCTATCTGGTCCCCCACCCGGCCCCGTCCCCCCCAGCCCATGTGCTTCTGGGAGACTTTCTGGGAAACAAAACAGCACCCCTCGTGCGCTGGCCGTGAGGATTACCTGAGTAAATATATGTAAAGCGCTGGGAGTAGCCCCTGGCGAAGGCGGTGGGCATCCCGCTCAACCTCCCCATTGGGAAGTCTCCTCCGGGGGCCTCTGACAGGACAGGAGAGCCACCTGCTGCCCCGGCACCCGGGGACCACGTCCCCTGCCTCCCTCTCCCCGCCCCTCCCCTCCTCCACCAACCAGCAAGAACCACACACACGTAAGAATATAGACTTTTATCTTATTTTAGTTAAAAAAAATAATTGTACCACCAAATGAAGAAGTAGCTTTCTTTGGGGGAAGGTGAGAAGGGGGGGGTGGGAAAAAAAGAGCAATAAGCCAAAGGAAAAGAACTTTTTATATTCATCTGTATAAACATATCCGCTAAGGCAAACGCAATCCGGGGCCAAGGCTGCCGCACTGGGGTCAGCACCTCCTAATTTCTGCAGATTCTAAGGCCAAAAAAATAAAACCTCTGCAAACCCAACAGGAGTTTTGTGGGCTCTTGGGGCATTTTACTAAAATAAAGAGTCATCGAGTTTAGAAAGCAGTGACGTCATGACACACATGGAAAGTTGCATAACTGCGGCCTCGGTGGCCGTCCACTTGTTGGGACTGAGTGACACGCACAGTTTCACGACACGGCCACAAACACAGACGCGCACACGCATGGACACGCACACACGGAAGTGAGCACACCGGGAGCTGCGTGGGACCGGGCTGGTGGCACAGGCGTGGCCGCCACCCGTCCGCGGATGGGCACCGAGAGGGCTGGGGTCCCTAGGCTTCCTCGGCGGGGGGGAGGGGGGAGGGGGTGACGGGACAGGTCCCGTCGCTGGTGACAAGGCGGTGCCCATCACTTGGGGGAAGGATGGCTTGAAGGGGCCCAGCAAGGCCCCTGCTCCCCACCGCCTGGCCCATGCAAACCACTTAAAGCACTTCTTGGACGCGTCCTGGAGGATGGAGCCTCCCCAGTGAAGGGGCCAATCCCTCCTCCCCACCCTGCTCTCTCGGAGCCCCTGGGACCCTCGGGTGGTTCCAGGGAGACTGGGGAGTAGCCTTTCTGCCCCAGGAGCCTTCCCTGCCCATGATCCATGGCACGGCTGGCAGAGCGTGGGCCCGTGAGGTAGATCGGCACAGCTGCCCCCTCACCCTTGCCTGGCCTGGTCCCAGAGCGCTGGGGCCTCCGTGGATCCCTCTGCCAAAACAGAAGCTCCTCCTTCCCCTCAGCAGAGAGAGGAGGCAGGGCTGGAGGAACAGCCGTCGGGGTGGGGAGCCCCAGGGCCTTTGCTTAGCCCCTCCGGTCCTGCTCTCCTACAGAGCTGGTGCCCGCCGCCTTCTTGCCATCCGTCCTCCCCCAGTCTTGGAAGCGGCTCGAGGGCCCCAGGGGCCACATGGCCTGCAGATTAAGGGCAGGTGGCTGCTGGGCGGGGAGGAGAGCGCATGGAGGGCAGGCACCCGGGGCAGGGAGGCCCCCAGGGCCAGGAGCTGGGCTCGGAGCAGCTGCAGCGCTGGCGCAGGCAGGAGGGCGGCCGGGGGGCGAGAGACACGCAGGAATCGCCAGGGAGGAGGGCTGGGCTGGGCGAGGAGCCGGCACGGGTGGCCCAGCCTCAGGGAGAGTGGGAGGGAGCAGGGGGAGCCGGGCCACCTGGGACACCCCTCAGCTGGCCCTGTTCACAGACTTGGTAGGTTCTCAGTAGGGTCCCTTCGGACAGAGCCCAGGATTCAGGCTTGGCCTCTAGCCCGCCCACCCCCGCTGGCTGGACTGGGTGCGGGGGCCGGGGCCAAGCGGTCAGGCCGCAGCCCCTTGCTACTTGAAGGTGGACTGCAGCTCCTTGAAGGCTGCCTTCCGCTGCTTCATCTCCTCCGCCTGCTTCTTCCTCTCCTCCTGCTCCGCCTTGATCTCCTCCTCGAAGCGGCTGGACACGTTGATGGCCTGGACCTGCAGGGGAGTCAGGGCAACGGGGGTCAGGGCGGGAGGGGCGTCTGTGCCTCTGCCAGGGCGCTCGGGCCCCCAGTCCCGCGGCCCTTCCCCTGCCAGCCTGCGGACCGCTCTGCCTGTCGCTGGCTCTGGCCCGGGGCCAGGGCCTTCACTCACCGCTCTGAGCCTCAGTTTCCCACTCAGAGCCTGCCGCTCCGTAAGTGACTCGTGGCTTCACTGAGGGGATTGGAGGCTAGAATGTACAGTTGGTGGCAGCTGCCTAGCGTGAGTCCCGGAAGTGAGAGCTTCGATGTTGTTCTTTTTAAATTTTTATTTATTTATGGGCAGGGGGTGGCGGAGAGCATGAGTTGGAGGGAGGAGCAGAGGGAAAGGGAGAAGCCGACTCCCCACTGAGCAGGGAGCCAGACACAGGGCTCGATCCCAGGACCCCGAGATCATGACCTGAGCCAAAGGCAGATGCTTAACAGACTGAGCCGCCCCGGTGCCCCCTGAAATTGCTGTTCTTATCCTGCCTCCTGTCCTGGGAAGCCCAAGTGCACCCCAGGTTCCTCTGATGAGCCCTGGAATGTCCCATCAACCCCAGAAGCTCAGAGGGAGGAGGGAGGCGGCCTTCAGAAACAATGTTCTTATTTAACATGAGAAGGAGAAACAAGATCGAATTTAGGAGCTCTACGTGTCCGTGTCCCCTCCATCTACGCGCCTGCGGCACTGGGAGGGTCCTGTGCACGTGGGCGCCTCTGGGGCCCCTCCTCCCTCAGGGCCAGGGCTGGCGGGGCCGGGGTCTCCGAGAGGCCTCTGAGCAAGCGCCCCGTGTTTCTGGGCCTGCTCTGCCATCTCCTGGGCCCCCCTTTCAAGGACTAATCCTTTGGGGGTGTTGTTTCTGTGGTCCAGGGAGAGAAAGGGGAAGCCGGAAGGGATCCCGGCCTGGGTGGAAGCGGAGAGAAGCCAGCAGCACGTGGGCCTCGCGCGATCCGGCCTTCACGTCGGAGCCCCGTCTCCGGTCCTCGGCCTCAGCAGGGACACGAAGGGTGAACCCTGACCCTGGAGCTAACTCAGGGTCCTGTCCTCCCCACGGGCACCCTTGTCCTTGAGCCGGGGGTCAGGGCGCCCCCCACCCTGGGCGCCACACAGCCTCCGGTTCCTCACCTTGGCCTCAAAGAAGCTCTTGGCCCCCTTGACGCCCTCGGTGGAGACATCGATCTCGGAGAGGCGGGCGAGCACGTGCAGCCCGCTGTCCTCCTGCAGCTCCCCAGCCGCTGCCTTGCGGAAAATCAGGAGAAACTGTGGGAGGGAGAAAAGCATGCTGTCAGGGAGGGGCGGGGGGCCAGAGGTCTGGGCTCTGGGCCTCGCTGTGCCCATCCGTCCAGTGGGAGGCAAGGCGACCCGTCTCCCGCTCTCCCAGGATCCGGGGCTGCTGCAGGCCTGTGTGCCCGGTCTCGGCTCCCAGGAAGAGCCCCAATCTACCTCATGTCTTTGTTTCCACTGTTCCCCCAACCAATTTCCTGCGTCCTCGAGTACAGGACTGTGCCCATTTTATAGACTGTGGAAGACTCAGAGACAAAGAGAAAACCCTGCCCCGAATCTCAGCAGCAGAAAGTGATGGAACGAAGGGTCTGAACCTGCGTCCTGACTCCACACCATCACGGCGCACGGCCTGCACCTTCCTCCCTGGACGCGTCCTCCCCACGCGCTTTCTCTTGTCCTGCCTCCTTCAGGCTTCCTGAGAGTTCTTCCAGGGAGGCCACCGCTGGCCTCCGCCCGAGGCTGCCTGGTGCCCAGTACCGTTGTTTTCTGGCTTCCATTTCCTCCTCCAAGGGACAGGCTTGCTCGTGGCTCCTGTCCCCGAGTGAGGACGGACGGAGACCCGGGGTGTGAGGTCCCCCAGCGCAGAACCAGGCCCCTCTCGGATGCAGGGCCTGTCGCCCCTCCCCCCCTCATCTCTGGGGTCACAGTACCTGCCGTTTCGCTCTCTAGGCATCTCCCCTCTACACTCCAGGCCCCGAGCAGCACGGGGCTTTCCTCTGGATTCCCAAAGCCCCCCCAGGGTCAGGTATACAGAAGGCACTCGGTAAGTGCAGACCACGTGAAGGAACAGATGTCTTTCCTCACTCGAGGCGCCGCAGAGCCCCCCGCGGGGAGCGGGCTTACCTCCCGGAAGCTGAGCTTGCTGTCAAAGTCCTCGTCCACCTCCTTAATCATGTTCTTCAGGCCCAGGTGGGTCTGCGGGGCTCCGAGCTTCTCCATCATCAGCTTCAACTCCATCAGGTCAATGAAGCCGTCCCGGCCGGCGTCGTACCTGTGGGAGCCAAGGCAGAGGCTAAGGACCTCCCGACGCCTCACAGCTGACCGGTCAGAGCCCCACGGGCTGGACGGTGAGGTGCCTACCACCCTATTGCAGCTGCAAGGGACCCCGGTCCAGGTGAAGTCCCGAGGTGTGGCTACTGCTTGGTTACCTCTGATGACGAGGAACTCCCCACACGGCTTGTGGCCTCTCACACATTGAACAGTGCTAACTTTTAGACCAGCGCGATGCGGAAGGAAGCTGAAGCCACAGCCTGTCTGGGCTGGATGGGACAGGAACCAGCAGGGACAGAGAATTCACGACACCGCGGGGGTACGGATCGTGGGGGTGGGGGGGAGAAGGCAGGCAACGACTCTGATGTCATCTCCAGGGCCAGCCTCGCATCCCTACTGGCCCCACGTCTCCCCCACTCCCGAGGCAGAAAACGGCACGTGTTACGGGGCAGGGCCTCAGGAGGGAGGCCCCAGGAGGGAGGTCCATTTCTAGTTTGCTGGGAGGTGGCCGGGGTGAATTCAGGGAACAGTGTGTACAGGGTGTGCCTGCTGCGGGGGCAGGGAGGGGATATGGCTGGGGGGCTGGAAAGGGCTGAAATGGTAATTAGGTGATAAAAGTGTGTCTGCACATTGCAGGTCTCCTTTCTACCACCCATGGCCCAGCAGACACGGGACAGTGTGTGTGGGGGGGAGGTGTTGTCTAAATGTCCCTCTCGCTGGCCTCTTTGTGTCAGAGCTCTGGTCAGAGACGGCCTCCGGCCCTGGTCCCCCCACTGGGGAGGTGCCGCTGCTGCAAACCCCGTGACGGATGTGGGCCCTCTTATCAGGCTAACCCAACACCTGCCCTGACTGCCTCCTGGGGGGTGGGGGTGGGGCGGGGCGGGAAGCGCTCGCTCTCAGGGCTAAAATGGGCTTTCCTGGAGAAGCCTGCGGAGCCCCAGGCCTCAAGCTGTCCGGAGGAGTGTTGGTGACCACAGAGCGACACAGAGGGGCTGAGCTGCAGACACCCACGGTCCAGTCCTGGTGCTCCTGCATACACGCACACCCCGTTTCTGTGCCTTCCTCCGGGCTCCCCGGCTCCCTCCCCCCCAATCCCTGGCTCTACGGAAGCTCCGCACAACCTTGAACAACTAACAGAAACCACTTTTTTGAAATCTGTCTTTGTGCTGGGAACTTCACGCAGTTTATTGTATTTAATCCCTGTGATGACCTTATAGAATGGAGGCTCAGAGAGGTTAAGTGACCCACCCAAGGTCACAGAGCGGCTCCTGAGCCTGCGCATCTGCTCCGCTCCGAGCCAGCCGGCTTCCAGGGGTCCCAGGGAGGCCGGCAGCGCCGAGCAGGTTTTGGGAGGGCTATAAATAGTTCACAGACAAGTCGGTGGTTGGAAGTGACGCAGCACAGGGAAGATGGGGTTCTGGGAATCCTGCAGGGAACACGGTCTTGATGCCCTTCTCCCCACGGGGCTGGGGGCGGGGAGCAGGGGCAGATGGGCCGGACGTCCCTGTGGGCAGTGCTGTGGGCGGGGCGTAAGCCCACGTGAGAGGGTCCGGGAGAGGGCCGCGGGCCGCGGGAGGGCCAGGCAGGCCTCCAATCCCATGGTCCAGGCTCCCCTTCAAGCTGGAGGGGCCCCTCCTTCCACCTTTGGAGTCGGATAAGGCGGCTGGGCAGCTGTGGCGTGACCCCTAGTGACAAGCCCGGAGTGGCCCTGCGGAGAGCAGCCTGGTGAGGGGGCCGGTCCTTGCTGGGGCAAGTCACGTGGGCGCTGCCCTTCAGAGAAATCCCGGTGCTTTCCGCGATGAAAGTCCGGGGTGAAAGTCCGCGATGAACAGGGCTGGGGCAGGCCGCCTGGGTGCTAGGAGACCCTGCCCCTTGAGCCTCCCGCCGCGGTGTGGCAGTGACTCTCTGGCAGGGTCACCGTGAGGACTGACCGAGCTCCTGCATGGTGCGCACTTAGCCCACGGCCTGGAGCAGACTCCAGAAATGGCGGAGTGAGGTCCAGCTGCCTCTATGAAGCTCCTACTATGTGCCAGGCATTTTTTTCTTTACAACTTCTATGCTCAGCAGTCCTGGGAGGATTATTTCCCCATGTGACTGTGTGTCCCCCAGGGAACAAGGATGGTAGGGGTGAGGGCACGACTCATCCCCCCCATCCCGGGGGTTCCCACAGCCTACTCTGCTGTCCCCCCTGCCTCTCCTGAGCCCCAGCTCTATTTACTGCTCATGTGTATGGGTTTCTCCCACGGCTGAGGTGGCTCAGTTTCAGAGGAAGTGCACTGATAAAGTGTCCGAACTTGGACAGAGACTTTGGCTCTGTATGTCTTGGTCTCTGGCAGCTCCCAGGCCTGGCCGGGCCGCAGCTTCATCCGCGGCTTGAACCGCTGCCTGCATCAATCAAAGGTCAATCAATTACCGGGTCTGGGCTCTCTCCAGGGCGGGCTCTGGCCCCCAGGGGGACAATGCAGGGGGTGGTCACAGTGCCAGCAGATCAATTGCCAAGGGGAGGCGACAGAGGTCAGGAAGAGGCCAGGTGCTGGGGTGGGAGTTGGGTCCTGGAGGAGGAGACATTGTGGGGGGCAGGGCTGTTCCCACAAGGCTCCAGGGGAGCAGGCATCTACTATGTGCCCTGGGCTTGGGGCCACTGTCTCAGCCAGGTCCCCAGGGTGAACGTGACTGAAGATGACCTTGAAGCTTCTGTGCTCAGAGACGGGCTGAGGCCCAAACCCCTGATCTGCCACTTGGCTGGTTGGCTGATCCTGGACAAGTCACCTGACCCCACAAAGCCCAGTGTCCCCATTTACAGTGTGGAGATCGAAGGGCCGGTCTCAGGATGGAGGCAAAGGTTAAGAGAGACCAGCCACGTCAGTCCCTAGCACAGAGCCTGGCCCACTAAACGGGCACACACGACGGTAACGCCAACAGTCATAGTAATGCATAGAAGCATCATTATCACTACCTACCTTTAGGATTAAAGATTAAATGAGAGGATGACCATAAAACGCCTAGAACGTAACAGGTGCATAGAGCCTGCTAATTTCATCGTCATAGCGGCCACCGCGCTTTCTGTGCACCAGACATTACATGAAGTGCTTTGCACATAGAACATAAAAATTGTGCTGGTAAGAACGATAATGGCAAAAAACACAAGGGCCTCTCCCTTGGGCACCAGTCCCGATGGCGCACAGCTGCGAGAAGCGCTGGGTGTCGACTGGTCGGGAGGCGGGGGCGGGGGTGGGCGAGGTGCTCCAGCGCTGCCCCCAGCCCCTCCCCCTCCTCCGAGGCTCCCACTACTTCCCCCACGAGGCCTAATTCAAAGACCCCACGACTTGGTGACTTGGCGGGGTCCACGAGGCCTAATTCAAAGACCCCACGACTTGGTGACTTGGCGGGGTGGAAAGACAGCAGGATAGAGCCTTTCGCTCTCGTGCTGGGCAGAGGGAGTGAGGAGCCTCAGCCCTGGATTACTGTCCCTCCTCTCACGGGAAGGAAGTGACAAGGGCGGGGGGACTCTCACTGTGCCACCAGCAGGTGGATGACTGGCAAAACAGGAGATGCCCCTGGCTGGGGAGACCCTCTCATCCATCAGCTCTCGCCCTGAGCTGGAGCTGAGGGCGCAGGTGGCTCGGAGGGACCGGGGGAAGAGAGAGTACAAGATCTGTCCGCACAGCCCGGTGTACCTGCTCTGTGTTACATGGGGGAAACTGGGGCCCAGGGCAGGCAGCAACCAGCCCGGGGTCACACAGCCGGCGGACTGCAGGATCCCCAAAGCTGGAGACGTTCCTTCTGTTCCTTCTTCCTGCCTATCTGCTTCCTCCTTCTTCCCGGTCCCATGGAGGGTCCCGAATTCTGTGGCTATAGGGCTGGCGGCTGCCGGGTTGAGAGCCCGGCCGGGGGGCCTGCCTGGGAGGGCCGATCACATTGGGCAGGAATGGCAACAAAGCGCACAGGCTTGGGAGCTCAGCACTTTTCTCCAGCGCTGGAGGGAGGCTGTTGCACCTGGCACTGTGCCCACATTCCTCCCCGCCTTCCCCTGAATAGTTCCCGACAGGCAGGGCTCGGCAGCTGCCGCCCCGGATGCCGGTGACAAAATCCCTCCCATCCACCCTCAAGAGGAGAGCAGCCGGCACCACCCAGGCAGCCTTTGCCCCCTTGGGCCCAGCACGTCCCACCCAGCTAGCACTCCTCCTCCCCTTGGATCTGATAACCAGGAGTCATGGGGCTGGGCAGCGGGTGGCTCCTATAGCGCACGGCATCAACACCCTGTTTTGTAACATTATCCTTAGTGGCTACTCTTTGCTGAGCACTTATTATGCGCCAGGCACTCTGCCAAGTGTTCCCCATCAGGCCTTCCCAAGAACCCTGGGGGCAGGCATAAGTGGCCCCGTATGACAGATGGGGAGATGGAGACTCAGGGAGGAAGTGACTTGGCCGAGGCCGTAGCCAGCAAGGACAGAGCTGGGATCCGAACCCAGAGCTGACGAAACACACGTGCTCTTAACCACACTGTGTCCTGATGCCCACAGGCCCTGTGCTGGAGATTCTCAGGTTGGGAGGGGCCCTGGAGGCCATTCAGCCATCCGTGAAGGTCAGATTCCCAAGGCAGTTTTTCGGCGAGCTTCTGGAACACCTCTGAGCACAGGAAGCTCACGGCTTCATTAAGGCAGCCCGTGTTGGCTTTGGAACTATGAGAAGGTTGTTCCTCGGGCACGAGCCTCCCCACCCACCAGCCACGCCGTGGAGTCTGGTGGCAGAACGAGTTATTATAGCTGCTGCACAGGGGCAATGTGGGAGCACGGAGACCCCCATTCTGTCCCTTCTGCTTCCTATCCCAGGCCTTTGCAGCTGGCCCCTCAGCCCATGGGGGTCCCCAGGAGGAGAAACAGCTGGAGAGGGTGGTATTTATGGACTGAGGATCCCCCCTCCCCGGGGCCCACCATTCACAGACCTGGTCCTCCCTCCCGTCTCCCCCGCTGGCTCCTAGGTCTCTCCACTCTTTGTCCCACGAACTGGGAAGGCAGGTCCCTTGGGATAGGAACGTGCTGGACAAGAGAAAAATCCTGGCCTTGCTCGCTGGTGCCGCCAGTCTGCCTCCCTCCGCAGGTGGCGACCCACTACCCACGCGCGCTCAGTGTGACCCGTCGGGCCGTGCACGCCCTCACCCCCAGACTGCCTGACTCATATGGGGAAAGCCCAGCTGCTCACCACTTCCTCCGGTCCTCTCTGCAGAATTGGGACCTTGATCTGTTGCCATCAGCCAAGGAGAGGGTGTGCGTGTGCGTGCATGTGGCTCACGGCTCCCGCACAACTTTTCAGTGAGTCTAAGGATCAAGTGGGAGCCCATGCGCCCCCCCTCCCCAGCTGATGGCAAACTGCCGGGGGCTTGTCAGGGCTCGGGACCTCCCCATCTCGGGTTTAACGGCCGGATTCTGAGCACCAGGTCAGGAGGGCACGTCCTGGGGCCTGTGACATCAGCGGCGGGTGTCCTGCCTGCTCTTAATAATAGTTATCGTTACAACGGTGATTGCAAAGAACACTCACTGAGTGTCCAGTCCAGCCTAGTGTTTATCGTTCAAATTAACCTTCCCCTTACTGCCCAGACAAGGAACCTGCCTTACCCGAAGGAACACCTCGGGTAAGTGGGGGAAGACAGGGGAAGACAGCTGTGGGGGCCTGGTGCTGCTGACCGGAGTGTTAAGAATGTGGCTTCGGACCCCGTAGACCCCGTAGACCCTGTAGACCCCGAGCTGCCTTTCTAACGAGCACCCGGCCGTCGCCGCCGCTGCCCTCTTTGGGGCCCCTGGGAGCCAGGGGCTTGGGAGTCGGACAGACCCAGGTTCACAGGCTGTCCCCGCTCCTTACTAGCTGTGTGACACTGGACAGGTCACGTAAGCTCTGTGAGACGCCGTGGCCTCCTTTGTGACAAGTGATGGTGAGCTCACGGCATGCCACCAAAGGATTAAATAAGAGACAAAGTGCCCGGGATGGGGGAGGCGGACGGCGCCCGTCTCAGCCGCACGAGGGTCCTTGTGCAGCTCAGGAACCCCAGGCCTGCGGGCGTGGGACTCTTACTTCTCTGCCGTCCTTGAAAAGCGGAAGGCGGCCAAGGAGAAGGCTGCCCGGCAGTCAGAGGGAGCTCAGCTGCTGGAGGGAGTGGGGACTGTCCCTGCTGAGGTCTTCTGCCTCGCCTCCACCTCCCCTTCCTCCTCCGCCTGGGCAGACCCTGCAACAGAGCATCCCCCGAGGTGGTGGGGCCTGGTCCCCCGCAGCCTGGAGGCTCGCAGCTGAAGCCCGGCCTTGGACCCAGAGGGTCCAGACCAGAGGAGAAGGCAGGAAGGTGCAAAGCCAAAGGGGAACCAAAGTACCCGGGCGGGGGAGGGGCGAGGTGACTCAGAATCAGAAGGGAAGTAGGAAGAGCAGAGGGGGAGCACTGAGTTCGGGAAATCCTCCCTCCCCAGGGGTGTGGCATCCTTCCAGAAAGCCAGGCTCCTGGCTGCTGCAGGTGGAAGGACCCAACCTCTGTACCCCCCCCAGAAGGCTTCCCCTCCTGAGGCCCTGAGAGCCCCCCCTCCCAGGCCCCCATCCATAAACATGGCCCTCTCTCCACCTCGGGAGCTCCCTGCAGGCCAACCTGCTTCTGATCCTGCCCCTGCCGCTTATTATAACCTTGGGGACGTGACTCAACCTCCTCGAGCCTCAGTTTCTTCGTCTGGCTAATGGGATTCATGATTTATCCGCCTCCCTGAGCTGCTGGGAGCATCTGGACCTGGGGGCTCCACTTAACGAGGCGAGGGCGTGGAGGCAGGGGGCTGGCAGCGGAGGGGGTCTCAGCACGGAACCCTCGTGAGTGCCCTGAGTCCTCACAGTGGAGATAAAGGAATGGAAGTTTGCATTTCTAGCTGCACTGGCCCATGCCCTCTACCCCCAGAGACTCGTCTATACCACTGCTTTTCGTGAGACTTTAAGGCTCCTGAGGGCGGGAACTTTCTTCTTCCCGTGATTCTCTAGAACGTTGCACACAGCAGAAACTTGGTATGTGTTGCGTGAATGATCATATGGATACATTTTATGTCTTTCAAAAGCTTTTGTGTTTTTAACAGCCACTGGCCGGACATGATGGTGGACTCTTTACAAAGGGCTGGGAACTCTTTAAACTGAACCCTCAGACCTTAGGCAGGGAGGGTCTTCAGCTGAGACAAAGTGCCCGGGATGGGGGAGGCGGGCTGCCCCGCGGCCGACGGGCGCTGGAGTCCCAGTCTGGAATCACTTGGAAGCTGTCGTTGGCGCTTTCCTTTTTCCTTGCCACCTGCCTTCCTGCGTAATTAAGTGATAACGAATTCGTTTCCCCATTTTTGTTAATTATCAGAGGCATATGTAGCTGCCAACCGGAGGACTCGTTCAGCGGCAGAAAAGGCGGGGTTCTCAACGCTGGGCCCCCAACGCTCGAGCTCAAAGCATGAGGTTTTCACCAGCCGGGCAGCTCCCTAGGAGGTAAGTGGAGGTAGCCAGGAGCTTTTGCGGAGCAGGCCCGGGGATGAGGGGACAGGAGCTTCCCAGTACTTCCTTTGTGCCGAGTACTGAGTTAAGTACTTCACAACAGCCCCGTGAGGAGGGTGCTATAACTCTCCCTGCTTTAGGGTGAGGAACTGAAGCCCAGAAGGTTGAAGGGCCTTGGGATTCAAGCCCACAGACTCTGAAGGCTCTGCTCTTAGCTACCGCGTCCTACTGTCTTCCAGAAAGGACGCGGGGGAGCTGCTGTGAGGGACAGGGTCTGAGGAGACCCGTGGGAGGAGGAGCACATGGAGAAGAGGGGAGGGCAGAGGCGTCCAGAAGGAGAAGGAAGCCTGCCTCTCTGATGCAAGGGGTCAGGAGATGCAGTGTCTGGGGACGACGCGGGCTGAGCAGGGAACTAGGGCATCTTCCTCAGATTCCATGGCAGGTTCAGAATTACGTGGCTGCCGACCTCTCGGGCAGGTCTCGACTTACAAAACCCCACAGAGCCTCACACACGCTGCTGCCAGCCCGGAGCCGCGCCCCCTTGAGGCTCTGTGGGGTCACACTATTCCCCCTTTGGCTGAAAGGTTCTAGAGAGAGCCCTGAATGGGTGGGGAGAGAGGTCAGAAGTGCTGGGGCCGCCCGAGGCCGCCTGGGGAGGGAGGACTGAGAATCCGGGCTCTGCGGAGGCCGGGCCTCCACATGAAGCCTGAGCTCTAGGGGAGTCACCCTCTCCCAGCTCCGCTGAGAAGCAGGGACCACCATCCTCAGCTGTACAGACAAGGACACTCTGGTTCAGCCACTGAAAACGTCCCTGTGGCCGCAAGCAAGTCCCCACACCTTTCTGGGTCTCAGCAGCCTTCTCTGTAAGATGCGAGAAGGGCTGGAGGTCTCTCCCGGCTGGACGGTGGGGTCAGGGACGACGGACAGCCTGTCTTGCTTCCCTCAGTCTCCTTGATTCTCCTTCTATCTCCCTCCTCAGGAAGGATCTGCCCGTAGACAATGGATGAAGCAGAAGACCCTGGAAGGCATCCAGGGTCATCCAGAAGGTTCAGGACCCCTCAGAAATAAGGAGGCCATTGCTGAATACAGACAGCTCCTTTTATAGACGGGAGTGAATTACTAAGTAATTCAGGGGCAGAGCCAGGAGAGAAGACCAGGCTTCCTCGCTCCTGCCTTCCAAGGAAGGCCAGCTCCCCGTTCCCTGGGACCTCCATCTCTGGACCCCTATCTTTTGTACTCTGCTCCAGGGGGGAATGGCTCCCCAGAGGGCTGGGCTCCCCTCCTTCCTGCCGGGAGCCTGGAGACCAGGGCGGAAGTCTCTCAGCAGGGCCCCGCTTGGACCTAGGAGGTGGCGGCCCCACTAGGACAGCAGGGGTTTTGTCCTCCCCAGAGCCTGTATGTTGGCAGGTCGCAGCCGCGCTGAGGGCGCTGAGGCCGGGTTAGGCTTGGCTGGCACCATGCAGCCTTGTTTCCTTGAATACAAAACCTGCAGCTTTCTGTCCTCGCCGCCAGGCCCGCGGGTGGCACTTCCTTCCCTAGAAGTCCAGCTCCCCGGCCCCTTCCTGCCCCCCCTCCCGGCCCCCCCACTCCCTGCCCCTTCCAAGGCAGCAGCAGCTGCAGTGCCAAGAAGTGGCCCACAGGGGTGTCCGGAAGGGGGACAGGGACACCTCCAAACTGTCCCTTTGTTTTTTTAATCCCCCCAAACTCCACCAGAGTAAACCTTGTCAAACTAACTCCCCAAACGGCCTCTCTAGAAAGTAGCGTGCTCACAAATGTGGCTTCCAGGCCATTCCTCTGGTCATGCGCCCCTTCGGATCAAGCTGCGGCCTCCCGAGTCCCTACTCATTCGGGGTGCGTGGCTTCTCCCACATAGCCCCATCTTTTTTTTTTTTTTGGCGGGGTGTAGCAATGCTGCGGAAGCCCAAGAGGAGGGAGGGTTCTGGCAGAAAGATGCAGGACAGTGGCGGGTCCGTGAGGTGGGAAATCAGCCACGAACACAGAAGGGGGTGTTCAACAAGCGCGTTTTCCCACGTGCAAGCAGACGTCTGTGACGGAAAACCCAGAAGGGAGGAACACGGCTTTTGGAGTCACAGACCATCGTTTTCCTAGCTATGTGGTCTTGGAGAGTTAAATTAACTCCTCTGTGCCCAGACCGCCCAGCTGGGCCATAGTGATGATGGGAGCTCCACGTCATGGGGATGCAGGGTGGGATCCAGGAGCTCCCACGGCGCCACGATATTATCAATGCCTAGACCCTATCAATCCCAGATACGTTTGAACAATCTCCCTTGCACTGCCTCCCCCACTCCAGGGCGTGGTGGGGGCGGGGTGGGCAGGCTCCACGAGGAAGTTCCAGACAGTGAAGCTATCTATACCTAGCCCTGGGCTCAAGGAACTTTCCATGTCCCGTCAATTTGGGCTGGAATCCTGGAAATCCTGCTCTCCTGAGGGTGACAGTCTTTGGTGGGGAAAGAAACTTTAGAACTCTCAACAAAGGCCCTGGAGTCAAAGAGGCAGGCTCATCAGGGCCCAGGGACTTCCACACAGAGGCCCAGAGGGGGGTTAAGGGCTCAGTTTCCCCCCAGGTTGACCCTTGGAAAAGTATGGGGCTCCCAGCCGTCGAGGTCTGAGAAACAAAACCCTCTTCCCCTGTGTGGGGGCCGCAGGCAGAAGCAGCAGTGACAAGAAGTGGGGCAGAGCCTTTCTCAAGCTGTGGGGTTGCAAAACACCCCCTTGTTGGGCTTCCTGCTTGTTGCTTAGGTACATAGCCCCATCCCGCCCTCAGTCAAGTGGGTCGGCGCCTCTCCACTCAGACCATCCCCCTGGGCTGGTCCCCCTCCAGGGGCCAGGGGATGGGCAGCATGAGGTTGGGAGGGGTACCAAAGGGAAGGGGGCTTTGAGCTTTAACAACTACCCCCCCCAGCCCGCCCCCTGCACAACCGTGGTTGTGAAGAGTTTGGCTGTCCATCTCAGTCACAACTGGGTAGACCAGAAGGGGACCATTTAGTCCCTTCACAGAGGGATCTTAAAGGTTTTTTGCAGGGGTGGGTGGGGAGGGCTGAGCCACGGGCCTGGGGGTGTCTGTCCAAGCTGAGAAGGGCACAGTGTATGGAATTACGCAGAGGAAAAGGTAGGGATGAGAGCCACCAGGCAGATGAGATAGGGAGGTGTGGGGTGTCGGAACCCCGTGTGGGAGGAAAGGGGGTACTCGGTGGGGGTGGCAGTGACTGCAAAGCTGCTGGGGGCAGGGGAGGGCGGTTAGGGCAAGAGGAGGGAGGAACAGTGTGTGGAGGGAGGAAGGGACTCAGCCCTGGAGGGACGATGGGTGGCACATACCTGCAGAGGGGGGGGCAGGGATGGGGATCCCTCCCTGAGGAGACCACCTGAGGGTCAAGGACTGGGGTCTTGGCTAGCAGAGTGGATAAGGGTAAGGGTGGAAAGGTCTGGAGGGTCTTTGACCACGGTTTGCTAGCAGATGCTGAATAACTGAAGGGGAAGGGGGGGGTATCTTTGCCCAGAACCTATGTTGAGGGGAATCTGAGACAAGCAGAGGAAATGAAAGGACCCTAATAAAAAAATGGGTACACATGGGGTGCAGGGAATGGTAACATTTGTTGAGGCGCTGGGTGTGTGTGTGGGTCTTTTTGACAAGGGTGTTGGGCTGGGGTGGGGAATTGGGGTAGCTGGGGGGGGAGAGGGAGGCCCCAGGGTCCTCAAATCTCAGGATGCATGGGTGTCTGGTAGGTGACGAGGGAAGCTTCACTAACACAGGGATCCGAGGCCAGGGACCCAGAATCTTCAGACTCATATGTATGGTGGTAGTGGGGGCTTGAGGGGACTCGGGGTTACCTGGAGGGGCCGCGTCACCATGAGGAGAGGTCGCGTGTCAGGGGCTGGGGGTTGCCAGACTCACATGCCTGGTGGGGAGGAGGTCCTGAAGCCTCGTGATTAAATGAAAGGGGACGCGGGATTCGGGGGAGCACGGCTGGCAGCAGGGGTCCCCTAGCGTCGCGGGGTTTGGGGGTTCGGGGCCCGAGGCCGGCGCGCGGGGTGGGTGGGGGGCCGGGTCGGGCGGGCACTCACTGCTTGAACATCTTCTCCATGTCCTTGATCTGCTTCCTGGAGAACTCCTTGAACTCGGTGTAGGGGTTGAAGACGCGGCGGCTGGGCGACTGGGGCTCGCCGATGCCCTGGTTGAGGTCGGCGCGCCGCAGCAGCTTGGCGCTCAGCTCGCCGTCCGCGCTGCCCAGCGCCTCGGCCGCCTCGTCTGGCGCCCCGGCCGCCGCCGCCGCCGCCCCGTTCAGCCCGGGCTGCTCCGGGGCCTCGGCACCGCCCTCGTCCTCCATCTGGAGCCGCCGGTTCAGCTTGCTGGCCAGCTCGTCCGTGGCCATGGTGGCCCGCGCGGCGCTCGCCTGGGCCCGGCCCCTGCTCGCCGCGCGCCCGCACCGCCCGCCTCTGGCCGCGCTCTTCCTCTTCCTGACACTCCCCGGCGCCAGGCGCCGCCCCCGGAGGTGGGGCTTAGGCCCCGGGCGGGCGCCGCCCGCTCCCCGTCCCCGCCCCCGCGCCCGCGCCCGCCCCGCGCGGCCCGCGCGCACTGGGGCTCCGCCGCTGGGGCTCGAGGGCGCGGGTAGGGGGCGCGTACCCCGCCGCCATCCCCCGCCGTAGGGCTGGGGGGGTGCGGGTTAAAAATCCAGCCCCTCCTCCGTGCTTGCTGTGGCCGCTGAGCGGCAGAGGTCGGGCTAGCGGCCGGGGACTGGGGCGGGAAGCAAGGGGATCCATCCCTTCAGTTTGGGTGTGGGTCAGGGCATCCGAGGGACGCCGCCCTCGACCTCTTCTCTGGAATCCCCACGCCGAGAAGTCGTAATCCTGAGTCTGTGACACCCTGTCGGTTGCCATGGAGACGACTCGCGTTAACCACCGGCGTTCTCAATGAGGGTTGCAGGGGTTTGAAGGTGGATGCGGTGAGCGGGGACCCCCCCCCCCCCACTGTTTAGATCTAACTGCGGCTGGAGTCGCAGCAGTTATTGGAAAGGGCCGGACCAGCAGTTGCGAGGGAGATGGAACCGGGCCTCAGCCCTGAACGGTCTCAGTCTCGGAGACGTGGAGAGCTGAAGCGGGGAAGGGGCTGGTCCCACCCCTGGGCTAGCGCATCACATGGATGACTTGGCAGAATAGCGGCTGGGCCACGGCTGTCCCCTGAGACTCTGCTTTAGGGGTGCTGGCAGGGAGCATTTGATGCTGCCATTACGGTGAGGGCCCCAGAGGAGAGAGATCCTCTCCAAGGCTCCATCGGATGTGGCTTCAGGAAGAGGCCCAAGAAGGGTTTCTCTCTATAATCTGGTGTGTCACCTTAAAACTGCAAAGCTGTGGACTTCCAATATCACAACCACTGTTGGGGAGGAGGAGGGCTGGCTAATAATACAGATTCCCAGGCCCCCATCCAGACAGATCTCTGCGTGAGCCTCAGAAACCTGCATTTTAACAAGCACCCAGGGGAGTTCTCACTGAAGTTTGAGTCTCTAATCTAGAAGGAGGACTGTGCTTTGTGCTTATTCTCTAAAATGTTAGGATAATGCTGAGGATCCCTATCCAGAAACTGCTCTCACCAGTTCTTGCAGAGAAAAGGTGGATGCAGGACTTCAGATCCCTTGGTCCGGAGGCAGAGAGCACTTGAGGATGGAAAACCAGCAAGCTGCTACAGGCTGATTTGCATAGAACGGGATCCTCATTGCTATTTGTTCATTTGCCATAGTTCAAGAACATTGCTTAATCAATTTAAAAGGTATTTTAAAAAGAATGAAATTGAGAAAAATACTTTAGGTTTCAGAAAATATGATGTTTTTGTTAACTTATTTTTGAGAGTGTTTTCGAGTCAGTCTAATAAAGATGCTCAGCTGAAATGACATTTTTTTTTTAATTATTATGAAAGCTCAGAATTAAGTTTCTGTCTGTCTCGGGCAGTTTGCCTCAGCTACTTGCAGAAGGCATGTCTCTATGTCACCCATATGTGGTCTTGAAGCACCCAGTAGAAGTAAAATAGTCCATTTTTTATCGAATGCGAAAGACTAGGGATGGAGTGTAGATGGAAACCTTAAAAAATTCTGTCTGCAGGGGCTCCTGGGTGGCTCAGTCGGTTAAGCTCTCCACTCTTGATTTCGGCTAAGGTCATGATCTCAAGGTTGTGGGATCAAATGCTGAGTGTGGAGTCAGCTTGTCCTACTTTTAGAGACCTGGTGAACCTCAACCTGCCCCAACCTACGATTTAGGATGTGTCTGTGTGAAATAGGGCTGCCTTCATTATGTTTTGCATCTCCTTGATGTGGGAGCAAACTCGTAATAGTAATGAGATTATGTGGGAGTTTGTCTTCTAAAAAAACAGCTTTACATATATATGAAAACTAGATACGGTTTTGGTTTGCAATATTCAGGCGGGCTGTGTGTATCAGACTTCCTGATTACTTACCCCTTTGGCTTGTGTGGACACAACGCTCAGGAGGCTGGGCAGGCTCCATGATGCTGCTAGGGAATTCTTGTTCATTACCTATTGCGTCTTTTTTTTTTTTTTTAATGCTTTTATTTATTTGAGAGAGAGAGAGAGCACAAGCATGGGGAGAAGCGGAGGGAGAGGGAGAAGCAGGCTCCCTACTCAGCTGGGTCCCAGGACCCCGGGGATCATGCCCTGAGCCGAAGGCTGATGCTTAAGGCAGACGCTTAACTGACTGAGCCACCCAGGCACCCCACCTATTTTGTCTTCTAGAAGGGGAACGGATTGCCCAGGCCTTGTTGCTGGGTAATACTCAGGCAGAGCTCAGGAAATGCTGCCCACATGGGCGAGCCCTTTTAACACCTCTTGGGGTGATTTTCTCACAGGTTTTCAGGGGTTAAGACGGGATGAGAGCTTACGATGCACAGTTCTCTGCCTCATTTCTGGGCCCTGCCTGGAAACACAGCCATTGAACTGCTGACCCCTGAGATCAGGCCAGGGGCTGCATTTTACTTGCACTTGTTCCTTCCGAGGCTGCTGGACTCGAGGAAAGGCACCTACTCAGAAATGAAAGAAGTGGTGGAGGAGGGAAGGTGGGGACAGCCCGTGAGCACTGACTGTGGACCTTCCAGGAACAGTTGCCCGTTGGTTAGGGGGGATCATTTCTGAATGACCCCGAGTGCTGTGCCCCAAGCATGGATTTGGGCAGAAAGAAACGATCCGGACTGCTTACACATTACAGCATTTGGTCCTGTGGAAAGAATGATCTTCAGGAAAAAATCACACCCTCCGCAAAGGATTTTTACAGAGGCAGGGTGAGCCACAGCCAATTCTGACAGTATTCCAGTGGCAAGGGAGCGAGGCTGACTTAGTCACCATTGACTTATGTTTCTCTTCTTCCTCCCACATAGACTTGTGTAACTATCTTTTGGGGAGGGGCGCAGTCATATTAAGAAAAACAACAGCCCTTTGAAGAAGAGCGGGGAGAAATGGGGAAGGGTTGGGAGAATCTCTTGGGTTTGGGGGGCAGTAGGACGGAGTGGCCAACGAGGGGCATTCCAGAGCCTCGCAGAACTGGGTGGTCCCTGAAGCCTGAGACGCTGGGAAGGAATTAGGGAGGCTGTCAGAGATAAAGTTGGCTCATAAACTGCAGCCCTCAGTTAGCACTTTATAAATACCAGCTTAGTAATTAATCATCAGAAACCCTCCAAAGGCATCAGGAAACCCTTGATGGATTGAAAAAGATACACGGAGGTCAAGGTTCAGGGACAGCCCAAATACTCATTTGAGTGATTTGGACGAGTGAGGGCAGGGAATGGGGTCACAGCCTGGCTGGTCTCAGGGGCTTTCTCACCTCCTACAAAGTCTGGAAGCTGTATACAGGATACACAGTGGGTCGGGGGCTGGGGGGGGTCATTTGAAACAGGTGCTCCCGGGGCTGCTGAGTAGGACTGGGGCACCAGGCACCAGCTGTAGGTAGACCCATTTGTAGGTCATTAGGACCCAACCTATCTGTAGAGCTCTCTTTCTGGGGTTATCTTGGATGTGATAGAGCTTTGAAAAAGCAGGTTTTCTGCTTCTGTGAAATCCCAGGCAGCTCAGTGTCCAAGTCAAACTCCTGTTAGGCCTCCGTGTTAACCCTATTTTAAACTCTCAAACTGTGTGTGTGTGTGTGTGTGTGCATGCGCGCGCGCGCACACGCGCACGTGTTGTGGCTTACCATCTGGCTACGCCGCAAGCCTTGTGCCTTCCAGGACCCCTCCCAAAGACGGTAATCACATGGGCTGCTGATTTCTACTTTCTTCCTACTCTGGTGAAAATCTCGTGAATCCACATCCAGGCAATCGAGACTTATTTATCAAGTATTTTGGGCATTGGGCTCTGGTCCTGGAATTCTTCTGGTCATAGGCAAAGGGTGGAGGGGTGGGAGGAACGGGACTAGCCAGTTTGAAGAGTGAGATTTGCTGGACCCCACGCTGGGGGACAGAGAGGGGACAACTGTTAGAGCCGGACTGCAGCACTTACTACAAATGCTGGCACTCAGCACTTATTATAACTCGCAGTGAAGCCCTTCGTAAAATATCTGACACCCTTTTCCCCCCTCCCCACTCCTGAGACAACTTCCTGGAGGAAGGGACCTGTCTGGGCCCACTGTGGCCCTTCAGTGCCCAGCGTGGTCCCTGGTCCAAGGTACCGCTGGAGAAATCATTGTTGAATGAATGCACGGTGGTCCACTCTGCCCGAGGGCTCGGGACAGAATAGGTATTTTTCTCAGTGTCCCCTCTAGAGCATCCGGTGGCCCATTTTTAGGTCTCAAGGTCACTGCCAAGAAAGAGAAGCTGCTAAAATGACACTTCATTGCACCCACATGACTCAACACAAAAGTTAACAGGAGCTCTTAAAAAACAAGCCTCTCGAGTGTCTGTCCCCTACTCTCTGAGAACAGCGTCAGCGGTATCAGATAGGGATTGGGGCCGGGCGGGCATCAGTGTGGCTCAGAGGTCATTTAGCAGTTCTTTGCTCAGCAGACAAGGGGAAAGAAACAAATCAGAAGGGACCGATCAACACTGCGTGTGACTGTTACAGGGACACCGAGGATTTGGGAAACTGGGAAGGGAAATTGTAAAGTTAGCACCTGCAGAGGTAGGCAGGCAACGTCAATTGAAAGTGAGCACAGTACCTCGGCCAGGGACACCTGACCTAAGGTATTTGCTAAAGGAAGCAGGTGACTCTCTCAGGAGGGGGCCAGGAAACCCAGATGCCCGGAGGAAGGGGTGCGTCCTGAAGATGTGGTTCTTTCAAGTTCGGTCCTGCAGAAGACGGGCTTTCCAGCCTCACCGGCAAAACTCCTTTCTGTCCAGATGCAGGGTTCCAATGGGGTGATGTGGTTTCGCGGTTAGGAACTGGGTTTGGAAATCCCAGTTGGGTGACCTTGGGTAAGTTACTTTACCCTTCTGGCCTCCCTTGCTTTGTCTGTAAAATGACAATAACTATCTCCTCCCAAGGCCCTTGAGAGGATAAAAGGGGAACACTCGTGTAAAGTGTTTAGCGTCGTGCGTGGTGCAGAGTAAAAGCTCAAAACGCTTTCCGTGATGGTGTTGATGATGATGGTCTGACTTCTGGGAGTCAGGCGGCAGGCAATGGCTGCGCAGACTTTAATAATCTGGTCTGGATGAGCGTTTAACACAGGGATTGGCAAACCTGGCCCATTGACACTTTTTTTTTTAAAGATTTTATTTATGTTTATTTGTGAGCGAGAGAGATCCCGAGAGCGCAAGTGGGAGGGGCAGAGGGAGAGGGACCAGCAGACTCCACGCTTAGTGCAGAGCCCCACACGGGGCTTGATCTCATGACCCTGAGATCCTGACCTGAGCCAAAATCAAGAGTCAGAGGTTTAACTGAGCCACCCAGCCGCCTCACCACTATCATTATAAAGGTTTATTAGGACACAGCCGCGCTCATTTGTTTAGATATCATGCTGCAGTGGCAGACTTGAGTAGTGGTGACAGAGACCCCGTGGTCCCTGAAGTGAATGGCCCCTGATAAGAAAACGGTGTTTAGTCTTTGGCCCTTTATAGAAAAAGTTTGCCAATCCTATCCTCATCGAGTCGTAAATAACCAGCTGGCTTCTGGACTTCCCAGAGGAAAGTGATATAGTAGAGAAGTTAAGAGTAAGAAGTCTGAGTTCTGACACTCTTGCTCTTGGGTAAGTTCCTTACCGACTCATCGCTTTCACAGGTGAAACAGGAGTGATGCACAGAGCGAGGACGAAGTGGGATCATGTCTGGACTGTGCTTAGCACAGTGAGTGTTTGATGATTGGCAAGGACACTATAAAAAGTCTGCTATTATTAACTATCAAACTTCAACCATTGAGAGGGACAAAGAAACTTCCAGAAGAGGGTCACTGCTGCAAACAGTTCTCTCTACAGAATGCCCAGCAGTAATCCCTTAGAAAACCCAAAAGGAGGCTGTGAGCATCAAAGATGAGCTCTCCCACGCAACATACCCAGTGATTTAATGATTCCAGCTCCTTTCCAGGAAGCAGCAGACCGGATGTGAAAGGGGAGCAAAGGTCAAGGCCATGAGGTCTAGCCCAGTATCATTAGTCCCCGGCACATAGTAGGTATCCAGTATCTGTTGCCCGAATGAACGAAGGCTGGTTGTCTGACCATAAAAGTGATTTTTCAGTCAGAAAGAGAAATTAAGAGAACAACATCACTTATAATTGCACTAAAAGTAATAAAATACCTAGGAATACACTTAACCAAAGAAGTGAAAGACCTATATTCTGAAAACTATAAAACACTGAAGAGAGAAATTGACACAAAGATATTCCATGCTCACAGATGGGAAAAACACATATTGTTAAAATGTCCATGGTACCCAAAACAATCTACAGGTTTGATGCAATCCCTATCAAAATACCAACAGCATTTTTCACAACACTAGAACAAATAATACTAAAATTTTCATGGAACCACAAAAGACCCCCCAAAGCCAAAGCAATCTTTCTTTTTTTTTAAAAGATTTTATTTATTTCTTTATTAGGAAAGAGAGAGAGTGAGAGAGAGCATGAGAGGGGAGAAGGTCAGAGTGAGAAGCGGACTCCCCATCGAGCTGGGAGCCCGATGTGGGACTCGATCCCGGGACTCCGGGATCATGACGTGAGCTGAAGGCAGTTGCTTAACCAAATGAGCCACCCAGGCACCCTAGCCAAAGCAATCTTAAGAAAAGCAAAGCTGGAGGTAACTCAATCTCAGATTTCACACCACATTACAAAGCTGTAGTAGTCAAAACAGTGTGGTGCTGGAGCAAAAAATAGACACATGAATCAATAGAATAGAATAGAGAGCCCAGAAATAAATCCATGATTAAACGGTCAATTAATCTACATCAAAGGAGGCAAGAACGTACAATGGGGAAAAGACAGTCTCTTCAACAAATGGTGTTGGGAAAACCAGAGAGCTACACGCAAAAGAATGAAACTGGACCACCTTTTAACACCTGACACAAAAATAAACTCGAAGTGAAGTAAAGATCTAAATGTGAGACCTGAAACCATAAAAACCCTAGAAGAGAGCACAGGCAGTGATCTCTCTGACATCTGCCAGAGCAACATCTTTCTAGATACATCTCCCGAGGCAAGGGAAACGGAAGCAAAAGTGAATTATTGGGACTACATCAAAATAAAAAGCCTCTGCGCAGTGAAGGAAACAATCAACAAAACAGAAAGGCAACCTACTGGGTGGGAGAAGATAATCGCAAATGACACGTCATTTAAAGGGTTAGTATCCAAAATATATAAAGAACTCGTACAACTCAACACCAAAAACAAAAAACAAAAACAACTATCCAATTAAAAATGCAGAGGACCGGGCGCCTGGGTGGCTCAGTTGGTTGAGCAACTGCCTTTGGCTCAAGTCATGATCCCGGAGTCCCGGGATCGAGTCCCATATCGGACTCCCGGCTCTGCGGGAAGTCTGCTTCTCCCTCTGACCTTCTCCCCTCTCATTCTCAGTCTCTCGCTCTCTAATAAATAAATAAAAATCTTTAAAAAAAAAAAAATGCAGAGGACCTGAATAGGCATTTTCCTAAAGATGGCTAGCAGACCCGTAAAAAGGTGCTCAACATCACTCATCCTCAGGGAAATGCAAATCAAAACCGAAATGAGATTTCACCTGACACCTGTATGAATGGCTAAAATAAAACAAGACAAGAGATGATGGAAGTATTGGCGAGGAGGAAGAGGGACCTTGCTACGCTGTTGGTGAGGATGGAAACTGAGGCAGCCACTGTGGGAAACAGTACGGAGGCTCCTCAAAAAGTTAAAAAAAGAAATACCACGTTATCCAAAAATTCTACTACCGAGTATCTACCCAAAGGAAAATAAAACACTAATTCAAAAAAAATAATTGTACTCCTATGTTTTTTGCGGCATTATTTAACAATAGCCAAATACAGAAGCAACCTAAGTGTCCATCAGTAGAGGAATGGATAAGGAAGATGTGGTAAGTATATAAACAATGGGATATTATGCTTCCACAAAAAGGATGAGACCATGCCATTTGGCAACATGGATGGACCTAGAGGGTATTATGCTAAGTGAAATTGGTCAGACTCAGAAAGAAAAAAAAACCGTATGATTTCACTCAGTAGTGAAACCTAAAAACAAATGAATAAACAAACAAACAAAAAAAGAATAAACAAACCAAAAAACCGAAACAAAAAAAGCAGAATTAGACCTATAAATACAGAGAACAAGCTGATGGTTGCAGAAGGAAGGCGGCGGGAGGTTGGGCAAGATGGTGGAAGCGGTGTGAGGGATCCAGGCTTCCATATGGAATGGATAAGCCACGGGAACAAAAGGCACAGCATAGGGAATACAGTCAGTGATACTGTAATAGGGATGTATGGAGAAGGGTGGCGGCTACACTTGCAGCGAAAACAACATAATGGATAGACTTGTCACATGTTGTATACCTGAAACTGATCTAACATGATGTGCCAACTGCACTAAAAAGAAAAAGTGATTCATCAGCCAAAGGGCACCTCTGATTTCTATGATGATAAGACCACAGTCAGCTGGAGGATAAAATTTCTGCCTCCGATATCTTAGGGTCTTAGGAATGAAAGCCACGTGCTACAGAGAAGAGGACATTAAAAAACAGGGGTCTTTGAATGCTTCCTGCCACAGGGTGCAGGCAAAGACCTTGTGGAGGGTTCCCGGGGAACTAAAGGTTTAAAAACAAAACCAGGCACGGATGGTCGCGAATTGACCCCAAATAACATGGGACACCGAGCACACGGGTACAAGCAGCACATCTTGATGGAAGCGAGGCCAAGTCTGCCCTCACCCCGTGCCCCACCTCCTACTTCAGGAGAGCCTCAGCTCGAAGAGGAATTCATTAGCATTAGCAGGTTTTGGGTTTCCTCTCATCCTTAGTATATTGCTTTCATTCCTAACACCCAGAAAAATTGGAAACCACTCAACTTACCAGGAGCACACTTTGGAATGCAGATCTGGAAGCTATTTTTTTCTGCAGACACTCATGACTCTGGTTTTCACAACAGCAGGCACTGGCGGCTGTGCCAAGCTGCTAGAGAAGGGCAACTTATCTGCAAAGTCACGAATCCAAGAATCCAAATAGGCTACCATTGGCAAGGGTGGAAGGAAATTGTTTGTCTTGGCTTCCTGGGGGAATCAGAAGATTGGGAGGTTTTGGGGACTGCAGGTACCTTGTTGTACCTTGGTACCAATCTGGGGAAAGGTTGCTGGCAGCTTTGCAGAACTCCCCGTGGAGGCGATGTCTTAGTAAAGGCCATTTTGGTTGCAAATAATAGAAGTTAAATCAGTGGATGCAAAAAGGGGGCATGTAGAGGGAGGAAAACCAGTTTCTGACTGTCCTGGCTCTTTCAGTTTTGCTTGTCCTTTGACTCTTTAAGCTTTCTCATTTCCCTTCAATAAACTGCCTTTCTGCTCAAGTGAGCCAGGGGAGGTTTCTGTTACTTGCAACTGAAGAATCTTGAGTGATACAAAGTGTCTAGTGGAACCCAAGGGCAGGCCCTGAATCTCGCCTTCCCAAAGAAAGAAACTAGAACAAGAAAGTCCTCAGGAATCAAGGTAACTCATCTGTGTCGCTTGGAATGACTTCTGCTCCAAATAACAGAAAACTGACCGTGAGTAGATTGTAAAAATGTGGAGTCCTTCCCCAAATGACTCTGGCCATGTGATTTGCTTTGTTGGATGGGATATTAACAAACACAAGGCCAAGAGACTTGGTAAGTACTTGAGCACTGGGGCTTGTTCTCTCCTGCTGCTCTTGGGCCCCCGGGCCCCCCACCCTGTGGAAGAGCCTGGTCTAGCCTGCGACGTGATGAGAGACCATGCCTTCCAGAGACAACCTGTCCCAGCTGAGGCCTCCCTAGACCGGGATTCCTCCTTCTTGGTACCACTGACATTTTGGATAACCTAAGTTTTTGTTGTGGGGAGCCTGTTCTGTGTACACTAACATCCTTGGCCTCTGCCCATGAGATGGGTACATCTGGCTACAGTGGCTTAAACAGGGATTTTTAAACCGTCAGAGGTATATACAGAGGGAGGCATTTCAGGCATGGTGCAGAGCTCAGGGATGCTGCCAGACATCCACCAGGCCTTTCTTGTCCTTAGTTGCATCGTCCTTGGATGTGGGCTTCAACCTCTTGCGAGGTGCCTGGGGATTCTGCAAGATGGCTGCCCCAGCTCCAAGCCTGAGCTCCCAGCGTGAAAAAGGAGGCTAGTCAAAGGGACAAAGGGCAAAATACTTTCTCCTATTGAAGACTTGCTTTCTTCTTCTTCTTCTTCTTCTTCTTCTTCTTCTTCTTCTTCTTCTTGATGTTACTTATTCACTTATTTTTAGAGAGAGAGAGAGAGATTGAGACTGACAGTGGGGGGAGGAGGAAGGGCAAGGAGAGGGAGGGGGAAAAGTTTTAAGCAGACTCTGTGCTGAGCACGAAGCCTGATCTCAGAATGCTGAGATCATGACCTGAGCTGAAACCAACTGTTGGACACTTAAGGCACTGAACCACCCAGGCGCCCCAAGACTTGCCTTCAATTAACAGAAGGTAAGCCCTCCCCCGGGTCTCCGCTTACATGTCATTGGCGGGAACTGAGTAACATGGCCAGCTCTGGCGACAGGGGAGGCCGGGCAATCAAGGCGTTTAGGCGTCAGCCCATACAGCAGAGGAAGGTGCTGACTAAGGGGCTTGTAGTAGGTGCTGCACTAGTCTCTCATCTTTCTTGTTCGTTATCTACCCTCACGCTTCTCTTTCTGAAGACTGGCTTTTGTTTCTCCGAGCACATGTGGGGAAATGGCCACCCCAGCCCTGGAACCGCATCAAGACGCTCAGCTCCAGGACCACCAAATACCTGGGTGGCATCCCAGTGGCGACCTTTCAAATGCCAAGGGCAAAGATGCTAATTAGCCCAGCTTGAGTTAGAAGAGGAAGCTGATCGGTCTGGTTTGGGTTGGTTATGTACGGCTCAGCCAATCAGGTGTGGCCATGAGAGCAGCAGGAGGTAGGGCAAACCTGATTGGTGGAGGGGGGTGGAGCGTTCTTAGGGAAAAGGGGGCGTGGCTGAGGAGACACCATCAAAATGATACACCCAGTTGGAGGAGCCGAGAGAAGAAATTGCCATCGTGGGTTGTAACATTGATAGGATAAAAATTGACACATCCTTGGAAGACGTGGAATACAGTGAAGTCACAAGGGCATTGTATTTGGCTTATGCAAATGCAAATATACATGTTCGACCAACAAAAAACATCTTTCCCACACGATTTGGCTTTCAAACATGAGCCAGCTACCTGAACGGCTGCCTACCTAAGTGATCTTTTCTGGTGCTGGAGAAAAACTTGCTGTTTTGGGCTTTGGGGATATGGTACAGTATAGGTAATACCATGATGTTCTTTATGGACATTTTCCAGGATTTTCAAGAGTATTTTTAAGGTCCGGTAATGCTCACCTTTCTCACTGACTTTAGATCTTAGCCCTGTGCAAACTGTACGTTCAATGGGATATCACACCAAGAACTTGTCCTATTTCCTTTTAGTTTTAATCAGTATAAAGAATCCATTTGGTTTTAAAACAGCAAAATATTTTTATTGCAGCTTTTTAAAAATAACAAAGAAACGATATTCATGACTTCTGGCTCTTCCTCCCATTTTGTTCGGCAGTTCTGGCCACACCAGAAAGGCAGCAAGTGGATAGATGGACAGGGAGAGGGCAGGACACGGGAGCAAGAAGAAAATGAGGGTCTCTACAAACACGGCGATGAAGGGATGTGTCCACCGGGGCAGCGTGTTCCCTTCTGGGACCGGGTACTTGGGTCTGTCCTCCTCAGGAGGCTGCCATTGCACCCCTCATGCAGCCAAATGGGCAGGATGGGATGAGATGGGAGCCAGAACCTGGGTTCCAGACCCAGTTTTGAATTTAGTAGCTGCATGATTTTAGATAGGCAGTTTAACCTCTCTGGGCCTCATCTTCTTCATCTGTAAAATGGGCATCAGAATACTATTTGCCTCCCAGGGTTTGGGGGAGGATTAGGTGAGAAGCATTTTGGAAAACTGCAGAGTGCCACGTAAATGTCAGTCATTATTACGGAAGCGATAAGACGACTAGGCATGCTAAATTTATTATAATAAACTGAGATATAAATGTGCTCTACTATGGCCTCAGCCTGGGCCCCGAGGTTGCTGTTCTGTCCGGCGGTCCCAGGACACGTCTTGGGCTTTGCCAGCAGCGGGTTTCTTGCAGCTCCGTGGTGGGTGATGTGTGGGTAGGCCACAGCTCAGACGTGACGCCACAAAATCGTATCTACCAAGCCCGGGAGCCTGGGCTTCAAATGTACATTCTTCATACCCCTGAGGATGTATCCATCCGTAAGTCATTCTAAAAAGAGCCCCTATCCCTGCATGCTCCACGATACCGCACTGTGCGAACACCAGTCTAGGAAGCAACAACGTACCAGGGTAAAAACCTTTAAAGTTCTATGAAAGAGTCTTAGTATTTTGACACGCTAGGGTCACACGCGTGACTCCCGGAGGATCACGCAAGGCCCGACGGGATGACGTTTCTAGTTCCTGTCGTCAGGCTTAGAAAACAGAAGGCTCTGGCTGGATTTGCTGGATGTGTCCCTCTTGGGCGTCTCCCTTTCTTGGTCCCTCTTTGGGACGGCTTTTCTGGCTCCAACCTTCAATGAGCAAGAAGAAACAAATGCACAAACTCTGTAATTGTGGCAAGATCCCAAAATGTTCCACTCAAATGAGTTTTTTTTTTACTCAAAATGTTTGCTGTAAAAAAAAAAATATGTATATATAATTATAGAGAGAGAGAGTAGAAGAGGGAGGGAGAGAGGGAGAGAGATGCGTAAAAAGAAGCTAAAATGGTCCACAGTGACCCCACTACCCGAAGGTAAGCATCATGACTGTGGTGGTGCACACGCTGCCAGATACACAAATAACAGTTTCCCTTTTTACATTTTTGTGCTTCTGAAAGTGGGAGCTTCTTATGATGGGCGCATTCATTGTGATGGAGTTTCTTTCTCCTGGAAAGCTCTTACTGAGCAGCGCGTGTCTTCCGTCTAGGCTTTTTCTGAGCCCCGCCCCCCCTCCCCCCTCCCCCGCCCTCCCGTGTGGGATGCTGTCCCTGGTCATTCGATGGGATGCTTGGCACGGGCTGTGC
>CM052798.1:9728575-9750713 GCA_028533885.1 Nasua narica | reverse complement strand
CCCCCCCCCCCCCCCCCCCCCCGCCATAAAAGCTGCCCTCCCTGTTTCTGAGCAGGTTTCCCTTAGTTGCAACTCAAGAATCTCCCTCTCACACACTTCTGCACATACTGTTCTTGGGATCCTAACTTGCATGTTTCTTTCCAACAGGCTCCAGATCCAGCCCTACTTCCTGAAAGTGTTTGACTCCAGTCACAAGGTCTCGTACCCCCGGGGGTGGGGGGGTGGAGAGGGTCGTCAGATTTGAGCTCAGCCGCTTGCTGCATGACGCTTGGTTTCCTCATCTGTCAAACAGGGACCGGGATATCCATCCTGACTTCCTCAGGGGCCAAGAGAAGATTCTGGGTGGATTTTATTTTATTCATTTTTTTAAAAAAGGTTTTATTTATTTGTGAGAGAGCTATATCGAGCACAAGCCGGGGGAGCGGCAGGCAGAGGGAGAAGCAGGCTCCCCACTGGGCAAGGAGCCTGATGTGGGACTCGATTCCGGGATCCTGGGATCATAACCTGAACCCAAGGCAGACGCTTAACCGATTGAGCCACCCTGGCCTTCCTCTGGGTGGATTTTAAAGAAAGGGACTGCTAGGACCATCTCTTCAGCTCTTTTTACTCAAGAGGTATAAAAATCACCTTCTGAGGCCTGTGCCAGTGGCTGGCAGGGGGCCTTGAATGTGCTTTGGGACTGCATCCAAATCATTTCAGGGTGAGAAGGGCTAGCTTCTCTACAAGAGCCTACAAAATAAATCTTGGTTGGAGAGCCCAGTGAAAATGAGAACAGACAGTGAAGGCCAAAAAACCTCCCCTAAGCCACTTTTCCTTTATATCCCTTTTTATTTGATTTTCCATAAAATTGCCGGCTATGGATGATTCCCAAATTCCAGCGCCCTGGCCGAGTGAGAAGCCAGCCTTCAGAGTTGGAGCCAGGGAATTGGTTAAAAATAAAGAGTGCCCAGTCCCAACATCCTCAGCCCCCAGGTCTGCCAGGAGCGTGGGGAGGGGGCTGTGGGTAACAGAGGGCAGAGGGATGACCTGGGAAGACGAGGACCCTGGGGCAGGTGGGGGGAAGGGCTGGGAAACCCTGCAGCACCCTCCCTGAACAGTGACCACGGGTGAGCGCCATGCCTCAGGCTTTCATGTCTGGGAAATACACACCTTGCCCTTGGAACGAAGGGGTGGGGATAGGGACGCCTGGGGGGCTCGGTCTGAGGTTTTGATCCCAGGGCCCTGGGATCGAGCCTCGCGTCGGGATCCCTACTCAGGAGGGAATCTGCTTCTCCCTCTCCCTCTGCCCCTCCCCACCACTCGTGCTCTCTCTCTGGCTCACTTTTTCTTCAAATAAATAAATAAAATCTTAAACAAAAACAAAAACAAAGAAAGGTCAGGGATAGAAGCTGGGTCATTGCATGGTGACACCCAGGTGGAAACAACTCAGGACACGCTGGAGTGGCTGCTTCCGTGGAAAGGTCCAGAAAGGCCCCTTCCATCCCCACCCAGCCTCAGGGCTCTGTTTAAGCCTCTCGTCCTGGGGACGCCTCTCCTGGCTCCCGGACTGAGGGAGTCCTCGTGAATCTACTCCTGAATGCAGGCAACTGACCTTCGTTCCCAAAGCGTCGTGTGCAAGGTAATGATTAAATCCTTACTGTATTTACCGAAAAAAAAAAAAAAAAAGCCCGAGAATGGAAGCTAGAAGAGCAGGGGATTTCCTGCGTCTCTCCTTTGACCGAAGCCTGCATTGCCCGCGCTCGTTCTCATTATTGTCCGGAACTAAGCAGCCTCCACAGACTCCCATTTCCCAGTTGCTCCTGTCCCCGTGAAATTTTGATATGACAGATATGCGCGTGCTCTATACATTACAAAAATAATTTTCACCCTCTCAGGGGTGATCCTGCCCCCACTGAGAATTCCCGAATGAACCCCTACATCTGGACAGTGCCCACCATGTTATAGGCGCCCAGCAATGGAATGAACGAGGGCTGGGACAGTGCCTGTCTGTCCATTCCTCCCTCCCCCCCGCTGACGGTGGCCTGTGGCCGAGACCATAAACTCTGGTTAACTAGAAGATGTTCCTCTTTAGCATACAACTCCCAAATTATAAATTCCTTTTAGCCGCATTGGAAATCGATGTACAATCACTGGAATGGCATTAGGAAGGACAAAAAACAGAACCCCAGAGGCCCTCACAGAGGGAGGAGGCTTACTAGGGATGGAGACTCTTTATGAGAAGGCAAGAGTGAAAAGCAGATTTTACACGTCCTGTCTTTTTCAAGGGGCTCATGGCGACTCCTTCCCTCTAAGGACTCCAGGGACACTGTAGAGAAAGGGGAGGCCCAAGCTGCACTTGGTAAGGGCCATGAAGACCTTTCTGTACCGAGGAGATCCTAGACACCAGACCTCTCCGCTCGGGCTCGAGGGCTGGGGGAATGGCCAGCTCACGGTTTGTCTTAGCCGGAGGGCCATCTGCCACATTCTGGGATGCCCAGAGGCAGCCTGAAATTCCGGGGAGCTCCACAGCTCAGAGAAGCACAAGGTGTCTTCAGGGCTCTTCCTGGTGTCTCCTCTATCGGCTCACATCCCCAGGTGGTCCCTAGACAAGACCTCCCTGCAGGGCAGTTCCTGCCCGCTCCTGGCTCAACTCTATATGTGGGTGAGTAAGTGACGAACCTGTCACTCATTCCCACCTGGCAGGCTGGCGAAGGTCTCTGAGCTAGAGGAGGCCTCAGGACACTCTCTCCTCTTCACATCCTGCTCTGGGTGGTAACCACCTTCCAGAATTAGAAAAAGGGTGTGGGTTGAGAAGAGGCTTCAATTTTCCCAACATGTCCCTTACCTAGAATATCTTCGGGTTTTTTTTTAATGATAATTTTGTTGTCTCAGAATTATTGTGGCCTTTTATCAAACTCGAATATGGCTCCCGTTTCTTATTTCACTGCACTGCATTTGGCTTTCGGGCTTCCTGAGAGCTCACCTCTACTTTCTGCGAAGTGGGAATGTGGTTGGGTCAACTCCAGTTCCAGAGCTGACTTGTGAATGGCAGTGTTTCAACATGTTTAACATTTCAGAGTCTTGATTCTCAGCTCTTAAAAAAAGAATGTTCTAGAGGGTGCTTCCTTGCTATTCAAGAGAATAGTCACCCGATATGTATCAGGTTTATCGCCCGGAGGTTGATTACCTAAAGGAGGGGAGGCGGGGCTCACCTGGGTGTCCAGACTCTCTGATTTGGCTGTGTGGCTCTGAGCTTCAGACACCTCCTCTGCTAATGGGGGATTAAAACAATTCGTACCCCTGGTCCAGTTGTGAAGACTGAACGAGACATAATGCCTGAGGAGTGCGAGGCTCGTGCCCGGCATGTACTAAATGCTCGGTGGGGAACTGAGGGGTCTTATCGTCACCCTGGGATGGGACGCTGATACCCCACGGCTTTCCTTCTCCTTCTAGCTCACCTGGGGACTTGAACTCTGCATCTTGTTCTTCACCGTCTCTACAAACATTCGTCTCTTGAATACAGAAAGAATATTGACAACATTTAGCTTACATTCTTCTTTCCCTTTTGCATCAGAGAAAAGTGCTTTCTTTTTTCTTTCTTTCTTTTTCTCTCTCCACTTTCAGATGTTGCCCATTTGGATGAATTGTGGGGCCTTCCTGGGGGTGGGGGGAGGGGAGAGGATACGCATCTGCCTGCGAGGCGGCCTGGCTTTCAGGTGCTGCTGCATCATCCTGCTCAGCTCCTTAGGGATGTCTGTTCCGGATTCCAGAGGAATCTGAGCGGAGGAGCCTTGTGGAGCAAGGGTCCCTGGAGGATTACTGCAGTCCTCCTGGGGGACGAATCCGCTTTGGGTGAAGCAGAGCCTCCTAGATCAGTGGAAGAGGCCGAAGACGTGGGCGTCTACCTAGCATCCCAACAGCCCGGGCATGAGGAAGCCGCAATGGCTGACCTCCCTTCTGAGGTGTCTCTCTGAGAGTCTCCAGCCCCGGGGAGGCGCCTACAGGGGCCGCGGGAAGTAAAAGCAGTGGGTGGAGTGAGCTGGGTGGGGAGGGCGGCAAACCCACAAGCCCAGGACCTTTCTAAGCGGCCTGGAGATGGTGGCTGTGGGTCTGTGGGCCTAGAAGCCCCCGATCTTCCAAGTTGCACAGAGAAGCCGGAAATCCAGAGTATTTGGTGAAAGTGCCCTATTTGGAAATGTTACTTATAAAAAGACACCCTCACCCGCTCCCCTGTCCCCCCTGCAAAAAAAAGAAAACCCATGAGCCAAAGTAAATGCCTCGGTGGGCTGCCATTTTGTGACATCTGCCTCAGAGCCCGCCCCCTTGGTTTCTAGCTGGAGCCCAGTAAATAGCTGTGGGTTTGCCCGCCAGATGAAATACAAGATGCCCCGTACGACTGGGCTTTCAGAGTGCAAAGAAATAATTTTTTTAGTCTAAGTATGTCTCACGCAATATTTGGGACATACTTATGCTAAATCATTATTTGTTGTTTATCTGAAATTCAAATTTAACTGGGCATCCCTGTTTTGTTTTCTTGACCTTAGATCTGGCAACTCTATTGGGCATTCACAGAAGTCACGCAGGAAGTGCGCAGGGAGGCCCCAGCTCTCCATCTTTTGGAGAGGGCGTGGGTACTTGAAAGTGTCTTCCAGTCCCGCAAAAGGGTGCCAAGGTGCCCTTAAAGCAACTGTCTAAGAAGGCTGAGGGGCTGTATTGAACTGAGTCACCCTCATGGGCCTGTAGCTACGCGATATTTATCACAGGCTCCACTGAGAGGAGCTAAGCTTAGAGGATAGTCACCAACCAAATTCCCAGGTAATTGTAAAACAGTAGTTTTTAAACCAGCAACCTCCCTTCCTTCCCCCCACCACCCCCAGCAGAATGCTTTAAGCAAAATCCCATGAAAAACTTGGCATATGAAACAGATAAAGGAGAACTTTTCTGGGGGAAACACGGTCTATGCGTATGTGTGTGGGGGGCTTCAGGGGTGGGGTGGGGATGTTGAGAATCACCCTCTTCCACGGCACCCAAGGGCTCTAGGGAACCCCAGTTTGAGCATTACTCCAAAATATTTCCCTTAGATTAAATCTAGCCAGTGGATGGCTGAACACTGAAGGGCAGATCCTTGCCCCCCCTGCACACCTGCTTTTCCTGAACTTTCCTGAATTCACTGGGCTGTAATGATAGCAGTCTTTCTCAAGAGTCATTCTTAGGCGTGGCCCAGCCAACATTACCCTGTTCTTCTTAGGGATGTTGTTCCTTAGATCACACTGTCCTCTCTAGGAGAAAATCCAGTACTGTCCTTATTCTAAGAACACTTCTGAGCATTGCATCCATGTATCTCATGGGCGCTGTGAACTCCAGATCCCACCGGCTGCCAGAAAGCCCAGTCAAGTGTGGCTTCCCCCTTGGCAGGTAAGAAGGTTGTTAGAGTTGGGACCTCCCTCCTCACTCCTGGCTCCATTTCATGCCCCCTTTCCTCCCTTCTTGCACCCACTTATTTTACTCTAAGGGCAGGGGTTCCTGGGGCTCCCCACTCCTCTCTTCTTCTTTTCTTACGACCTGTCTCCAAGTCCCCGGGTCACTTAGTGCCTAGGGTGGCTGCTCAGCCAAAGCTGCACTTGACCTTTCCCAGGGCCTCGCCTCCAGACAGTGGGCTGGCTCTCAGGTTCATTTGCTCAGACTGCAGGCAAGGGAGGGGCAGGGGCTGGGGCGGGGGAAGGGGAGAGGAGTGGAGGGGCGTGGAGGCTCCTGGCACAGCACAAGCTGGCTTGTACCACCCCCCAGGTTCTACCCTGCGAATGCACTGTGTCGACCTTGTGTTGGGCTGCGAGACCAGAAAACCTCTCCGTACCTGCCTCTCCTTCTCTTTGAAGGAACAGTTGCAAGGTGTTGACTCTTTCGCATTTCTCTGTTCGAGATCCTCTAAACGTTCCTGAGTGAAAATATCAGGTAAGCGAGAGAGCGTTTAGTGTGTCCGGTTCTGCTCCACTCTGGGACGCACCTCCGAGGTTTCTGGGAGACCCCGGGGCTCACCGGAGTTGGTGGGCAGAGGCTGAAGGGCGGGGAGAGCCCTCATCCCCTATCCACCCGCTGTACCGCCCTGGCCGCATTTCACTTTCTGGTCCTTGCGGGGGCCAAAGCGCACCGCCCCTTCCCGTCCCCATCCTACACGCCACCTACGGATTTCTAGTTCTTGGTCAAAATCAGGCAAGTGGCACCGAGCTAACCTAGATCTTGAGAATGCCTGGGCCCAAGAGAATTTTGGAAAATCCCGATTTAAATAAGATCGTGATGACGTCGATGATGTATAGGCGCTCGTATTGAGTAGTGCTGTGCGCGAAGGATCTTGTATCCATTGTCCCCTTGAAGTGAAGGCACTGAGCGGGGTGCCACCTTTACTCTCCCTTCCAGAAGAGGGATCTGAGCTAACTAAACGCGGGGAAGGTCCAGCCCTGCGGGCTGACACCGCAGGGCGAGTTGTGGCCACGCCCCTTGGCCCGGATTTGATTGGCTGGAGGCTTGATTGGCAAGGGAACTGAGGGGCTTCCCCAGCCAGACTTGAGTCTTTCTCACACTTGAAGCCCTAATAAAGGGCCAGGAAGGGGAGTGCGTGCGTCCAAATGGCAACTTCTGTGCATTTAGAAATTTGCTATTGAAAATTCCAGCTTTAACCCATTCACAAAAAGGATCTGAGCTCTTCTTGGCCGGAGCCCTAGCTGTATTCACCAGCTATAAAGGAGAGCTTCACAAAAGACGTGCTGGCTCCAGGCGGCCCCGCCCGAGCTCTTGGGGCTTGCGGCCCGTGTCAGCTGTCAGGAAGCTCCCTGAAAGAAATGCAGGCCTCGCCCCACCGGTCCCAAAGTTGTCCTTTCTCTCCCCCATAGTAACCATGCTTGCTAGGCACCGGGCTCTGTCGGCCTTATGTCATTTAACCCTCTCGGTCCCGTTGTTACCATTTTTGGTGGTCGTTGTCCAGGACTCTGAGATCCAAGGGTCACTCTGGGCTAGAGGTGGGGCTTAGATCCTCTTTGTCTGACTCCAGAGGCTGCCTCGGAACTGAGAGTCCCAGCTGCCTTATCTAGTGATGTGGGAAGTGGATGAGACTGAGCACAGCCTCAGTCATTGTCCCTCTGTTGTAGGGACGGAGCTCCAGCCCCAGGCGTTCCCGAGTTCAGAGTCCATGACCGCAAGGTTCTCTGGGAATACCTAGCCCTGACGATTTCCCTACATTTTATATCGTGCCTCATTGTTACAGCCAAAGGTATAAGCGCAGAAGTATGATTCCAGAAAGTTCTGCTTGGTGGAGAGATGTTCAAACATTCAAACTAAAAACTACATCTTTAAAAAACTTTTTTGTTTGTTTGTTTTTGAGGAGGGTACTGGTTCAGAGCTCAAGGGGAGTAATTTCATTATCTGGTGGTTCAACCACTCCTTCTGTATGAATGGGTGAGCTTTTATACAGGAGACTAGAAACATTAAGGCTCCTTGTGAAAATATTAGGCGTAAAACTTAAAGCAAAAAGAAATTCTATTTTCCTTGAGCTTCCATTTAAAGGACGGATATATTCGTTGGAAGGAACTGCGGCCAAGACAGACGTATACAAGTTCCCTTTAGAATCCAGCAAAACTTTAAGATTCACGGGTTTTTATTTCCCTGACAAACAGGAATTCTGACAACGTATTAATAACAAACCCTAAGTGCGAACCCAAGCCCTGGAATGAAAACCGCAGGAATGATAGTGAGTGGAGGATGAAGGGGGGGTCCTAGAAAGGGAGGTGCAGAGAGCAGCAGGTGTGGAGAAGCGGACTGGAGTTGGGGACGGCAGGTGGCCTGGGGGGGGCAGCGAGGTGCCAGCTGAGGGAGGAGGTGACTGCTCGCTGAACGGGCGGCCGTTCCTGGCAGGGTTGATGGGAGAGATGAAGCGTGCAGTGTGGGGCACGAGCCTGCCACTCGGGAAGTTCTAGTAAACAATACCATCAGCTCTGCTGTGGCTGTGGCTATAGTTTTTGTCATCTTTCCCTAAATTGCGAAGTCCCCCATTTGAACGTTCCCAGCTCTAGCTCTTCTGGGAACACAGATGCAGGTTCGACTTGGCTGCTTTAGATCCTCCTGCACAGAAGGATGTCTAGTGCCCAACAGGCTGGCACGGCCCTTGCGCTGTGTATGAATGAGGCAGCTCATGAATAATGCACGAGAGCCTGATTATGTAAATCCTCAGGTTTCCTTACATTTTTAGCCAGCACATGACAATGGTCTTTTTGGGGCTCTTTGCTGTCCCATTCTGTGGTCTGGCGTTTTGGCTTTGGGGGCCAGCCTGCCAAGTCCTGGGGCAGATGGGGGCGGGGGGGGCACCTGAGGGAGGGGTGAGCTCTCCAGAGGGAACATCAAAGGAAAAGTCAGAGCTCTGTCACTGGCCCAGCTCTCCCTGACTTTGCGTGCTGTGAAAGGAAATTGTCCTTTGCCTGAAGCCTGTGATGTTTAATTCAGAGCCGTGGGTGCTAGAAACCCTGCATCTGGGGCTCCCTGAGAGCAGGGTGGCTGCTTTCATTTCCAGGGCTACAGGCCAGGGAGCCTGTTGTCTGGAAGGTTGGAGGAGGGCAGCTTCCTGCAAGGAACTGATCTGACCAGCGCCTCCTGGTTGGGGAGGAGGGTACCCTTCTATAGCCACCTATGGCTTGGCCTCCTTAGAGCTTATGCAGGCAACGCACACACAAACACACACACATGCAAACACACATACAGATAAACACACAGAAACACACACAGCACATACGTGTACACACTTCTCTACGGTTGCACACATGCCAGCATGCATGCAGAAATACACAGCCCTGAGTCAGGAAAATTAACATTTACAGGGAGAAGAATGGGGAGAGGCCAGCAGAGAACACAGGACCCAGGGTCAGAGGTCCCGGGACCAGGTCTAGGCTCTGCTTACCAGCTACGGCGTGAACTTGGGCGAGTCTCTTAACTTTCTGAGGCTCAGTTTCCTCATCTGTGAAAGGGGGGTCATCACAGCAACGAGGCTGAGCTACGAAGGCATTAGTAACCCCGATTGGGGCTGCAAGGCCCAGGGGGCACCCAGTGCCTTGGGATGGCATTGAGATGGCAGTTATGGTAATTTTCCTTGTTTGCCTGATCTTAGCCTTGAGACCTGCTCTACCTCCTGCAAGAGTTAAGAATGAGGGAGAGTCTGGTTTGGAAATGGGTGTGGGAGGGAGGGCTCCTGGGTGTAACCTACAGAGAAGACAGGAGAGCCCCTCTGCCAACCACGGGGCTGGCCCAGGTCTGCTGCGGAGCTTCCAAAGCTCTTGTTCAGGTGCGGGTCATGCATGCCTGGCAGTCAGCCGCAACCCTCCTGGGTCTGAGGCAGAGCTCGCCCCAGCCACACGTGCAGGCTTCTGGCCACATGGAGGAGAGCCGCGTCCACCTGCCGAGGGCCCGGCCCCGGGCTGATGCTTTAGAGGCAGCACAAGTGTCCCTCACCTTCTGAAACCACATGGCCTGTGAGTTCACGCTGCGAGAGCTTGGACAGGGAGGGTGCCTGCTTCGTGTGCCGTCTTCCCAACAAGCCCACAAGGCAGGCGCCCTCGGCTCCTGTTTACCGGTGAGGAAGCAAGGCTCAGAGAGGAGCCTGGATTTGCACGAGGCCACAGAGTTAGCAAGTGGGGGGATCTGAACCCAGGACTGACTCCTGGGCCGTGTGACAGAGGAGATAACAAGGCGAGGGGAGGAGGTGGCTTTGGGCTGGATCACCAGCCTGAGTCTCGGATCTTGGTTTCTCAAGGCAATGCTACTACCAAGTTCAGGCCGGGAGGCAGATCTCTCCTCCTCCTGCCTTTCCTCCGGGGTTCCCAGAGCCTGGAGAGCACGCCCGCCCGTGGAAGGGCATGGCCGCCTGGAAGGCGTGCCTCTGGTGGACGCGCTCTGACTCTCCTCTGCACCCGGTGTAGGTGCAGCACATGGGGAGCACGCCCGGAGTGCTCTGGGCCGGCTGGGCGCCCGCCTCCGTGTGACACAGCCTGAGCGCCCGTTAGGCAGGGACTTTAAATCCTTAAATCATCCTGAAGTCAGCTCTTTACCTGTCTGTTCTGCACTAAAGGATATGGTCTTCAAGGACATCCATCCATCATCATCCATCATCATCCATCCACCCATCCATCCATCCAGGATTTATTGGATGCCACCTATGTTCCCAGCGCTCAGAACAGTGAACCCAAATCTTTATTCACACGTCGCTTTCATCTATGTTTCCCTACCACCCGGAAGAACAAGAAAGATGCAAACAATAGCTTTTTAAAAAGATACGGATGAGCTAGATTGTGGGTTTCAGAGAGGTTAAGGAATCCGCCTGGGGCGACACAGTACGTGGCAGAGCTGGGGCTGAGTCTCCGTGCGTCTGAGATGCTAAAGCCATTCTGCCGCCTCCCTTTGCATCAGTAAATGCGTTCCGTGCTGCCCGGCCCCCCTGCGCCCCCCTTCGCCGTTTCTAAAGGGATCCAAGGGGCCGCAGCCGCCGAGGTTCTGCCCCAAGCAAGGACCGCTCACCTTCTGCTGCCGGATGGCCCTGCTGACCCTCCTCTCCTGGTGCAGCTGGTGCTGCATGCGCTCCAGAGCCTCCTTCAGCAGAGCCTTCTCTTCCGCCTCCTTGTAGATGTTGTCCTCCAGCTTCGCCATCTGCGACTCGTACATCTGCACGGACACTTTGCTCTGCCTGAGCGCACAGGACACACAGCGTCTCTTTCCCCCTCCTCTTTCTCATCCGTGTCCCCAACCTGGGAGAGTCTCAGAATACGTCCGTCTGCGGCTAACTTAGTGGCTTCATGGCGAGCAGATGTGGGGCGTAGAGGGCAGAATAAATAGCCCACTGGGTACCTAGTGTAGCAGGAGGGTTTGCTGCAGGACCTCCCCATTTCCCAGGGAGGGCAGAGGGGGGCCGCAGCCGCTGGAATAGGGCGAGCTGTGGAAAGGACGTCAGGTGAGCCCTAAGTCAAGATTCACACAAGGTGCAGCTTGTTCGTGGAGGGAGAGACAGAACGAACACTGAGCACCTCGACCGCTGCTTTCTCACGGACGGACTCGCCTCTGTCGGGCCCTAGTCATCGCCCCCACCCCGCCACCCCCTCAGCCTCTGCTCCCCTCCCCCAAGTCCTCTGCCGGCCTCAGACCTGGGTCTGCCGCTGCCCCGAGGTTCAGCCGCGAGAACGGACTCCTGGCCCTTTCTGCGGGGTCACCGGCGGTACCTGAGCTGTTCTAGGTCTTTCTCGTATCCTCTCAAAAGCTCCTCTTTTCTCTCCAGCCGGTTCTTGAGTTGGGTGATATTATCGAACACCAGATCGAGGTCCCTCTGTCGGAGCTGGTTGACTCTCTCTCTCTCTTTTGCGGAGAGGTATTTCATGGATACGTGACCGGACATGTCCTTGATGTTCATCAGACTGCCGAGCATCTTGCTCATGTCCATGTACTGCAAGGAAAGCGTTTGGCGGGTCAGGGGCCTGGGCCAGGGCTGCTGGTGGCTGCTTTGAGGAAACTGACATCTAATTCTGTGTCGTTCGTTTTCTCTAGTTGCTGAGAACACAGCCGTGCTTGGAAGCCAGGGCCACTGGGCTTTCTGTAGGACTTTCATTTACTCCACATCCCTCTCGGCTGTGCCTCTTTGAGAACCAGGAGGAAAAGTGGCGACAGGCATAAACATTCATTCGAACTGCCTAGTTTTTCAAGGAATTGGACCATGCGATGTCCGACCCACGCTGGGAGAGTGGTTGGGTCTTGCGGAGCTATTATTACAACTAAATCCGCGTGCGAGGCTGCTGTTTAGCTATACTCTCCGGCGGTTAACGACGACTGCAGGGGACCCGGCTTTGGACAGGAGGGGACGGTGCCGTATGTACCTACCAGCTTTTCACTGAGATCTAAAGCCTCGGCCACATCCATCTTTCCTGACTTTTCCATGGGCGGGATGGCTGACCTGGCAAGGCCATTCTGAGGCTGAAATGAGAAAGAGGTGAAAACTCTCTTGGCACGCCATCGTGAACGTCGACATCCTGGAGTTAGAACAGCGCGGTTACCGAAGGATGACTCGAGAGAGCTGATTTTCGCTTCCGGTCCTGACCAGCCCGTCTGATTCCTCGTCAACTGCTTTCTGGTAACTGTGCTCCCGCCCTTCGGAGAGTGAGTCTCACCTGCCTTGTTCTCTGGGTACTTACTGTCTTCCCTCCGGACCAGTGGTTCTCAGTCAAGGGCGATTCCATCCACCCTCTCCCGCATGCCCCAGGACCTTTGTTAATGCCGGATACATTTTGGTTGTTGCAGCTGGAGGTGGGGGGCGGAGTGCTGCTGGCCTCCAGAGGGGAGAGGGCAAGGATGCTGCTAAACATCCCACAGTACCTAGGATGGCCTTCCCAACACAGAATTACCTGGCCCAAAATACCCGTAGTGCTCAGGTCAAGAAACCCCAGTCTGGATGACATGCCTCATAAAAATGGAAGTTGTGTTGCTTTTTGCTTTTTGCTCACTATTGCAGCGTGGCACCTGGCACAGAGTGGACAGAGAAAATAGCTTTCCTCCTTTTATTAAAGGAATCTCATTTTTTAGGTAACAGAAACTATATCGTCACCAAATTTGGCCAAACCTTCTCCTAGTGCTGGAAGCTGCTGGGCGAGCATCCCGTCAGACCCACTCCAGAAATAATGCCCAACGGTGTTCCCAGCTGTGCCCTCACTGTCACCCTCTCAGCCAGCTGGCTGCTGAAAGTCCCTCCTGACTGGACGTAAAAGCCACCAGACAGATCGGGGAGTCTGAAGGACCGCAAATAACTGTAATAAATCTCCCTAAAAAGCAAACTGGGTTTTAAGTGCTTGCCACGAGCATCTCTTGGCCCACAGCATTTGCTGGCACTCCACTATAAACCTCTGAGATTAAAAAAAACCCAACTACAAAAATGTAAAGGCTCAGAAAGTGGCCATGATGGATAAGCGCAGGCCATTTGTCTCTGCGTCGGTAGCGCTGAGTGCGAAGGAGAAGATTTCACAATGACAGAGCCTCAAGTAGGACCCAGCGTCTCCAGCCCTGGGTGGCATCCTCTGGACCCCGGCCCCGGGGTCCCCTCCTTTTCCTGATGGAGGGTCACCTAAGGCAGAGTCTGGTCTATGAGGTGCAATCACACAGTCCCCGTGCCCTTCTCTGCAGACTAGTGGGGAGCTAGACACAGGCCTGGGTCCGTCAGTCGTCATGCTGTGACCGTGGGCGAGGTACGTGACTGCCTCAAGTCTTAACTTTTCTCATCTGGAGAATGGGCATCATGATAGTAAGTCCAACACTGCTGTGAGGGTTGAATGATAATTGGCTGAATGATGAATGGTAGCTTAGCCCAGATGTCAGCGAGCCGTCCGCCTGCTCCTTCTCTTCTTTTAATTTGCATTATCGGCAACCTTGGAGGATTGGGGTCTTCTGAGAGGGCTGGGGGCTCTCCTGCTCTGAGGTGTTGGTGGTGGCACAGGGTCAGTGCTTGGGGGGGAGGTAAATCTTGGAAGCGGGTCAGGGTATGAGAGCCCGCTGAGCCCCCCAGCTGGAGATCGTCCCTCTATTTCCAACCCCAGAGAGTGAGAGCGTATCCAGAAAGCCAACACATTCCTGAAGACGCACATCCCTAGCAGGTGCCTGGAAAGATTGTGCAGGGGACTGTCGGTATAGCTAGGGTGACTTTGTCAAGGCTTCTAAAAGCCCCTGCCTGGTTTCGATCCCACTGTGGCAGCAAGCCACGTCCAGTGGGTCCCGCGGCTGATGCTGCCCCCGGCTGTCCGCCGTCGGGTGTCGATCGGGCGCCCATCAACCATCCATTCAGGGTATGGGGCACCTTCAACGTAACAATCAAATCACTTCTGAAAATCCTAGCAAATAAAACCATTTCCCTTAAGAGAGGAAGCTCTTCTTGAGTGACACTATCTAAATACTATTAAACAACGATAACAGCTATCATTTATTACATGTTTGCTGTGAGCTAGACGGGAGGATAAGCACTTAACCAGCCACGTCTGAGTTCTCGCCAGTTCACAGCTGGGAAGGGGAGGCCCGGAACGCCTAGGAGCCCACCCCAGGTCATGCAGATGGGGGGCTGGCATTCTGACACGGGGCCCTCTGACCCTCGGACTTGCGTCCTCGTAACCAGCCCTCCTGCTACGCGTTCGTGCTTCTCGGTTTGCCGTGAAAAGCAAACTTCAGGCAAACTCATGGCATAATGTTAATAATTAGCCTGTTGAGTATTTCCTGCAGGATATCTGACCCATCACATGAAGAGGAGGGCCCCCCAGAGATCGCTCTGCACCCATGGCAATGCAATGATTTAACACGCTGGGCACGAATGGAAAGCAACTTCTCTGTTCAGACATGGGGCTGCTGGTTCGGCAAAGCCCCGAGCAGGCGGCGCAGACGCTGGGCTCCCAGGGAGGCCCGGCCCTGAGCCACTGACGTGCGTGGCTGTGCCAGGGCGCACGGCTAGTGTCTGCCCTCAACGCCCACCCTCTCCACGTGTCACCGCAGAGAGAAACGTTCTTTGGTTACCGCTCCGATCTCTATTCTTGAGAGAGTTGGCGAATCAGGTTTTGCGTCCAATAATTTCTGGACATTTTTTTCCATTCTGACCGTCTTTAAGTCTAGATAGGATTCAGTCAGGTGGTCCTTATGATCTATAAAATAAATAATTGAGAGTCAAAAGAAAGGGTCAGGAAGAAGCTATTGCTTGTAATAATCACAGCTGCTGGGGCGCCTGGGTGGCTCGGCTAGTTAGCATCTGCCTTCAGCTCATGTCATGATCTCAGGGTCCTGGGATCGATCCCCGTGTTGGGCTCCCCGCTCAGCAGGGAGTCTGCTTCTCCCTCTCCCTCTGCCTCTCCCCCCCCGCCCCTGCATCCTCCCATGCCCCCTCCTTCACTCTCTCTCAAATAAATAAAATCTTAAAAAAAAAAAAAAAATCACAGCTGTGGTTTACTGGACCTTACTGCAGGCCAGTGCTGGTCTCCACCCTCCCTTGGCAGGTGTGAAATAGGCCTAGACAGGTAAATGGCTTGTCCAAGGTCACCCACAGCTAGTAGGAGGCTGGGGCCTCGCAGGAGCCATGCCGAGACATGGAGGGTGAACTCTCAGCCACAGGAACAAGGCTGGAACTTGAATCCTGCTTTCTGGGTCCTAGCCCAGCACTCCCCCCAGCAGCAGGTGCAGTGTCTTGAGAATGCTATCCCTTCTAAACAGAGTGTTCTAGGAGGTTCCCCAAGGCTGATCCCTGCACTGTTAGTCCATGACAAAGTTCCCACCAGGCCACAGCGAAATAAGAAAAAGGACAATGTAGTGAGTTTTTCATGAAATCCCATTTATTTAAGATCAAGGCTTGCCCTTGACTCTGAGATCATGCCTGCCATCTTCCCTTGTATTACAACGTCCTTTCGGTTATGACGTGATGGGACAGAAGACGGTGGTCCTGGCCGAGTGTCAGTGCCCGGAGTGACCTCTAGAGTCTGGGGCTCAGGGATCTGAGCAGGGAGAGGGAGACCAGCAGAGAGGGAACTTACTTGATGAGCAGGCCTTCTCGAGCTCCTTAATTCGCACACGCAGTTCAGACAAGGCCTTTTTCTGCCGCTGAATGATTTCCTCATGTCGGGATCCTTTGCACTTGGCCCCTAGATCACTGAAGGATTGTTCCTGTGGCCAGAATGGTGCAGAGGACAGCTTTGTTAGGGGTCGAATCTCTCTCTCTCTCTCTTATATTCCAAGAAACATGTCCAACTCATGACTAGCAGAGACCCTGTCACTTAGTACCTTGGAAGCCACTGGAAGGGACTCCAGCGCAGAAGGAATTTAAATTTTCCATTTCAAATATAAAGTCACATCTAGGAAGATTTCCAACTCTCTTACCTACTTAGCATATCTATGAATAAAATCCCTATGTTCCCTCCCCGTGTTTTATATTTTCTTCTAATATTCTTATAAGCTTGGGTTTCCAGTTGTTGTCATTTGGGTCTTATCTCAGAACAATCACATCAAATTCTGCTCCAAGAGGGGCATTTTTAGGTAAGGATACACGGTACTTTCTTCTTGACTGGTAATAAGGATGGCTCTTTAATATTTGCTACGGGGAATTTGATAGATTGGCTCCCGGTTGGTCTGGAGAAAGGAAGACCTTCCTTTGAGACTTCTGGAGGTTCTACTGTCCAACAGAACTTTCCGGGATGAGGGGACGGTTCCACTCCTTGCACTATCCAATATGGCAGCCACCAGGCGCAGAGATAGTGTAGGGCTTATGAAGGGCATAGGCAAGGAGAGGTCTTCTCTATCTTTTAAGGGTCCTGTTCACCTTTCAGATTTAGAAGAATGCAAGGTTCCATCTTTGGGAAAAATTCCCACACCATACAAATTTGCATATAGGGGTGTCTGGGTGGCTCAGTTGGTTGAGGGTCTGACTCTTGATTTTGGCTCAGGTCATGATCTCAGGGTTCTGGGATTGTGCCCGGCACTGGGATCCTCACTCAGTGGGGAGTCCGCCTAAAGATTCTCTCTCTTCCTCTCCCTTTGCCCCTTCCCCCACGCTTGCACGCTTGCGCTCTCTCTCTCTCTCTGTTTCTCTGTCTCTCTCTCTCTCAAATAAGTAAATCTTTAAAAAATTTTTGTAGAGATTCTGGAGGTTCAGGGCACCCCGAAGCCCAGTAACAGACTCTATGTGTCACATGGGCTTTGTGAGAGCCATGTCTTTGTCTCCACTGAGACTGTGTCGTTCCCAGGGCCCAGCACTGGGCCCGAGGTTAGGAGACGGTCAACGGTTATGGAGCCTGAATGAAATGAGGTGGGAAACAGGAGTGGGAAGGAGCTTGCTCCAGGTTTCTGGCTGGGACCAGGGCTCAGCAGCAAAAAGAAAGGGGTGCTCCACCTGTGGCTGCACTTAGTAGGCCCTCACTTGACCCTGACACTGTCTTTAGCCCGCTTTCAGTCTGTATGGCTGGTCCACTCTTCTCAGGTCGATTCTACACCGACCTTGCTGTCTTTGAGGATGCATGTTTGCCCAGGAATGTCGTGTGTGTGTGTGTGTGTGTGTGTGTGTGTGTGTGTGTGTGTGTGGCCGTGCGTGTGTGCGGAGAGGAGGGTCTCCTGACCTGGGGGTGGGGCAGCCACACAGCGAGGCTGGAGGCTCAGCGACGGCCTTTATTCTGCCTGAGGAGTATGCCTGAGCCCGATGTGACCCTTACTCATGGCTCTTCTGGGAATTTGTTTATTTAGAGAAGAAGATGGAGATTCTTTCTCATACAACTCTGAAGCCCTCTGACCCACGCTGGCTTAGGAAGCAGGAAGTGGCCTGAGTTTGGAAAGCCATTCTGAGAAAGAACAAATACTTTTTCCCTTTTATCTTGCAGGCCCCCTGCCATCCTCTTCAAGTTAATCCTGCCTCATAAGGGAAACTATACTCTTGGCGTCCATTCAGCAGTCCGTCCTAGCAAACTCGTGCAGAGTTGGAGGGGGTCTGGGGTGAGCAGGAGCCCGGTGCCGCCTCCTCTGCGCCCCACCCTGGGCCTGGCATACAGCAGACACTCAATGGTTGCTGGACGAATGAACAAATATGGGCTGGGCCCTGCACGGAGAGCCTGGGATTCCGACAGGTCTGAGACAGCAGCGAGCCTCGCTCCCGGCCCCGCAGAGCTCAGGGCGCGGGACCACCGGGGCTGCCCCGAGCACCTTTAACTTCTGTGAAAGCGCTGTGCACAGCGACGGTGCCAAGGACAGCTGGCTGGGCCTCTGAGCCCTTTCATTCAAGCTGTGCGTGGCCCTGTCTCACTGCTGCTTGGCAGCGGTATGGCATCTTTGAGAAAGCAGGAAGGCAAGCTGACACATTTGGCCCTGTTTCCAAGTGAAAATCCAAAGCCCATTACTGAAATGCCCTGTTCTCTAGTTTCATAAAGCAAAGGGGAAAAGGATGTCCCTGGACTCCAGGAAAGCGGAGGCCTCGAGGAACCTTTGTCCCCCCGGCAGTCAGCCTTCCTTGGACAATGGGAGGCTTCACAGCCCCTGCCGCAGGGCAGAGTGGGAGGGCCACCGTCGGGGACAGCGTGAAGGCTGAGACGTCCAGGCGTGCAAAGGCTCCGGGGCAGGCACCTCGAGAGGAGCCACCGAGAGACGGGCATGGAGCAGAAACGGTACGGCTCTTTGGGAAGACAGTCTGGCCCCATCAAGCACAATTTGGGACGCCCTCTGGACCCAGCATTTTCACATCAGGAATCTGTTCTACGTACAGACCTACAAGCACATTAACTATGGCAACATGTGGCAGTAGACACAGCTTCAACGTCCATCAACGGGGAACCCAGGCTGGACAAGAGGGGTGCAGTGAAATTCTATGCACTCAATTAAAATAACAGAATGGCTTTTTATACTTCCTAGAAAAGATGGTCTTTATATAGCGTCCAGTGGGAAAAATGCAGGTTGCAGAATGTACATGACTTAATATTATTTTGCAAAAAGTTCTATTGAATAAACATGTATATATAGGTTGTGTGTGTTTGTGTGCATAAATAAAATTTATTTCTCTGCAACCCCACATGCTGGTGGCTGTCGTGACTCCTACTTTCCAGATGAGAGAGCATACAATTACCTCTCTGGGATCAGGGTTTGGAACCCAGGCGGCCTGGAGCGGAGGCTGACCTTCGCACACTGCAGGGTCAGGCCTGGGTGAGGGTGGGGGCTCTCTGTGAGGGAAAGGACGGATGGCGCACGGGCCGAACTGCCGATAGCCGTGACCTCCAGCGGCCGTGGTGGGGGGAGGGCGGGGACTCCCGCTGTTACCGTGTACGTTTCACATAAAGGAAGCCATATTTTTGGCACTTAGAATGAAAATATTTTCAGAAGCAAAGACAGGCACCATCGGGCTCCTTTTTAGCATCGCCCCCTGTGCGGCCAGGCCCGGGCGGCGCTCACCTCTTGACTGCTCAAGAGAACGTCAGTGTGGACCGGTTCTATCTGCACCGAGATGTCACACATCTTGGCCGTGTTCCTGGGCTTCTGCTCCTTCTCCTTGTACAGCTGGACTCTGTGTTTCTCTTGGGAGGCCCTAGGGCAGAAAAGATGAGTCACTGGCCAGCGGGGTGGCTGGCAGCCTGAGGTTCCAGGAACCAAGAGTGACCTTTGGAGCCACTGGCAGAACAGAAAAAGGAACTCCATTTTTATAGGTCTTCAAGTCCCGATTTCCAGGGTGTTTAGTTTCAGGGGACTTCTGAAATCACGGCCAGGGTGGCAGACACCTGTCCACCTTGTTCCCGCAGTAAGTCCGCGGGACACCTGCTGGGGCACCTACCGCGTGTCTGCTCTTTCTAACACTTTGTCCTTCTGTTTCTCACCACAGTCCCATGAGTCGGGGGCTCTCCTTGCCTCATTTTACAGCCGTTTGCCCGTGGCCATGAAGCTTGTGAGTGAAGGTGGCTGGCTTTGAAGCCGGGCAGCCTGCGTCTTAAACCACTATGTGAATCCATCCTGGCCAGGAGCCGTGAGGCATATGACGCTACAGGGTAGTCACAAGATGTGGATTTTACTCAACCTCTCCTGGAGACAACATCACTCTTATGTCAAAATAAGGATAAGTTGTGGATGAAACGGCAAACTCACATGTATTTTTTAGACTAATCCGTGGAATGACAATGAAATTTCACATTTATTTTAAGCTGACTTCTTTTACCCCGGTTTATACATTTGTTCAATCAATATTTACAAAGTTCCCTATGGGCCTGCGAGGCACTGCGTGAAGGCTAGGGGGTCAACAGCAGGCAAGGTCTATATGGGGGTCCTTACGGGGAAGGCGGGCAGTTAAACAGGCCATAGCAGCTGTGTGAGGGCTGTTGGGTCAGGTGGAGGGCAGGGGCTGAGAGACCTCGGGCAGAGTGGGAGCCCTTGGCCATGTCTGGTGAGGGTAAGTGACGGTGGGCTTCCTGGAGGAAGTGGCATTTAAGCCGAGACCTGTCCTCTCAGCAGGAATGTTTGTGAGACACAGAACTAAGCAAAACCCTGATTTAAATGATGAGGCTGTGAAGTAATGAAACACATGTCGCCCGTCTGCCCATCCGTCCGTCCATCCATCCATCTATCCGTCCCATCAACATTTACCGAGTGACCTCCATGTGCGAGGCTTGCTGGGCACGTGGGTGTGTCTGGGCTCCCTACACCACGAGGGCCTTCCCACCCACCTGAGCGCCTCCTTGAGGACCTCCAGCTCCCTGTCCTTCCTTTCCACCAGGCAGGTCAGCTGTGCCATCTTCTCCTTGAGCGCTCTCAGCTCGCTGCTTTGTTGCTGGACCAGCGCCATGTTCCGCTCCAGTTCCATCTTCTGCTTTTCATTAAGCTCCCCTGGGAGAGACAGGAAAGCTGGAGAGGGGGGTCTCCTGATCCGGGCTCTGCCGGGGCCGCAGCCGACCAGCCAGGCCTACAAGAACCATGAGGTGGGTCTCCCCTCCAGGAATTCTCCTGGTTGGGTGGGGGGGGCGCGTTAGTAACAGCCAAGGGGGTCTGCCTGTGTCTTAGCAAATGACACCAAAGCTCGGCCTGACCTCGGTGTTCCAGAAGCTGTCAGGGCCCCGCCTCTGCACCTGTGGCATTTTGGGGCTCCCTGGCTCTGCATCTGTTTGCCTAAGGGCATTCCTTCTACGGCCTCTGGGGTCTGCTCCACTCCTGGGTCTGTCCAGCCTCCCCTGGAGATAGGTGAGACTGCAATTCACAGCCCGGCTCCCTCCCCCCTGGGGCGGGTGACCCTGGGGCTGGGCTGGGCCCTGCTCCCCAGAGCCCACCCCTGCAGAATTCAGCCCCAGCTGCAGGCTCTGCCTCTCCTGTACACCTCCAACAGCAGCCTGAGCTCAGGGTCAGCCTCTGGCAAAACCCAAACGGAGACACTTGTATTACCTTAAATTTTCATAGCAACCCTAGAGGGGAGTTACTGGCCACGCCCCCACTTCCCAGAGGCCGAAACAAGCTCCGAGAGGTAAAGGCACTCACCGAAACTCACTGCCGAAACTCACGGGACTAAAATAAAGAGCAGATCCAGAACCAGGTCCAATGTCTCCCGATTCTACAACTGGATGGGCTAGCTTGGCTAGTCCGCTTTCTCATGCCGCAGTACGGAGACAGTCACTCTTTGAAAAATTCAGCCCTAGGCATCCAAATTGGCAAAGAAGTCCAACTCTCACTCTTTGCAGATGATATGATACTTATGTGGAAAACCCAAAAGACTCCACTCCAAGACTGCTAGAACTCATTCAATCAAGGAATTCAATCAAGTGTCAGGGTATAAAATTAATGCACAGAAATTAGTTGCATTCCTATACACAAACAGCAAAACAGAAGAAAGAGAAATTAAGGAGTCGATTCCATTTACAATTGCACCCAAAACCATAAGATACCTAGGAATAAACCTAACCAAAGAGGCAAAGAATCTGTACTCAGAAAACTACAAAGTGCTCATGAAAGAAATTGAGGAAGACACAAAGAAGTGGAAAAACGTTCCATACTCATGGATTGGAAGAACAAATATTGTGAGAATGTCTATGCTATCTAAAGCAATCTATACATTTAATGCAATCCTTATCAAAATACCATCAATTTATTACAAAGAAATGGAACAAATAATCCTAAAATTTATATGAACCAGAAAAGACCACGAATAGCCAGAGGAATGTTGAAAAAGAAAACCAAAGTCGGCGGCATCACAATTCCTGACTTCAAGCTCTATAACAAAGCCGTAATCATCAAGACAGTGTGGTACTGGCACAAAAACAGACACATAGATCAATGGAGCAGAATAGAGAGCCCAGAAATGGAATCTCAACTCTATGGTCAACTAATCTTCGACAAAGCAGGAAAGAATATTCAATGGAAAAAAGATAGTCTCTTTAACAAATGGTGTTGGGAAAACTGGACAGCCACATGCAAAAGAATGAAACTGGACCATTTCCTTACACCACACACAAAAATAGACTCAAAATGGATCAAAGACCTCAAAGTGAGACAAGAATCCATCAAAATCCTGGAGGAGAACACAGGCAACAACCTCTTCGACCTCAGCTGCAGCAACTTCTTCCTAGAAACATCTCCAAAGGCAAGAGAAGCAAGGACAAAAATAAACTACTGGGATTTCATCAAG
>CM052798.1:9704000-9728075 GCA_028533885.1 Nasua narica | reverse complement strand
GGGGGGGGGGTAGGGATATGGACATTGGGGAGGGTATGTGCTATGGCAAATGCTGTGAAAAGTGTAAGCCTGATGATTCACAGACATGTACCCTGGGGCAAATAATACATTATATGTTAATAAAAAATTAAAAAAAAATTCAGCCATAAATGTCCTGGGGGCATTGACAGTACAGTCATAGGGGAAGCAAATACCAATGAAGGTTTGGGGGTGCACAGGGTTTGAGACGAGGACAAGACAAGAGGAATGCTCCTCACCCTCCCTCGATTTCCCCAAGCTGAGCTCTGTGTCCTGACTCCCACCTGCCTGTGCCTTTTGGCTTGATGCAGGCTGGGGCTGGGAAGGGGACGATGGCTCTAGGAAGCAAAAGATGGGAGGCAGAAATAGAAGGACAGGGTTGGGTGGGGGGCAGAGAAAAAGAGCAAAGTAGAAATATTCAGCCCAACCGGTTCGTGGTCTTTGGCCCCCAGGGTAGGTGGCCCCTGATGTCCGGCCAGCTCCAGGAAGCAGGTGATGTGGGTGATTTCGCACCAGCGGAAGGCGAGGCCAGGAGAGAGTACCTTGCTCTAGGTCCCAGAGCGGAGGGGGCTGGGGTCTGTGCCCTCCCTCCAGGCCTTTGCCTCCACAGACAAATCCTCTGAGGCAAAAGGGGATTTTTCCCAAAAAGAAAGTTGCGTTTCCATGCAGAGGTTTGAGCCCTCTGAGAATGCTCCCGTGGCCCCCTGAGCTGCCTTGCTGACCCAGGTGCAATGCTCCAGTGCTGGGACCGCCCAGGAAAGCAGGCCAGCAGGAATTTTAACGCTAAGCTTCCTTAAGCCTGTTCTTTCCTTTCTCAAAGCGGGCCAGGGAGTCAAGAGACGCAGGCGATCATACAAACCTCTCAGATCTGACATTCGGTTGTGGGCCTCCGTGAGGTTTTTCCTTAACCTCATGATGACCTCCTGCTGGGACAGGATTTCCTTCTGAGCAGTCAGCAGGTCCCCTCTGAAACCCACAAAGACAGGCCAAGTCAGCTCACCTCAGGCTCCAGGATGTCCCCAGTGCCCAGAAGGGGTCAGGAAGAAACGCAAGTGCTCCTGCTTCAGTGCGGGGCCACGGGCCACCAGTCCCAGCAAGGGGACAAGCACGCTCTTAAAAATTCTCAGAGCAAAAATTCATTTTGATGCAAATAAGTAAGTAAGTAAGTAAGTAAATAAAATACAGGGAGCTAGGACAGAGGATCCCAGCTGGGTTCCATCTGAGGCTGAGCTGTGACAAATCCTGGCTTATTTCACAAGCGACTAAGTTAAAGTGCAGCGAGGGGACGTGACTTGCCCAGAGCCACACACCCGCAAGGGGCTGAGTTGGGCTCTGAACACAGGTCCACTCAGATCTTTCCATAACACCATCCCGACCTGCTAGAGGATCGAGAAATTCGGACGACAGCGAGAAGACCCCAGACTCGACTCCTTTTTTTCCAGGTTCCGACATGGCCAGAAGCAGGGGTTGCGGGGGGGGTGTCTCTGGCCTGGTGTGCACACACCCCTCGGGTACTCACATCAAGGTGTCACACACTTCGTCTTTGACACTGCTGTCCATCGGAGGCGCCACTGGGGGTTCTCGCTGCACCACCTCCTCCTGGGCTGAATCAGAGGGACCAGTGAGCGTCATTACAGTCCGCGAGCAACTGCTGTTCTCCTTCCCCGGGGCTTAGAAACACCCCGCCACCCTCTGCGGGTGAGCCCCACCACGGGTTCTGTGGGACAGGGTGCGACCCCGACGCATGAGCTCACGAAATCTTCCCAGCTGCTCAGTGAGGCAGGGCTCAGGACCTCCATTTACAGGGGAGGAAAGGGGCACAGGAGGGCAGAACCTGCCGGTTCTGGGAAACTGAGTCTCCCTGCATGCCCGACCCACGGTGCCCTGTTCCTCCTGGGTCACCTGTCAGGGCCGTCCTTTGATGAACGGCAGGGACCCTGCCCGGCCTGCCCGTGCAGAATCCCCGGTGCCTAGAATAAGCTTGGGACCTAACATGCTCTATGAAGTGTGACGAGTGAAGGAAAGCATGAAGTGAGCCCCGCAGCTTATCAGCTGGCTGGAGACCAGGACCGTGGTTCTCAATCTGGGGCGAGCTTACCCCCCCAGGGGACGTCTGGCAGCATCCACAGATGTTTCTGGTAGTCACCCTGGAGTGGGGGGAGCCCTGCCGGCACGCAGAGTGCCGCGGCTGAGCAACCCTGGCCTGAGACCTCAATTTCCAGACTCTCCTCCGAGAGCTCAGCGTCTCTGCGGTACATTGTGTCACCTTGGTCATTTAGGTCGAGTACATGCTCACAACACCGACTTCTTCCCTTGGTCCCTTTTGGATTTCTTTTTAAAGCTGGTTATGAAGGGCTGTTAGACAAAGTCGCCAACTCCGGACGACAGAGAGAAAGGCCCCGCATGGGACGTTTTCACGTGGAAGAGACACTCGGTGGCCTGCCTCTCTGTCGCCCCTCGGCACCTGGCTGCCTGTGCGTCTCCGCGGGCTCCCTGGCTCGGCACAAAGGGCGTCCTGGCCCTTTGTTGTGACCTCTGTCTAACCTGCGCCTTGAGGGCCTCCAACCTGGTTGGGTAACGGCAAGAAAATGGTGCTCCCAGGGAAAAATGGAGTGTTCAAGCGAGGTGCAGCCTTTCCTGGCCCGCCATCAGCCTACGGGGACCCACGGGATGATTAGAACCCGCCCCGAATGCTAAGATTTCCGCAGCGTCTCTTTGGACCGACCTGGGTCGCTGTCCTTCAAGGTTGCAATCTCTCCTTCTATCTTCCTGTGGTGCTCGGTCACTCTTTGGAGTCTTTCCTCAAGGCTCACGATCGTCTGAGAGTGCTGCTTGATTAGCTCCTTATATTCCCTGATTTCGGTTTCGAATCCGTGTTTCTGGGAGTCCTGTTCTTCCTGAAGGGCCTTCACTGTCTGCTGCTGCAGCTGTATCCGCTCCTCCATGATGAGCTGGGAAAACAGGGAAGTCATCAGTGCGATCCTGGGAGCCGGGTGGGACGCCAGGGACGACAATATCGAGATGCCCTCTTTGCACCCACAGGCATGGAACTCGGACCCACCTCAGGGCCTTTGCACGTGCTGTTCCCTCTGCCCGGTATTCTCCTCCCCCTAGGTCCTTGCACGGCTGCCTCCTTCTCGTGTTTCATGTCTCAAGTCCAATGTCACCTCCTGCGAGAAACCCTTCCTGGACGGTCTGTCTGAGGAGCAGACCGAGACACTTCCTGTTCCATCTATCGCTTTCATTTTCTGCGACGTGCTTATCACCATCGGAACCATCTCTTTTCTTTATTTCCCATTCCCACTAGAACGCGAGCTCCAGGAGAGCAGAAACTTACTTTTCCTTATTTACCGACGTACCCACAGCACCGGTGTCGACATCCCTGCCCAGCATCCAGACCTAATTGCTCAATAAGTATCTGTCGACTTAACGAATGAACGCTTTTTATAAGAAAAAGAGAATGAATTTGTATTTCTTTTTTTTTAAATTTCTTTTTAATTTTTTAAAGTAGGTGCCATGCCCAGCTTGGAGGCCAACATGGGGGTTGAACTCACGACCCGAGCTGAGATCGAGAGTCGGATGCTTGACCGGCTGAGCCACCCAGTCACCCCCAAATTTCTATTTCTTAAACACAGAAATTCCCAATCCTCACCAAGAGGTGAGCCGGACCCTTTCCCAGGGCCACCCTGTCCTCCCTGAGGCTCTTCTCGGGGCGTCTGGCTGCCTCCTCCTTGCTCCCCTCCGGCTTCTCCGACTACTCCGTCCTCGGCTCTCCTGCCCACCCCAGACTCCTGCTCCGTATTCCTGGCTGACATGTTGGGCCGCAGCCCCCGATCCTGAAGCTCACGCACACACACTGGTTTAGCGATCCTGCCTCCTCTACACTGAGATGTCTTGTCTTGCTTTCTCCCCCAAATCTACTGGACCACCACAAGTCTGGGGCACGTTTGAACTTCGCTGCCCCACCCTCGCCTCAGTCTGAATTCTTCGTCTTCCCCAGAAGACAGACCCTCCCCGATAAGAGCCACTCTGACCTCCATATTCCCGTCCCTATGTTACCCATAGGCCATCTGCGCCCTGGGTGCCCCGGATTGAAGCCCAGCCCCTCCCTCTCGGTGCTCATGTCCCATCAATCGGTTATCAAGTCCTGCCATTTCTCTTGTGTCTGTCCTTATAGCCACTCCTTCCCGGGCTCCTGTGCCACCCGAGTCTGCAAGTCCTTATGACTCTGGGCTACAGACACGGCCACTGTGTGCCACAGCTCAAGCTGGCCTCTCCAGCTCCAGTCCCTCTCAAATTCACTTTGTGCATTTCGGCCAGATGAGTCCTCATTACTTCCTTGCCCATAGACCTTTTGGTTGAATGTATGAATGACAGATGAGTACAGTATTGAGCACTGATGGTGGAGGGCCTTGAATGCCGAGCTGAAAAACTTAAAATGTTATCTTAAGGTCTGCGGGATAGTCACTGAATACTAAGGTCTGGGGCTGCTCAGTCCTTCAATCTGATCCTGTGAGGACCCCGTATTATAACATCTTAGAATGCCTGGAGAGAGGGCATCGTAGCCTCTGTTCGCCTTTCCTTCGAGACCAGTGCTTCTCAGTGATTTTGCCCCCTTCCCCAGAGGACATTGGGCGAAATGTGAAGACACTGTGGGTTGACTCGTGTGGAGGGAGGACGCTACTGGCCCCTAGCAGGTAGAGACCTGGGGCGACGTTAAGCATCCTGTGATACACAGGACGGCCATGCACAAGAAAGGGTTATCCGGCGGGGGGCACCAGCAGCACCCAGGCCGAGAGCCCCCGGTCTAAGTCACGAGTCCAATCGGCACTGCGATCCTCCATCGAGGGAAAGACTCCCGTCCCCAGAAGGCACCAACTCACCATTTTTGTTCTGGTGGTTTCCAGTTCCGCTAACGCTTCATTTAATTTCATGGTGAGGCTCTCGGCTCTTAGAGTCTCCACTGTCTTGCTTTTCTGGGTCTCTTCTAACATGGCCAGTGCATCGTTTAATTTATTATTTAAAACGTCTTCTTTTTGCACTTTTATGTCTATTTCCTGGACAAACACAGCAAACATCAAATTAACAGAAATTTGGGAATGAATATTTACCCTAGCTGCCCCCTGCCCCAGCCCCCCATTTTCAGAGAGGAGGTGAATTCTATTCTGTTAATGTCCCTTTTTCAGCCCAAAGTCCATGCTTTCTCAGGAAGGTTCCAATTATCATAGAGCTGTCTTTTCTCTCCAGCTGAGACTGTCTCCTTGTGATTTCTGGTCTCTGAGCTCAGTTCTGTCACCTGGACTGCACTGAGCGAGTTTTTATTTCTCTTTTATGAGTCAGCCCTTTAAATATTTGAGGACGGCTGTCATGTCTCTCTCTAAATCTATTTTCCAAGATAAATGTGCCGAGCTCCTTCACCCTTTCGTCCCAGGATCTGCCTTCAGCACCCTTCCCTGCATCCCCCCTGGCTTCGGAGGGAAGGCCTCCCCTCTTCCCTCTAGGCTCTGGCAAGGTGGACCCCCCTCACCACAACCGTACACACTTCATCCCTCCTCCTGGATCCACTCTTTCAGTCCTGGACTCCCCAAATTCTGCTCTCCTTCAGGAGCCCCTCTTTAGACCACATGGAATGTAAGCTTCATGACTGGTCCCGGGTGTGGGCTTCACGAACTTTATTTACTTGATTTTATTTTTATTTCTTAAAAAGATTATTTATTTGAACGAGCGAGTGAGAGAGAGAGAGAGTGTGTGTGTGTGAGCGGGGAAGGGGGTGGAGGGGCAGAGGGAGAAGCAGACTCCCCACTGAGTAGGGAGCCCGATGTGGGACTTGATCCCAGGACCCCGGGATCATGAGCTGAAGGCAGACGCCTAACCGTCTGAGCCAGCCAAGCACCCCTACTTGACTTTATTTTTAAAGAGCGATTTGGGGCTCACAGCACAATTGAGAGGAAGATACGGAGCTCTCTTATTTGCTCTCTTCCCCCACAATGGAAGAGCCCCCCATCACCCACATCCTGCACCAGGTATACCTTTGTTCCAACTGGTAAACCTGCACTGACATATCACAGTCACCGAAACTCCGAGCCTGACGCCAGGGTTCGCTCCGTGCTGTACCCTCGACGGGTCCGGACAGACGTGTAGTGACACGCATCTACCGTTCTAGCACCGTGCAGACTAATTCCACTGCCCCGAACACCCCCGGTGCTCCATGCAGTCGTCGCTCCCCTCCACCGACCCCGGCCTTCTGTCTCCACAGTTCTGCCTTTTCCAGAACGCCGTCGACTTGGAATCGTACTGTATGCGGGCTTTTCACAAACGCTGTTTCATCCAGTGTGAAATAGCCGGTGGGATGTAGTGCTGGGTCTCAGCCTCTGTTGCTGGCAGGGTGAACTGCTGTGACCTTTTCGGAGGCTCATTTGGGAACATGCGTCAAGAGGCCAAACGTGCTTACGCCGGGTGACCTAGCGACTCTACTTCTGGGACCCCATCCTAAGGACGTAACCCCACACTTTCGCAGGGACTGACACGTGGGTCTGTCCAGCCAAGTGTTGTTTCTTTACCCGAGGGGGAAGTGGGAAACGGTCCCAGGGCCCAAGCACGGGGGACAAGTCAATAAACCGGGGTCCACCCAACGTAGCGCCAAACCCGGTCAGCCAGCCGTCCGGGGCGGCTTGTGGAGAATGGTCCGTGCCATGGAGACGTTTTGGTAACATATTCGGTGAGAACACAGCATCCGGGTCCGTGGGCACAGTGTAAGGGGGTCAATCACTGTCACAGACGCAGGTTTGCCGACGTCTGTAAAAAGGACCAACGTGTAGATGGTCTGGGAGGAAGCAGGTCGAAATGTCACTCGGGGTAACTCCACTCCGTGGAAATCAGGCAGGGGCAGCTTTTTATCTTTTCCGAACGATTTCCTATAATGGTTGCTCCTTTCATAAATGGAAGGGAAATGGATTTAAACACGAGAAAAACCCATTTCGTCACACGATTCCTGTAAGCCTCACCTGGGAGCTGCTTCCTTCTCTGCGTATCATCGTGGCTGCTGAGACATCCCGGGGCAGACTGTGTGCAGCCCTGGCCAGAGCAGGTTCCCCCCGCATCTCCCCCCCACGGCCCGGGGACGCTGGCAGGCGTCCCACGGAGGCGCCAGTCACCTGCAGCGCCCAGTGGAAACCTCCCGCCGTCCGTCCGGGAGAATCCATAGCAAACAAACGGGTTCTCTGATGGGCTGTGGAGCCGCCCAAGGGCAGAATGCACTGCCTGGGGTCTTTGCTCCTTGCCATCAGCTCACCCACTTTGACTCAAGGACAGGGTGACAAAGTTGACTGTGCCCCCGGGTCTGGATGTGTTTTTCTTCTCCCCGCTCTCCTTCTTTCTCTTATGCCCATTGCTCTTCCGTGTAGACCAGGAAAACGGCACGTGAATAAGCAACTCTATGTCTAGGGGTTTCTTTGACCTTGTCCTTCCTTGGTCTTTCCTGGCACATGCAGACTTCCTGGGGAGGGATCCCTGTTTCTCCTTGTCTGGTGTGATGCCCCTGGTCTGCCTGGAGGGCTGTCTCGAGACCACACCCTCAAATGTCACCGTTGTTTTCCCTGAGGCCGTTGAGGGTGTTGAACACACAACAGAGTCCTCTCTATGGCGATGCTTAGGAGGGATTCTCTCTGGATAGAGCCCTGAGAATGGCCCGCTATCTACCAGCCCTCGGTTCATTTCATCCACAGAGCCGTGTAGCCACCTGAGCTCTCCCTTTCACTGTAACTGTTAGAGTAAAAACTAACCCTCTGCTGATTTCACTGATACACTTTTTTTTGGGGGGGGGGGGGGACATTAGTCTCATCCCTGATCCATATGATGTCCTGACTACTCCACTTTAAAAATGTTAGTCTCCTTTCCTCCTGCCCCTGACTGAAGTATTTTATGGAAGATCCACGGAGAATCGTTTGGGGAAACACGGCTGCGTGTGAACAGATTGGGCCCCTGGGGCTCCGTGGGCCCGCGGAGTGTGCCCGCCCTCCCTCGGGGCGCCGGCCGTGGCTGAGAAGCCTGGCATCATGTCCCCCAGCCCGGGGCATGCTCCAGCTGGTCTGGTCCCTCTTAGAAAGCGGTGCCTGGGGCTGATTCCAAACGTGGACGTACACGCGCATCTCTCTGGGGCAGCGGTGCTCCAGGCCCCACGTGGGGCTGCTGGTTAAAGATGCAGATTGCTGAATCCGCCCCAAAGACCAGGAATCCCAATCTCTGAGGGCGAGGCCGGGAAATGGGCATTTAAATACCGCCCTGACCACCCCTGCCTGAGGGGATTCTACGCACACTAATGTTTGAGATTCGTGGGGTAAAGAAAATGATCTAAGATGGGTGGGAAGAGATGCAAAGACTTTTTCGTCCCGTCTGGTCTTCGAAGTCCTCTGAAATTGTATTTACCTGAGTTGAAATTTAACCCCCTATCGTCAGGCTGTGCATTTGATGGCTTGCCTTGACTTTTGTGACATGAGCCATTGTGTGTGTGGCCCTTGTGCTGTTGAAACCCAGGAGCAGGGAATTCCGTCCTACGGCGCGGAGGTGCCCAAGACAGGGTCCCGTACAACGACCTGCGCTCCTACGGTGTCTGCTCCCCCCAGGAACAATCGTAAGTGCGGTTTGAGTGGATACGTCATGATACCACGGGGACAAGTTCTGGCGGAGACGCTGCTGTCCAGGTGATGAGAAATTCCGGCGTCCACCTCCTGATATCCCCTCTGTGACCCCAGGCAGCTGAGGCCACACACCGTTCAAGGATAGTAGGGGTAGGAAGGGGACAGCGGGGTTTGGTTGTGCCCCTCCACTTCCCAGCTGTGAGAGAATAATAATAATAGTGACAGCCAACACAGAGTATTCGCTGAGTGCTGGACGCTTTCCTATGTGTTTTATGAGCTTGTTAGCAATCAAGCCTCCCAGCTCGATGGGGCTGATCTATTGGCATCACCTGGATTTCATAAGCAGGGAAACGCAGGCACAGAGATGGTAAGACACTTGCCTCAGGGTGCACAGGCAGAAAGCAGCAGAGGTGACATTTGAACCCAGACCACCTGTCTCCAGAGCTCTGCTCTTCACTGCGCTGGGCGCCTCCATGTCCGCCCCTCTCTGAGACTCTTACCTCTTTCTGCTTGGTCACGTAGTTCTCCAGATCTTGCACCTTCCTCTTTTCCTGCTCTATGGCCTCTTTCGCTTTGTGTTTCTCGTAGGCGAGGCTGCTCTCTGAGATCTGGAAGTCAGTGACAACTGGTCTGAGGGAGCGCACGTGAGAGAGGACAGGAAGGGGCACCACGAGGGAAGCCAGGATTAGTAATCATGGGGACCGGTGAGTCAGGGTTTGCAGCAAGGGCTCGGAGCGTCGGGGAACCGGACGCTCACGGGAGAGAGGGTGGGAATCTTGGCCTGCCCACCACGGTGCCGAGAATCTGAAGGTCGTGTCTGGTTAGTCACCGCATAAAAGAGAGGGTTATTCATCGTTCAGGATTTTGGGGCTGTGTTCAGGAAGTGACGTGCTGGTGAGTATTCAGGTCAAGGCATTTGGCACTGAGCCAAACCGGAACGTGGGCCTTCCGTTGGCAAGTACCTGACTTCTTGGAAGGTGGGGCAGGGGATGCAAAGCGTGGGGGACACACCTCCTGTCCCAGCGGACCTGCCGTGCACGCGGCTTCAGGCTCTCTCCGGCCTTCAGAGGCTTGGGCCCAAAAGTTGATGTCTGGGACAGTTTGGAACTGAGCACATGTAGCCCTCAGGGGGTGGGGACTGAGGACCAGCCTCGTCTACACAAGCCCCAGGAGGTACACGGCACAGGGGGGTCGGAAAACTCAATTTGTAGCTTGGAATCCTTGCGGTGATGCTCCCATACAAACACAAAGTTCACAGAAAAATATTTTAAACATATGCATGTATGCATAGACAAAGGCCTGAAGAGATACGGACTGAAATGTAAATATCGGTTATTTTGGGGGTTTGGGATTATGGCAATTTACATTTTCCTCTTTTTGCTGGTCTGTATCTTCTACATTTTCTTGAGTGAACATACATTATCTGGCAAAAAGAAAAATGACTGAAAATCATACTAGGGAATGCGGAGCGGAGTGGGGGTGGGTAGGACGAGGCTCTGGGGCCGCGGCGCTGGAGAAAAAGACGGTCTTCCCAGCAGCCCGGCGGTCGGAGCCCAGTGTCCACGGCCACCATCCCCCCTGCCCTGCTCTGCACAGGCCTCCCGCCCCACGTGGGCTCTGACTCAGCTCCCTGCGCGAGCTTGGCACTCGCCTGCTGCTAAGTCTGCTAAGACGGTCCAGCCCCCACCCTGTCAGTGGTAAGAGGCTGCGGCCCCCTTCTGCCTGCCCCGTGGGACTCGGCGCCACCTGGCGTGTCACAGCTGAAAATAATGATACGGACGCCTCCTGAAATGCTTGTGACGCGAGCGCGCTGGGCACCAGGCACCAGGCATCTCATCAGCAAAGCCCCGGAGCGTTGGCCCAGCGAGCCACGTTCTGCAGGTGAGGACATGGTGGCTGTCACCAAGGCAGTAAGAGGACGAAAATGTAGAGGTCACGCCGCTGAGGAGTGACGGTGCACACCGGTGCCCCGCCCTAACCATGCGGCCACTCGGCTTCCGGACCGTGACTTACGAGTCGTCCTGGTTAAAACCCCACCCTCCCCAGAGGCACAGACCTGCTTCTCCGCTCCTGCTTAGTTGGGCACGGGGTCCCCCGCACCACGCAGGAGCCCACACCTCAAGCCCCCACCCCTGGCCCGTCTGCGTAAGGGACCCTCTGGGCACAGCTGCTGACAACAGCTTGACCTCGCCCCCTGCACCGGCTGACGCTCCCACTGCCAAGGTCTTTGCTGGACTGACTCCCCCCGCCGCCACCCCTGCACGGGACCCCCACCTCCCCGCCCCACCTGGCCGCTGACCTCGCCTGGGCAGGTACTTGATAATGAACACACGGACTCCTCCCAACCAACGTCCAGGGTGGTTGTCACCACACCCAGGTTACAGGTGGGGGCACAGAGACGCAAGGCCCTTGCCCAGGGTCAAGTGGCTCGTTGGGGCAGAGCTGGGATTTGAACCAGAATCGGCACTATTCACCCACCTGCTTTACCCGCTCTGCGTCTCCCTCCGGGTTTCTTCCCCGGACCTCTCATCGGGCTTCCATCTTGTTCCGGCTTCGTTTCCTTCCTCATGCTGTTCTCCTGTCCCTGCGGCTACGGGAGGTCCCTGTCCTCTGCAGCTCGGTCACTTTACCCAGCAGCATTTTCTCACCCCAGATGTTCCCTTCATGCTCCTTCTCCCCTCCAGGTCTCGCTCCAGTGTCACCTCCTCAGAGAGGCCCTCCCTGCCTGCGGCCACCGTCTACCCCACCCCTTCCCCCAGGCCGGTGGCCCTGGAGTTACCGTGGGCACCTGCTTCTGTGGTGTTTGTCCCCCAGCCAAGATGGAGCGTGGAGAGGACACGGCTCTGGTCCTTCTTGTGCACAGAGGTGTCCCCGACGCCCAACACGGCCTGGCCCACGCTAGGTGCTCGGGCTGCATTTGTGGGTGGATGAATGAAACAGAATCGGACGATTCACGGAGTCATTACTGTGGTTCTGGGAGTTCTCTGAGGGCCAGCCTCTGTCTGTGCCCCGTGTCCTCGGAGCCCAGCTCATGGAGCTGCCACTACAGGTCACTGCGTTCTCTCCCTGGCCTCCGCTCCTGAGAGCCCTTCTTCGCCTTCTTGGGAGGGGGAGGTTGGGGTGTTTGGGTTAACCTGAGTGACAGCCCTCCTCTCAGCCTTGGGTCTGCCCTTCATGGCGGCTCCAGGCCGGTGTGGCCGTGGGCCTAGTCCCCAGGCTGGTGAAGGTGGCTAGCGGTGGATGTCTCCAGTGCTCCCCAGGCACGGCGCCTGGGCCTGCCCAAATCACTGTCACCCTCTCCCCGAGGGTGCCTTCTTCTCATCCACCCGGGACCTCTGGCACTTGCCCGAGGGACTGCCACGCAAGCTTGTTATGTACCGGTCTCCGCCATCTTACTCCACAACTGTTTGTGTCTCCACAAAACGTCTGTGAAGCCAGGAGACCAGAGCGGTGAGGGAATGTCTGTCTACCGCACCCATGTTGTGTCATAGATACCCTTTAGTGAGGAGGAGGGAGAGGCTGGCTGCGGGACCGACCCCGACCCCGACCCAAGGGTTCTCTCCTGGAGCGCATCCTGCTGCCCTCGGTGGCCGAGCAGGAGATGCTCACGTAGAGGGTCGTGTACGAGGAAGGTGCAGTTCTAAGTCCTCTGTCTACGTTAATTCATTTGATCCTGCCAGGCAGGGATTGTTACTATACCCATCTTACAGAGGAGGCAACTGAGGCCCAGGAGGTTAAGTGACCTGCCCTAGGTCATACAGCTAGTGAGCTGTACGTGACATTGGCCACTTCCCACAGAAGTGCTGCCCAGACCCTGCCCACTGGCCGGCCGTACTCTCCATCGGGCACAGACCCAGGGCTCACATCTGGCCTCAGAGCTCCCTCCACAGGGGTTTTGGCTGCTATGGCCCATTTAGCTCTCTGCTCCCCCTACCTCCTTCTGTTGGGTCAAGTGGTTCTCCAGATCTTGAACTCTTCTCCTTTCTGTCTCTAAAGCTTCCTTTGCTTTCCTTTTCTCATGGGCCATGTTGCTCTCCAAAACCTGAAAATCAACGACCAGTCTTTTTGGTTGCCTGCGCATTTCGGGGGGAAGCTGCTCATTCTGGCCACACTATGAATAGTGCTAGCAGCTCCCATGCTGCGGGGTGGGGAGGGTGAGTATCCACGCCGGAGCCCATGGCCGGCACGTCACACACAGTGAACCCTCTCACGGCGACCCTAGTGGACGAGGTAGTGGCCCCGGTCTGTAGATGAGGAAACTGAGGGACAGGAAGTTGCACAAGGCCCAGGGGTCATGCAGTTGGTTGGAGGTGAGGTCAGGATTTGAGCCCCATGAGGAGGACCGAGGCCCTCGGCCGGGACCATGTGAGCAGAGGGAACCGGCTCTTATTTTAGTCTGAGCTCTTATCACTGCGCCAGGCAGCCACTCTGATAAGAAGGAGAATCTCCTTAATAATGGATATCCTATATTTAAAATATGTGTCTTAAATAGAATTAGGTTTTAAGGCGCGGACAGCATTTTGAGCTCATGAGCTGCAACGTGACAATTTCTAGAAGGGGTGGGGGTAAGCCTCACACATGGAGCTCGGAGAGGGCACATGGGGGAAAGTGTGGTTCGGTGCTCGTGCTCAAAGAATTTTATTTAGGAATTAAATGGCAGATGCCAATCCCAAAGGATAGGAATTGCTCATGAGGCCCCTGTTTAGTCACTGCAAGAAAGGGCACGTGAGCTTTCAAATGGGTTGAGTTCTAAGCACCGGCTTGACGGTAAGACGTCTGGAACTTGGAACATGGTTTCCATTATAAGTCGTGGTTAGGGCCCCAGATTAGCCTGCCCAGGTGAGCCTGGCTGACATATTAGCTATTTCGCTGTGCAAAGTCATTTAAAAAAATCCCAACGCTCCGCTGCTCCAATAGCAGCCCTAAGGGAAGCAGAACAGCGGCACCGAGGGCGGTGGCACACTGCTGCCGAACACTGGAGGGGAGTCGGGGTTTCCTGTAATTCGTGAAAGAGACATTCGAGCACTTTCCAGGGATTTAGGGTCGGCTCCGCTGCATCTGCGTGCGCACCTACACTCGTGACTTTGCTTGGCAGCTCCCTTGCAGCTGAGAGGGGCACTAAGGGGAAGGCTGTCCCCGTGACCCGACACACAGGGGTCCCGGCCCCTCCGCCACTCGGCTCCCAAGTTCCCAGGCAGGTAACGGGAGTCCACCTTTAACGTCACCTTGAAACCCGCATTATGACCTAGCATTCTTCGTCCTTAAAGATTCATGTGATAACGTGGCAGAAGGTCTAATGAAAAGAAAAATCAAACAGCCGTCTGAGGTTGATTAAAGACTGTGTCTGGGACTTAAATCTCTGATTTCACTGTCAAGAAACCACAGAGAGATTCCGCTGGGAGAGGATGGAGAGAGAGAGAGCCCGAAGAGGCTGCCCTTTTCCTAGGCTTGGGGTGACCCGGCCACAGGTCCTCCCTGCAATGAGGCTGACCCCATCATGCCTTCTTCCCTAAATCTCTCTCCTGAAGTCCCCCATGACCTCGACATCTCTAAATTATAAGGCCTTCTCCAGGCCCCTGAGCTGAGTTGTTGACTTCTCAGTGGCATTCGGCCCCTGTGAACCCTTGGGAGACTCTGTTCCTCATCAACTCCCCTGGAGAGATAACCCAGGGCCCGGCCTCAGTGACACTGTTTACACGGGTCACCGCGCACAGCCGCACAGGGGACCCCAGGTGACACCCAGAACATAAACATCTTCCCTCCTTGGATCAGATGGGATCACACGGGCTCTGCCTGGCCCGCCCCCTTGTCTCTCCCGAAACGGTGGGTGGGCGAGGACGTCACCGAGCAGTGAGGATCGGGAGAGGGTCCGTAGGGAGGGATGTGCCTGTTATCACAGCTACTCACACATAGTTGTGTGCCTGTTTAAACAGCTACACGGACTGAGCAACAATTCTGGGTCAAACACTGCCCTGCGCATGACTGCCGACCCTCGAAGCCACTCGGAAAGGAGGGAGGTCCTGAGCGATCTGCTGAGGCCCATATGTTGTCCAGCCAGGATCTGAACCTGTGTTGCACGTGGCTGCAAGGCCTGCACTCTCCACCCCTCTGAGCTGCCTCGGGGTGCAAGAGCTCATGAGAACAGTAGGTGAAAAAGACTCCGAGGTCCAAGGGTGAACACAAGGTAAGCTTGCACCGACGATGTCATAGATCTCTCCCCAAAGCTGGTTTGGTAACACCAGTGCAAGTACAAAATCTTCAACAGGGGAGAAGAGCCCTGCCCTGGGCCACCGTGGCTGGAGAACCGAGTCCAATTCTGGCTACTGCACTTCAGGAAGAAAATGGAGCGGGTGTTGCCAACTCAGATGTCTACAAGGGCCAGACAGGGGCTGGCAAGGAAGCGGGCTGTGATGAACGCAGCAGGGAATGGTGGGGACGGTGGGAAATCGCTGCTGCTTGGGTGAGCTCCCGTCCACTTCTGCCAAGGGGAAATGGGGCCAGATTTTCTGACTTTTCAGGAGAGAATGGAAATCTGGATTTTTAAGTAAATGTTATGAATTCAAAATAAAATACTCGGGGGCCAAACATAACATGTCCCCAGGCCCTTTTCAGCTGGGGAGCTGCCAATCTGTGCCTTCTGGAGAACGGAGGCCAGAGGAGGGGACCAAGGCCAGGAGAAACAAGGGCATTTGGGTCTGGAGAGGAGCAAGCCTCTAAAAGTTATTATGTGGACGAGGAGGTGGACAGGTCTCGCAGGAGCCCAGGAGGCCCCTGGGGAACTGACGCTCTTCTGGGAGAAAGAGTTCGCTTGTGCTCAACCTAAAGGAAGAACTGTCTACCAGCCCGAAGCATCACCGCTGGGTTGGACGGCCCTGGCCTGTAGAAAATTCCTTGACAGTAGAGCTGAAGGCTGGTTGGTTTTAGGATGCTGCTGGAGGACTGTCACGGCCCTGAAGTCCCATGACTCCGTACCTGCTCCACACCCATGCTTTGGGACACAATCTCCAAGCAGAAGATGCTCGAGTCACCAACCCCGGCTTGTCTCTCAAGTCCTATCTATGTCTGTATTTTTGCTGTTTACAATTTTTCCAACTGGGTTGTCAAAGTTACGACTCCAGGGCTCTTACCTTGAGCCCCACTGCTTCCCAGAGTAGCCGAACCCTCCCAAGGACAGATCGCTGTAGGAAAGTTCTGCCACACTCTACCCCCTTACCCGTGGTTCCGAGCTCACTTCCACATGGCCCGCAAGCTGGATTTGGGCTCGAGCCGACCGTCTCCCCCAGCTGCATACCTCCTTCTGGCGGACTAAGCGATTCTCCAGCTCTTGGGTTCTCTTCTGTTCTTCTTCTAATGCTTCCTTCACTCTGTTTTTCTCTTGAGTAATGTTTTCCTCCCAGACCTGCAATCCAAAGGCCATCATGTAATAGACATCGTCGCCATGGCAGGAACCCGGACTCTGTGCCCGGAACTGCGCGGGTAGCCCTTCGCTGCTCACCACAGCCCAAGGGGGAGACCGTGGGCAGCCAGGAGCAAGGGATCCAGAGCAGGCAGCCTCAGATCAGAGCCCCAGGTTGGTTCCCCCCGCCTCCCCCGGTGAGTGACCCTGATTTGGGCTCGAGCCGACTGTCTCCCCCAGCTGTCTACCTTCTTCTGGCGGGCTAAGCGATTCTCCAGCTCTTGAGTTCTCTTCTGTTCTTCTTCTAATGCTTCTTTTGCTCTGTTTTTCTCTTGAGTAATGCTTTCCTCCAAAGCCTGAAAGTCAACGACTGTTGTTTAATAGACATAGTTACCATGGCAGGAATCTGGACTCTGTGCCAGGCACTGCACGGGCTAGCTCTCTACTCCTGCCCCTAGCCCTTGGGGGAGACTGCGGGTAGCTAGGAAGGAGCAAGGGATCCAGAGCAGGCAGCCTCAGATCAGAGCCCTAGGTCGGACCTTTCCAGGTGCGTGACCTTAGGAAGGTGAGAAGCGACAGACGCATCAGTTTCCCTGTCTGTACAATGGGGACGGTAATAGTGCTTCCTGCATTGGGTGAATGTGAGGGGCAGATGAGAGGCTGAACACGGGCCACTTGGCAGATGATCATCGTCCATTAGTAAAGGTCAGTCATCTCTTCTGTGATCTCCACTTTGCAGAGGAGGAAACAGACTTAGAAGGATTAAGGATCTGCCAAAGTTACTAGCAAATTACATGAGCAAGGACTCGAATCCTGGTCCATTGACTCGAGAGCCCGTTTTCCAAGCCAGGGGTTGGCAGACCACGGCCTGTTGTCTGCATTTTGTAAATAAAGTTTTATTGGAACACTTCCTTGCTCACTGTTCGTAGATCGCCTGTGACTGCCTTGGTGCTCGCGATAGCAGAGCTGAGCAGTCACGACAGAGCAGCGTGGCCCACAGAACTGAAAATATTTACTATCTGGCTCTTTGTGGAAAACGTTTGCTGACCCAGATCTAAACCATGACTTTAGGTTGATAAAGCAACCTAGAATTTCTTACTATTCAAATGGTCCTCAAATGAGTTAGGATTCATGAGAACGAGTTTAATTAATGAGTTTTGACATCTGTATTTTTAGAAAGGGTGAGAGTGACAGTGTCTTATGGTGTAAGGAAGGTTCGTTTAAAATTGGGACCCCCTCGGAGCTCCGAGGTGACTCAGTCAGTTAAGCACTAGGACCTTTTAATCTCCTAAATGACAAAAGCACAAAGTGATGAGCCACTGACCTAGGGTGATGGCAATGAAGTAGTTAAAAATTCATGGCAATCCCTGAATATCAAAAAGGGCCGACTCTTGGACAAAGATGAGAATCGGTTCATTAAATGCAGTTTCCTGGCCTTCTCCAGAGATTCTGATGTGGTGGGTCTGGGCTGGGGCCCGAGAATCTGTATTTTTTTTTTTTAAAGATTTTATTTATTTATTTGACAGAGAGAGAACACAAGCAGGCAGAGAAGCAGGCAGAGGCAGAGAGAGGAGCAGGCTCCCTGCCGAGCAAGGAGCCAGATGTGGGACTCGATCCCAGGACGCTGGGATCATGACCTGAGCCGAAGGCAGCCGCCCAGCCAACTGAGCCACCCAGGCGTCCCGAGAATCTGTATTTTTAACAGGTGTCCAGGTGGTGCTTATCAGGCAATGTTGGGAAAACCTTCCTCTAAGACTTGTTGCTAAAAATGTGGTCTGCAGCCCTGTGCCATCAGCACCAGCTGGGAGCTGGTTGGAAGTGCAGAATGCCAGTTTCTGCCCCCAACCTTCCTGAGTCAGAATCTGCATTTTAACAGACTCCCCAGGGGCTTCCTGGGCGCCTCTAAGTTTGAGAGGTGCTGCTCTAAAGTATCTTGTAACTGGCTTGGTTTTTAGAAAAGTAAGTCGCAATCTTGGCCATTTGTTTCCTATGACATGTATCAAGAGAGAGCAGAAGATGAAAATAATGTGAAGCTGGTCTTGCAGGTGCTTAGAGACAGTGTGTCAGTTACAAACCAGGACCAGCAGTAATGACTTGAACTTGGTAAATTGACTGTGGTGTCTGAGCTAATAAGGTACCACTTCCAGGAATTTCAGTAACTTTGCTATTTCAAGTTGAATTTTAGAATTCAAGCTTCATGTTAATTCTTCCAATGCTACTCACATATTTAATTAATTTACTTCCATAGCATCAAACAAGGAGTTGCTGAGATTTCTCCTCCCAAGTACATGCCTGCAGAAAAGGCCATTCCATCAGTTTCGCAGGAGTAAAGAAAATGACAGGGACCACCTTACCGCCTTCTCTTCCATCAGCTGCTTGATTCTGGCTTTCAGCTTCTCCTCTTGCTGCAGCCTGTCCTCAGTCAGCTTCTCCTTCTCTGCCAGATGCTCCCGCAGCTTCTCTTGCATGAAAGACTGCTGAGTTTCCTGAGAACTGTGGATCTTGATCTGAAACAAGAGGAAAAGAAACTGAAGCTGATGAGGGGGACAGGATTAATTAAAGGAGTCATTTCAACATTTTTCTTTTACAAGTTCTTTACCTTTGGGGGTACAAAGATTTACTCAAAACTCCCTTAAAAACACCGAAAGACAATGCTTAGCCTAGTTTCTGGTAGTGAAGCAGTAGAGGAGAGCAGTTAAGAACTCAGACTCTTGATCTAGATAGAATCTCAGCTCTACTTCTTTCTAGATGCTTCTTCATTTAGAAAATGAGGATAATAATAGTATCTGCCTCTTAGAGTAAGGATTAAGTGAGATCGTGATGGAAAGCTTTAGCACAGTGCTTAGCATAGTAGGTGCTCAGTTAATGGCAACTAGGATTATATTATTCTTTGCTGAGTGAAAGAGAAAAAGCAGTGAGCTAGGGTCAGAAGGCCTGAGCTTTTTTCCTGGTTCTTCCATCAACTAGCTGTGCCACACTGAAACAGTCTGCTAGCCTCTGAGGTTCCATGTTCATATCTGTACAATAAGAAGAATGGGCTAGATTAGGGGTCGACAAAGTGCTGTCTACAGGTCAAATCTGGCTCACTGCCAATCTGTATAAATAAAGCTTTATTGGAACAGAGCCACGCCCATCGTGCTCATTCATTTACATATTGCCTACGGGCCGCTTTTACTCTACAGCAGCCGAGCTGAGTAGGTGTGACAGAGGTGGTATGGCCTGCAAGCCTAAAATATTGACCATCTGCCCTTTGCTTTAGAAAGTCTGTGGATCCCTGGATTAGATGGTCTGTGGGGTTGATCACGATGGTGGTCCCCATACTTCACGCTCTCTCCACCATGTCTTTGGCCGTGGTCGTTGCAGTGCCCGCCTACACGGAACTGAGTCATGTGACCTACTTAGGCCAATGGGATGCTAACACAGCAGAGACTTGAAAAGCATTCCATGATCGGGCTGCTTTTCCTCTTGTCCTTCCGCATCGCGGTGGGAACGTGCCCAGGCTAGCCTGCTGGAGGATGAGAGGCAGGCGGAGCAGGGCGGAGCTGCTCTGGCTGAGGCCAGCCTGGACCGACCAAGGGCCAGCCAACACCCAGACACTTGGGCAAGCCTGTCCAGGACTGGTGCGCCCACCTAGTGGCTTGCCCCAGGGATGTGAGCAGTGAACCGTAATTGTGGAATGCCACTGAAGTTTTGTAGGTGTTTATTACAAAGCATTGTTAGGGCAGTAGCTACCAGAGAGATACAATCCCTAAGGGTCATCTGCCTCTAAAATGTGGACATTATGAAACTTTTGTAATTCTGCTCCCTGTTTTGCAGGTAGCTATGTATTTAATAAGCATTAAGTCTCAAAATCTGATGGCATTTAAATCTTTCTGATAATTCTGACAGAAGACAACAAGCAGCCTGGCTTTGCCCTTGCCCTCCCAGGAGATCTTAGCCACCCTGTCCGAATCTTTTTGTGTCAGGTGGAGATACCACATCACGTCTTAGAGGATGTGGGCTAACCAGTTAACAGAGAAAAAACAGGGCTAGAATGCACAGTGCTATAAAAACACCAAGGAGGAGATGAAATGAACTTTCAAAGTCAAAATATTACCTGAAGTTCCTGGGTTTGGCTTGTAATTTTTTTATAATATACCAGAAGATATTCCAGGTACAAAGATAATCCTTAAAAAGAGAAGCAAGAAGGTAAGTATCCATTCAATTCACCCCCGAAATTCACCCCCTTCGCTTTCTGAATAAAGTCGTAATAGAGCTCGCTCGCTTGCAGGCGGATGAGGGCACCAAGGCCCTCCCACCAAGAAGACCTAAGCTGCTATCCCATGTGCATTTTTAAAACAGTTGCTCAGCCTTGGATGGGCTCAAATCCTCTTCTTCTTTGAAGGTGGAAAATAAAACCCACCAGCAGAGCACCTATCGACTAAATGTCCACTGTGTGCCAAGCCACGAGCTGAGTCTGGGGGGCCGGGGGAGGCTGTGAAGCTCTTCCTCGAGGTTCAGTCCGAGTGACGGGCTCTAGCCGTGTGACGGGAATAGGCGGTGGCTCCGCGTGGCACGGAAGAGACTGCTAACGGAGGGCGGGAGCGTGAGGGTCTCCGAGGAAGAGAGGTCATTCGCCTGGAGCGGTCGTAGGCAGCTACTCGGCCGAGGAGGCACGGATTCTGCTGGGTCGGCAGAAGTCAGAGTTGGAGGGGAGGGCATCTCAGAATGCAAGGTGTGGGAGGCCAGGCTACATGGTGGTCCCCAAGGACACCCCCGTCCTAATCTCTGGAGCCTGTGAATGTCACCTGACGGGGCAGAGGGAACTGTGCCGACGTGACCCAGTTAAGGATGTTGAGATGAGGGGGATTAGCCACCTGGTTTACCGCGTGGACCCCGTATCACCCCCGGGAGGATCTGACTCCAGAGGGACAGAGGACAGGTGATGTGAGAGAAACAGAGCCTGGAAGATGCTGCACTGCTGGCTCTACAGATGGAAGAAGGGGCCACGAGCCCAGGAACGCGAGCAATAAAGCTCTAAAGATGGGAAAGGCTAAGAAACGGATCCTTCCCTGGAACCTCCAGCCTCGCTGACACACCCGCGCTGACCTCAGGCTGTCGGCTTCCAGCACCGGGCGCGGAGGCGCCGTGTCTGCGGCATGTGCGAGCGCGGGTGACGCGGGTGGAGGCAGGTGGGCAGCTGGCGAGAGGCCGAGCGTATCCCGCGCGGGGGCTGTGCCCGACTCGGCCCCGGGGGTGGGGGGCTAGAACAGTAGCCTAAGGAACTCGATATTCGCATGTCTGAGGTGTGCCGCGTGTGCCCGGCTCTCGGGCACGCCCGCAGCGCTTCATCCCACTCTGTCACCCGCCCCCGTTTGACAGGTGAGGCAGCTGGGCTCGGAGAACCGGCGGCCGAGCGCCACAGGCCCGCAACGGCCGTGCCCGACCTGGGCTCCAGGCAGTAGACAGCAGCGACGGAGTCACCATGACTTTAGCTGCTGTTGGAGCAGCAAACTGCCCCGATGAAGAGTGTTTGTTTGTTTTGCTTTTTACAGGATATTTTCAGAAAAAGAGCTGGGATGAACTAGAGACGGAGGAACTAACTGGGCTTCCTAGCTGCAGCCCTATTGCTAGGCTGGTCCAGGCAATTCTTTGTCGGGGGCGGGGGGCATCCTGTGCACTGTCGGGTGCCAGGAGCCCCTGCCACCCCAGGTGTGACCACCAAAATGCGTCCAGACATTGCTAGGTATCTCCCAGTGGCCAGATCCCTTCCTGTGACTTGGAGGCTGAGAGCCCACGGACGTCCGGGTCTTCAGGGCTGAAGTTCTGAACAAGGGTGGGAGAAATGGGGATAAAAAGGAGAGGGAGAGAGATCGAGCTCTTTCTAGGGACGGGATGGTGGCTCCAGCGTCAGACAGGAGAGACAGGTTGGGTGGTGTGGGGGCCGCAGAGAAGGGAGGAGCTGCCGAGTGTATTTTCAGACGGGCTGAATGTGAGGTACTGGAAGGACTCTCAGGAGGGGTGGTTGGCAGAGAGCAGGATTAGCCCGGCTCACCCAGGGCCTTCGTGAGACTAGGAGGGAGCAGCCTTCTTCCTCGGGGACCTGGCCCTGGCCAGGTGTCCCACCTGCTGTCTTACGTGGCACCAAATCGGCACTACCATTCCTGGCAGTGGTCGTGGAGATGTCCACTTGGCCACTGCTGCCATAGGAGGGGTCGCTGAAGCACCTGGATGGAGAGTCTCTTCATGAGAAAGGAGATGAGAGAGGGGAGGACCAAGGGCTGCACTGGAGGAGACACTCAGGGAGGGGCAGGAATAAGTGAAAGGGGCTGCTGAAAACAAAATGGAGGAGGTCAGATGGGCAGGGTGCGCCTTACCCAAGGGGGTAATAATGTTTCCAGGAAGAGATCCAAGAGTGTTGGGCCCGCCAGCAAGAACACAGGCGGGGGGAAGATGGCGGCCCCGCCCTGCAGGAGGGCTCCGTGTCCGTTACACGCAGGGGCCAAAGCAAGGAGGCGAGGACAGAGTAGGACATTTGCAATGAAGACAGAGGGTGTAACACACTTCCTCAAGATCACAGGTGAGACAGGCATGTCCGTAGTAGAAAAAGAGCTAAAGCAGCAGCAGGTTCCAAGGAAGGACGGCCATCTCGAGAGGCATGTTCGATGGCCAGGGGAGGGATAGGGAGAGAAAGGCTGTCGGTACCAGAGAAGGAGGTCATAATTCTGGACCTTGTGCACAGGCTCTTCTGAGAGGGACAGAGAAAGGGCGACATGGAGGGAGGAGCTATATCTGGAGAAGGCACTGAGAATATAGTGGGAATTTGGAGGGAAGGGAGAAAAGATGGTCAAGAGAGAGAAAGCAAGAGAGCTGAATATGTTCATGCCTGGGGCCTTGATCCCTGGCAGAGCAACTTTCTGAGAATTGCCAGAAGGCAAGAGTAGAACAGTAATATGATAATCGCCATCAGGTATTAAGTACCTGCTGTGTGCCAGGCACGATGTTTGACTCGTGATACTTTCTAATCCTTATTAACAACCCAGAAAGGAAATGTGTTTGGATTTATAGGTGGGGCAACAGAAGCTCAGCAAGATGGGGCTACGGGGCTGGTTAAGTGGTAGGATCAGAATCCAGCCCTCGGCCTGTCATTCTCTCTCAGGTGACTGGAGGCTCATGAGTAAGGGCTGGAGTGGCAAATATGAAGGGTGTGTCGGGAGAGGGGCTCTGTGAGGATATTAAGATGGCCGGTGCGGGGGCGTTGGCCTGGGTGATGTTGGCATGAACTTTAGGAGCCTGTCGATTTGGGGTGGCTAAAATGGGATTCCCATTCAATCAAATGGGATTCCTGTGACCCAGGAACCCGAGGGGAAGGAGCAAAGCATGAGTAGGATCCAGAGAGGATTAGGGAGAGGAAGGACTCGAGGATGTTGAAGGGGAAGAGGGAGTGTGTGATCACGGGTCCGTGTTCGACGATGAGTTGTAATCATAATGGGATTTTTCTCTTCTCGAGAAGCAGCAGCAATTCTTCATTATATTTCTGGTTACGAAAGTTATGTGTCTCTTGTACAAGTCCAAATGCTATAGACATCCATGATGTGGAAAGCGTTCGCTGCTTTAGCTTCCCTGGCGGGCACACAGTAGGTCTGCAATAAATAGCTGATGAACGACCTAGTGAAAACAAAGTTCCTACGCAATCCCACCATGCTAGCTAACGCTCCCAATGTCTTTTTCTTCAGATTTTTTCTTTTGCTTGGATACTGATACTTAGAAATGGGGGCACACTATGCATATTGTATTACAACCTCCTTTTTTTCATTTAAAAAGGCGTATTGTGGATATCTGAGGAAGAGTGATTCTTCTATGCATGCTGGGAAGCCTTTTATTTGTAACAAAGTCTTGCAGAAATAGACACAAACAACTGACCTTGCCAAAAAAAAAAAAAAAAAATGCAGTCCTTTCTTTCCTTTATCAAAAGAAGCTGAGAAACCAGGCAGGAGGAGTGGGGGACTAACTTTCAAGGTCCCTCTTTAGACATTTCACACTTTC
>CM052798.1:9653232-9668934 GCA_028533885.1 Nasua narica | reverse complement strand
TCCTGAGGCCCTGGCTGTTTCCAGAGACAGCAAAACTGGAAAATCATGAGTGACTGAAATATGAGCACACAGTAAGGGCTCCGAATGTGTCAGCTGTCATTTCCAGACCTGTGGAGGAACGTGAGAATCCAACATCTTTACAGAGGCCCGGGGCAGGGTGAGAGGCTAATCCAAGGCCATTGAAGTTGGGAGCAGAGAGGAATCCGGGGTTCAGCTTGGGGCTATTTGCCACTCATCCACTCTGTGTTTCTCAGAATTTGAGAGAAGGTATGTGGATGGCTGAATAATGATCCGCCCCTCTCCCAAATATCCAGATCCTAACCCCTATAATTTGTGACTGTTAACTTTATATGGCAAAAGGGACTTTTCAGATGTGATTAAATTAAGGATCCGGAGATGGGGAGATAAGATGGGATTATTCAGGTCAGTCCAATTTAATTACAAGTGTCCTTAGAAGAGGGAGGCAAAAAAGGTCAGAGGAGGAAGAAGGAGATCTGAGGTCAGAAGCCAGGGGCTGTGGCCATGAGGGGAGGGGCCCTGAGCCATGGCGTGTAGCCACCTCTGGGGCTGGCGAAGGTGAAGAAGCGACGTGCCCCCTCAGTTTCCAGAAGGAACCAGCCCTGCAAATCTTCTGAGGAGCCCATGAAGCTGATTGGGGCCTTCTGGCCTTTGGAACCGCGAGAGAAAAGTGTGTTGTTTTCGACCGTTCACTTCTCCAACAGTCCCTTCAGTTGGGCCCAGTTCCTTGATCCCTTGGTGAATTTAGCACCTCTTCCTCGAGTGGCCAGGCTGGAGGGAGGCTGGGCAGCCTGGCCCTCCTGCACCAGGTTTACATTTTAACCCGAGATTTCTCCGGAGGCAAGCCTGCACTTGTTCCAACCTGGCCGGGGTAGAAACTGTGACAAAGGTGTGCGTTCTCAGGCCGTATCAGCAGTCACCCACTTTCCTGGTGGCTCAGACCTCTGGTTCCTAAGCCCTCGGGACAAAGCTTGGCAGACGTGTATTTTTTGCGTTCCTTATATGGGGGTTTCGAGCCCAAACTGGAGGTGTGGAGAGAAGACAGGCAGACCTCCGCGGGCCGACATATCCTGCAGAAGCAAAGCCCTCCCCGTTCCCAGGCCTTTATCAGGGCGGCCCTGGATTGGGAAGGCCAGGGCACAGTCCCGGAGCGTTTATCCTGCCCATATCTGGACATTTTCTTTTTTAGCCACAGTGATGCTGCTTCCACAGAAGTGGTTCCCAAACCTTCTGCCAAGCGCCCTTTTGGAATCCGCTCAAGCTTGTCTAGCCCTCTCCCTGCCCTCCCTTCCCGTGCTACCTGCGATTTCCGCTTCAAGCCCCCAGTCTCCTCCTGTTTCCGGTTTTCAGGAAGTCACTTCCCTGGAAGTCACACCCAATTCCCTTCCCAGCTGCTACGTTCTGGGATCGCAGCAAGCCACCTCGGACAGTCCCCTAAGCGTTGACCAAGCGCTGGGCACTGTGCCGGGCGCTTTCTGTGCCATTATTATTATTGTTATTAATGGTATTTAGACAATTTAGTGCATCCTATTTCTATAAACATTAATGATTTATTATTTCTATGATTTAGTTAATATACTTATTTAAAAAATGTATTACATGTTAACACATTTAACATTCCCAAGAACCCTGATGGGAAAGTTTCTCGAGTAATCCCCGTCTCACAGATGAGGAGACAGATGTTCAGAGAAGTTAAGACGCCTGCTCAAAGTCATCCAGCGAACAGCACAGAGAAGCTTCGAACTGAGGGCAGAGCTAGGTGGCCCCCTGCCCCACCTCCTGGTGTCCCGCACCCACACCGAGAGCCCCCTACCGGCACCGTGGATGCTTCGAGCCCTTCCTAGGCTGACCTCAGTCTCTGTGGTCAGGTGGTAGAATTCCTTGTTTCCCTTCAAGTTATTTCCCCTCCATAAAAACCAACTTCTCCCGTGTGAGTCACTCAGCCCCCTGCAACCCCTGATAGTCATCTGGACATACTGTAAATAATTGACGCTGGGATGTTTAATCATAAAACTGGAACCGAGGTTAAAACAGGGCAGCCCATGGGAGATGGGGAGGGGAGTAACAGCCCACGGGGGGGGGGGGGGCTTGCTTGGTGGGGCTGGCACCTCTTTCGGGAAATAAAAGGAGAACGAGCCTCCGCGAGTGCTCACGATGTCCACAGCATCGCTCACGCTCCCCAACGTCGTCCCCCTTGTGGCTCCCAGCAGCCCTGGAGGAAAGTGCTACCACTAGAACTACTGGAACCGCCCCTCCCCCCCACGCACAGAACAATACACAGAAGTCAGGGCATAGTCCGTGCAAGGATTGGGGTTCAATCCTCTCTGTCCAGTAGATCAGGCAGCGTTGACCTCATGAGGTTAAGGAATGAAGGGTTAAGCGACAGATGGCCTTTGGAGTCTATACTCGCCACCACCCATTCCTCCAGGTTTAGGGACTGAAAAAGGCTCACTGTCCTTTCTCTGCAGCCAGCACATGACCCTGAAGTGACCTCACCGTCAACAGATGAGCCCCTATGAAACTCCTGAGGTGCGAAACGATTTCTCCGCGGCACCAGAGGGCACGCCTTGGCCGCGGTTCCTCTCTGCCATGCTGGTCTGGAACTGCCAGTCAGCCCCCGGCTAAGGGCTGGAAAAGGTGACGACCTCCTCGGGATGCCCCAGAGTCAGTTGGCCGAAGTGAGATGTCACCTGTCACCTGGAGGGCACAGCTCACGTCCCAGCCCAGCTCACCTGATCTTTGCTTCTCTTACCTGTGCTGGAGGGAGGGAAAGACGAGCAGGGAATGCTGACTCACTAGCCTGATACTCTCAGTAGGGTAGTTTTGTTCTGCTAGCTCATGGATCCCAATATCCACTCTGCCCTTCCTCCATCGTAAGGAAACTCCTGAGGCTTAGTTTTTCCAGGGCTTCTCAGAGAATAAAGAGCGTTACCCAGCCTCCTGAGCAGTTAGCTGTGCCCCAGGACTATGTTCCCTCCAATGGGACATAAGCAGAAGTGTGTATCAGGGGAGAGGGACATTCAGGAAGGGTTTTTTAGAAGGGAAGGCACATGTCTCTCTCTCCCCCTCCCTTCCTTCCTATTGACCGTGCTGTAGATGTGATGGCTGGAGCTCAGCAGCCATACCGGAGCATGGAGTCAAGGATGGCAGAGCAGTAAAAGAGAAGGAGCCTGGGACCCTGGTGATTGCTGAGCCATCCTCCCAGCCCTAGACTGCTGAACTCTGGACTTTGTTTACATGAAAGAAAACAAACATTTACTTTATTGACTCTATTGTTATGTAGAGCTTTTTGTCACCTAAATCAGCCCAGGCCCCATGAATAGTAATGGTGAATCTTCTACTATTTATAAGCCTAACAGCAATGCCAAGGATAGTGCCAAAAGCTCTACCTATAGAGTTTATTTAATCATACCATGAATGCCTAGAGTCAGATGGTACTGCCCCATTTCACAGATGAGGAAACAGGTCTTGCCTAAAGCAAACAGCAGGTCTCTCAGACTCGAGTCTCCCATCCTGCCATTAAGAAAAGATAACCAGAGGGAAAGTATGGCAGGCAGACTCATAAAGTGGTCCCACAGTGCCTGCCTCCTGGTATTTATGCCCTTGCATGACCCTTCCACTTGAGTGCGGGAGGAACCTGTGGTTTGCTTTTGGCCAATAAAATATGGCAAGAGTGATGGGATGAAGGTTATTAAGTGAGATGTACAACTGTAATGTCCACCTTGCAAGGAGATGTTCTCTTGCTTGCCGACTTTAAATAAAGCGGGTGAACCTTTTGGGGACAGACCATGTGGCAAGGGCCCGAGGTAGGCTCCCAGTGACAAGCATAGGCGCCAGTTTTGCTGTCAGCCACAATAGCGTGGAAGTGGATCCTTCCCCAGTCGACCTTCCAGATGAGAACCCATCCCTGGCCTACACCCTGATTGTGGACTTGCAGAGAACCGGGCTGAGCTGTGCCTGCACTCCTGACCCACCAAAACTGAAATAATAAATGTGAGTTCTTTTATGCCACTAAATTTGTGGTAATTGGGTACAAAGCACCAGACCAAGAGGGGAACTTTACAAAGGGGGTGTGTTGCCAGCGGGGTGTGGAGAGATTAGGGGAGGTCGGTGAAGGACCCCGTCTCTCCCCATAGGAGAACTAGGGGTGAGGACTGGAAGGGTGGGGCAGTCTGAAAGTCAGGCCGAGAGGCTTACCACGAGAGGGCAAAGCCTGGAGGCTGGCTGAGCACAGGTGCAGCTCTGCAAGGCAAAGGTGCCATGTTCCAGAGCTGAGCCTTGGAAACTGAGCTTCATGGATCTCCGGCGGTGGGGGAGACTACGGCCATGCAAGGTAGGACTCTGCACCGGCTGTGGCTCCTCTGCTCAACTAGCTGTTCCTTATACCCCGTGGGAGCCTCAGTGTCCTCATCTGTAAAATGGCAACAACGATACCTTCCCGAAGAGAGACTGTGCAGAGAAAGTGCACGTCAGCGGTGCGCTGGCCAAGAAGCAATCATTGCAGGAAAGAGGGGGCATGAGAGACTCAGTCCCAGGGAAAGAGGACAGTCTGGGCAAAGCTAGGAAGGGCTCTTCATGCAGAGAGGCCAGCAGTCGGGAACACAGGGTCCAGAGGTTCTGGAGGCGGGGCAGGCGGGGAGGGGCAATGGTCAGCCTCAAGCAGCCTAGAGACATTCAGAAGACGCTGCTGTTCCATTCGCCCCTGGCCATTTCCATTCCTGGTGGTAAGGCACCGGGATTTTCCTTTGCCAGGACCTCCCAGCTCTCAGTCCAAGTGCAGGACCCCAGCCCCGGCTCCAGGGGGCGGGCCAATGCCCTGGGCCTGGCCAATCAGGGCATTCCCCACAGTGGTGGGTGGGGCGGCTGCTGGGAGAAGAAAAGAGCCTGGAGCTGGGGAAGGGGAGAAAAGAGGAATAAAATAATAGCAGCAACAATCAAACAAGAGAGAGGCCCTACATGGCCACTGAAGATGATGTGGCACAAATTAAGGGCTGGATTGACCCAACCTCCTGAGCGGAGGCCCAGCACCTCCGTCCACCACCCCGCAAAGAAATGCTGGTTCCCTAATTCCACAACCATCCAGCCGCCGGAAGCCGCAGAGCCGCGTGAGGCCAGTGTAAGCCCAAGCTGGACGTTAGCAGGACGGACTGGTGGCCGCGGAGCTCCGTGGGGTGGCTCAACACCCGTCCACCCCGGTCACAGTCTGAACGGGCATCTGCTGTGTGCCACGACTGCCCTGCCCAATAGTGGCTGACCACGTGTGGCTCGTGAGCTCTCCAGATGCGGCCGATCCGTATGGAGATGTTCTAGAAAAGTGCAAGATACACACCAGGTTCCAAAGACAGAGGAGGGGCACCGAGAACATCTCATTCACATTTTTAAACCAATTTCAGATATATCAAGTTAAATGAAGGTTATTAAGTGAGATGTACTCACTTAATGAGATCATGATTAAGTGAGATCATAATTAAGTGAGATCATGATTAAGTGAGATCATGATTAAGTGAGATCATGATTTTTGCCTATTTCTTTGTACTTAAAAAAAAAAATAATGTGGCTACAGGAAATGTAAATGACACCTGGGGCTTGTATCTTCGCTCTACGGGACAGTGCTACTCCAGAATGTGGGCTCCCCGGGGCGAGGACTTTGGTCTGTTTCGTTCGCTGCTTTCCCTCGGTCCTAGAATAGGCCTGGCGCATGCAGAAGGAGCCACATCAATGCTGAATGAAGGAACGGAATGACACAGCGGTATCGCAGAGAATGCATGGGTTTGGGAGTCTGTCCAGCCTTTGTTTAATTCCGTATGACCCCGGCAGTGCGCTCCACCTCTGCAAGCCTCAGTTTCCTTCTCTGTACAAGAAGATTCTGTTTCTGAGGGTCGGTGTCATCACTGACGCCGGGTCGGGCAGACTGTTAGTGGCTGTTGTAATATGTGGGAACCCGGATGGTTCCCACCAAACCAGCAAAGCTGTTTTGAGTGTGTGAAGGATAAACCTGAGTCGGGCACCAGGTTGTGGCCTCCAGCAGCTGCTGAGAGGTTTATCCCCAAACAGAAGTGTCTCTACTGTTCCCCCTGCTGGAGACGCAGCTGGCTTCCCCATCCAGACGGGCACCAGCCGCTTGGAAGTGGAGGCCCAGGGCCAGCGTCCGTGAGATCCAGAGCCAGAGAAGGCACACTCCACAGCGCCTGTGCTGGCCGGGATTTAGAAACCCCCAGAACCATGGGACACGCTGTTCTGTGGGGCTTCTCGGAGTCTGTTCCAGAGAAGAAATGACTGGTGGAAATGCGTGTGCAGGTCGGATGCACTACACAGAGACAGGGAGGGCCGAGGAGGAGGGGAAGGTGGCTGTATTAATACCCAGCAGGGGGCCCTGGAGGCAGGCTGGGACGCTCTGCACCTGGGACCAGTCGGCATCTGCCTGTCAACCCAGGGGGAGATCTGAAAAGGACCACAGACCCTCTCCCGAGAAGGGTCGTGTTAGTTTCCCACTGCTGCAGTGACAAACCTGCAAACTTTGTGGCTTAAAGCCGCTCCAATTCATCCTCTCGTGGTCCTGGAGGGCAGGAGTTCTAAAATCAAGGTGTCAGCCTTGGAAGGCTGGAAGATTTAGCAGAGACTCTTTCCTTGCCTTCTTCAGCTTCTAGAGGCCACCTGTGCTCCCGAGCTCCTGGCCCCCTCCTCTGTCTCCCAGGACTTCACTCGCACCTCCGTTCCCATTAGCACACCTCCTTCGGACTCCCCTACCCCCTCTTACAAGGACTCTTGTGACTATGACACGCCCATCTGGATAATGGGAATCTGCAAAGGCCTTCGATCAAGGAAAGTAACGTAATCACAGGCTCTGGGTTTGGGTGGACATCATTGGGGGAGGAGGGTGCCATCGTTCAGTAATAAACTTGCCATCCAGCCCATGGTAAGGGCCGTAGGCACAGTCTTGCAGCATCTCGGGTTCACGGGCCTTCCAAGGACTGTCCTCCAGGATAAGAAACCCCAGTCTGGAACCTTCCCGCATGTCTCTCGAAGCTTCAGGTCAATCCGGATACAGACTACACACATTGGACACAAATTGGGGGATTACACGTTTCACAAAGGGGCCCTTTGTTTTCAAAAGCATGTGTCTTTAAATCACGATAAGAGCAGCTACCACGCATCGGATGCTTACTCTGAGCCTGGATTATCTCACTTCATCTTCACAGAGAAGCCGCCACCTGTCTCCCCCATGTCGCAGATCCAGACACTGAGGCCCGGAGAGAGGTTACGTAACTGGCCCCAAGTCTCATGTTAATAAGTAGCAGAACGAGGCTGCGAACCAGATGGTCTGAGGCCAGAGTCCCTCTAAAATCCTGCCTCTCATCTGCCCCCAAGCCAGGCTTTCAAAGCCTGAGTTTTTTAAATGGCTATGGGCTGCTTCCCCGAACAAGGCCCTCCTTTGTCCACTGTCGGCAGCCACGGTTTGCTGATGGCACGGAGATGCAGAGGACTCGGGTTTGTCCCAGGCCACTCAGTGACCAAGATAAACACCAGTGTCTTCTGTAACCTGCTTGGAAGCCCAGGGTCAGGGCTGAGGGCTGACCCTGGGCCTCTCTGCCACCCGGGCTCTGCCCCTGTGACTCGGGGTTCAGGAGGCTAGTCACACGTTGCAGGACTCTGCCCCTCTCTCGGAGGCCACGGCACTGCGCTACAGGTTGCAATTCCTTCCTGGCACTGAGCTTCCTGTAATTCCTTCTGTAATCATCAAAGCACTTGCCGAGTGCTCACCAACCTGAGCCCCCTTCCTTCCTCTGCTGTCCCGGTCTCCAGTGCATCTGTGGGTGTCCCACTTGTGTCCCCGTCCCTTCAGGCCAGAAGCGATGCCAGCTGGTCTCCACCCTACACGGGGCCCAGGCAGTGCTGGGACCTTATTAAGTATCTGTGAGCTCTGACCCTGATGCCCTGATCAGCCAAGGGGTGGTGACCACACATCTGGGCCTAGAATGGAATTACTGAAGCAAAGGTAGCCAGGGCGGGTGAGGGCAGCAAGGGTCAAGGTTACTTCCTGAGCTAGGTGAAACTTCCAGGCTGAACAATGACAATGGCCATACAGTCACAAGAGTAACCACAACAGGGACGATAAGTAATGATGATGGTGGTGATAAGGTAGCCCCTGCTTCCTGAGTGCCCCCGACAAGCGGGGCGCCCACCGAGGAGGCTGCTCAGTGAGGGTGGGTCCCGCAAGCAGGAGCAAGGCTGCCGACCTCTGCCTCCCCGGCTGTCTCCTGGCAGTCTGTCCGCCCACCCTCAGCATTAACTGGGCACCCACAGTATGCCGGGCGGAAGTCCAGGCACTGGGGGACTGAGGCGGCCAGCCCCACACACAGGCCTTCTCTTTACAAAGATCCAGGGTCAAACTGGAAAATCCCAAACAGGGAATCCGAGGGTTACCTATTCTTATCACAAAAGTCTCTGCAGGGACCCTTGGAATGAGGCACAGCTGTGGTCTCTGTAAGGCCAAGTTGTCCAGAGCCTGTGGCACAAGTCACTCCCCAGGAGAGACCCTGGAGGCCTCGGAGGGGCCCGGCTGGTGCTCAGCATCCCAGCCCCCTTCTCCTGGCCCTTAGTCTGGGCGTGACCAAGCCTGGCCAATCAGATCTTCCTATTTCTCCAAGGGCGGGGCCCGGCCCAGCCTGGCCCAATGAGACTCAAGTCTTCCCGGCGGGTGGGGGGTGGGGTAGGAGGGGAGTCCCGGGAGGGGAAACCCCCCTGGGTTTGCTGGAGGGCCTGGAGGTAGCTGGTGGCAGCAGGTGGCCATCTGGTGGGAGAGGAGGCCCGAGGAGGGAGCCAGCAAGGAGGAAGTGAGAGCGGAGGTGGACAGCGAGCCTGACGCCAGAACACACCACTTGAACCCAAGAATCCCGCTGGACTTCCCAATGTGTCAGTTGCACGAACCAATATAAACCCTCTTGCCTAATTAAAAATAAAATTGGAATAAATAACGACTGAAAAAAAAAACCCAAAAGCAAAACCACACGGGCCAGTTGCCGCCAACCCTCCCTTTTCTGAGGCAAGCGTGGTGCTGACCAAGCGAGCAGTGACCACCACCTTCCCCTGGGACACCTCCTCACACGGCCGCTCAGATTGCACGGTCAGGCCGCGAGCACCTGCACAAGTAGGCGTTCTGGAATGCAGGGCCAAGAATCGAGGCCCCATTGCGGGGTTATTGGATCTCTCTCCTTGGTCGGGATGTTTTGAGGATGACTGTCAGGCCCACTGACTCAGAGAGGCCTGTGGCTGTGCCAGTGACTGGGGAAGGATGCGCACCGCGGGCGGAAAGCGGGCAAATCCCTCCCCGGGCCACCGCCCTCGAACCAGCCGCCAGGTAGATAGTCGTAAATCACGAGGCCAGGAATGCCTCTAGGCTGCCAGCAGGAATCACAGGGTAGAATGAACCAGGCCTGCCCTTGAAAACATTACTGCCAAGGTTATAAGGCACATCCAGCTAACAGACACAGGCAGGAAGAAAGAGAGGAAGAGGGGAAGGCCCTGGGAGGGTGTGAAGGGACCCCATGGCTCTATCCTGTGGGCCAGGCACAGTGCTGGGCGCCGAGAGAGCCGTCAGCAGCACTCTGCCCTCAGCCTCCTGCATCCCAGGAGGGGGAGAGGGAAGAAAGATGATGAGGGATGACACAGGGAGGGGGAGAGGGGTGGGTACCAGGGAACAGAGAGGCACGAACAACCCAAAGGAGAGAAAAATGAGCAAAGCTGGAGGGGCCCCGGTGAAAGGAGGAGAACATATAGCTAGTAGAGAGCAGAAGCAATGCGGAGCTGGTCCCCAATGGGCTGGGGAGACCACTGGGGCGGGGGTAGGGCTCAGATACAGGGCTAGGGTATGGGCTGAAGTTTTTGGAAGGGACCCAGTGCTACTGGGTCCCCACTGTGGGCGGTTACTACGTCTCTGATCAAACGGCCGGGCCTTTATTGTCTGGCAGCTGTTGCAGGGGTCGGCCTAGCATCTACACTGTGTACACAGAGAGGCCGACGGGCACAGAGAACCCCAGAGCTGGGTTGCTGGGCAAACATCTGTCTCCCCACATTCAACGCAGTGGTCGTCTGAGCACAAAGGAGACCCAGCAAGCAAGTGGGGCCCTGGGGAAAGTCCACACCCCAGGATGGCCCACCACCTCCTGCTCAGTAAAGGCCAACCTCACCTGTGGGTGGGCCACGAAGGCCTCCTCTGGGGCCTCCCTGCCTGCCCTCTCTATGCTGCTTTCATGGGGTGGGGGTGGGGGGTCCTTTCCAAAAGGCAAATGGGATCACACCTCAGTCAAGATTCCTTCATGGCTCCCCATCACCCTCCTGGCCCCTAGCGCCTGCTGCTCCCCTCAGGCCCAGGCTGATTTCAACGCACTCGCCAAGCACAATCTCAGTTCATCCTTCCCACACCCCTAGTCTCCCTCCATTCTACAGACAACTGAGGCTGGAGAGGGTCCATCCTCAACTGGGCTCGAAAGCCAGCTCATCTGTGACTGCTGGCTCTCACTAGTCCTTCCCATCCATCCCCATCATCCTGAAGGTCCATTTTTTCCTCCTTTTCTGCTTCTACTGCTATCAGTCGGGGCGGTGCCTTCTACCCCGCTGTCCCTACCCGACTTCCTGCCCCACTGTCTTTCCTTTCTATCCAACTCATCCAGCATGCCGCTGCCATTTTGATCCTCCAGAAACAGCCTTTTTTATCTTGTCACTCTCCTGCTCAGAAACCCTCCATGGCTCCCCAGTGCCAGAGAATCAAAGACCAAAGCCCTTAGCTTGGTGTTTAGGCCCTCCTGCCCAGCCAGAGGGGTCTGGGACACAGGTAGGGAGCCTTCCCAGGAAGCCACCCTAATGCACCCCCCGCCCCTCACTAGAGGTTCCCCCTCTCCCCACTGGCCTGCTGGGGTCAGGGGTCAGGGCTGGCTACCGCAGACCACAGCTTACTAGCTGTATTCCAGATGCTGGCATCCTCGCCGCTGCCAGAGCCCGCCTCCCTGGCCCGCAGTGTCCTTGCTTGGCTCCTTGCAGGGGCCGGACATCATTCTGTGCACTTTCAGGGCTCTGTGGGGCCTCCTAAGTCCTGAGCATGAAGACAGGAGGGGGGCCACGGGCTGCAGCACTCCACGGGCGTTTGAGAGTGACGCTGAGCCTCGCCTTCAGTCCGGCCACTCAGGAGAGATGAAACCAGGGCTTCCAGACCTGGGAATTCATAGACCAGCAAAGTCCCTCCCAAACTTTGGAGAAGCCTGTCATTGGGTTAAAACCCTTCTCTTCTACCACGCAAGGTAAAGCGCAACAGAACCCAAACAAAAAGCACCCTCTCTCTTCTATTGCCATCTTTGCATGGTAGAAAGCTTCTTGTCGCAGTACAAACAGGAGGAGGGAATCTTGGGTAAAGGGCACACCCTTAGATGTCATTCATTTTTATTTGGGGGAAATTTAATACGTTGCCCTTAGTTTTCCAGCTCTGCTGTGAAGTGATGAAGTGTTTCTCGCTGCCAGGCCAGAGCTCCACGAAGCACTAAGGAACGACAAGGCTAAATCACGTCTCCTCTGTCAGTCTTCGTAACCGACCTCACATAGGGAAGCAACCAAGAAAAATAAAATGAGAACCATAAGCTGTCCCCATGCATCGCATTAAAAATCAGAGATTAAAATCCCAATGAAAAAAAGAAAAGAAAAAAGAAAAAAAAATCCCAATGAATTAAGAGGAGACCATTCATTATAAAAGGATCCTCCCATTTACAAAAAAAAGCCTCTGGCCTCAGTTTTCCCATCTGAGAAATAGGAGGTCGGGCGAGACCGTAGATTCCCAAAGTTCCGTGCGGCGCTGAAATTCTCAGATCTCGTAAGTTAGCCCAGCTACAGAGGCTGCAGGCATTATCAGGATATGTAGTTTGTAGAGAGCTCTTTGGAGAAAAGGAGGAATTTCACAACTTTTAAAGGAAATAGCTTTTAGGCTACTCACCCGCCTCCCACTCCGACGGCTGGGCTGTGACCTTTATCATGGGGTGAGAGCAGGACAGATTCAGCAAAACCGCCCCTCCTCCCGAGTTTTGAGCTCTTGCCTTGCATTCCTTGCCAGGTGAGGTGGTTTAAGGGGTCTGTGTACCTGCACAGGGCAGCCCCTGGACGGTTATGCAGCAAACCTGTCACGGGGGTCATCTTTGGGGTGGAGGTGGGGGTGAGAAAAGGGGGTGACATCCTTCTGACTTTCTACATTTCCACACCAAGGTTTCTCCACCTTGGACCACTGACATGTCGGGCTGATCATTCTTTGTCGTAGGAGCCGTGCTGTGCATCACAGGATATCTAGTAGTGTCTCTGGTTTCTACCCACTAGATGCTAGCAGCATCTCGGTCCCAGCTAGGACTACAAAAATGTCTCCAGACATGGCCAAATGTTCCCTGGTGGGGGGCGGGGGCGAGGAGGATATGCCCTCAGCCAGGAACCGCTGCTCTAGATGATTGACTTAAGATTTTTTTTAAAGAAGCATGCACAATCATCTTTATGGAGATTATTAAGCTTATCTCTATTCAATACTCTGGCAAGTGTTATTTATCCTCCTTGCCCAAAGGCATCGAATGCACCTGCTAAATACACCTACACCTACTTCCACTGCTGCCACCATCACCTGGATGACCCCACCCACCTCCCTGCCTGGTCCCCCAGCTGCTGCCCTTGCCCCAGGGCAACCCACATGAGCTTCCAACAGTGCCTTTCATTTTCATTTACGTCACTCTCCTGCCTGGATCCCGACTGCACAACCCCCCCCCCCACCAGAATAAAATCCAAACTTTCCACCTGCCTTCCAGGCACTCAGACCCAGGCTTCCTCTGCCTTCTTCCAGGCTACCGATCTCACAACAGCCCCCTGAGGAGGCCGGATGACAGTGCCCATTATATAGATGACGAAACTGAGGCTCAGAGAGGCAGGCGGATAGACCCTCAAGGTCATATAGCCACGAAGAGAGGAGAGGTTTGAATCCAGAAGTGACATGCCGTGCTGTGTCACCACCCTGCTTTCAGCCTGCTGTGGTCACACGTCATTTATAAACCAGCCCACATGACGTCTCACCAAGGCAGCTGGATGTCACAGCTTAATTCCTGTTGGCAACCCCAGGGGAAGAGAGAAGCTTGAGAAGCCCGCACTGCGATTCCCAAGATGCAGGCAATCAATCAATCCATCACACAAAACCAATAAACCAAAGCGTTGTTTGTCCCCCTCCAGCTCGGTCTTGTGGTCCCCTCGAGCTCTCAGACCTGCTTGGTGGGGCGGGAATCTCTCCCAAGGGCATCTACATGATGGGCAGGAAACAGAGCCCCGGAGGGAGGCTTTGAGTTTTTAAAGTGAGAGAATGCAAGACAGGGTTGAATCGCAGACCTTCAGATTCCCTGGACACGGTTCAAGAAGGCTTTTTGCTACACGTGTTGCCGCAGGCCACCCTGGAGACCGTCCTGTCACTTCCTCGAAGGCGTGGGGGACAGCTTCCTGTGCGTCCGCCCTGGAGCCCCACCTGGCTCAGTCAGGAGCCGAGCGGGGTGTGCGACCTTGCAGATGCCAGTAAATGAAGCTGACAGGTGTGATGGGCTTACCGTGAGCCGGGGGCTGTTCTGTGTGCCTTCCGCCCAGTGACTCATTTCAGCCTCATAATAGCCTTTTAAGGCCGGTATTAGCACCCCCATTTTACAGATGAGGAAACTGAGGTGGTTAAGCAGCTCGTCCAAAGTCCCGCCGTGGGTAGAGGAGGGATCTGAATCTATCTTCAGAACTGGTGCACACAGCCTCCCTGAGGAAGGGCACGTCTCTCCCTTAAGCAGTGGTGGATACGCATTCCAGTACCGGGGGGTCTTATACAGTGAGACCCCCCCATCGCACAAAGCTGATGGCAGATACGGGGCAGTGGAAAGCATGAGGAGTTTAATTCCAGCTGCTCGAGCTCCTCCCTGTGTGACTTTGGGCCAGGGGCTTGGCCTCTCTGAGTCTCAGATGTTGCTCTCTAAACTAGGGATAAGAATAGCCCCTGGCCCATAGGGTTATTAGAAGGACTAAATTAGGTGGTAATAATTAATAATAATAGCCAACATTTCCTACATGTTTTCCATGCGTAAGGCATGGTGAAGAAAAAAGTATTTCCATCCTCTTCATTTTACAGATGAGCTCAGAGAGGTTAAGTCACTTGCACAAAGACACACAGCTAACTATGGAGATGTGGGGACTTGAGTCCAGCTTGACTCTGAGCCCAGACTCCCAATGACAGCATCCTCTTATCTCATTCATACAAAAAACCACCAGCGTGGTGTCTATAACACAATAGTCCCTCAACATGCAGCCAGAATCGTTATTATCCGGAAGGCAGCCAGGGAGACAGAACCCAGAGAGGGCTTGTCTAATTCTGCCGGAGGCCCAGCACCTGGCGGACGTCTGCAGCCCCGCGTGGAGTCGTGCCCTCTGTTTCCAGCAGAGGGGACCCTGTGATGCCTGCCGCATGGCCAGGATCAGCGTGGTGACTGAGGCTGCTTTGTGCAGGGCTTAGAGCTGGTCTTGCCAATTATGGGGAGACCGCCCAGGGGCCAGACTTTGACCCCAGTTTGGTTTCTGCTTAAAAACAGACTAGCAGTTAAGTGCTCGACATCTTCAAAGACGCCACTGTCTTGGCCAGAAGAGACTTTCATGATTCCAGCCCGGGGGTGCCCATCCCAGGTTGGGGGGTTACCACTGTTTGCCCCCCTGGCTGAAATGCACACGCCCTGGGGTCCCTCCCAAGACCTGCCCGCTCCGAGTTGCCGGGCCCCGGGAGGAGGTGTCTGCTCATTTGCTTATTTGTTTACTTAAAGTATAATTTGTATATAGTAAAATGCACAGATCTTAGTGCACAATGAGACGAGTTTTGACGACTGTATACTCCCGCGGAACCACTTCCCGGATCCATCACCCTCGAAAGTTCTTTGTGTGTACCTTCACCCAGTGAGCCCCCACCCTCCCCATCCGGGCACTCACGGATCTGCTATCTGCCATGATGGGTTAATTGTGCGTGAACTAGAGGTCTCTATCAATGGACTCCTTCCGCACCGCTGTCTGCCCCCTTGTCTTCATCCGCAGAGTTGCGGGTCTTTACCTCGCTGAGCCAACAGTCTCGTGGTTTACTAGTTCCCCTGCTGACCGATACCTGGGCTGGGGCCCGCTCCGGGCTCTTATGCAGAAAGCCGCCAGGAACGTTGGCGTAGGAGTCTCTGCGTGGGCAGATATCTGCCCTTCTCTCCGTAAACACCCAGGAGTGGAATTGCTGGGGCGCAGGTAGAAGAATTTATTTTAACCCTACCTCCAGGTGCTACAGCAGTCCCGTGGGGGTAGGATTCCCTACTGTGTTCTCTTCAGCCCTCTGTCAAGCCCTCTGCTCCTGGAGGTCGCAGGACCCGCTCTGGACCACAGAGCAATGGGCTTTCCTAACCAAGAATCATTTACACGTAGCTTTGAAAGCTGAACTGAATGTGGAGGGTTTGTTCTGACTAATGGACTTAAAAGCCCACGGATATCGCGCAAGGAATACTCTGGGTACCAAGGCTTCCCCCCCCCCAAGATTTATTTATTTAAGAGTGTGCCGCATGAGCAGGGAGAAGGGCAAAGGGAGGAGACAGACTCTCCCCTGAGCAGGGAGTCCCGGGGGGGGGGGGG
>CM052798.1:9635548-9653132 GCA_028533885.1 Nasua narica | reverse complement strand
ATCCAGGTCTTTCTGACTCTCGTTCCCCTCCTGCATAAAAGGGGGAAGCCAGCAGTACTTCCGGTAATCCTGGAGGATGAAACACGCTGCGGTGTAAGCGGCAGGGGGCGTGGCTCGCTGAGCAGCAGAAGGGGGTCAAGAAGCAGCGGGAACGGTACCCTGAGACCCATTGCTACCCGAGGACTTCTGCACCCCCAACCTAGCATGGGTAGAGTGGGGTTTGCTAAATAAGCCGATTCTGGGGGCCCCAAATCTCCCCAAGTGGTCCTGGTGATCACAAAGGTTTTGGAAACTCTCCTCCCGAGAGTGGACCCAGGCAGGGCCTGGGAAATCAGCTGGACAGGAGGCAGAGACAGGTGGGGTGGAAGGAAAGGCAGGTGAGGCTTGGAAGAGCCACAGAATGGAAGGAGGCCAGGGAGGACCAGAGACGGATTTACTCCTCCACCAAGACGGCCTCCTGGCTTTGCCCAGGGACTCCAGCCACCTGTGCCTCGTGGGGCCTGTGAGTCAGCTCAGCAAAGCGCTAACACCTTAGCGAGCGTGGCGTCATGGGGCCAGGGTTAAACGTTCTGGCTCCGGAGTTAGGAGGCCCTAGGTTCAACTCCCGGCTACCCCACTTCCTGGCTGGATGCACCTGAGCGTGTTATTTCAGTCCAGCTAGAGGGCTTCTCTCGTGCGATGGCCGGAAGGCGGTCACGAGCTCCAGTGGGTAGAGCACTGAACACAATCCCACGGCGTCCATCCCACGGTTAGTACTGAAAGCGCTAGGGCTTTATCTGGCTTCCTCTTTAGGTCCAGGGAGGCACTGGGCGACTCCTGACAACTGAGAAACCGTCCTCACCCATACAGCCCGGGGACAGAGGACGCGGCTCTCACACATCTGGCCGGACAGCCTCTTCCCCTCGGGCTGCATTCGCCTCCTTTCCGTCTCAGCTATAACGCCTCTCCTCCAAGATGTTCCGAATAGAGAACAGAGAAATAACGGGGTCTCCGGCTAGCCAGGGAGGCCCAGCTCTGCAACCCGAGTGGGGGGTGGGGAGCAAGCAACTTCACAGCACCGGGTCTCGGTTTTCTCGTCTGTAAAGTGGACATGATACCGAACCCACCTTAGTGCATTGTTGTGGGCGCTTCAGTAAAACCCGTAAGCCAGATACACCAATTAACCTGGTGCCAGGCTCGGAGTAAGTACTTACCCTGTAGCCTGTGTCACCCTCCCTCCTGCCAGCGACCGTAAGCCCCAAGACCACGGGACCCTGTTAGACAGGCTACACCCAAACAGGCCTCGGGATGCTCCGTGGCATCTCTGACCAGGGAGGTGGCCGAGGACTGTTGTTCAGGACCTCTCCCCATATGGCTGGAAGTCCCTTGATGGTAAAAGGAGGTTCTTCTGGGCTGGTTAGGCTGCGGCCTTAGGCGGCTCGGGGAGGGAGAACAGACTGCCTCAGCAGGCAGATTCCTCTTCTGCCTTCCACCTCCAGCCTGAGTGCATTTAGGCTTCAAGGGGAACCTCCTCGGTGGGATTCCCGGGGCCCAGGCGGGCTGAGTGGAACTAGCAAGGACCCTTGCTTCATCGTGTCTGTGTCCCTCATTTCAGAAGAGAAGGTGGGAGGCAAGCCAGAAGACAACAATTTCAACCATCACGGGTGGGAAGGAGCACTGGGGAAGGGGCTATGGATGCCCCCTCCCAAACCCTAAGGGCTGGCTTTCTCATCCCCAGGTGACAGAGACCCAGGAAAGCGGGGCCCAGAGGGACTCTGCTCCACGTCCCTGACAGCCGGGGGCTGGGCCAGGACTCGAACCCTGTCCCTCCATCTCTAACACCAGTGTCCTTATGTGTGCCTCTTGCCAGGAGCTAAATCAGGCCATCTTAAGTAGGGGGGGGGGGAATATAAAACCCCAAAACAAAAACCCCAAACCAGAATAAACCCCTTAAAGAAGCACAGGGGGCCCAGAGAGCCCACTTCCATACTAGTACAAATGGGCACAACTTTAAGCACAAACGGGCCCTCCCTCCCCTCTCAAACCCACAGCCTTTAGAATTCAGCAACTTCCCCAAGACTGAGCCGTTCTTGCCGGGCCGTGTCCTCCTTGGTCACAAGACCATCCACCTGACTTCAACATCCTCCACTTCACCCACTCCTCTCCTTCCTACGTCCCAATTACATTGCAGTGGCTCACTATAGTCCAGGGGACCTGGTCTTGAAATCTCAGTGCCCTTGGGCAGTCTCTCCCCCTCCTTACTCCATCCCCCAAAACCCACACACACCTCCAGGTCTCAAACTGGCAGCCCGAGGGCTGTATCTGACCCACAGGAGTATCTTCTTTGGACTGCGGTGGGTTGTTCATTTTATATAACATGGAGGGGCAGCCAACAGTAAGAGCCTGGGTGTGCTCTCATGTATAAAACTTGAAAATCTGGTAAGCCTGGCCCCAATTCTCCCATGTAACAAGCAGCTGGTGCTGAGTCAGAGCTGTGTCCTCTGGAAGGGGCCTGCCTTCCACTTTGCCACAATCCCCACCACTCCCTGATGCCTCACGCCCAGCCTGACTCTCTCCTTAACACACCCCCAGCTGCCCCCTTTCAGACACATGCACCTGCAGCCCCGGTCTGCTTCCGCACTCAGCTGGTCCCAAATTCGTTTCTTCTCCCTTCCCAAAGCCTTTCTTTGGCCCCCGTCCACCTCCCTCCTACTTCTCCGGCCTGGCTGACTGTGATAATTACTAGAACCCACTTCTCTAAGGCCGTCTCAGCCCCCGTGGCTCAGTCCGGCCATGCCAACCCCCCAGCCACTGCGTCTATCAGAGCTTCAAAGGAGTCCCTCACAGCCCAGAGGATGGGCGTGCCCCGACACCCCCCACCCCCGTTCAAGCTTACTTCCTACGCCAGGGCTTCTGTACCAGGAGCTCTGACACCTGTACCAGGCACCCAGGGATCCAGGGTGGAGGAAAATGAGCTTTCTCCCAGGAGAAGGATCAGTGTAAGGTCAGGGACGAGTCCAAGGGAGGGAAGCAGTCCTGATGTCACAACTCCAGTCACATGGGCCTGCTTTCCGTCCCCCGCGCTGGCTTCCTCCCCTCCCCCAACTGACCATGAAGGCCTAAGCTCCTTCCACCTCCAGCACGCACGCCCCGTCTCTGTGAAGCCTCCACCCACAGCCAGCGAGAAGGAGCTCTCCTCTTCTCGAGCTTTGTCAATGCCGGTCCTTTGGACAAGCCACTTGATTCTGGCCATTTAGAAAGGCCTGGAGGGTGTCATTTTTGTGCTCCTTTCTCTAACTACATTTGAAGTTAACCAGGCAGGGCTTAATACCCGTGTTCCTCTTATTGCTGCCTCTGGGTATTTTGACATTTCTCTGGAACTCCTCTAACACTGGGCACAGAGCTATATGCATCCCCAAGTCTCAATGAGTCTCTGCTGACTTCGTTCATTCATTCAACAAATGTTCGCTGAGCAATCCTGGGTGCCAGACCCAAGAATGAACACAAAAATGAGCAAGACAAAGGCCTGCTCTTATGAAGCCTCTCTTCTAAACATTGGAAGGCATGGATTGAGAATTGTTCAGAAAAGCAAACCGAAGCGTAAAAGTGAAGGTGGTTCTTTAGATGAGGTGATGGAAGAAGGCCTCTCAGAGAAGCAAACATTTCAGTTGGGACCCACAAGGTAGCGGCACAGCAGAATAGGAAGGTGGGAGGAGTCCTGGGTGGCGACAGCAGTGAGTGCAAAGGCCCTGAGGCAGAAATAACCTTGGAAGGTGAGTGCAAAGGCCCTGAGGCAGAAATAACATTGGAAGGTGGGCAAGGCAGAAGAGCAGCAGGGAGCCAGTTGGGAGGGTACACTCCTACCCCTAGGCAAAGTTGACTAATGGAGATGAATTTTATCATGGATTTGATTGGGGAGGGAGGGTGGGGTGAGGGGGGCAGATGATTTTAACCTGAGCAATCAAGAGGATGCTAGGGCACTGTAAAGAACTGAATTTAAATCCGCATGTTGAAGCCCTAACCCACAATGTCATGGTATTTGGAGATAGGGCTTTTGGGAGATAATCGGAGTTTGAGGAGATCATGAGGGTGGGGCCCTGGTCTAATGGGATTCGTGCCCTTATAAGAAGAGACTCTAGAGAATTTGCTCACTCACTCTCCGTCCCTCTTTCCCTCCCTCTCCCCACACAAACATCCCAAGGAGAGGCCATGTGAAGAGACAGCAAGAAGGCATCCATCTGCAGACCAGGAAGAGAGCCCTCACGAGAACTTCACCATACTAGACCTTGATCTTGGATGTCCCAACCTACAGTCCTGTAAGAAAATAAGTTTCTGTTACTAAGCCACCCAGCTATGGTAGTTGTTCTAGTAGCCTGGACTGACTAATACAGGTCCTTTCTGGAGATGGGGAAAGTGCCCCAGACAATGAATGATTCAGATGTCTCCAAGACAAAAGGTCTCAGAGTTGGGACTGATACAGTACACGGTGAGATCCCTCACTGAAGCCTACAGAGGTGTGTCTAAGGGGTGGAACATTGCCTTCGCTCGAGATGCCTCACGCGCACTTCACACTTCGGCCTTGGCCTTCTGTTGAAAGCTCTTCTCCAAAGGCCCCCCTCCCTGACGTCCATTAAAAATCATCCTTTCCTTTCTCACCCTTCTAGCAGCTGAAATGCAAAGTCCTTTGTTTTCTTTATTGCTGCTTTTGCTTGCTTGGGGAATAACAGCTTCCTTAAAAGCTCACTTCAAAGCCAAAGCTCCTTTTATCAAATAGCCTGGCCCAGGACACCCGGCTTTCATCCACCGACTTTCATCCACCACCGACGACGAGCAGACATTGCGAAATCTTCCAGCTTTGCCTTCTTGGAAATGCAGTTCGTTCTATCTCGCAGGCCACAGCAATGGGCGAGGTGTCAAAATGACAGACAAGAAAGGAAGGACGTTTATGGAAATGTTCCAAGAAAACAACAAAGATTCCAGAGTCAAGAAAGCGTTCTGAGATGAAATATGACTGGAGATTGGGAAGGTCTTGATGGAATCATTTTTGTTTAAAGGTGGAATTTACGAAATTGGCCTCAAGATGAAATAAGCGACTGATTTTGGGGGGGGGTGGAGACATGATTCTTTTTTAAAAATTCAAGTATAATTAACATACAGTGTTATATTAGTTTCAGGTGTGTAATTTGGTGATTCAACAATTCTATACATTCCTTGGTGCTCATCACAAGTGCGCTCCTTAATCCCCATCACTTATTTCTCTCACCCCCCACCCACCTCCCCTCTAGGAACCATCAGTTCATTTTCTATGGTTAAGAGTCTGTTTTTTTGTTTAATTTTTTTCTTGGTTTTGTTTCTTGAATTCCACATATGAGTGAAATCATATAGTATTTGGCTTTCTCTGATTTAATTTCACTTATTCTCTCTAGCTCCATCCATGTTGTTGCAAATGGCAAGATTTCTTTCTTTTCGATGGCTGAGTAATATTCCATTTTATATATATGTATATACACCCCCCCCCCACATCCCCCACATCTTCTGTATCTTTCCACCTGTTGATACACACTTGGGCTCTTGCCATAATTTGGCTACTGTTGATAATGCTGCTGTGAACATAGGGCTGCACAGATCTTTCTGGATTAGTGTTTTCATTTTCTTTGGGTAAATACCCAGGAGTGGAATTACCGGATCATACGGTAATTCTACCTATTTTTTTGAGGAGCTCCGCACTGTTCTCCACAGTGGCTACACCAGTCTGCACGCCCACCAACTGTGCAAGAGGGTTCCTTTTTCTCCCCATCCTCGCCAGTATCTGCGGTTTCTTGTGTTTTTGATTGCAGCCATTCTGAGAAGTGCCAGGTGATATCTCATTGTGGTTTTGATTTGCATTTCCCTGATAATGAGTGATGTCGAGCATCTTCTCGTGTGTCTGTTGGCCATCTGGATGTCTTCTTTGAAGACAAGTCTGTTCATGCCTTCTGCCCATTTTTTAATTGGATTATTCATTTTTCTGGTGTTGAGTTGTATCAGCTCTTTATATATTTTAGATATTAACCCTTTATCGGACATGTCACTTGCAAATACTTTCTCTCATCCAGTAGGTTGTCTTTTTGCTTTGTTAATGGTTTTCTTTGCTGTGCAGAAGCTTTTTATTTTGGTGTATTCCCAATAGTTTATATTTGCTTTTATTTCCCTTGCCTCAGGGGACATATCTAGAAAAATATTGCTAGATATGTCGATTTCAGAGACATTTCTGACTGCGATCTCTTCTAGAATGTGTATGGTTTCGGATCTTGCATTTCAGTCCTTTGTCTGTTTTGAGTTTATTTTTGTATATGGTGTGAGAAAGTGATCCAGTTTCATTATTTTGCATGTAGCTGTCTGGTTTTCCCAACATCATTTGTTGAAGGGACCGTCTTTTTTTCCCCATTGCACATTCTTGTGGCATTTGATCGAATGTCAAAGTGTGGGTGTATTTCTGGGCTCCCTATTGATCCCTGTGCCCACTGCTGTGCTGGTACCAGATGGTGGTTCGGCAGCATATCTTGGTATCTGGGAGTGCGAAACCTCCAGTTTTGTTCTTCTTTTTCAAGCCTGAAGCAACTGATCTTTACATGAAACAATGCCTGGAGGATGGATGGAGACACAGGAAAAGCAAGTCTGCATTCGTGACGTCAGGAAAACAATCTATGAAAGAATACGGCCAGGTGAAGGTCCAGATTCCTAAGAAGAAAGAGAAGACTCGGGGCCCGTCTGACACACCCTCGGACGTGTCTGTGCACGGTTATTAACTGTATTAAGCACCATAATAGTGACATATGCCAGAAGTCTGGGATACATTCTGTCATTTGGTCCCCAGGACCCCCATGAGGAAGGCAGGCATTATGCCCATTTTACAGATGAGAGAGCAGTGTCACATCAGAAAGGGCAAGCCACTTGCCCAAGATCACAAAGCTGATAACTATAGAACCAGAATCCCAACTCAGCGCTCCGGCCCCGGAGTATCCTTTCCGCTCCACATGTCAGGAGTTCCAAACTTGGCTGGTTGTTGGCATCAACTGCGGAGCAAGTGAAAAATCTAGATTCCTGGGTCCTGTTGTCGGAGGCCTGGGCTGGGTACTAGGAATCTGTTTTTTTTAATCCAACTGATGGATGCTCTGAGCAGAGGATCGCTAGAGGGGGGCCACCTCTGTGCCAGCCAGAAAGTCCTGCTGGGAGAGCTGAGGAACCCCCAGCCAGGCCCCCCCCAAAGCATTGGTGGGCTCAGGGAGGCGGCTCCATGTCAGCAACTGATGGATCTGTTATCACAGCTTATGCTGTGTCAAACCTAGTGAAACTGGAGTTGCTTTCTCCAGAAGACTCCTTCCCATCGGAGGAGTCCGCGGCAAGTCCGGAAGCTGGAGGTAAAGTGGCCAGCCATTATGCAGGGTAGATGCAGAGATGGACAGGCACCGTGAGGCCCAGCATGGTTGAGCTCGTCCTGCCGTCTGATCTGTGTCCAGCTCTTCTCTCCGACAGCCGGCTGGTCCTGCTGACCCACAGCGTCCCCAGGCCTGCCGCCGGACCCCTGGCTGGGCACCCACCAGGCCACAGCTGCCCACGGACCTCTCCACTCACTTCCCTGTGGTCTTGCCTTGGTGGCTGGACATCCTCGGTTCCCGTTTCATCCTCACTCTGCTCCCCCGCCCCCATTACTGGGTGAGATCTAGTTCTTATCGTAAATCCCAAATTCCACTGTCACAGTGGCCCAGCTTCGTGGCTTCGGCCTGAATGAGGTCATCACTGCCCTTTCCGGCAGACCTTGCGGTCTTCGGCAGTGGTTCTCCAAGTGTGGTCCCGGGCCCACAGCATCGGCACCACGGGGAGCCTGTTAGAAAGGCAAGTTCTCACGCCCCAACCCTCCAGACCTCCTGGATGAGGAATTCTGGGGGAGGTTCTAAGATGTGCTGAAATTTCAGAACCACTCCCATAGGCATTTCAAAAGTCCTCCTCCGTTTCTGCCTAGGATGACGAAAAGATTCTGGAACTCCATCTGTGTAAAATACGGCGTGTCGTTAATGGGATTTTATGTCATATGAATTTCTGAGGCCTGACCTGTCTGTGAGCGCTGACGTTTACTGAGACACCGTGTTGAGGCTGCGCAAGCTCAGTGCCACTTCCTCCTCACCCCCACCCTGCGGAGGTGGCATTAAATTCTCTCTGCATAATCGACGTGGAGCCCAGGTAGCCTGACTCAGAACCCTGAGGTGTTTCTCTGTGCAGCAGACAGAGGCCACACATCAGCCAGAGTGCCCCTGGGCCAACACTTCTCTTTTTCCTTTTAAACACTTGATTTATTTATTTGTCAGAGAGAGAGTGTGAGAGCACAAGCAGGGGGAGCGGCAGGCAGAAGGAGAAGCAGGCTTCCCGCTGAGCAGGGAGCCTGATGCGGGGCTCAGCCCAGAGCCCTGGGATCATGACCTGAGCTCTGAGCTCAGGGGGCAGGCACTTAACCGACTGAGCCACCCACGAGTCCCCCTTGGGCGACACTTAAAAGAGGTATCTCAGTCACTCAGCTCTACCCCGCCCTGCAGCAGAGCCCTGGGGGACCTCAGGGGTACGCACTGGCTTCCCCACAGGTCCACAACCCCAGGCCTGCTGCGAAAAGGCCCCACCTCCCACCACTGGAAATGCTTCATTTGGATTTGGAGTGGGCTTATCACAATGGGAAGATTTTTTAAAAGCAATTATGACAACAACAGCATCTAAAAATGTCCTGAGTATACTGTGTGCCCCGTACTTTCTACACATAGCTCATTTAATCCTCACAAAGTCCTACACCTCTCTTCCCCATTAGGAGACATTCAGCAATTGCCCAAGTCACTCTGGTCCTTAGGGCCAGCACTCAAATTTAAATCTGTAACTTTATTTTTTTTTTTAAGATTTTATTCATTTATTTGACACAGAGAGACACAGCGGGAGAGAGGGAACACAAGCAGGAGGAGTGGGAGAGGGAGAAACAGACCCCCCCACTGAGCAGGGAGCCTGACTTGGGGCTCGACCCCAGGACCCTGGGATCACGACCTGAGCTGAAGACAGAAGCTCAAGGACTGAGCCACCCAGGCGCCCCTAAATCTGAAACTTTAATACAAAGTCATGCATGGTTCTGTATAGGAAATTTAGAAATGGTAAATATTCAAATTTTTAACTTCTTTGTATCCTTTTTAAAATGAAAAAAGGAGACCACCTTTATAATCTGCTTTTTTTTTTTTTTTACATTAAGAGATTAGAATCGTCTTTCTGTGTCTCTCAAGGGCCCCACTGCCGCCATGTTTAACGGCCGTGTGGGATTCCCCTGTGTGGACGTACCACAGTCTATTGTCCCGGCCTTTATGTTGGACATCTGGGTCGTTTCCACAAGACACTTGAACTGGGGAGAAACGTTTTAGCCAGCGTGCTGGAACTTAGCAAAACATCCTCTCCCTTCAACAAGCAGTGAGCTCTGCACGGATGATGTCTGTGGAATCACATGGTGGGGGGAAGCCCCACGTGCCAGGTGGCTATGGAGCTGACACACATTTATTTCAGGTGCAGACTTTTGGGGGGAAAAGCCTTCATTTTTATGTGCAGAAGATGAGGTAAAAATGTCCATGAGATTTACCCAGCTCAGTCCTTAGGAAGAAGATCTTGATCCCGTGGCAATGAGGCGTGGCCAATCCCGTGGCCAGTGTTCTCCAGAATGCCTCGTCTTCTCCCTACCTCCCGTTCTGGGTGACACACTGGGTAAATCCAGCTAAATGCCATTGTTCTCAGTGCTCTCATTTCTCCCTATGACATAGTGGTGAAGAATACAGATTCTGGAACTAGGCTACCAGGACTGAAAACCCATCTCTAGGCGCGCCTGGGTGGTTCACATGGTTAAGGATCTGCCTTCGGCTCAGGTCATGATCCCAGAGTCCCGGGATCGAGTCCCACATCGGGCTCCCTGCTTGGTGGGGAGCCTGCTTCTCCCTCTCCCCTTACTGCTCCCCCTGCTTGTGCTCTCTCGCTCTGTCAAATAAATAAAATCTTAAAAAATAAATAAATAAAACCCGTCTCTACAGCAAGTGGGTGGTGTTATTAGCTCACCAAGCCCTTGGAAACCAAGGGCTGAAGACCGAAGAAGCCCGGGTCCTTGAAGGACCCTGTGGAGCAAAGACCCCCACCTTCCCCTCCCAGCAGGGGACACTGTGACCTAACTATCTCGAGCCCTTGAGATATGGGGCTGTTTACACAGTAGCTAGCATACTCCTGCCTCCGTTTCCCCTGTCACTGAACTATTATGAGGCTCAATGAGTTAATATATGCAAAACAACGTGCATTTAAACATGGGGAATCCCTTGGAAGGTCAGACCCTCTCTCCATCCATCCAGCCAGTCTCTGTCTCCTCCTCCAGAGCCACCCCGGAAACAAGGATGTGGGGGGCCTGGATGTTCTGCACCCACCACTCCATCAAGAATACTGACCCCACAAAGGACATTTCCCTACACATTCCTGACTTTCAACACCAACCAGATATGGCTCTTGCTCCCAGGAATTTCCCTAAAATCTTTCTGGATGTTTCTCAGCTGGAAATCCTCTTGTGGGAAGCAAGTTTGTCTCCTCCTCTCTGTGAGAGGCTCCAGTGAATGGGTAACTCCATCCCGGGCAAGAGCACGCATGCGTCCCAGAGCTGCCGACACACTTCCCCGCCGGCAGTGAGTCAGGAGAAATACGCAGGGCTGAAGAGCTCAGTGAACTTCACGGCTGCTGGCTCAGCCGGGCACAGTTCCCCTTAGCCCGGGACAAAACTAGTCAATGGCTCCATCGGCTTCCGACCACAAAACTAGGGACCAGTGATCCATAAATTCGGAACCGTACCCCCGGCTGATTACACATGTAACTACTTTTTGTCGGTAAAAGGTTGATTCTCTCATACCCACTCGCCATGGGTTTATGTGTAAGTCATGTTTCTTCCTGTGTGTGTGTGTGTGTGGGTGTGTGCACACGCACATGCGTGTGTGTGTGTACAGACCCCTGATGAAAGCTGCTGACCTTCCACTGAAAAATGCAGAGACGAGGGGTGCCTGAGTGGCTCAGTGGGCTAAAGCCTCTGCCTTCGGCTCAGGTCATGATCTCAGGGTCCTGGGATCAAGCCCCGCATTGGGCTCTCTGCTCAGTAGGGAGCTTGCTTCCCCTTCTCCCTCTGCCTGCCTCTCTGCCTACTTGTGATCTCTCTCTGTCAAATAAATAAATGAAATCTTTAAAAATAAAATAAAAATGCAGAGATGGAAGTTTCCCATAAAATTTCAGTGGTTCTGGACCCTGATGAGTGATGATGGTACAAAAGTACCCAACAATCTCAGAATGATCTGGACAATGATAACACTTGAACATCGAAAAGCAGTATTTCAGAGCACCTTATCCACACAGAACACTTCTGGAAGCCTATACAAGAATCGGTGAGCCGCAGCTATCTCGGGGAAACGAGACTAGGGGTCTGAGATGAGGGAGATTCCTATTGTCTCACTGGATGTCCCTTTACACAGTGTGTGATTTTTAAAAATCTTTACCATGTGTAACATTTTTTTCTAATGAAACAAAAAGCGGCGAGGAAAAGTGATTTCCGTTAGGAATTAAACACAACCCACTGTGACTGCTTTTCCTGTGACACGGGGAAGGGGCAGGTCAACCAATTGGGAAACGGTCAACTTACCTCTTGGGGGAGTAGGACCCATGTGGGGTGGGGAAAGTCTAAACGTCCCTCAGGGGGGCAGGGGAAGAACCTTCTTAGGGAAGTGCAGGGAGACTGCACTCAACCTAATTGACTTGGAGCCAGGCGGGAGGTGATGGCGACAGTAAATGCCAGAACAAAGCTGGAATGTAGAGGGAAGACATTCGGGGGAGGCTCAAGAGTCTGACGCCGCAGACCCTCTCCAAGTTCAAAGAAAGTGGCTCTGCCGTTTGTCAGGTCGAAGTGTATATCATCGCCTGTTCTGTGGGTCAAGGGCAGCGGGAGCCTGTTACATCCCCGGCCGGGCTGAGCACCACGTGAGGCGGTGCGCGTGAAGCTCCTGGCACTGCGGGGCGGGGGCGCGGAACCCAGTAGGTGCTCAGCAAGCGTCGACTCCTCCCCTGCCCCCTCCCCTCCCTGGATCCTCGGCATGACCCCTCCAAGTTTGGCCACGTCCTATAACGATCCACTCACCAGACAGACCGAGCCATCCCGCTCCTAGGTGTTTGCTCGAGAGAAATAAAAACCATGTATGTTCGGACTCCGGCCGGCGCATGACCGTTTACAGCGGCCTTAGTCCACAGGCGAAGGGGTAATCGGATTTCTATTTGTCACATTTGCGCAATGGAGTAACACAATATGGAAGAATCTCAAAGCGTGAGGCTGAGTAGAAGCAGCTAGACTCCCAAGGCTTCGTTCTGATTCTATCTGTATGACGACCTGGCAACGGGGAAACGCTGAGGACCAGGGGGAGGGGAGGGGTTGCTGGCAACGGGGCAGCGCGAGGGAATTTGCGGGGGGCCAAGGACACTTTCCTCTCTTTGATTGTGGTGGCGATTACACAGTGGTATGTGTTTATCAAAACCGTAGAACTATACATGACAAAGGGTGACTTTTGCTGTTTGTAAATTTAGAAGGATGTATGTGACATAATGACATCAAAGAGCGCTGGGAGGGTGGTGACTTAGCTCAGGACCACAGACCCGGCAGGTTCCTCAACAGACATTGACTCCTCCATGTCCCCCCAGAAGCTGGAACAAGGTGCTGGTAAACCTGGTGTCCGTGAGAGCCCCCCTCCTGGCTGTGTCCTCCTGGGGCCTCTCCTGGCTGATCTCTCTCTCCTCCTCTCCTCTTAGGGGTGCTAATCCCATCATGATAGACTCACTCTCACAACCTCCTCTAAACCCCATTACTGCCCAAGGTCCCGCCTTCTAATACCATCACATTGGGAGCGGGGCTCCAACATGTGAATGGGGGGGTGGGGCAGAAACACAGCCGGTAACAGGTGGTTTTCCCAGGTGCAAATGAGTGTGCTGCTGTATTTTCACCATGCTCCCCTCTCAGCTTTTTAAGGCTGGAAAGGCAGAACTAGATGCTCAAAGTTAAAATCATAAAAGAACCCCCTGGACTAGGGGCTAATCTAAGGCAAGCCCTCCACAGCTCATAAGCACCTAGGAGATTTTTTTAAAAATTAAACATTTTTCTCTTATAAAAACAATACTTCTTTATTAAGCAAACATTAATAATTCTAGATTAGCAGGAAGGAAATGAAAATCACCGATTACCCCACCATCCATAATTGCCGATAATACCTATCACGGTGTTCAGACTTTCTTCTGTTTTATAAACAAACATACTTTTTCTTTTTTCTTTTCTTTTTTTTAAACAAAAATGAGATCTCACTGCAACATGGCTTGGAGACCTCAACTTTTAAATGATTTTTTTTTTAAGATTTTATTTATTTATTTGACAGAGAGAGAGAGAGATCACAAGTAGGCAGAGAGGCAGGCGGGGGGGGGGGGGGGAAGCAGGCTCCCCGCTGAGCAGAGAGCCCGATGCGGGGCTCGATCCCAGGACCCTGAGATCATGACCTGAGCTGAAGGCAGAAGCTTTAACCCACTGAGCCACCCAGGCACCCCGAGACCTCAACTTTTAAAACGTTGATATATAGTGAACAATTTTGCACATCATCAGTAGTCATCTAAACCATAACTTAGCGGTTGAAGAATATTCCAGTCTAGAGTGAAGAACATTCTATGGAGGACTCATAATTTACCTAACTAACCAATCCCCTGCTGCCAGCCATATAGTTGGTTTCTAATTTTATTGCTATTTTAAAAAATAACAGTATTGAAACTAACTCCTTACACAAGCGTGTTTCCTCTACATACATTCTTGGTATTGAAACTGCTGTGTTTTTCAAATGCTTTGACATGCATTTCAGACTGTCCTCGTCTCCACCATGAGCTCGTGAAAGATTGGCATTCTTTTTTTAGACTTAAAATTTTGAAACGTTCAAGATATTTAAAATTTCATATGCGAAAGAGGTATTGTTTTAAGTGGCATTTTCTTTAATATGATGGGGGTGAAGGTTGGGATTTTTTTACCATGTGCTTATTGGTAAAAGGTATTTCTTCCTCTTCTTCTCCTTCTCTTCCTCCTCCTCCTTCCTCCTCTTCTCCTCCTCCTTCTTTCTCCTTCTTCTTCTTCTCCTTCTTCTTTCTCTGACCTGCTGTGCCTCCTGATGGGATATGATGACAACTGTACCATACATAGCACATGTGACAATGTCTTGCCATAAAAGTTTAAAACTCATCCAGTCACAAGGGGAGAAGCAATTAAGACACTGGCTCCATCTATTAAAAAATGTCAGTGCCACGGAAGACCAAACAAGGTCTGGGGACTATCTTGGATTAAAGAAGACTAAAATCAACAGGTGGCCCAGGGGAGTCAGGAGTGCACTTGTTGTGATGAGCGCCAGTGTTGAATGTAAGTGCTGAATCGCTATATTGTCCCCCCTGAAACTACGATTACACTCTAGGTTAACTACCTGACATTTAAATACAAACTTAAGAAAAATAAAATCAGTGGGTGATCCCAATGTGGACCCTGATATTATGGGGACTCTTGAACAGGAACAATAAATCCAATGATATTAGTGTATCATTGTTACATGTCTTGGGTCTCTTTTTCTTTTTCTTTTCTCCCCACAGGCTTGTTAGCCAACAGCATCTCTTCTTTATTCCATCTCTTTTATTTTTTGTTTTGTTTTTGGTTTCACTTTGTTTTTGTTTATTCTATTTCTTGAGAGCAGTTGACTTTTCCTTACTAACTGGAAGAGCCCGGTATGTGTTCAGGAAACAGCCCCTTGTCTGAAAAGTGTGTTGTAAACGTTGCTCTACTTTATCATTTGCTGTACTGAAATTTTTTTAATTTTAGGAGCCTAACCTATCCATCATTTTCAGTCATTTCTTTTACAATTTTACCTTTTACTGTCACCCTTTAAAATCCCCTTCCAACAAGGGGCTGTAGTAATTCTACAGTGGGGAAGTCTTGCAGACACTGCTTTCAACCAAAGAATCAAGGTCAGCATCACGAGTGAATCATGCTGCCATAGGTCATGTAAATCCTGACGTGATGCAATGATAAGGATACTCCACCATTGTCTCATTCTTTCCCCGAACCCCAAATCCCAGTCGAATCATGAGACAACATCAAACAAACCCAAAGTAAGGGGTGTTCTAGAGAATACTGACCAGTACCCCTCAAAGCTTTCAAGGCCACACAATTCAAGGAAAACACTAAGACCCTGGGATAGACCAGGAGAGATGAAGAAGCAGGGCGACTGAATGCCGTGTGGTGTCCTGGAACGGATCCCAGAGCAGAAACGACAACAAAATGACCTGGTGACATCCAAATAAAGTCCGCCATTTTGTGAGTAAGAATGTGATTTCACAGCTTTGTTACCTATACCATGTTAGGTAAGAAGCTGACATCAGGGGAAGCTGAGTGAAGGATATAGGAAAGCTATTATTTCTATAACTTTTCCATAAATCTAAAATTTTTCCAGAGTACATAGAATTTGGGTTTTTGGGGTTTTTTTTGTTTGTTTGTTTAAAGAGTTTTGTCTAGGTCTAGGCAGAAAAGCAGAAGGAATAGAAAGAGAAAAACCATCACGGTTCATGGCTATGGGCGGGGGTGTAGGAGGGAGATGGAGGTAGGAAGTGGTTCTGGTTCCTTACGACACATCCACTGGTTGCGGGGAGTGGTTGGGGCAGCAGCAATGGGTCTGGGAAGGTAAACTGAGTCTGGACTCTAAGGAATCCAGTATTTAGGAGACTCTAGTCTTTAGAACTTTGAAGGCTAAGGGTTTTAGCTTAGCCTTGATCCTACATGCAGGTGAGGGAGTGGTAGAGATTTTCGTTCCGTGAGTATATGATTATTGGGTACTTCACTTGTTTGTGTCCTAATTGACTGATTCCTCACTCCGCCCCAATAAGGTGTCAGCTCCACGAGAGCAAGGACCAAGTCTCTCTCATGGACCATGTCCCCCCAAAACCCAAAACACCTGGCCCGTAGAAAGAACTCAATAAATACCAGATGAAAGAATGAGTCTCACTTCCAAAATGACTTTTAAGAAGAAATTGTATAAAAGGTTTTTCCCATCCCACCCTTCACATCTACTATCAGCCCATGTCAATTAACCTCTTCTACAGCTCGGGGCCTTTACCCAGGCTGTTGCTTCAGCCAGGCGCCCCCTCTTCTGCTGCCAGCCTTCTGATTTCAGCGTAGATTCAGTTTTCTGAAAGCCTGCCCTTGACACTCCCAGGTCTGGGAGAAATTCCTCTTCCTGCTCCTGGACCTCGTCATCACTGTCAGCTGAACAGCAATGGTGGCTTTATATCCAGCTTCCCCTCCCACCCCCGTCCCCAAGGGGTGGAAGCCGGCCCTCTAGTTCACCACTGGCACACAGAACATCCCAGTACATTCACGAAAAGCCACAACCTGTGGCGAGCCAAAGGTAATGCCCCCTGTCACTATGGTAGAATTTGCATCTCTCGCTGCTTGAACGCGACGATGCCCTGACAGCTCCCATAAGCAATTGCTACCGTCCAAACTGCAGTTAATGAAGACGTGATATTTGGGGTCCCAAAGTGTGAGTGTTTGTTTTTTAATCACATCCTCCTCCACCAAGTATCAACAAAGCACGCCTATAACCCTACCCAGCAGGGGCGTACCTCGGAGATATGGCGGGCTCGGTTCCAGAGCCCTGGAATAAAGTGAGTATCGCAATAAAACGAGTCAGATGACTTTTTCGGTTTCCCAGGGCATTCGAAGTCATGTTCACACTAGGCTATGGTCAGTTAAGTGTGCAACAGGATTATGGCTTAAAAAAAAAAAAAAAAAAAAAAACCAAAAAGACAATGTACGTACCTTAATTGAGAAATACGTGATTACTAAAAAATGCTAACCATCATGTGAGCCTTCAGCAAGTCGTGATCACTGATCACAGATCACCCTATAGAATATAATAACGAACAAATCTGAAATAATGCGAGAATTACCAAAATGTGACACAGAGACAGGAAGTGAACAAATACTGTTGGAAACATGGCACCGAGAGATTTCCCGGATGCAGGGTTGCCACAAACCTTGTACACGCCCAGCCAGTAGGTGAAGGGGAAAATGTAGACAAGGGTAAGGTAAATAAATTGTCTTTCTCTCTCTCTCTCCCAGACCAGATGTGGAGAGGAAAAAGTGTCAAAGACATAAAATCCACCAAGAATTAGAGCCACCCGGTTCTATATCCTCCATCAAAGAAATAGCAGAACCTTCTGGAGACATCCAGAACTGTACATCATATGAGGCCATCATCTTTTTTTTTTTTTTATGTATAATTTCTTTTTTTTTTTTTTAATTTTTTTATTAACATATAATGTATTATTTACCCCAGGGTACAAGTCTGTGAATCATCAGGCTTACACATTTCACAGCATTTGCCATAGCACATACCCTCCCCAATGTCCATATCCCTACCCCCCCACCTCCCAGCAACCCTTAGTTTGCTTTGTGAGTTTAGGAGTCTCTTATGGTTTG
>CM052798.1:9603368-9635048 GCA_028533885.1 Nasua narica | reverse complement strand
CCATTCTGTCAGTTGTCTTTTGGTTCTGTTGACAGTTTCCTTTGCTGTGCAAAAGCTTTTGATCTTGATGAAGTCCCAGTGGTTCATTTTTGGAGGCCATCATCTTAAAAAAAAAAAAAAGAAGAAGAAGAAGAGCTCACCTACCATGGCGAGATCTCATCCTGGATCCGCCACAATCTGTTGGGTGACCTTGGGCCCATCACCTCTAGGACGCTTCCATTAGCGAAGCTCTGGGGACATTAAGAAGAGAAGAAACGCCAAAATGGACTTGCCAATCCTGTGATGGGTTTTTAGATGCTGGCACTGAACAAATTAATGTTTTGTGCACCGTGGCAATATAAACTGGGCCATTAGCATGACAGTTATGGGCTTTACGATAAACATTGAATTCCTAGTGTACATGAACGGTGTCGCCTGAGGGGGACTCGGGCTGCATGGTGAATGTGTGTTTCAGGCCAACAGCTGTGTCTGATACTGACTTTGGCACGTCATTTGGAGAGGAGTCAGAGGTCTACATTGTCTACATTTAGAGACACTGGAGTGTGCGTCCGGAGAGCCCACCTGCCCCGGAGAGACTGTTTTCTGGTCTCTGTTTCTTCTTCCAAGAATTGAGGTGGTTGGATGAGCACTGGTTTTCAGCCTGCTGTTTAGTATTGTTTTTATTTTTTAAAAGATCGTATTTATTTATTTGACAGAAGGAGATCACAAGTAGGCAGAGAGGCAGGCGGGGGGGGGGGGAAGCAGGCTCCCCGCTGAGCAGAGAGCCCCACTCGGGGCTCGATCTCAGGACCCTGAGATCATGACCTGAGCCAAAGGCAAAGGCTTTAACCACTGAGCCACCCAGGCGCCCCTACTATTGTTTTTAAAGCTACAGAATTTTCTTAAAGGAATCTTTCTCACCCCTGACATTTGGAGCATTTGTAAATGGAGCTTCCTTCCAGCTGGCCCTGCCTCCCACCACTCGGCTCTGTTCCTGCAAGCCCCTAACTGCTTCTGGGACCCGTCCAAAGAATTCCAACATTCCCAGAATCACAGTGGACTGTTACCACCATACACTAAAATCAACTCACAATGGATTGAAGACTCGAATGTAGGATTTGAGTCCACAGAACTCCTAGGAAGAAACAGAAGCGGTAAGCTCCCTGACATTGGTCTTGGCGATGTTTTTTTGGATCTCACTCCAAAGGCAAGGAAACCAAAAGCAAAAAAACAGACAAACAAAAAAAAACCAACCCAGTTGGGACTATGTCAAACTAAAAAGCTTCTGCACAGCAAAGAAAACCATCAACGAAATGAAAAGAAAACCTACAGTAAAGGAGAAGATATTTGTAAATCATATATCTGATAAGCACTCAATATGCAAAATATATAAAGAACTCACACAGCTCAGTAACAAAAGAAACCCACACAAAGAATCTGATTAAAAAATAAGCAGATGATCTGAATAGACATTTTTCCAAAGAAGACATCCAGATGGCCAACAGACACATGAAAAGATGCTCAACATCACTCATCATCAGGGAAAATGCAAATCAGAATCACAATGAGATATCGCCTCACACCTGTCAGAATGGCTATCATCAAAAAGATAAGATAATAACATGCGTTGGCAAGGATGTGGAAGAAAGGGAACCCTTGTGCACTTTTGGTGAGAATGTAAATTGGTGCAGTCACTGGAAAAAAAGTGTGGAGGTTCCTCAAAAAATTGAAAATAGAATTACCCTATGATCTAGCAATTTCACTATTGAGTATTGACACAAAGAAAAGTAAAACACTAATGTGAAAACATCCACGCACTCTTCTGTTCATTCCAGTGTTATTTACAACAGCCAAGCCATGGAAACAACCTAAGCATATATCAATGGATGAGTGGATAGAGAAGACACGATATAAATATTCATATATATAAATAAATACCACCGAGCCATAAGAAAGAATGAAAATCTTACCATTTGCAACAACATGCATAGACCTAGAGGATTTATGCAAAGTGAAATAAATCAAAAAAAGGCAAATACCACATGACTTCACAGATACGTGGAATCTAAAACGAAATAAACCCTAGACTCATGAATACAGAGATCAGATTGGTGGTTGCTAGAGGGGACAGGGCTTGGGAGGGTGGGCAACATGGGTGAAGAGGATGAAGAAGTACAAACTTCCAGTTATAAAACAAGGAAGTCACAGGGATGTAACATACAGCATGGGGAATATAGTCAATAACATTGTATTAACTTTGCCCAGTGATAGATGGTAACCAGACTTACTGTGTTGACCATTTTGCAATGGATACAAATGTCAAATCATGATGTTGTCTACCTGAAACTCACATTATATTGTATGTGAACTGCACCTCAATTTAAAAAGAAACCCGATGGACTGGAGCAAGGGCCGACCAAGGTTCTTACCATGCAGATGGAAATATATGTGGTGACTCAGAGCACCCCCATATACAGAACACTGAGATCAAAGTTTTAAGAAAGGATGCTTCTCACAACAGGAGATGCATTTTGATTTCTAGTCTGCCTTCTTCCATTTCACTTTTTAAAAGCCAGTGGAAAACGACTTGACTGATTTTAAAAGCCACTAAGTTGCTGCCCACAGTCTGTAGGCATTGGCCTAAGGGATCCTCCGAGATCACTTCTAACACTGACAATTTATATGGCATTAATGAAGCTGCGATCCTGTTAGAGCGTGAGAGATGTCACCAGGAGGCCCTGTCCCATAGGTGAAGTTACCAACCTGGACCACCTGAGTAGGCAGCAAATTCTCTGCTCGGGCTTGTCATCCAAACACTCGCGGTCCAAGAGGCAGGGCTCGGAGACAAGCAAGTACTGATTTTCCTAGGGACCCACACTTGCCCCCCTAGTGCCTAATCCTGGGGGGATTCAGGGCAAGGGGCGGTAACGGGGCGGTGGGAGCACTTGGCTGGGTTAAAAACCAACCAGCAAACAATCAGAGGAAACGAAGACTTCTCTTTCCCTCCTACACTCTTTGGATCACACCCATCCTACCGAGATGGCTAACCTCCTCCGTTTCTAAGAGGCTCACTGAGAATCGGATCTTTGCTTCAGATCGTAAACATGGCCCCTTCCCAAACACCATGGCGGTGCAGAGACATGGCCCCCCGAAGTCCCAGGGAGGTAAATAATGTGCATAGTGTGCTAGGATTTGGGGTTGCTGGAGTATTCTGATACGGCCACAAAAAGCTGGCCTCCCAAGAACCTTCCAGCCAGCAGAAGGTAGAAGCGTGTGAGACTGACAGGTTAGAACCGGCGTGCCGTGACCCCGGGGGAAAATACAGCTTATGACGATGAACCAGGATATTAAACAGCAGAGCAAGCAAGCAAACAAAGACTCTGCATAAACACTGAACTATCGGCAGTGGTTGCCGGCATATCGTGATTTGTGTCCCGTCCAGGTTTTCTACGGTGAGCATGTCCTGCCTTTTTAATCGGGGGAGAAAAATGTTAAACACCCGCCTTACAAACTATGCTCAGAGAAGCAGCAGACAACGTTGGTCCATCACTCGCTTCCTCCCTGGCGTTCATACCAGTTTGAACAGATAGGACCTGAAAATGTCAAGATATGTACGCCTTGATGTGCATCCCTCGTCTTCTGGGGCCTTCAGCACATACTCCTCCAGGATGGGTCACTGTGGGCGTCTCCTAAGCACCCGTCAGTGGGGTGCGTGGAGAGAAAGGGGCTTCTGAGAGGAGGCGCCTCTGGTTTGATTGTTTTGGTTTATTTTCAAGACCTGTCCCTGAAATCAGGAAATAGGGTCTAGTCCTGGCTCTGAACTCAGGCGAGTGCCTTCCCTTTCCTGGGCCTCAGTTTCCCCATTTGTAAAATAAGTAGATTCAACGTTTTGGTGGCTACGGTCGGCTCCAAAATTCTAAGGGCTGAAAGGACCAGCGTTCAGGTTTTAAGGGCTGCTAGGTCTGGTAAATCTAGGGCAAGAGAGAATAAGAGGCTGTTGGCAGCTTAGCCCAAGTAAACAACACTGGATAGAAGCAGGGCCAACCAGCCTGGGGAGATAAGGGCTGGGGCCGAGGGGAGGGAGGAGTCAAGAATCAGTCTGCGGCCACAGCTAGTGGGGGAGAGCTCAGCAGAGACTCCCAGGGGGCTGCCTCTGGCCAGTGTCTTGGGGCAGTGTGGCGGGAAGCAGGGAAAACCTGTTTTTTTTTTTTTTTTTAGGGGGCCGGAGCTCCCAGGAGGGGCAGCCAGTACACCGAGGGCTCAGTCCAAGGGGAGGAGAACAAGAATGTTGCCAGGCTAAGCTGGGCTACCTGTACAGGCGGGGGAGGAGCAAGACTCTCAGAAGCGGCCAGCAAGACAGAGATCCTGAGAAACCACCAAACCTGTACTAAACCAGGGTCTAAAACAAGTCTCTGAGTGTGGCCAGGTCTCCTGGGAGAAGGAGTGGTCAGGGGGTGGGTGGCAGTCCCAGTTCTGCTGCTGACCCGCTATGTGCTCTTCCCCTCTCTGAGTTTTATTTGTCAAATGAGAGTGGTCCCCTCCACCTGCGGCTGGTGAAAGACAGTGTGGTCCCCTTCCGAGCAAAGGGAGAGGTCCTACCCGGAGGATACTGTTAGAGCTATCATCTGCAAGAACGGCCCGTCCAAGCTTCAGAACAAAGTGAAAGCAAAAGCCAAGAACCAGAAGCAGACCCCTCGCCACATCCCCAACAGAAGACATCTGAGTTTCTGGAACTTTCCCACCACTTAGGGGGAACACTCTGCTCAGTCCCTCAAATTCCACCTTAATTTGGAACGGGGAGAAGAGAAGCCCAGAGCCAAAGCCCCTCTTCCAGCCCTAGGGTCCTGAGGGGTTTACCGCCAGCCCCACGGAGGGAGAGAATATTTACCAGAACTGTGACCCAGGAAACCAGGAGCCCTAAAAGAGGCAGGTTGCCCAGGAGGCGGGCTGCGGGCTCTGCCTCCAGCTTTGCCATTCCTCACATAGAAACGCCTAGGCTTTGTGCCTTGCCTTCTGGAGTCAGGGAGCGGGAAAGCCAGAGCTGGAGGGGCTTGGGCCCTGCCGGGGTCCCGGAATTCCGCCGCCGGGGCTCTCTGGCGGAGACAGGCTGGCAGCCTGGGCCTGACGCCAAGTCCACGAACCTCACCCTTGAGCAGTGGTCACGTGTGAAGACCACATGTTAATCTCTGCCTCCTGTGCGGGGCTCCACTCCAGCCTCTCCCCTTCCCCCCCATTTCATTCCCCCTGCCACCCCCCCAGACCAGCCTCCTCTCTCCCAGCAGCCTCCCCCAAACTCTCCTCGGACTGCCACACGGACAGAATTATCTCCTTCACATATCCACAGGATCCAATGGCTCCCCTGCTTAAAGAACCTGAACGGAATCTGTCTTGGTCGCCCACCACACCCTGGGTGTGTACCTTTGTACCTCCGTGCCTTTGCTTGTGCTGTTCCACCTGCCCCAACACCTTTCCTCCCAGGACACTGTTGCATATTCCAACACCCTTTTCCAGGACCTCCTGGCACACCTCAGCCTGAGTTATTTTCTCTCTCCTGTTCTCCCCTAAGCCCCTTAACGGAACTTCCTGCCAGGCGTGAAGGTCCCACCTAGGAGGTTATTACTCCCATGTTACAGATGAAGAAGCCGGAGCCTCAGTGAGGGACCCACTTGGAGGGAAAGGGGCTCCTTCCCAATTCCATTCGTTCCTATCAATTTAGGTCAAGATCCCTGTGTGACAAGTCCCCAAAGCGTGCAAGCCGCTCACAGGTCCCAGAGCCGATCTTCCACTAGAGAGGCCATACTCGAAGAGCACAGGATAGATTAGATCGAAAGCCAAAAGGCAGCACGAGAGGGTAACCCCTCTCCAGCCGCTCGCGGGGCGGGCTCCGACTCCGCCCCCGCCGCTCAGGCCCCGCCCACCCAGGCCCCGCCCGCTCCGCTCCCGCGGCGCAGGGGCTCCGGGTTCCCGGACCACCAGCACCGCTAGGAGGAATCTGGCCCGGGCCACACGAAAGCTCATCCTAGAGTGCCCAGGTGGCTCATGGCTGCTACCGGCCAGGGAGGGACCAGGCAGGGCTGGGGAACCGTACGGACATCCAGGTTTCCTGTACCCCCCACCCCTTGGTTAGGAAAACTTACTTTCTCTAAGTGACCATCCCTTTCAAGTAGTCTTGGCGGTCCCAGGCACGCGCCTCCCACCGGGAAGCAGGCAAGAGAGCCGATCTGGAGTTTAAGCACTTGCTACGTGCTAGGCACGAGCGCCCCACCTCATCCCAGGAGGTTATCACGCTTATTTCACAGGGAAGGAACTGAGTTTCACCCCACTTTTCTCACGCCCGATTTCTCACCGTTTTTTGCCTGTGGTACGTAAAACGTACACTCGAATCTAAATCCCCCCAGAGCCTCGGTTTCCAGAAAAGAGTTAGGGATGGGGGAAGAGGGATCAATTGGGCAGCGCCAGGGTGGTTTCCGGGGACTTGCTGGGAAGTTCTGCTCTAAGCTCGGGTGGAAGATGCCTCTTGGTCGAGGCCAAAGGTTCGAAACCCGCCAGGCGGATGGCACCTGTCCTCGCCAACAGGGGGCCCCCGGAGGCTCGCTGCCTTCCCCCGGCCGAGGTCAGCGCGAAGCCGTGGAGGCGGGGTGTCCCGCACTAGCGGGGCGCGGCTCCAGTGGGTGCGGGTTCGGAGTCCTCCCGGCGGCTGACCCGGGACAGGAAGCTCCCAGACGGACGGACAAACAAACCCCGACAGCCCTCGACTCCCTCCCCGGCCCTGGCAACAGTCACTCCGCGGGGCGGAAGGCGCGGCGGCGCAGACTCACCCGGGCGGCTGCGGGTCCAGCTCGGTCACGGCCGGGCGGCCGGGGACCGGGGGCTCCACGACCCGGTCCCCCCCGGGCTGCCTCCTTCGGGGCTCTGTGACCCCGGGGGCGAAGGTTCGGGGTGGGGGGTGAGGGTCTCGGTCGAGGGAGGCGGTGGCGGAGAGGGCGCACCGCCCGCTCCGGGACCGGGATGGGGACGCAGGAAGCTCTGCCTCGCAGCGCCGGCGTGCGGGAGGGAGGGACGGCGAGAGACTGAGGGCGGTGCCGGCCAGGAGCGGCCTCCAGCCAGGAGAGGCGCCGCCCACCAGTCGACCCTCCCTCCGAGTCCTCAGCACCACCCTCAGGATTGGGGCGCCGACTCAAGCTGCGGAGGGAAGACGCCCGTATCTCGCGTCGGATTAGGGGGTGCCGGCGGGTGGGGCGACGCGGGGCCAAGTCCTCCCCCGACCCCCGCCACTCCGAGTTAGCTAAGCAGCGATGGGGGAAGGGAACAAAGCCCAGACATCCCCACCCCCAGGCCGAGGATTTGGATGTGGCGGTGGAATGGGGGACGGTGAATAAGACCGGGAGTCCAGGTTATTTAAATGTTAAGTAGAGCGGGGAGACCGCGCCCCCCCCCCCACCATACCCCACTCCCAACTCAGGCGAGAGTATATGCAGGTAGAGCACTGCGGACCCACCTGCCGCGCCTTTACCTGGCCGGGCGCTCACCTGGCCACGCGGTGCGCAGGACTCTCGCCCCACTTCCTGGGGAGGCCACCGCCTCCCCCTTCACCCGTGGGCGTGATCGGGGCTCTGGGACCCGCCTGCACCGCCCAGGGCTGGTGGTTTGCGAGGTGACTGATGGGCGGAGGTAGGAAAGGAGGAAGCAGGTTTTTTAAAAACGAGTCTGTTCCTGCCCTCGGCCGGGCCCCTCACCCTTCCGCGGTCTCCTGCGCACCCCCTTAACGCCCCCTGCGGTTTCACAGCGAGGGTGGAGCCCATTTCGGGGGCCCGCGCCTGCAGGCATAGGGGATGCGGGCGCCTTGTCCAGAGAATCTCGCCTATTGGGTGCTTTCTTGCCGAGCTTTCCGGAGAACTTTCCCAATGAAACACCGGCTGTCGTCGTCCCGACCACCAGGTTGCAGTGGGTGGCCCACCTCTGCTTAGAGCCCCAGAACTGCTGCCTGAGGCCTGGCTTTGGGGAGGGTAAACCGGAACTGGTGGGGGAACCTCTCATCCGCCGCGGCTCTGCCTCTGCCCCCCTACCTGGAGGTTTTCCCTGGAACCAGGCCACTCTGGCGCCCAAACTGATCTCAGCCAGACCACAGAAAACCTGGATTCTAAACCCACAGGGAAAGATAACCCGCCGCCTCCCCTAATCTTAGATTGTTTTGAATTCCAAGAGAGTCGGGTCAGGGATCCCCCTTCTCCACCCCTCCCCCACCCTAGTCCAGTTCTTTGGAGTTCAAACCCTGAGAAAAGCCAATAGGCAGCTGGCCGGGTGTCAGAGAATCCAGCTGAGGACAGAAGGCGCCTCCTACTGGGAATCTGCTGTGTCCAGGACAGAAATTAGACACCCTGGTGGAACCGCAATCAAGTTCACTGTCAAACGGTCAAGTTCATGGGTACACATCATCCAAACGTGGGTATACCTATGTTGTCCCACGTGGGTATTTCCTCCACTGTTGCTTTTTAACTTGAACAGTAACAGTTCAGCAAGTCCCTGGTGTCCACAAATAGGCAAATTTGGGGCTGACTTGGGATTTGGGGGGTGAGGAAAGCATTTAGGGAAACAGTGATGAGTCTCCATGAATATAACAACAACAGCTTATTCCTCATATCCTGATTATGGACCCACCGCCAGGTTGCTACTCCCTTCTCTGCCCATTGAATCCTTAGAAAAACCCCAGGGATGCTTTTTGCTTACACCCACTTTATAGAAGAGAAAGCTGAGGCTTCAGGAGGTGAGGTCATCATCTGCCCAAGGTCACACAGCTGGGAAGTATCACCAATTAGACCCCACTTGGTTGGCTCCAGGGCCTGTGCTCTCCCATCTTTGGAAGAATTCCTTGTCACTCTGCATGTACTCTCTCCCCTGAGACAAAGTTCCCTGCTTCTCCCTCTCTTTCAGGAAGGGAAGTCACTTCTGTCTCACTCTGCACAGTGACATGATTCTTTACAAGTTTGCCTCCTGCTCTCCTCGTGGGTAGGGACGCTTTCTCCTGCCCCCCTGCAGGTGCTTAGTAAATATTTGTTGGCCAAACGAAAGCCCCAAATAGTAACATTATCTTATTGAATGAGGAGGAATGTTTGGTAGGCGGGTACCTGTGATCCCAAGCTCACATCGGAGAGCTGTGTATATTCCATCAGAAAGTTTAGACAATGAATTTGGGAACCTTCCAGTCTCCAAATGGTTGATGAGAAACAGTCACATAGCTCTCAGATAAGACCCAGAATCTGGCTTTCATTTCACTCGGCAAGACCAACTTTGGAGAGGTGCAGACTGGGGATAATCATTTCAGACAGCGGCTCTAGCTCCCACCTGGAGGCAAAGAGCTTCAGTACTTTTCCATGCCAGATGCATTCCAACTCCAGATCCACCCTGCTCTGCCACAAACCTAACTGGGCAGATCTCATCTATCTCAGCAAATCATCTTCAGAGTGTTCCTTTTAGGCAGGCTCACCCTGGCTAATCTGGGAAGAGGCTGGAGAAATTCCCATCCAAAGAGGAGCCACAGGCAAAACTAGAAACTGACGGAGGAAGTGTGTTCCTCCCTCTCCCTCTACATGGTAAGTTTCTCAGATTCTTCCCTGGTTCTCTAGGTCCTATTGAAGAGCCTGACTTTATTTAATTGCCAACTTCTCCATCAGCTCACAAGGGCCTGAGATGTGTCTGCGTCCTTGGGGAAGGAGCCAAAGAAGTAAATCTCAAATGGTGGAATTTCTGTTACCGGTTACCATAACAGGCAGTGGGGAAGATGAGGGTTTCCATTTACTGAGCACTGCATTTCAAGAGCTCTGTAACCACTGTATTATTTAATCTTCCCAACAGCGTTGGAAGGAAAATTCTATTATTTCTGTGTTTCAGGTCTAACTAACTGAGACTCAGAGAAATTACACACCTACATCTGCTAGCAGGCAGTAGAGCCAGGATTTGAACTGATGTATGTGCTTGCTCTTAACCACAATGCTAGGAACCCCACGAGATAGGCAGAATAATGGCTGCCGAAAGACGTTCATATTTGAATCCCCAGAACCAGTGAAGGTGTTACCTGACACGGCAAAAGAGACTTTGAAGATGCAATTCAGTGAAGGCTCCTGAGATGGGGCAATCGTCCTGAATCATCGTGGCCAATCCAGCACACTTCTAAGAGGGAGGCAGTCAGAGAAAAAGTTGTAATGGCGGAAGCAGAGGGCAGTGCGATCTGGTTCCTGGAAGGGGCTATGAGCCGAGCATCGGGGGCAGCCCCTAGAACCTGGAAAAGATCAGTGTCGGGTTGTCCCCTAGGCCTTCCAGAAGGAGCACAGCTTTGCTGATCCCTTCATTTCAGCCTCCTGAGACAGAGATTGGTTGAACTTCTGACCTCTAGAACTGTAAGCTAATGAATCTGTGTTATTCTAAGCCCTGAAGTTTACAGTGGTTGGTCACAGGAGCTCTAGGAAACCCACAGGGCTGGCAAACTCAGCCCATAGGCAGATGTTTACGTCACCTACCTTCTCAGTTAAGTGCCCACCATATGTCTCTTCTCCAAGAGGCACCGTGATGCAGCCTGTACCGTGGGTTTAGAAAGAAGGCAGGATTTCTTCAGATCTGCCTCTTGTTTCTGAGTCCTCTGCTGCTTACGAGCTGTGTGACCCTGGATAGATGTCTCATCCTCTCTGAGCCTCAGTTTCCAAATCCTCTATCAAAATAGTGATGCTGATGATCCCTCCTTTGCAGGACTGATCTGAGAGTCAGGTGAGACAGGATGTGGCTGAGGGCCTTGTCAATGGCCCAGTGTCACGTGAACACGAGTCGCTTGGCACATTAGCCTGACCGTTTCTGGAGATCTGGGTTCTAAGAGGTGAGGATGCTGCTCTGAGCCTTCTCCTGGCAAGCATTTCCATTTGCTCTGGCTGAGTGGGCAAGTAACTAATTTAAAGCATTAAAAAAAAAAAACAAAAAAAACCATTAGACTGTCTCTGCCTGGTGACCAGACCTCGATCTGTCAGGAAGCGAAGCGGAAAACTGGCCTGGAGGAACAGATCGCCGCATGGAATGGACACAGGTGCTCAAGAGCGTGTGTTCAAGGATTGTCACTGTTGATGATTTAGAACGGGGAAAATGCTTCCCAACCTGAATGCCGCCGGTAGAAGCTCGCTAAGTCGTGGTGCAGGCTTGTGCCGGGAGGCTACGTGGTCAAGAGAAAGGAGATAGAGCCGACAGGGAAGAATCGCCAAGATGCATCATGAATTGAGAAAGCCAGGACTGGGCATCATGATGCCGCACAAGTGTTTTGTTTTGTTTTCTTTTAAAGATGTAGACATGCATGTATTTGCTTGTGCATAGAAAGTGAACATGAGCGGCTGCTGGGTGGCTCAGTCAGTTGAATGTCCGACTCTTGATTTCGGCTCAGGTCCTGATCTTGGGTTTGTGGGATGGAGCCCCGTGTCGGGCTCACACTCAGCAGGGAGTCTGGAGTTGTCTCTCTCCTTCTCCCTCTGCCCTCCCCCCTCTGCCGTCCCCCTGCTTGCGCACACTTAATCTCGCTCTCAAAAAAAAAAAAAAAAAAATGTATGGGAGGAATGAAACCAAACTGTGTTTGCCTTTAGAAATTAAAAAGCAAGGGTGCCTGGGTGGCTCGGTGGGTTAAAGCCTCTGCCTTTGGCTCAGGTCATGATCTCAGGGTCCTGGGATCGAGCCCCACATTGGGCTCTCTGCTCATCAGGGAGCCTGCTTCCCCTTCTCCCTCTGCCTGCCTCTCTTCCTACTTGTGATCTCTCTCTCTCTGTTAAATAAATAAAATCTTTTTTAAAAAAAGAAATTAAAAAGCAATATGTGTATGTGCAAAAAAAAAAAAAAAAAGGAGGCCAGAAGCCACGGGTATTGTCCCCCAGGAGCAAACCCTCCCTTGCCCCTGTGTCTCCCCCAGCTGCCAGTCTCTTGCTCCATTCTGAGTAGGTGACCCCTTCTTCCCGCTCGCTCTTGACGAGGACTCATTCCTCAACCCTTGAGAAGCTGAGCAATGTCTCCACGGTGTGACTCTTGCCGAAGTCAGCAGGAATCACATCCGTACGTGCACTTGCACCGAGTCCCCTCCTCTGGAGCGGTTCCCATTAGTCACCGGGAAGGGCTGTGCCCACACGCAGGTGTCACGCGTGACAGACGGGCCCAACCTCCCCGGAGCTTACGTCAGGTCTGGGTGGCAGAGAAATTGTGCTCATACACTGCAAAGTGAAACCGGGTAGTTTTGGACTACCCGGTCCAAAATGAAATGAAACCATTTTGATCCAATTTCCCAAAGAATGCTTCAGAAACGATGTCTGTACCTCAGTTACCATTGGAACTGGGTCTGCGCGGACGAGTCAGACAGCCCAGAATGGATGGAGCTAGTGAGAGAGCCAGCGAGTCTCTCTCCTTATCGCCCCTATTCTTTTTTTATATATGTAGATTTTATTTATTTATTTGACAGAGAGAGAGAGAGATCACAAGTAGGCAGAGAGGCAGGCAGAGAGAGAGGGGGAAGCAGGCTCCCCACCGAGCAGAGAGCCCGATGCGGGGGCTCGATCCCAGAACCCCGAGATCATGACCTGAGCCGAAGGCAGAGGCTTTAACCCACTGAGCCACCCAGGTGCCCTATCGCCCCTATTCTTTGGTGCCCCATCCCCTAGAACCTTCCTCTATGTCCCCTCTGCAGTTCATCCAGGTGCTTCCTAACTGGTGTCCTGCTTCCACGTGGCCCCCCTGGAATGCATTCTCCGTGTCGCACAGTCAGCGCTGTGACACACAGACCTGAGCCACAGTCCCCTGGGGCCCTCAGCATGGAGTCTGACACAGGACGTCGAGACCGGGTGGGTCCCTCTGAGGTGCTCAGCCTTGTTACTCATGGTTCCCTCAGGCTCCTGTGGTCAGTCTTCCGGGGTCCCTTTTCCATCAGGGATCAAACCTTTCCCAGAAGCTCCCCGTCAACTTCCTTGATAGCTCCCTCGTTGGAACTGGGTCACAAGCTCATTCCCAAACCCATGACTGGCAAGGGCCCTCAAGACTGGTGTCGACTTTCAGGAGTCCCTGGGGTTGGCACAGATACCCGAATCAGATGGAGGCTCTGCCAACGGGAAGAAGAGGCCGGAGCACCCAGCAGGCATGGAGAGCAGCGCCCCCGCCCCCACCCCTGTCCGGTGCAGTGCAGGGAGCCCGGCCAGGTCCCCCTGGGGCAGGGAAGCCGGCTGCAGGGAGAGTGCGAGAGGGGAGCTCCCTGGTTTGCTGTTCGCTGTCCTTCCTTCTTAGTGCTGAGCAGCATTCCTGTTTTTCCAATGAGTTTCCTTCTTTACTTAAGCTAGTCTGACGGGTTTCCGTTTCTTGCAAAGAAGGGATCCTGAGAGAATCCCTCTGAAGCTCTTGCCAGCAGCTGGGAGCAGTGCCAGAGGCGGGCACAGATGCCCTGACGCTCTCCCGGTGGGGCGGCTGCATTGACACCCAGCAGCAGCAAACACCGGGCGCTGTGTGACTCGGACTCCAGGAAACCCACTCACTTCTAGGGTAGGTGGGGGACAACAGCAGCCGTCTGCCCTCCGACAGCGCCGACGACGTGCGGAGCACTCTTCTACAATTGCTGCCTCATTTATCACCCTCGTAAGCACAGGAAGGGGCTATTATACTTCTCCCTTTTACAGATGAGGAAACTGAGACCCAGAGAGGTTAAGGGAGTTGATGGTGAGTGGCGGCGTGTGGCTGGGGACCCAGGCTGCCCGGGAGCCGGGCACCCACACACTTCTCTACTCTAGCTCTCCCGCTAGTGCGGCTTGCGATGCTCTTAGGGACTTCTGATCCAGGTTTGGAGGATGGGAGCTGAGCCTGGGGACTGCCATTCAGCTTCCCCTGGCTGGGAAGGGCCCGAAGAAGGCGCGTGAATGACGGCATCTTCTGTACATTCCGCACATACCGCTGGAGTGAGCTAATACTTTGTGATAGTGATGAAAGGGTTTTTGTTTGTTTGTTTGTTTGTTTCCTTTCCCTTTTGCTCTTTCAGCCAGTGGCTCTTCTTATTTCAGGAGTAAACCAGATTCAGCAGAAAAGCAGAGATAACAAGACTGGGGTTGTAAGAACCTGAGCTCTGAGTTTCAAAAGTGGGAGCCCGGGGCGTGACGTTTATGTCATTAACAAAAGATCTGGGGGCTAAGCAAGATCCGGCAACCACTTGGCCAGACCTAGATATGATCAGGTGTCTCTGGGCTGCGGGTCCGTGCAGAGGGGAAGAGGAGAGGGGAGACAGTCATGCTGATGTGGGTCTCCAGAGGGGTGAGTGGTGGCCAATGCAATGGCCCTGTCCCAGTATGAGAGTGGGTGTGGGCTGGGGGGAGCCCCGGAGAATGTCTGTCCCTCGCCCAGGATGGTACAGGAGGGGATGGTCTCATGGAGTGGCAACAGCCCTGCAGCAATTTGCCTGACCGTGCCAATGGCCCCTGTATGCCTCAGAGGAGGGCAGAAGAAACTGAGACAAGAAAGAGGGAGATGCTGGGCAAAGAGAGAGCATCCAGGAGGTGAGTAGGACACATTTGCCATCTAGAAGACAGAAATGAGGCCATGTCAGAGGGTGCCAGAGAAGACCAGATTGCCGCTGGCCCCTGCCCAGGTCTTGGCACTTTGTGAGCTCCCTTCACCAAAAAAAAAAAGGAAGGAAGGAAGGAAAAAAAGAAAGGAAGAAAGGAAGAAAGGAAGAAAGGAAGGAAGGAAGGAAGGAAGGAAGGAAGGAAGGAAGGAAGAAAGAAAGAAAGAAAGAAAGAAAGAAAGAAAGAAAGAAAGAAAGAAAGAAAATAGACACAGCCTAGAACAAGCGGTAGGGAGACCCTGATTAATTGTGATTTTCTCCTACCCAGCAAAATGGGGACTTGAAATAGAAATTAAGCCTAGTTCTAAAAACTGAGGTTATGTTTCTTGCACACTCTACAATGCGACTGAGCGTCCTGCCTGCTTCCGAGCTGTTCCTAAAAAGGCTCTGCACGTTCAGCTCTGCTCTCTTGTACATTTCTGCATGAAGGAGGTTAATAAGGTTCTTCAAGAGAAATGGAGGAAGGGAGCGTGGAGCAGAGGAGCAATTCTCCTGCATGTTCTGCATCTTCTTTCAGGCAGCCCGTCTTCTACCATCCCAGCTCCCCCTGTGCCCTCGTCCCCTGCAGAAAAGCTGTCCGGTATTGATATAGTGGAGGTGACGGTGCTTTGTGCCTGCTTCATAGTGACCCTCTATCAGCCAGCTCCCGACCGACAGTGTGCTGCCTTCCCCGTACCGGTCATGCAAATAATCGTGTCTCCTGGGGTTCTATATTACCCTGTGCTGTCTGGGTAGTTGCTGTCTTTGTCTGAGACTCTTAGACTTTACACCAGAGTTTTGTAACCTTGGCACTAGTGACATCTTTGTTGTGGGGGCTTCCCTGAGCACCATAGGATGGTTAGCAGCTTCCCTCAACCTCTACTTACTAGATGCCAGTAGCAACACCCCTCTCAAGTTCTGACAACCAAAAATGACTCCAGACATTGTCCAACATCCCTGGGAGGAGGGAGGATTTACCTCCTCCCACCCCCATTAAGAACCACTGCTTAAAATACTGCATATAGATCCCCAACATGTGCTTTTTGCTCTGAAGTTGATGTCAGTGAAGACAGATGGCAAAGTCTAACCAGGTAAGTAGTGGCCTGGAAGTCAGAAGACCTGGGGTCAAGTCTCACTTTCCACCTGTGTACCCTCAAGCAAATTACATAGCCTCTCTGAGCTTCAGTTTTCCGTGATGAGTAATGGGGATAATCAATGAGGGAAGGGATTTGAGTCTGTTTTGTTCACTCCTATATCCCCAATATCTAGACTAGTACATAGTAAGTGCTCAATAAAAATGTGTTGACTGACTGACTGAATCTCTGCCCTGCTTCTCTCCCAGGGTTTCAGCAGGGTTCAAATGAAAAAGTCTGTGCCAACATCCATGACTGGGGGATCACGGAAAATATTGCCCCCTGTCCAAACTCAGAACACAGATGCCACTGGCTGGTACTTTCTGAACTAACGTTATAAAAACATAAGGATTCATAAAAGCCAAATACTGGAAATAACTTACATGTCCTTCGATAGATGAGTAGTTAAACTGTGGTATAGCCACACCGTGGTGGGATAAAAAGCAATAAAAAGGAACATCCAGGCATGCCTTGATGCCACATCCAGGTATGTGGCAATCTGGATGGCTTTCAAGGCAATCGGGCTGAGTTTAAAAAGCCAATCTCTGTGTGATTCCATTCATAGAATATTCTTGAAACCACCAAATTATGGAGATGAAGAACCTTGCCAGGAGTTGTGATTGTGCCAGCCTGGGCGCGGCTTCCATGGAGCAGGACGAAGGAGCTTGTGGGAACGGAACCGTTCTGGATACTGAGCAGGGAGAGTCTGGTCACATGAATCTATACACATGATAGAACTGCATAGCCCTACACACAGAGACACACACACACAAATGAATATAGGTGGACCGCAAGATCCAGACAAACTCTGTGGGTTGTACCAATGTCAATTTCTTTTTTTTTTTTTAAAGATTTTATTTATTTATTTGACAGAGAGAAATCACAAGTAGGCAGAGAGGCAGACAGAGAGTGAGGAGGAAGCAGGCTCCCTGCCGAGCAGAGAGCCCGACGCGGGGCTCGATCCCAGGACCCTGAGATCATGACCCGAGCCGAAGGCAGAGGCTTTAACCCACTGAGCCACTCAGGCACCCCCCAATGTCAATTTCAATATCAATTTCCCAGCTGCACTATGGCACAAAGACTGGGGAAAGACACACAAGTCCTCCCTGCGATTGTGTGTGTGTGTGTGTGTGTGTGTGTGTGTGTGCAATTTCCTGTGAATCTGTTATTATTTCAATAAAGATTTGAACCTGAAGGAAATGAATACATAGGGACAAAAGAGAAGAAAGAATTCCCCTAAACGTGTGCGGCATAAAAGTAGTTGAATCCCCCAGATCACTAGAGGAGGTGAGAGACTCAGACCACAAACTCAAGCTGGCAGGAAATGGAACTATTTTTCCATGACTCAGCTTGATTTATCTTAGGAGCCCCTATTCTGCCAGGTGGCAGAAATGCTTCCCTCCTCCCCTCTACTGGGGTTGCATCTAAATTCTGAAGCCTGTGTCATGCCAAAACCTCCTAAGGGTGCATCTGGTGCAGATGCCATCCATTCCTGCTCCCACACTGGCTGCTGGGCTGTTGGTCCTGGCAAGTCCCTGCTGAGCCCGAGGGAAATCTAGCAGGACAAGCCACTACCTGGTATCCTCTGACTCACATGTCATCCACAGAGATGTTCACATGACCCATATAGGATTTTAAAAGATCAGTTGCCAATATTTGAAATGGAAGAGTCTAGATATTTGAAAGAAAAACAAGATTTTCATGTCTTGTAAAAAATATTTTCATGTTTTATAAAAAATAATAAAGATTTTCATGTCTTGTAAAAAAAATTCTAGAAATCTGGAGCAGATCACTCTGGGGACACATCCCAAGGGGGCGGCAATCCTCCTGCGTGGTCGAGGATGCCCAGTATACCAGGCATGCCCACTGTCTGCTTGCCACAGTCCCCACCATTCTCTATTACATGGGGCCTGGTTCACTCATTTGCAAAATCTGCCTAGCCCACGTAGTTGCTTGAGTTGGCAACCTTACTCTTTCCTATTTCTGTCACTTTGGGGACCCGGGGGCCCATTTCTCTCCTGCTCCTTGCTGGGGTGCAGAAAAACGCTATGGAGCTTTCTCAGACCCATCTGCCTTGATCTATCAAATGGCCATTCAGCCCAGGGTCTTCTCGCTGCCTCCCTGGCTCCACACGGGAAAGGAGCACAATGGGACTCAGCCTGGCGCCCTCATTCTCAGTTTCCCTTCCTTTCAGGCACTCCCTCCTCCTCCTGATCTGGGAACCTTTGTCCTCCCTAAGAGGCAGGAAGCCTTGCTAGTCCAGCATCTGTCTCTCTCCCCGCCCTGCCCCCCTCCTATTCTATTGTCTAAACACACCAGTCCTTTCTATTTCCCCTGATGTCCTATGCTTTCCAAATCCAAAGCCTGGACTATTTGGTTCTCTTTTTTTCGCTGTGTCATCCCTTTCCTGGAGGCATATGAGAAAAGCTGCCTGAATTTTGGGGGGTGGAGAGGATCTTGAAGCAGTAAAAAAAAAAAAACTGGGAATGAAAAACGCATCAGTTAATTTAAGATGTCACCCTTCATCATCTTTCTACACGCCAGGTGCTGCGCTAAGCCCTTTGCGTGCGTTATCTCATTTCAACCTCAAATTGGAAATGAGGCTGAGATGAAGTGTTTGTCCAAAGTCAACAGCTAGCGAGGGGCAGAGCTGAGACTTGAACCCGAGAAGACCAGTCTAGCCACCCGGTTCCCTCAAAGGTATGGCTTTATTTCATCTCCACCCTTTGGGCTTCCAGCGCAGGCAGGTACCTGACCACCCAGGCAGAGGCCAGTCAGAATCCTTACCTGGGTGAAAGGGAAAGGCCATTGGTCGAACTTTTACTAAGTCCCGCCCACCCCCCAGCTGATTGGCAGGGTGTCCTTGACTGACAGGTGGCCCATTCTTGGCACAGTGAAATATATTGACCTCCACCGCACGCCACTTTAACCGCAGCGTGAGAGTCCAGATGGCCAAGACAGATGGACTCCCTGGAGAAGAACAGGGATAAAAATGGAAGGACAAAACAAGAGGTTGAGTCAGAAAGTTGGCATATCTAGTTACGGGAAAGGATAGAAGCTGGCTGCTATCAATTTGTAAGTCAGCAGCCCGCCTTGCAAGCTGGATAAAGCTTTTTTTCTCCAAAATCTAATTACAAGACAGAGCCTAGAGAGCCATCCTGGGTTTTCTGCTTAGCTCCCTGCAGAACTCCCCCCCCCCACTCCCCCCCACCCCACGCTGCGCTGTCCCTTGACTGTCTCTGGTCCAAAGGCCTTGTTAGCAATCCCTGAGCTTGCTTGTCACGGCGCTTCTGGAAGAGCTCTTCTCTCTAAGTACTTGGGCAGCGAGGCATTCCTTCCTCACCCCTGGTGGGCAGGAACAGCCGATAAGCCATCTGTCCTGCCAGCCCTCTGCCCACCCAGGGTCTCTGGTCTGAGGCTTTCTGCAGCCAACGGCCTGGGAACAGTGAGTCAGAGCGGTTCCTAGCAAAGACAGACCCATCCCAGGTCCTTGGGTTTTCTCTGAGGTGGCATCCAGCTGCCTAGCATCTGGACCTCAGTTTGGACAGCACCATCGAGCTAACTGGTCCTCTGGCCGGAAAGAGGGAAGGGTTTTGTTTCGTTTTTAGTTCAATTAATTCAGCATTTAAAAAATGGTTATTAAGTGAGACTGAGATAAATTCCTGCTAGAAACGTAAGGCTTTCTTCCACCTATGTTGCTCTTTAGCAACACTGGGCATCATTTGAAATGCTGGCACTTGTATTAGCGTTGTTCCTATAGGAGGGAGTCTAGCTCCGTACTTAGGGCCACACAGCCCTACAGCTGGGCTGCCCGGGTTCAAATCCCGACTCTGCAGTTCCTGATTACAGCTCCTTGGGGGAGGCATTTAACCTTGTGGAGCCTCAGATTCTTCATCTGTAAAATGGGGCTAGTGAGAGTCCTGACCAAGTCAATGTCTGTGAAGGGCAGCAAGCAAATGCCTGGCTCACGATAAGTCGCTCCGTAAAAGGAAGATCTTATTATTGAAGAAAAACTCCCAACACAAATGAAACTGTCGTAGGTCGGGGAGGGGTGGGGTGACAGGGTCGCCGCGCTGAGACGGGGTTTACTCCGCAGACCTGTGACTGGAGTGTCAAGGACATAGTGCTGCCGGTCGAGCTAGACTCTCCCCTGTCTCGGCTGGCACCAGAGAACCAGCCGTGAAACCTACCCAGCGGGCCTTCGAGGCCCGGAGGGAGGAGCCGGGCTGCGATTTCCTCTCCAGCTCAGCCTGGGTTATGGAGCACTGCTGGGGGAGGAGGGCGAGGGACGGGGCCCACTCAGAGGGCTTTCAGGAAGGAGGTGGGAGGGCAGCAGAGGAGGGTAAGCAGCCTGGGGCCAGAGGCAGCTGTGCCTTGTGTCCTTGTGGCTTCTGCGGCCTGGGCTGCCCAGAAGGAGGAAGTCGTGGCCACATGTGCTGAGTTCTGAGTTAATGACTTTGCGGGCTGCCCGGGGAGGTGGGAACCAATGACCCAATCCCGTGGAAATCCCCTGTGGATGGGTGGCGGGGAGGAGTCTCCCTGTGCTGGAATCTCCTCTGGCTCCAGGCTTTTACTGATTTTTATTTATTTATTTTTATTGAGTCATAAGTTACATTCAGTGAAGTGCAAAACTCTTAAGTGGACAGCTCGATGGGTTTCTACTGATGCACATAACTGTGCGGTCACCACTCAGATTAAAATCTAGAGTGTTCCCAGGACCCAGGAAGGCTGCCTCATACCCGTTCCCAGCTCAAGACTCCCCAGAGTCCTCAATTCTAACCGTTATCACCTTCAACAGCTCTTGCTTATTTTTGAACTTCAAATAAACAGAACCATTCAGTATGCCTTCTTTTGTGACTGGCTTCTTTCGTTTGACATCATGGCTGGGTTTTTGTACATCTGTATGTCACTTTTTTCTTCTTCATGACTGTATAATATTCCATCGTGGGAATATCCCATAATTTATGTTTTTATTCAGTTCCTTTCCAGCTTGGGACTATTATGAATAAAGCAGCAAAGAACACTTTTGACCTGACTTTTGGGGCACAGAAGTTCCCATTTCTGTGAGGCATACACCCTGGAGTGTTTTCAGGCCTGTTAGACATTCTATTTGAAAATCCCCTAAGATCAGGGAATAGGGAACTAGCATGTTTCCCGCCCCTCCTCTCCCCTCCCCCTGCACAGCCGCCTTGGGGTTGCAGGCGTGAGAGCCTGAGAAGCAGAGAGGAGACCGAGGGCACCACACCACAGCAGCTACGTTCAGAAGAAGATGTAAAAATACGTTGGCCACTTGCCAACAGCATTTCCCCTTTCAAAAATGTCAGCTGACCTTATGCTGGTAACCGACGTAGAGATTTTCTGAAGCTTGGAAGAAAGTTCTGTTCTTTCTCTTGCTGATGGTGCCTGCTGAAGTCTTGAATGTCGTGTAGGAACTCAGAGATGACCAAGTACATTTCTCCCATTTTACAGATAGGAAAACTGATACCCAGAGAAGCGCCCTGCCTAAAGCCTCACAGCTGGTAAATGACAGGACGAGGGGCACAAAGAATCCTGGCCTCTAGTGGCCTCCCCTCTAAGTTGGGAAGAAGGGATCATATTCATTGGTCTTTCCCCGTGCTATCTACCTAAACTGGAACTGTTGTCCCCAAAGTTTAGAGTCTCCTAGTAATCATTCTTCCATGCTTAGTGGATGACAGATTCTAGATTTACTCTATTGATCACCCACTATGTGCCACGTACTGGTTTATTAGTCTTTGGGGATACAGCAGAGGAGGAAACAGACTAGCATTCCTGCCCTCATCTAACTTGGCATCCTCACAGGGGAGAAGACAATAGACTCCTGAGTAAGTATATAAAATGAAGTAAGTTGAATAAAGATCAGTGCTATAAGTGATACAAAAGAAGGATGATGGGAATTGCTGGTGGCTTGGAGGACAGGGAGGGTTGGAGTTTTGAACAAAGTGCTCAGGGAAGGTGACATTCAGAAGCCCTGAAGGAGGTGAGGGATGCTGGGGGGTGAGGTGGGGGCTGTGGAATGGGGAGAATGCTCTGGGCAGGGAGAACAGCAAGTGCAAAGGCCCTGAGGTAGGATCCTGGGGCATCCAGGGAACTGTTTGGTATAAATGAGGTGAGCAAGCGGGAGGCATGTGGGAGACGAGGTCAGAAACGTGAGGGGCCGAGGGACCACATAGGTGGCTAGGACTTTGGTTTTTACTCCATGACATATAGAACCTTCAGAGTTTCTCCAGAGGGATGACAAGGTCTGACCTAATGTTTCTAAGTGGAGCTGGCTGCTCTGTGGAAAATAGACAGGGATAAGGACAGAAGCAGGGAGACCGGCTAAGAGGCTGTGACAATAATCCAGTGACAGATGACGGGGCTTGGCCAGGTAGGCGGAGACAGTGGAGGGAGACGGATGCCAGTAACGTTTTGAAGGCACCAATCGGACTCCCTGGCAGGCTGATGTTGGCGCTAATACAAGATCACCTTGAATGCAGAGCAGATGTGCTTTGCAAAGAGGGCCATTGAGTTTCAGGTACAAGGTCTTCTAGACCCCTCCTTTAGGTTCCCTTCTCCAAAGTCAGCCAGGGAAAGGTCTCACTGTGTCCTCCCCAAACATGGGACCGAGCCCTTCAACCAAGGGAATGTGCGAGTGTGGATATGTGGGGGGTGGGGGAGGTGTGTTTGGGGAAGGGGAGATCGCTTTGATGCTTCTTTGCCTGTCCTTTGCCTGCTCCTCCAATTTCCTTTTTATCTGGAAGGTGTTTTGACAAAGTTCTAACCACTCAGCAGACCTACAAGCACCTGCACGATCAAACCTCGTATAAGGCTCTGCTCCTTGAATATGCTCCAGCCCTGCTGACCTTTCTCCTTGGAGCCCCAAGCCTTTTCCACCTCAGGGCCTTTGCACTTGCCGTTTGGACCCACTCTGACTAGCACCCCTGCCTCATCTTTCAGGTCATAGCTCAAATGTCACCTCCTCAGATAGGCCTTCCCTGCCCTCCCTTCTGGAACTGAGTCACCCCAGCTACTCTTTGCTTTCTTCATAACACTGCAGTTTGTAATGATTTATTTATTTGTTTACTCATTGGTTGTTTTGTCTCTCGTGCTGTAAGGCATTGGAAGGGCAGGGAATGAGGTGGTCTGGTTGACCGTCAATTCCCCAGGTACAGAGCTCAGCGCCTAGAGGGGCGGAGCCTCTGTGATGGCCTGGTGAGCCCCACGTCCTGGTAGTCACACCTTGGGCATCCCTTCCCACACCAAAGAGGGCTGGCCTTGTGTGACGGATAGAGCTCAATGGGGAGGTGACAAAATGTGCCTTCTGTGCCATATATGCATATTTACATATTTATCATACAAAAAGACTTTTAAAGGTTAATTCCTCCCTCCCTTCCTTTCCTCTTTCTTCCTTTTCTCCCTCCCTCCTTCCATTCTTCCTTCCTTCCTTCTTTCCTTTCTTCCTTCTTTCCTTCCCTCCATCCTTCCTTCTCTCCCTCCCTTTAGAAAATCTCCTACTGGCTCTGCTGCTTTGAACCCTGACTAAGACACAGGCAATCAAGGATTATGAGCTCTAAAGCCAAACTACCTGCGTTCAGATCCCAGCTCTACTATTTACCTGTTCTGTGACTGCGGGCCATTTTTTAATCTTTTTTGCCTTGGTTGTCTCATTGTAAAATAGGAATTATACCTACCCCATTGATTTGTGTATATTAAATGAATTAAGAAGCATAAACACAGCTAGAACCTGGCACACACTCACTATGGGAATGCTAGCTATAACTTTTTTTTACTTAGCGGTTAATAGGTGCTCAATAAATATTCTCCAGCTGCACGGCTGGCCAAGGGTCCTTGTGTGCCCCATTTCTTCCTGGGGTTGCTTCTGAGTTCAAGTCTTTATATGTAGGAGGGCTTTTAAAGGATATTTTTTGCCTCCTTCCTTCCCTCCCTTCCTTCTTTGTGCTCTCTTTCATATGTACACTAAAAAATTATTCATTGTCTGAAACTCAATCTGAACTGGGCATTCAATCTTCCTTTATTCTGTCTTGAGACTCTAACCATGCCCCACGTTCTCGGAGCCTTAGTGAGCTTGCCTCTGTGTGATGGACACTTCTATGCCTCAACCTGGCCAGGTTCTGCTCAGTTTCACCATCAAATGTTAACCTAGGTGTTGCTCCCAAAGTATTGTAGAGAGTGATCAAAGTCCGGAATAATTGACTTTAAGTGAAGTAGGTTATCCTAGGTAATCTGGGCAGGGCTAATCTAATCAGTTGAAAGGCAGAGCTGAGGTTTCCCTGATAAAGGATAAATCCTACCTGTGGATCTTAGGGACGGCTGCCTCGCCCCCAGCTGTAGAGTGCTGACCTGTGGTTCCCCAGGGCACGCCCTATGAGGCTTGACTCGCCAGCCCGCCCAACTCCTTGCAGTAAATTTCCACATATGTCTCCTGTTGGTTCTATTTCTCTGGTTGGACCCTGACATGTACAACCTGCCTGTCCTCCACACGACAGAGGCTTGGTCCCCCACATGGCTGGGTGATTGTAGCTTTCAGCTCTAGAGTCATACAGGCCTACGGTTAGGTTGATGGGAACCAAGTCCCAAGCGGGGAACAGGGTTTCAACTAAGAGGAGAGACCGGGTCCAGGTGGAAGATTTTGTCTTTAAATAGTTGAGGGCTGGGGTCACAGACGCTTGTTTTCTGCCTGCTTGGCATCCATCTCCCCTTTCTCCCCACCCGCTGATGCCCCTTTGGGGGAATTACTCAGCTCTTCTGGACAAGGTCTGGTAGAGAGGAAGATACCTGGGAGCTCCGCCCTCCCACAGCCACCGTGGTGGACACGTGACCCAGGTCTGGCCAACCAGATGCTTCTCCTCTGGCTCTGGCTCTGAGCAGATCCATCTACTGAGTGACGCCCTGAGAGCCACTTCCGGTAAATTCCCTTTTGCAAAAACCAGGAGGAGCTGGTTTCTGCTATCGATTTCCTTCTTTATGGGTGTCCTTTCCACTAAAATGTGAACTCCAGGACCCCGGGGACTGTGCAGCTCAGTGCAATCCCCCCACCCCCCCGCCCCCCGTGCCTAAAACAGTGCCTGGCATCTAGCAGGTGCTCATTTAAGTGTTTGTTGAATGACTAGGCAACAGTCAGACCTGAAGGGAAGGCTGATTCCAGAATAATGGCTAATAGTTCAATCTCACATGCCAGGTTTTGGGGGTGTCTCTCCTGAAAAGTGGGATAATGTTGCCGATCTCCTGAGATTATTATAAAGATTAAATGGTTAGTGCCATTGAAGTACTTACACTAAGACCTAACATAGAGGAAGCTACTGGGAAAACAATCATTGTTTTGAGCAGGGGGACCAGCCACCATCTTTCTCTAGAGCTTACCAGGTACTGTGCTAAAATCTTTATACATATGACCTTGTTAGTTCTCACACTTTAAATTTCCCAACCGAAAATTAGGTTACCTGGTGGGGCGGGGGGCAGATAGGGGGATGAAACATGACTCCAATCGCTTAGCCTAGCTCCATGTTCTACCCAAATCAGAGGGGTCCTGGACCCTGGGATTTGGGGACAAGTGGGCTGAACTTGCAGCTATGACCAAATACAAATGATGAGAGTAAAATGGCAGCCAGCGTTTACTTCGTGCTTGCTCCGGTCTCGGTGGCAAGAAGGGGGGGGGGGATGTCTGGGAACTTAAGCTAGATACACCTGTCAAGTTGTCTTGGGAAATTCTTATATTGGGTGGGAATTTGGATGAGAAAAATCAGTGGTGTTCAATCTTGGTTGCATGTTAGGAAGACCTCTTAAAGATGAACTCTGAGCCCTACCTCAGAGCAATTGAATAATAATCTCTGGGGCTGGGACCTAACATTAGGGTGGAAAGGACCCTCCAAGTGTTTCTACCATGCCTCGCCTCCAGGCTTAAGAACCCCTTAGTTAGCTCAGTGTGTCTAGGGAGCATCTTTATTTTAAACATCCATTCAGGTGTTTCTTATGCTCGAGGACCCTTCGACCAGGGCCCTGTCACAGCTTGGGACCCTGAGGTCCACAGATAAGGCTGCCCCTGGCTAGAGATGACTGGTCAGGGTGCCCCTGCTGGTCTCCTGAAGACTGGGGGGATGAATCTCTCAGGACCCTTTCACCACTTGGCAGCGGGAACTTAATCCAAAGTCTCTTTTATGAATCTATGAATCTTTAAAATTGTCCTAGCCCCTTTAGAAGGACCCCAGTTTAAATTTTTGATAGTCTCATTTTCCTGTGAAATTCATGGTATCTTTCTTTCCCGGAAGGTTTTAGATTATATCTTGCCCCTTGCATTGACTTAAGTGTTATTTCTCCCCTTCTTCAGATCTGTAGCTTCTTTAATGGGATGGATGCCTGGGGGAGAAAAAGGTGTTTTGTCCTTATTTACCCAATGGTATTGCCCGTGACAATGGCACCCTGAATGCTCCTGATTGATTGAAATAGTCAGGAAAGCTTTATGGGAGGGGCCAGCCCGAACCCAACCAGCTGCTTACATTCCAAAGGCACCCGGATAGGCACCTGAACTGTGAATCAAATCTGTTTTCTTGTAGCAACAATGTTATTAAAGCCAAAGTGGTTTTCCAGGCTGGCCCACAAGTATCTGCTCGACTCCTAGGAATAATTGTAAAGCTGTATGAATAACTACATGAATAACTTTTCACCTGTATTACTTATCTAAGATTATGGATGGGCAAAAATAAAAAGTAAAAACTCCCGAAGTTCATAGACTCTGTATCGTTAGAAAAATAGTTGCATCTCCCACTTAATCTGTATGTTTGGGGCATATAGGATGTCTTTTTTTCATTTTCTGTCTTCCAGGTCTAGATTATTTACTGAGCCAGAGTAATATTAGTACAGCAAACGGGTGTGGGGGGGAGGGGGACACGGTTGTCCGTTGCGGGGGGGGGGGGCATCGCGTGAGGACATGCTCCCACAGTTGACGTACACAACTGAGCCTGCAACCCCATGGCCCAGCTGTACCTCCATAGCTGAGCCCTGAGAGGGGGCATTCAGGCACAGGTCATTGCTGCCCACTCAGGGCTATGCTAAATAGTTCAGCAGCCCCTTGTCCTGTGTGGTACGGACTTTAATGATCGGGACCCCACTTCTTAAGAGGAGCCATGAGGACGTTGGGATGGGCCTCTGAAGAGCAGACACCTCTGCCCAGAGGTGTGGGTGGGGAGTCCAGTGGGGAGGAGGGACGTCTGGGGCAGAAACCCCTCCCCATCTCCCTTCCTGGGGAATGCAGTCCAGCGGAGCCACCAAGTTCAGGGTCACTGAGTGTTCTAACGGGAACATCACCATCTTTTCTAGAATCCCCACAGTCAGGGCTGGAAGGGCTGCATTGCCCGGATGCTTTTGTTTCTGGGTGAGAAGCTGAGACCTGTGAGCTCTGTGGCTTCCGTGTCCGGGATCACACGGCCAATCGGAGGCAGCAGGGGACTTGAACTCGTGCCTTCTCTGGCCGCTGGTGCAGGGCTCTCTCTGCTCTGCGCCTCCCCGCCATCTTCCCTACAGTTTTCTCAAACTGGGGTTCAGGAGGGCAGCTGTCTGTCATCCCCCCACGCAGATGAGGCCCACTGGAGAGCCCCAGGAGGCCGGGGCACCCCTTTTGTGGCCTTTTTCTGTGCCTTAGGTGCCCCCACGAGGCTCCTGTTCCTCTTCAGGGAATTTATTTGCTTACAGGTCTTCTTTCCGTGGAGTGTTAAGCCCCTGGAGGGGAGGGACAGGTCCCATTTGTTTCCTTATTGCAGACACTTGATAAGCAGGTGATGAATGAAAATGTGAACTTCACAGCATGATTCACCTCTATTCCAGAGAGATCCCCCTACTCTTTCTCCCCTTCCACCAGCCCCCTCCCAGCGAGAACCACTTCCCCTGCCGAGGGGTGGTGCATGGGCGCGTGGCCAGCTCAGCCACGACTACCACGGGGAGTGAGTGGTATTGGAAGGACTCTGCCCTCAGGATACCCCTTCGCCTGGGTCTCGTCCAATCCCCCAACAACCCAGGGAGAGAAAGGTACGCCTAATCTGATGCCCCTTTTCTAGAGGAGGTGACTGAGGTTGGGGTATTGTCTAGGCAAGGTCACGCGGGTAGGAAGTGGTGGGACCAACCTTGAAGGCAGGTCTCGGGGCGCTGAATCTCCCCAGAGGCAGGAGGGGAAGCCTGAAAGGAGTGATCATTGTGTCTAGAAGTAGCTCCCGTCAGGGCAGAATTGAGGATCTCCTCGCAACCTGACGTTAGGGGTGACAGCCCACCCTTTTCGCTGGATTCTATTCTTAGAAACAAGTCACACCAGAGGGGCGGGGGTTTCCCCAGGGCGCTAACACCAGGAGGTGGGGCTGATGGGAGCCACGCCCCCGGCGCCGGGCTCAGCTCTGCCATCCCGGCGGCAGAAAGATCTCGGCTTTGGGGTCTGGCAGAGCGGAGTTGGATGCCAGGTTTTCCTCTTTCCCCACAACGTGAAACCACACATTAATCAACCTCCCCGAGCCTCTTCTGTAAGACGGAGGCTGCTTCCCTCGCCCGCTCCCCGGGGCTGAGCAGAGGGCTAAGCGGAACCAGCCTGCTGTGACTGCCTTGCCCCATCGTTTCCCAGGGCTGCTTAACAAACCCCGAAAACGTGATGCCTCACACAACACAATGTATTATTTTTCAGTTCTGCAGCCCAGAAGTCCCACAAGGGCCTCCCTGAGCTCAAAAGCCCGGTGTGGGCAGAGCTGCATTCCTTCCCGGAGGCTCCAGGGGAGTCTGTTTCCTTGCCTTTTCTGGCTCCTAGAGGCTCCCGCGTTCTGTGGCTCGGACCCCTGCCTCCGGAGTCTGCAAAGCCAGCGAGGTGGCATCTCTGGGCCCCGGCTTTGTGATTACATCTCCCTGCACTCTCCTCTTCTGCCCCCTTCGCCCACTTCTGAGACCCCTTGTGATTACATGGGGCCCCCAGGCAATCCAAGAATAGGAACACCTCCCTATTTTAAAGTCACCTGAGTAGCCGCCTTAATCCCATCAGTGATCTTAATCCCCCTCCGATGGTGTAAACTAAAAATCCCAGTTTCTGGGGATGAGGGCCGTGGGTGGGTGTTTCCGAGGCCCCTCTGCTCTGCCCACCACGGAGTCCTTCCACGCATTTGTCTTTGTTTGCGCTGAGGGTCACCCCCTCCCCCGCCTGGCTGCCTGATCATCCCTGGGGTGACCTAGCCCGGGAGGTGAGAGACGTGTTTGGCATACCCAGGGGTCTAGGACCGTGAGGACGAGGCAGGTGGCTGGACCAGGTGAAATTTAGGTCATGCTTCCGGTGCCCTCACTGTGTATCTCTTACAGAGTCACATATGGTCCCTTGGGGCTGGTTCATAGCCTTCTCTGCCTGGGAACAATGGCTGGGAAAAAGGACCCTGCTGCTCCCAGCTACCTCCCAGTAAGTGGCTGGCTCCCGGGGCCACCACCTTGGGTCCCTCCGAGGGAGGGAAACTGCTGGAGCCTGGGTTAGCATCGGCCCCCGTCCTCAGCTCACCTCCAGCACTGTGCCCGCTCAGGATCTGGGTGTCCTGCCTGGGAGGGAATCCAAGTGGGCCCACAGGTATTCCAATTTGTCCTGAGCCCAGCTTCCAAATTTTGCCTGTCCCACTGAAAATGCGTTTCTGCCTTATGTGGGAGAAACAAAAACAGAAGACATTTCCCCATCAAGAGCCACCCTCTTTGGGCTGCAGGGAGGGGCAGAGACAATAAGGGGCACCTGCCCACAGGAAGCTGTGCTTGTTGGGAAGGGATCCATGGCTGGCCTGGGTTGGTTTGCGTCTTCCTGGGTGGAGCTGGGTTGGCCCCGCAAGGCAGGTAGGTTCGCGCCATCTAGTGGTGGGTTGTAGGACTGGGCGCTGTAATGGGCTCAAGACAGGTCTATACACAGTGGACTTGGTTATCCTGGGGCCATGATCCCAACACCTGGATGTGCCATAGATTCACCCAAGGAGGTTTTAAAAACTATGCATGTTCAAGCCCTACCCCGCACCTACTGCATCAGAAACTCTGAGGCCTGAAAATCTGCAGTTTAGCTTTAGAATATAGGTCCCCAGGATTTACCTCTAAACTACTAGGCTTGGGATAGGATTGGGAATCCAAATTCTTCTTAACAAGACTCCTCTAGTAACTCCCATGGGCAGCTTGACTTCAACACCACTGACTCAGCTGACCACAAGTTAAATGAGACAACTGTGGGATATGGATTTTTAAGAAAGCTGATGCTATATTTGGTCATATTATTAGGAGCATAAAACCTAGGTTAGGGGAGGATATAATATAGTGGTTAGTACCTGGGTTCAAGTCCTACTTTTGCTACTCCCAGTTGTGTAACCATGGGCCAATGTCTAAACCTCTTCCTCTGTCTGTAAACTGGAGGTAAGAGTACCTGTCTGCCAGGGTTGTTTCAAGGACTCAACGAGATCATGCGTGCAACACGTAACACAGGGCCTGGCCCTTCGGAAGAGGGTCCTGCACGGACAGTCTCACGGCTCAGATCTATTGGGAGCACTGGGTCTGATTTCAGTTATACATTTATAAGGGGAATGTCCCGAGGAGGAGGGGTTGGAAATGCTGAGGGACCTGGAGAGGGCTTGAGGGTCTGTAAGTGGGGGGAAGATGTGTTTGGGGAGCAAGTCACCTGTGCTGCTTTGAACTACCAGGCCAGGCTCTAGTGTGCAAGAGGGGGTGGAGATTAGGAGGCGTGATGTGTGAGCAAACACCTTCAAAGCACCGGAGCTGGGAGGGGTACGGACTAGCTCATGGGGGAGTGAGCTGGCTGTCACGGGAGCCTTGGGACAGATGCCGAATGAGACCTCCGTGCCGCAAGGCAAGCAGATTCCAACGCGGTACTTACCCCCCCGGGTGTGGCCCGATCGTGGGGCACGGACAGGCATCTGCTGTGACAGCTATTTATGCATCTGTGCCTACACTTGACACACGTGTACCTATGCACGCCAAGCATAGGTACACGTGTGCATGTATGTTTATGTGTGAGAAAAAGTAAGGCCAGCATCTTGGGTCTGTGGGGAGCAACATCAGGCCTGAGCTGAACTGAAAAGATGTAAGTAGCAAGTGTTAGGGACAGAAGGCGTATTCCCCTCCCACGTTCATGGATCCTAACTCCCCATGTGATGCTGTTTGGAGGGGGCCCTTGGGGATGAGACAAGGTCATGAGGGTGAGCCGTCATAGATGGGATAAGTGCCCTTATACAAGAGACCCCAGAGAGCTCCCTTGCCCCTCCTGCCAACCAGGAGGACGGGCACAGCGAGAAGGGGGCAGGCTGCAGCCCCAAAGAGGGTCCTCGCCAGACCCCATCCTACTGGCTCCCTGAGCCTGCCCTTCCGGCCCCTAGAGCTGTGCCGTGTGAATCTCTGTTGTTTACAGCCCCCGTGCCTGGGGCGGCTTGTTACGCAGCAGGCTGGACTGAGACAGGGCGTCAGTATTTATGGGGCAGGTCTGTGGATGTGGCAGAAATAGTCTGGGGGGGTCTTGGGGAATCCAGCCTCGGAGGGACGTTCTGCGTGGGTTTGAAGATAGATCTTGGTGATGCTGCAGGTTGCTTTTTCCCACAGCTGCAGCCTGCACCCCACGCCCCCCGCACTCTGGGTGTCTCTGTGAAAGGGGCCGGCCTCTTTAGCAAGCCAGTCCAAGGCCACCGATGACTCTGACGCCGGAGGTCACGGAGCTAGGAAGCCATAAAAGCAGAGCCATGGGTGGTTCCAGAAAGGGAGGGAGCTTTTGGGTGCCGTGCCCTCCTCCCGAGCATCTCCGGCTGTCTTCTCCCCTTGCTTTGTGTTTCTTCCCCTCCCCCCCCACCATGTTGTATGCTTCTTTCGTCCATCACTTGAGGCCAGAGACTGGTCCCCGGCTCTCCCGCGGACAGTGCCGTGTGCCGTCTGCTCCCGTGGGGCTCCCAGCTCCGGGCTCTGGGCTGACCGCTCTGATGG